>QXEO01001157.1:0-600000 GCA_007115705.1 Dactylis glomerata
GAGAAACATGAAAATCTTCTAAAAAACCATCGGCTATTTCTGGTCTGATGCTCTGAACTGCTTCATGTTCGGCCATGGCCCCATGACACCAACTCTGTTAGACCGTGGTGATGATTACTGGTCTAGACGTCACATCACCCAGCCCTCTGCTTTTATGCTGCCAAAAGTCCCCTTCAAGCTTTCTTCCAAAACAGATTGCACGAACTGGGGTGCTTATCTTCGAAGCCACATGAAACTAAGGGCCCTGTCACAAAGAAAGAACACACGGCCTTCCTCAATTTCTGGCTGGAACATTTCATATTCTGTGGCCCGTCCCTTGCCCCAACCAAGAATTATCTCTCCTTGGCCTATGAACTTGCCAGAGGCACTCAACTTGGCATCGGCAAACTGTTCCTTGAGAAGTCTATCGATATCTCCAGTTGATGTCTGTCAAACTATCCTCCCACATAGCAGTCAAAACAGGAGGTCCTTGGTGGTTTATTCAACTATGGGCTCAGCTGTACTTTCAAAACCATATCCCAAACTTCCCCCTTTTGGCAAGTTGCACCTTTCCAGATGCCAAAGGGAAGCAGATCCGATGCACCAGCTACGGCCAAGCTCTGTATAGCTGCCAGGTAGTAAACTGATCCCTCATGAAGCATCCAAGTGGTTCAGCATTTTTCTTCCAAGGCCTGGACAATCCTATCTTCTTTCCTTACACGGAGGAATCGGAAAATTTTGAAAATCCAATCTCCTTCAGGCTGGACAACTTTGCCGATGACACTAGCACTCGGCAGCTATTCTCCACCGTGATCCGTCCCTGCTTCCTCCCAGTTGGCATGAGCACATCCAACAGAATAATCAAGCCTGGATACGAGTTCTACCAGCGGTCGTAGCAGCTCGGCAATTTGGCCTTGGGCAAGTACCTCCTCATTTCTTTCTCCACCACCTCACAGAGAGCAGAGCTGACCTGCCCGATCCTCTCACCAGTCAGAGGTGTTATTCTTTCTTGATGCTCTGACCATCCCAATTCCTAACAACCTCACTTTCGCTTCATCAACCGATGGTTTTGAGAACTGGTGGTCGATGTGGAAGACTCATGCCTTCAGGAGAGCTCTGGGACCATTGCTGGAACAGCTCGATGCTGAATATGACATCCCCGTAGAACAGGTACTGCTACTTGTAAATTTTCTTGATGCAGCTCACGACGATTCTTTTAATATCCTGCTCTGTCTCCTTGCAGCAACAAGATGGTCCAGAACCTACTAACGAGGATGGCTCCCCCTTCGAATTCCTCCCACCAGCTCCTGTGGTCCTTTTCTGCAAAAAACTCGCCTCCTTTGAAACAGGTCGTGATGCAGAACCAGCCGATATCACCAAAATCGGCTTCCAAGAGCCAAGCAACTTCCGGGTCAGCTGCCTCCCGAGTTCCAACTAAAACAAGAACGGCGGTGAGGAAGGTAGTGGCCAAAAAAACTTTGAGGCGCCGGAGCCCTTCTCCAGAGAGCTCGCACGTACGCTGATTCATGCCTTGGTTGATCTCATTTAACTTTGTAAACATGCTTGTGCTTACCAACTCTCCCTTTCTTACAGGTCTCCATCGAAGACACCTCCAGCGAGGAAACACAATCCAATCGAGGAGATTCAAGCTCAGCAGACTCTGAGAGAACCACCACACCGAGCCAGCCAGATGTGCCACCATCGGCTTCCAGGAAAAGGCCTGTTCCTGAACCTGTTGCCCCCCGAGCAGCAGTCGAGGCGGGGCAAGCTGTGAGCCCCAAGAGGGCTCGCAAGGGACTGCAAACTTCTTCTTCGAGCCAGGAGGCTTCGAAAGTAATTATCCTCCATACTCTTACCACTCCTTTTTTATGCCGATTCATTGCTATTCACATCGGCTAAGCACCTTTCATGCAGAGGAATGACACTTCTAGTGGGAAAGTCGGGGAAGTGCCGATGCCTTCCGCAAGCCTAGATCTAGTAATCCCTGAAGGTGTAGATGAAACGGTTGCCAATCTGGCCAAGCCCTCAGCAACAACACACGAGCCGATTGTCTCGCCGTCGGCTATCCCCCTGATCTCAGGAGAGGTATGTTCGCTTCTTTCGACTCATCCTTCCCTGTTTGACGCATACTGACGCCACTTCTGCCTGCCAGGGTTGTGATATCTCAGGCTTGCTGACGTTCGACCCTGAATCCATCGAACCAGCTCCCTCTGCCGCCAACGATGAACCACGAGCAAGCGCTGTTCTACCTCAATTCCAGTGTCTCAAAGCCTTGCTGTCCTCCCCAATCGAGAAGTTGGTCGAGGGTTCTGAAGAGGTGAAGAGTGTTCTTGACGAAATCAAGGACCAACTCCCGGTAGCATTGCAGGTGAAGCTTTGGCCAGTTGTGACTCTGTCTTTCTACGGGTCAAGGGTGAAGTTGGCTCGTGAGAGGATCAATCTACGCCACGCCCAACTCCCACTGAAGGCCGATATTGCAGCCAAATGTCAGCGGCTCAATGAGAAAAAGGCGTCTCTGGATGCCAAAACTGACACCTCTGTCAGCACCGCCGAGCTTGCATCCTTAAAAAAGGAATTGGAAGATCTCGAAGAGAAGGTCCGGGTGACTAAAAAGCTCATTCATGACAAGGAAGCATTCATCGCCCGCTCCCAAGACGAAGCAGAAGGCCTCAAAGCTCAACTGAAGACTGATCTGGCAGAAATACGTGCCCTGAGCAAGCAGCTAGTGATGGGCAAGGACGATGATGACGAAGCCGAGATCGCCGAGGTGGATCGTGTCCGTGCTGACGCCCTCCGTGCCTTCGAGGCATTCCTTCAGTAGCTTATTCATGTAACCTGACACCTGCTCGTAACAGTCTGAATCTCGAGAGTCGATGGCTGTGCATTGTTTTTTTATTTATTTGGCCGATTTCATGTATCGGCCCTCATATTTCACTGTTCATCATCCCACATGCTTGGGAAATATTAATCTGGATATATTTTTTTTACTGGCCGATTTCATGTATCGGCCCCCATATTTCACTGTCCATCATCCCACATGCTTGGGAAATATTTCTTGAGATGCTGACCGTTAACAGCCACTGGGAATTTCACACCGTCCAGCTCCTCAAGCATGTACGCGTTGCCCCTTAAAACTTGGTCGACCCTGTATGCCCCGTGCCAACTTGGAGACCATTTACCGTATGCTGCATCCTTAGTTCCCAATGGCAATACAGCTTCCCATACCAGATCACCAACGTGGAACTCCTTTGGTCTCACCTTCTTATTATATGCACGAGCTACCTTGGCTTTGTTCTCTTTAATTTTCTCAAGCGACCACAGCCTAAGTTCAGTTAAATCCTCAACACTGTCACTCATCAGGGCTGCATATTCTTCAGTTGTTAGATCGTTCTGAAAAGTGACACGTCTCGATCCAGCCGTAATCTTCCATGGCAATACGGCTTCTTGTCCATAGACTAGATGGTATGGCGAGGTTTTTATCGCTCCATGACATGACATGCGATAAGCCCACAAAGCTTCTGACAAAACCTCGTGCCAACGCCTAGGGTGCTCGTCGATTTTTCTCTTGATCAGCTTGATAAGGCTCTGATTGGACGCTTCAGCTTGCCCATTTGCTTGAGCATAGTATGGAGATGATCGGATCAGCTTAATTCCCGTGTCCTCGCAGAACTCTCTAAACTCGTGAGAAATGAAGACCGAACCTCCATCGGTCGTGATAGTTTGGGGAATCCCGAATCTATGAAGGACATGTTCTTTCACGAAATTGATAACATCCTTCGAGTTTACTGACTTCATAGGGACGGCTTCCACCCATTTAGTGAAATAATCCGTAATGGCCAAAATCCACATGTGGCCTTTGCTTGATGGAGGATTGATCTTGCCAATGATATCCATGCCCCAACCTCGGAATGGCCAAGGCTTGATGATGGGGTTCATCGCTGATGCAGGTACCATCTGAATCTTCCCGAATTTCTGACATGCTTGACACCCTTTATAGTACTTAAAACAGTCCTCAAGCATGGTGGGCCAATAAAACCCTGATCGCCTGATCAACCATTTCATCTTGTGAGCCGATTGGTGAGTTCCACAGGCGCCTTTGTGTACCTCGTGTAGAAGCCGATTTGCCTCGGTTGGCCCCAGACATTTGAGCAGTAACCCTTCCAAAGTCCTGTAGAACATGTCATCCCCAATAAGCACATACTTCATGGCCTTGTACCTTATCCGTTTAGGTGCCCCCCGAGCCGAATCTTTCAAGTAATTGAAGATATCGGCTCTCCAGTCGTCCGCCTCCAGGAACTGTACCTGAACATCAGTTCCATCTGCTATGTCCTTGTAGCCTGAAGCCATCTGTGCAAGATCATTCGCCTCGGTATTCTGCGACCGCGGGATCCAGTTAAAGTTTAGATACATGAACTGTGCCATCAGCTCACGGCATTGCAACCATAATGGGAAGAGTGACTCGCTCTCACACTTGTATTCGTCCGTGAGTTGGGAAATCACCAATTTGGAGTCTCCAAAAAGTTCCACTGCTTCTGCTCCGGCTTCAATGAGCAACTCCATTCCCTTGCGTATTGCCTCATACTCAGCGACATTGTTGGTGCAAGGGGTAGATAGCCTGATGGAGAAGGAATATGTTGCCCCCCGGGGCGACACGAGTAGAATGCCGATGCCGCAACCATCATCACAAGCCGATCCATCGAAAAACATAGCCCATGCACGTACAGACAGTGCTGCTATATCAGTGTTGATTCGTTTAGCAATAAGATCGGCCAACGCCTGTCCCTTAACCGCTTTGGCGGGTTGATACCGGATATCAAATTCCGATAATGCAAACATCCATTTGCCGAGTCGGCCTTTCAACACAGGAGCCGACAGCATATGTTTTATGACATCTGATTTGCATATGATGATAATCTCTGCTGACAGCAAGATGTGTCGCAGCTTGGTGCAGGTGAAAAATAGGCAGAGGCATAACTTCTCGATCTCAGGATACCTTGTCTCTGCATCCAGCATCCTTCTGCTGATGTAAAATACAACTCGCTCCAGACCATCATAAACTTGCACCACCACCGAGGCGATGGACGTGTCAGCCACCGACAAGTAAATGTAGAACGGCCTATCCTGCTGCGGTGGAACCAACACTGGCGGCTTTGTTAGATATTCTTTGATCTCGTCGAAGGCTCGTTGTTGTTCTGTCCCCCAGCGGAACTCCTCATCAGATTTAATTTTCACCAGTCCCATGAACGGCTCTATTCTTCCTGACAGATTGGAGATGAACCTTCTGACGAAGTTGATTTTGCCGATGAGACACTGCAGTTCTTTCTTCGTGGTAGGTGGCTTCATTGTTCGCACTGCCTCCTGACTTTTCAGGCCGATCTCAATTCCGCGTTCATGGACCAAGAAACCCAAGAACTGACCGGCCGTCACACCGAAGGCACACTTCTTTGGATTCATCCGTAGCCCGAATTTTCTGGTTCGGTCCAGGACGTGTCGCAGATCGTCCAAGTGTCCTTGTACTGAAGCAGACTTGACTACCACGTCATCGATATAAATCTCCACCAGCTTGCCGATCAGATCATGGAAAATGTAATTCATGGCTCTTTGGTATGTGGCGCCGGCATTCTTCAGTCCAAATGTCATGACTACATATTCAAACAACCCCACCGAACCTGGGACTCTGAATGCAGTCTTGTGTATATCTTCTGGAGCCATAAAAATTTGATTGTAACCGGCATTGCCATCCATAAAGCTCAAGACCTTATGACCAGCAGCTGCGTTGATCAATGTCTCTGCTACCGGCATCGGATACTCATCCTTTGGAGTGGCTCTATTGAGATCCCGAAAATCTATGGCAACACGCCATCGGCCATCCTTTTTCTCTACAGGTACGATACTAGAAATCCACTCAGCATACCTGCATGGCCTGATGAACCCAGCTTTCAACATTTTCTCGATCTCTTTCTTGACTTCCTCTAAAATTTCGGCCTTCATCTGTCGTGCTCGCTGCTGGAATGGCCGAAACCCTTTTTTAAGCGGGAGCCGATGCTCAATGATGCTCCTGTCTAACCCGGGCATCTCCGTATAGTCCCAGGCAAAGCAATCTGGATATTCTTTCAACAAAGCTATCATCGGACCCCGCAGATTCGGATCTAACTTTTTGCTGATAAATGTCGGTCGTGGCTTATCCCCAGGACCGATGTCAATCTCCTCTAGCTCATCAGCGGATGTAAACCCATACCCCAGCTTTCCGTCACCTGCTAAATCGATGCTGAACACAGGCCAAAAGTTTGGTGAGGATAACAAAGATAATTTGGGCCGATTGCCGGAATCGGCCCCCTTTTTGATTGCATTACTCAAGGAAGGTTTACAACTTATTTGTGCTCTACAATGGTAGGGAATCTCCCTACTACGACTACATGACATGCTTGTCGTAAGATCACTGCTTTTTATTTTTTGTGGCCGATCGCAGGGATCGGCCTTACCACGCACAATCGTGGGCTTTGCTACTCTGTCAGGCCAGTGGATAAGACCAGCCTCACCCCGTTTTTTGTAGCTTCAATGCGCTCACAGCCGTCTAGACTGACTCCAGAGATCGGCTCTTGGTCTTCTGCGTCCCAAATGTTCATGCCAGCTATTGAGATCTCGATCGAATCATCTGCATGAATGACCTCCACTTCATCTCCATCCCACTGTATCAGGCATTGGTGCATCGTGGATGGAATGCAGCAGTTAGCGTGAATCCAATCCCTTCCCAGCAAGACAGCGTAGGTGCTTTTGCTGTCAACAATGAAGAACGACGTAGGGATGGTTTTTCTACCCACGGTCAGATCCACGTTCAGAACGCCTTGCGTTTCTGAAGCTTGGCCGTTGAAGTCGCTTAGCGTGACGTTGGTTTTGATCAGATCTGCAGTGGAGCGTCCCAAACGCCGCAGCATGGAGTATGGCATTATATTGACTGCCGCTCCGGTGTCAACCAACATCTTGCGGACAGGCTGCCCATTGATATAACCTCTCAGGTACAGGGCTTTCAGATGTTTGTAGCCCTTCTCCCGTGGCTTTTCAAAGATGACCGGCCATGGGCCGCAGTCAAACTGTGCCACTGGTAGTTCTTCGGTTTTTGGAGCGCAAAACTCTGACGGAAGTATGAACACCATGTTTGTGCCAGCCGATGTCTTCGCATCGGCTTTTACTGGTTTGGGGCGCCACTCTTTCTTTTTTGGACGGGCCTCCGTCTCCAAGGTTTGCTGAATTTTCACGGCCAGATCAGGCCGGGCTTTCCTTAAAGTGTGGAGGTACTGCGCTTCGGCTTCCTCCAAGCTACGTAGCCGCTGAACTCTACGCTTTTGGGTGTGTCTGAGTCCATCGGGACACCACCTTGGCCGGTGATATCTATCTTCTTCTTCATCCTCTGACTCCTCGAGATCTTTTGCTCGAGATGACTCCTCTTGTCTGTTCTGAGGCCGGAGAGGCCCTAGACGCTTGAACACTGAAACTGGACCTGTGTCATCCTTCTGCTGTCCACATTCCGGGCAGTTGTCGACTGTAGGCAATCGGCTCATTCCCGTATCCCAACAGTACTTGAAGAAAGGACAATCCCAATGTTTATCCACGCCTTCCTTTTCCTTTGACCTTCCCCTAGCGCGGTGCTCATATCCTTCATCATCTCTATCATGCCGACGGTATCTCCCATCGTATGCGTCGGTCCAACGATCTCTTTCATCATCTCTGTCGTACTGCCGACGTCGGTCATACTGACGCTCATACTTGTTAAGGAGATGCGTGGAGTGTGGCTTCTGATATCGCACGCTTCTCACTTGTTCCTCGGTTATATACCGCCTATCATCATAACGGGGCCGGTCGCGTGGACCGGCCTCTTCCTTTTCTTTGCCCCGGGAGTGGCCGCTTTCCTCCTTATACTTGCCATGGTGGTACACAGGCCCTGCCATGTTAATATCGAACGAGAAATCTAGCTGACGCCTCGTGGAGTGGCTGTGCTCTACCATGTTGATGCCAGGAAACGGGTTTGTGTCCACTTTCATGGCGAACTGCCCAAGGATCAGACGGCCCTGTTCTATCGCCGTTTGGATCTGCCGACGTAGCTCTTTGCAATCATTGGTGGTGTGGGTGAACGAGTGATGCCACTTGCAGTATGATCTCCCGTTCATCTCTTGCGCCGTAGGGATTTTATGGCCTTCGGGTAACTTCAGCTGCTTTTCCTTCAGCAGTAAATCGAATATCTGCTCAGCTTTGCTTACATCGAAGTCGAACCCTTTTGCAGGCCCTTGCTGTTTCACCCATTTGCAGGACACAGGATCTGCTCCCCGAGCCCATTCAGCCACGGCTATCTCCTGGTCTTCTACAAGATCCTCTTCTTCTGTATCGACCAGGCCTATCGGACGTTTGAACTTGTCTTGGTACAACTCAGGGTGGCGCTGCTCATACATTGTCAGTTTCTGGACCATGTGCGCCAGTGAATTGTATTCTACTTGGAAAGCCAGATCCTTGATCGGTGCTGAGAGACCCAACACGGCCAGCTCGACTGCTTCTTTCTCAGTTAAACGAGCCGAATAACATCGGTTCTTGACAGTCCTGAAACGCTGAATATACTCGGCTACCGTTTCTCCCCGCTTCTGCCGCACCTGCGCCAGATCGGCAATGCCAGCCTCGGTAGCTTCTGAATGATACTGAATATGGAACTGTTCTTCCAGCTGCTTCCAGGTCCGGATCGAATCTGGTGGCAACGAGGTGTACCACCCAAAAGCTGGTCCTGTCAGAGATTGCGCAAAGAACCTTACGCGTAACTGATCCGATGCTGAAATCATGCCTAACTGTGCCAAATATCGGCTCACGTGCTCGATCGAGCTAGACCCTTCTGAACCATTAAATTTTGAGAACTCAGGGAGCCGATACTTGGGTGGAAGCGGAATCAGATCATACTCGTTGGGGTACAGCTTGGAATAGCCGATTGTTCTCCTCTTCGGCACGAAGCCGAACTGGTCTCTCAAGATGGTACTGATTTGCTCCACCGTTTGAGCTGCAGGGGCTAAATTCTCATGACTCGTTCCGGTGGCATACTTAGCTAGCCACGCCTGTTTATCAGCGTCCATCCCGGACATCCCTGCTCCCGAAATCCCTACTCCAGAAACACCTGCCCCAGAAATCCCTGCGGTTGCAATCTGGTTCGTGCGCGTCAGGCTGTTGCAGTCCGGCACGTATGTGCACACATATCCATGTGGGATTTCTTTAGGTGGTTCAAACAGGAATTGGTAATCGCCAGGATCACCTCCAATCTTGTAGACGACGTACGCCGGTGACCCCGGTGGCTCCGGAGCTGCAAGCGTGAATGGTAGCTGTGGCCTGGTCTGGAGCGGTCTTTCTCCCTGGTGAGTCCCTAGGGTAGGCCCCGACGGAGAGTACTGATGTTTCATGATCTCCTGAACCACGCGAACCGCGACGCGCTCGAAAGCGTTCACCAGGCTCTCAGAATGGCGGTGAAGAGAATGAGCCACCATGTAATTGACTTCCTGTCGTAGAGCTCTGGTGCGATCCTCTGAAGGAACAGACAGATCCACCTCATCGAGAGCGCCTTCGGGTGAGAACCCTTTCCACCTGATGCCATGCTTACGGGTCCTCTCAAAAGAGCCGATGAGATCGGCTTCGAAGAGAGCTTTGATATCATCATACCTCTTCTTGTGCTCATCAGGCAGATCGTCGTACGTGATTGGTCTGTCCCCCATCGCAGCGTCAGATGTTGATGCAGATGTTGTTGAGTGTCCCACTGGGCGTGCCAGAATGTGTTGCCTGTCAAAACCCACCGGCGAGCAGCGACGAGCAACACGAAGAGCCGGGAGGCTCCCAGAACTGCTGGTGGGCCCTGGTCCCTCGGGCAACGGCCCGCAAAACTCCGGCACACGTCCTGGCTGATGCAAGAGCGTGCCACCTGACCTATACCTGATCAGGAAGGTGGTGGATTGCTTCGATTAGTTTCCTGCATGGCAGACACGTAAACATTAAATACGAGCCTCGATCGGCTCTCAGGTTTCCCTGTGAATCGGCTCATGTAGCCGATTGTCCCATGGATCTGCATTGGATCTACGATAACATGGGGTTTTGCTTTATCAATACAAGTCAAATCGATCTACGACAGTTTAACGCTTTCACCACATAATTGGAACATCCCACACGTAATTGAGCCTGGTAGATACGAAAGATAACAGAAAACTAACCCTAGAGGAGGCCAAAAAACCAACGTAGAGTCAATTCCCGGAACAACTCCTCTCGAATTGGCAAACCATATCCTTACGTACTACTGGATCGTTCAACCCGTTTGTGAGGCCTAACCATGCGGATATCAAACTAATCCTTGGAGAACAAGGAACAACTATGACAGATTGAATCGACTGAATAAAGATCAAGCAAGATGCTGCCCTTACACCCAAAATAGGTGCAAAGGCAGCGAGATCTCTAGGGGCAGCATGACTAAGCAAACATAACCAAAAGCACCGATGCTAGCCCAAACAGATCTATGATAATAGTATTACTCGCCATCAACAAGGCTTCAGTACGAGCAACACCAAATAACACATAAGCAGATGCTGCCTAGATCGCGAGATGCGATCTAGGCAGCACGATGCTTACCTGAAAGAAACCCTCGAAACAAGGGGTGGCGATGCGCCGAGATTGTGTTTGTTGTGAACGTGATCGTCCTCCTTTCTCAATAACCCTAGGTACACATTTATAGTCCGGAGACTTTCTATCTTTGGAATAAACCTAACAACTCTATCTCTTGTTTAAACCGAAACGTAATCTATCATAATATACAGATACACGGGCAATTAGCCCAAATCCACGCGCAAGGCCGATCCAGCCTCCAAGCCCATCTTGATTACGGCCCATCTCCTCATTTGGCCAAAATGTGGCGATAACAGGGGTACCTCCCGGATCTGGAAGAGGTACGGTGAGTAGAGAAGATGCGACCGGAGGAACATCGGCGGGCGGCCGGAGCTACATGGGGCGGCGGCCGGAGGTACCTGGGGCGGCCGCCGGAGCTGCCTGGGCGGAGGAACCTAGGTCATAGAAACGCCTGGGAGGAAGAGGAGAATCTGGTTTGGGGGTGCGATGGTCTGGTCTCTCATTGGTCCCAGCTTCAGCCATGTAAAAACTCAAACCACGGTAACAAAAGTTTCATCCACCAATCCGAATGAACGCATTAGATCATTTAAAACAAAAGATCAAACGGTCGGTAATGTGTTGTGTGGGGATGGCTTCACCAGGCGGGTCAGCGACTAAGCTTACAGCTTAGAGTAATATGGGGAGGCAGGGGGCCTGGCAATAGTCGCACACAACATAGTCTGCAGTGTGGACCAAAGAAAAACACCGCAGCTGGCAAGATAGACTTGTTCGAGCCTTGCCAAAATTTCAAACCCGTGGAGACCTGCGTGCGACAACACGCTACGTGCCACGCATAATTGATCACACATCTCTGATCTCTCCTGCGTGACAAGTTAGGCATAGATCGATCTCTGCGTCTGCTGCCCGGCGGACCATGCAACTACATGGATCGATCTGGACCGACGAATATATATGGACCAACGCATTGCCTCAAGATTCCAGCTCTCTCGTGTGTCTCGTTGTTCAGATCACTGCTCGACCAATAAGTACAACAGAGGATTGAACCAAACAAAGCACTCTGGGGACTGGGCATCATGCATGTAGATTGTAGTATGGACTGTTAACCTGTTAATTGGACTTGTGTGTATATAGACAGAGCATATTCAACTTCTGCTGCCGCATCGTGCATGCACAGCTCGGTATATATGAACCGATCATTGGCCAGATTGATCTCTCCCCTGCGGTACGCGCCGAAAAAACTGAAAACTAGTGGCGGCGTGCCCACACGATCGACAGCAGGCACTCATGAGTGTGGTTATACCTGGGCATGTTTTCGAGCTGGGTCAGGCCGGGCCAGCAAAAGCCCAACACAAAAACTGCAGCATAGGTCTGGCCCGTTGGGCCAAAATATCATCGGGCTGTCGGGCTGGGCCTTCTCTAAATCTCCCAAATCTCCTGCCTAGGCCCAGTTCGTCTTGTCAATCGGGCCAGATTTCTCTGCCTAGATCCGGCCCGTAGGGCCAAAATAAGAGATCAAGCTGGACCATTTTCGAATCAGGCCATTTTCGGACTAGGTCGGGCCGTCGGACCAGGCTGCCCATGCTCAGGTTTAAGTGTGGTACGCTCTTTTGACATGGGAGCCAAAGAGTAGAGAAGACGGGGTGCAACGACAGCCGTTGCTGCTGCTGGCCCCTCTTGCATGGCTGCATGTCAGCTCCTCAATCAAGATTCTTTACCCATCATCTCCATCGAAAACTCCATATGGAGGCCGAGCTACATGTAGCTCGGTATCGCTGCAGTCAATTTCGGTTAGGGATCTATGCCGCCGCTGTATTTTGCAGTTGTATCGTGTGTATCTCTCGTTTCTCCTATTCGTATTGCTTGATGTATAGACAGTGGCTCAGGACCAGGCCCAGGTCGACAACAGCTCGCTCTCCCCAATTTGGTTGAGCCGCAACAAAGACCCTACGCATTCGCGCGGGACGATCCTGCAAGGAACACCAGTACTATAAGAAGAAGCCTTTTCCAGATGGTCATTCGTATAGATCTGAATCGAAGGGAGAAATCCACGGCTAATTAAATCAATGGATAAGCAGGCACCTGTTATTCGTCTGCTCAAAGAAGAACTCCATCCTGTCGCCCAGCAGATCCATGGTCTACGCCACCGAGTACATGTCCACCGACGCCGCCCGCTGAGGAGCAGATCTTGCCAACGCCACTCCCGACTTCTTCCCTCTCCCCTTTTTCAGCTGAGGACGACAACACGATAGCGCATATCATTATTACCGCCCGCGTCTTAAGCGGTAGCAGGCATTGTAAATGCTCCATTTTAAATTCCTCGTGGTGCTAGCCCATCATGCGCCACAAGTGCCAGCCCACGTACACCGCTCCGGGCTAATCACTTCGCGGTTCCGCACTTCCTTGACACAGGCTGAAAGGGGCCCAAGTTTGTTGCAATTATTTAGTGGTGCCATACTACATCTAGACAATTGTTGAGAGGGTCTTTTTAAAAAAAAAATCAAAAAATACAAATATTTTAAAAAATTGAAAATTTTGTAGGTGTGAAATATCATATTTGCCCTCTACCTTACATAGAGAAGAATGTCAAAGTAGGAACCTCATCGGGCGTTCCCTGTCAACTCTGGCGGTCAAATTCGGCTACCACCGCCGACATAGATCCTGTGTCCACCGCCGGCGGAGATCCATGTCAAGCTTCTTGATTGATCCTTCCGGTCCCTCTCTCCCGAAACCCTCCTCTTCCAATCGATCGACATCGAGTTGTCGTAATGGCGGCGACGCTTCGGTCCTCCGTGGGGCTCTCCCTCCGACGCACAACGGTTGTACCGGCGAATTCGTCTCTCCTCTCCTCCGCTGGCGGCGCGTAGGTGCTCAGAGGCGGTAGCCACGGCGCCCAGATCTCGTCCATACCTGTCCCGTTCAGACCGAGGAAGAAGAAGACTATACAATAATTGAGCGACTTTACCGGTTAAATAAAGTGGGTAACCCGTAATGTACAGCAAGCAACGACGGCCTAGCTGGCTTGTTCTATCACAGCGACCTACAGGTTGCAAGCTCGAATCCCACGAGCCGCGCAAGGGTAGCCTTTTTGCCAATTTATTTGGCCCTGACAGGTGGGCCCTAACCGTTAGCCTCTGAGCGTAAGCAAGACCAGAGGCAGTACCGGTTGGCCCCACAGATCAGCACAGCGGCTTGACCCAGCCATAGTAACAAAAAAAATTGGCAGTTTTTAAATTTTCACATACAATTCTAAAAGTGTTTAAAATTGCAAAAATACATATCTTTTTAACTGTAACTTTAATATTAAAGTACTATATATGAAAATTTACCAGAAAAATATGAATTTTTTTTTCAATTAGGTTTTTTATTTTTTGAACTTTTTCGAACCATATTTTATTAGATTTTGAATTTTTGTATAGCAAACTTTCGAATCTTGACCATATTTTTGGCAGTGATGTGCATCGTTTCATTGCCAACAACTTTTGTAACTAGGGTTCTATGAGTTTCCATTGATAAAATGGATTTCCTATTTTATTAGTGTCCAAAATTGGCAAAACAGGTGGTTTTTTGTGAAGTGGCTACCAAGGGCAGTCTGCATAACTCTACCACTCCAATTTTCACATATAGGGAACCCTATAGGCAGGCAAGATCCAGGGTTTCATGAATTTTCTCGGCCTGCAGCCATATACTAAATTATTTTTGAGCTAAATCCATTTAAATGCAAATTTGAACTAGAGCTACATAAACTACACTTCAAATTTTTTTAAGGAAAATACCTGGAGGTGCCCTGAAGGTGTGGAACCCTAGAACCCATCACACACTTGGGGGCCCCACCCACCTAGCACTCACGGCGGGCACCGCGAGTTTGACCTAGATTTGAAATGGGGGCAAAGGAAATTCAAAAAAATTCAAAAAATGGAAAACCAGTGCATGGAGTCATGATATATGATGTAGTACCTAGGAAAAATACCAAACATGGCATATCAAGGTTTCATAGAAAAACTCTTCACAAAAAATGCCACCAAGGAGGACTTTACTTGGCTTTCTACCCAATTGAGCTAGGTTTGTGCAAGTTCTATAGCAAACTTTCGAATCTTGACCTCATTTTTGGTAGTGATGTGCATCTTTTCATTGCCAACAACTTTTGTAACTAGAGTTTTTCGAGTTTCCATTGATAAAATGGATTTTCTATTTTTTTTAGTGTCCAAAATGGGAAAAACAGGTGGTTTTTTGTGAAGTGGCTACCAAGATCAGTGTGCATAACTCCACCACTCCAATTTTCACATATAGGGAACCCTGTAGGCAGGCAAGATCCAGGGTTTCATGAATTTTCTCGGCCTGCAGCCATATACTAAATTATTTTTGAGCTAAATCCATTTAAATGCAAATTTGAACTAGAGCTACATAAACTACACTTCAAATTTTTTTAGGGAAAATACCTCGAGGTGCCCTGAAGGTTTGGGGCCCCAGAACCCATCCCAAACTTGGGGGCCCCACCCACCTAGCACACACGGCGGGCACCGCGAGTTTGACCTAGATTTGAAATGGGGGCAAAGGAAATTAAAACAAAAAACAAAAAAATGGAAAACCAGCGCATGGAGTCATGATATGTGATGTAGTACCTAGGAAAAATACCAAACATGGCATACCGAGGTTTCATAGAAAAACCCTTCACAAAAAATGCCACCAATGAGGACTTCACTTGGCTTTCTACCCAATTGAGCTATGATTGTGCAAGTTCTATAGAAAACTTTCGAATCTTGACCCCATTTTTGGCAGTGATGTGCATATTTCCATTGCCAACAACTTTTGTAACTAGGTATTTTGAGTTTTCATTGATAAAATGGATTTTCCATTTTTTTTAGTGTCCAAAATGGGCAAAACAGGTGGTTTTTTGTGAAGTGGCTACCAAGGTCAGTGTGCATAACTCCACCACTCCAATTTTCACATATAGGAAACCTTGTAGGCAGGCAAGATCCAGGGTTTCATGAATTTTTTTCGGCCTGCAGCCATATACTAAATTATTTTTTAGCTAAATCCATTTAAATGCAAATTTGAACTAGAGCTACATAAACTACACTTCAATTTTTTTTAGGGAAAATACCTCGAGTTGCCCTGAAGGTTTGGGGCCCTAGAACCCATCCCAAACTTGGGGGCCCCACCCACCTAGAACACACGGCGGGCACCGCGAGTTTGACCTAGATTTGAAATGGGGGCAAAGGAAATTCAAAAAAATTCAAAAAATTGGAAAACCAGCGCCTGGAGTCATGATATGTGATGTACTACCTAGGAAAAATACCAAACATGGCATACCAAGGTTTCATAGAAAAACCCTTCACAAAAAATGCCACCAATGAGGACTTCACTTGGCTTTCTACCCAATTGAGCTATGATTGTGCAAGTTCTATAGCAAACTTTCGAATCTTGACCCCATTTTTGGCAGTGATGTGCATATTTCCATTGCCAACAACTTTTGTAACAAGGTTTTTTGAGTTTTCATTGATAAAATGGACTTTCCATTTTTTTAGTGTCCAAAATGGGCAAAACAGGTGGTTTTTTGTGAAGTGGCTACCAAGGTCAGTGTGCATAACTCCACCACTCCAATTTTCACATATAGGGAACCTTGTAGGCAGGCAAGATCCAGGGTTTCATGAATTTTTTCGGCCTGCAGCCATATACTAAATTATTTTTTAGCTAAATCCATTTAAATGCAAATTTGAACTAGAGCTACATAAACTACACTTCAATTTTTTTTAGGGAAAATACCTGGAGGTGCCCTGAAGGTTTGGGACCCTAGAACCCATCCCAAACTTGGGGGCCCCACTCACCTAGCACACACGGCGGGCACCGCGAGTTTGACCTAGATTTGAAATGGGGGCAAAGGAAATTCAAAAAAATTCAAAAAATGGAAAACCAGTGCATGGAGTCATGATATATGATGTAGTACCTAGGAAAAATACCAAACATGGCATATCAAGGTTTCATAGAAAAACTCTTCACAAAAAATGCCACCAAGGAGGACTTTACTTGGCTTTCTACCCAATTGAGCTAGGTTTGTGCAAGTTCTATAGCAAACTTTCGAATCTTGACCTCATTTTTGGTAGTGATGTGCATCTTTTCATTGCCAACAACTTTTGTAACTAGAGTTTTTCGAGTTTCCATTGATAAAATGGATTTTCTATTTTTTTTAGTGTCCAAAATGGGAAAAACAGGTGGTTTTTTGTGAAGTGGCTACCAAGATCAGTGTGCATAACTCCACCACTCCAATTTTCACATATAGGGAACCCTGTAGGCAGGCAAGATCCAGGGTTTCATGAATTTTCTCGGCCTGCAGCCATATACTAAATTATTTTTGAGCTAAATCCATTTAAATGCAAATTTGAACTAGAGCTACATAAACTACACTTCAAATTTTTTTAGGGAAAATACCTCGAGGTGCCCTGAAGGTTTGGGGCCCCAGAACCCATCCCAAACTTGGGGGCCCCACCCACCTAGCACACACGGCGGGCACCGCGAGTTTGACCTAGATTTGAAATGGGGGCAAAGGAAATTAAAACAAAAAACAAAAAAAATGGAAAACCAGCGCATGGAGTCATGATATGTGATGTAGTACCTAGGAAAAATACCAAACATGGCATACCGAGGTTTCATAGAAAAACCCTTCACAAAAAATGCCACCAATGAGGACTTCACTTGGCTTTCTACCCAATTGAGCTATGATTGTGCAAGTTCTATAGAAAACTTTCGAATCTTGACCCCATTTTTGGCAGTGATGTGCATATTTCCATTGCCAACAACTTTTGTAACTAGGTATTTTGAGTTTTCATTGATAAAATGGATTTTCCATTTTTTTTAGTGTCCAAAATGGGCAAAACAGGTGGTTTTTTGTGAAGTGGCTACCAAGGTCAGTGTGCATAACTCCACCACTCCAATTTTCACATATAGGAAACCTTGTAGGCAGGCAAGATCCAGGGTTTCATGAATTTTTTTCGGCCTGCAGCCATATACTAAATTATTTTTTAGCTAAATCCATTTAAATGCAAATTTGAACTAGAGCTACATAAACTACACTTCAATTTTTTTTAGGGAAAATACCTCGAGTTGCCCTGAAGGTTTGGGGCCCTAGAACCCATCCCAAACTTGGGGGCCCCACCCACCTAGAACACACGGCGGGCACCGCGAGTTTGACCTAGATTTGAAATGGGGGCAAAGGAAATTCAAAAAAATTCAAAAAATTGGAAAACCAGCGCCTGGAGTCATGATATGTGATGTACTACCTAGGAAAAATACCAAACATGGCATACCAAGGTTTCATAGAAAAACCCTTCACAAAAAATGCCACCAATGAGGACTTCACTTGGCTTTCTACCCAATTGAGCTATGATTGTGCAAGTTCTATAGCAAACTTTCGAATCTTGACCCCATTTTTGGCAGTGATGTGCATATTTCCATTGCCAACAACTTTTGTAACAAGGTTTTTTGAGTTTTCATTGATAAAATGGACTTTCCATTTTTTTAGTGTCCAAAATGGGCAAAACAGGTGGTTTTTTGTGAAGTGGCTACCAAGGTCAGTGTGCATAACTCCACCACTCCAATTTTCACATATAGGGAACCTTGTAGGCAGGCAAGATCCAGGGTTTCATGAATTTTTTCGGCCTGCAGCCATATACTAAATTATTTTTTAGCTAAATCCATTTAAATGCAAATTTGAACTAGAGCTACATAAACTACACTTCAATTTTTTTTAGGGAAAATACCTGGAGGTGCCCTGAAGGTTTGGGACCCTAGAACCCATCCCAAACTTGGGGGCCCCACTCACCTAGCACACACGGCGGGCACCGCGAGTTTGACCTAGATTTGAAATGGGGGCAAAGGATATTCAAAAAAATCAAATAAATGGAAAACCAGCGCATGGAGTCATGATATATGATGTAGTACCTAGGAAAAATACCAAACATGGCATACCAACATTTCAGAGAAAAACCCTTCACAAAAAATGCCACCAAGGAGGACTTCACTTGGCTTTCTACCCAATTGAGTTAGGATTGTGCAAGTTCTATAGCAAACTTTTGAATCTTGACCCCCATTTTTGGCAGTGATGTGCATATTTTCATTGCCAACAACTTTCGTAACTAGGTTTTTTTTGAGTTTTCATTGATAAAATGGACTTTCCATTTTTTTTAGTGTCCAATATGGGCAAAACAGGTGGTTTTTTGTGAAGTGGCTACCAAGGTCAGTGTGCATAATCTCTGCATTGGAAGTGGCTACCAAGGTCAGTGTGGCTACCAAGGTTTTTTGTGAAGTGGCTACCAAAAAAAGGGCCACAACGTGTGTGACCTGTGGAATTCGAACTTGCAACATCTCTGCATTGGAAGGGCGGTACTGACCAGCTGAACCATGTTTCTGAATTGATTATTGTACGTTGCGATTTTATTTGAACATAGCGTTCTGCCACAAGTAGTTTTTCTTCTTCCTCGATAGCGTTGACCACTGTTTCTCGCCTAGCTCTGGGCGCCCGCGACCGCCGTGCTGTGCGGCCTCGCCCAGATCTGGCGCTCCCGCGACCGCCGTGAATTGCTACTTCGTCCAGCTCCGACACGCCCGCGACCACCGTGTTGTGCTGTCTCGCCCAGCTCCGCCCGAGCCCGCGACCGCCATGCTCTCCCCTGTTCACGCAGTTCCGGCTATGCGCGCCCGCGCGGCGACATCCCTGCAGATGACGATTGGGAGCTCGCGGTGACCCACCGTGGCTGGGATTGGAGCTGGCGGCGAAGACCTTTGTGGCCTCTCCAACGTCATGTCCTCTGTTCGAGGCACGACGCGGTGTCGTCAATTCGCCTCGGTCACCGGCGCGAAAGAGAAGATGTCTAGTACACTTCCAGGAAAAAGATGGCCGGCGGCGTATGTGGCGGCCGCCGCCATGACGGCGCTGTCGACGGCGTCCAGGTAAAAACGAAGAATGGGCAAAATAGTCATTTCGTATGGCAAGTCAGGCCCACCAAGTTTGTCCTCACATGAGTTCCGTTAAAAATGACCCACTGAGCAATTGTTATATGAACTTTACAAAATATTTTTATTACAAGCAACTTAGGCCCCCGTGAGCCTGTGACAATGAAGTAGGAGACCGCAAACAAAATCACCCCACTGCTCCGGGCATATCATCCTTCATACGCCGGCCCAGCTCAGAACTTAAACCGTTTAAAATGAAAAAGACAGCTGTTACTCCTCATCGCACGTCTCGCGGCAGAAATGATCGGAGGAGCCTCCGTATGGCCGCACTCTCATCTCCATATTCTTTTTTAACCCAGCAACTCTATATAACTCGAGTTGGGCCTACTCAACCTGTCCCCTGTATCACATGCCTCCTCGCACGGGCCCATCCCGGAGACAGGGAGCTGGGCTTCCTTGCTGGCCTGCCGTCCGTGCTCGACCACCCCGCAGGCCGCAGCCATGCAACTCTGTTTCCACTGCTTCACATTGTCACGCATGGCACGTGACCCCTAGCTGCACGCAATAAATAACCCACGTCCACGAACGTGTCTGTGATTGGCAACGGAGATGCAATGCAAGAGGCTCTTCACCGAACAACAGCCCGCGCATGCACGTTGTTCTAGAGTAGATGGAAGTGACGTCATCCATGGAGTCGCACGCGGTCGACACGTTGCACTGTACTGCCACACCAGGTGCGCCTCAGGTGACGGGACGCGACGTGCGTTCGTGCGCCACGGTGTACTGCCTGGGTGAAGCTCCGATTGATCGATCAAGGCCGCTTGATCGTACCGCGCTACTGATTGCAATAAAGGACTCAGATCAGTCGTCCGTTTCCCGCCCTGCGATTCTATCCAGCCAGCCCTGCTCGAACTCGAGGCATGCTTTCAATGTGTCGCCCACCAGGCCACCAGGGTGGGTACAGTTGCAGATGTCGTACTGAGAATCCTATGTCGACCAAATCTTGCAGGATTACCAGCTGAGCTGTAGTGGTGACAAGGGGTAGAAACCAACTAAGGCCAACTAGCCTCACTCCAAGACAGTCGCTCTAAATCTCTTGCCTAGTTTAGGCCAATGGCCATCCGGGAACACATGTGCATTTATACATCTCAAAGCCAACACAGACTGTGGCGGCGTCAATCCGTCGGAACCTCGCTGGCCCGTCTACAGCAGGAGCTTTCACGTAGTACGAAAACAAAGAGCCAACACCCTACACATACGATGTACACGTACACGTACATGCATGGCCCCTGCGTGTGACAATCGAAATGCATGGAGTTAACTAGGCCTGCGTTAGTGCGTTACGTTTGGTACGTAGCTTCTTGCATTGGGCCTTGCCACTCCACAGCCAACCAACGAGCATTTGAGCAGGCAACCATGCACTGCAATGCTGCGTGCAGCTGTGTTAGGCCGTACTGTTGGTGGACAGTGGAGATAATACGTAGTACTAGCAAGGCCGATCGGGTGTTGTGCCTAATCCCCTATATATGACCGCTGGCCTCCTAAAATGAAAACCAAAACCATTGGTCGGAGCGGACTGACACGCATGGCGCATGCATGCAGAGTCATCTGCACAATATGCATGCACACATTATTATCATGCTGTACTTCTCTCGCACATCAGGTCTAGATTTAATTTAATTGCTGTCTGTTTTTGTCCTCGCCTTTTCATGGGCGCTCTTGCATGGCCTTTATAACCTCTGCAGGACTCTGTCGAAATATATTTATCACTGTTCATGAATAAAGTGACAGTGGGTTTACTCTTTAGCTCTTGTCATCGCAGGACACCTTGACATCAACGTGTACTACTCCGTCTGTCCCGGTATATAGGTCTCGCGCATATTCCTAGGTTTTCATTTTGATAAATATAATATAAATTTCACAACATAAAAATTATACCATTAGAAAGTACATAATCTGAAGTTTCCAATAATATACGATCTCGAGATACGCACAAGACCTATACATCGGGACGGAGGGAGTATATTGATTACTACTCCTATTTAATAAGAGAAGACGGAAACTAATTATTAAAGCGAACTGCAGAGGAACAAACAACTGCTCTACTACTCGCCAAAGACTCTCACCGCTCTCGTCCTCCTTGAGAGTCTTTCGCCGTTGACAGGGCCTCCCAAACATCCTCTCTGCCGGATTAGCCGGTATGGGGAGGTGCCGGAGCTAGGCTTAGATGTAGCGTAGTAGGTTATGCGGCCATTTCGCTGCCGTCTGGCGCCATGCCCGTAGTGGACTGCTAGATCTTTGGTTGGGATCTGCGTGTCCTGCTGGTGTGGATCTTTCTCCTCGCGGTGCTCCGGTGATCGGAGCCGGACGCGATGATGAGATCTATTGCCGGTGACTCTTCCAATAAAGGGCCTAGGATCCTGCTTCTAGTGCGTGGGAGTGAATCTGCGATGCCTTTTTTTGGCTGGCCATGGAGGCGGGGAGAAAGGCGGTTCGGCGGCGTGCGCGGTGTGCTCTGCTTTTTCGGCTGGCCGTGGAGGCGAGGGGAAAAGCTGAGTGTCGCTTCGTCCTCCTCCTCCGCTCGTGCAGGTGAGTGTTGTACATGGCGCTGTGCTGTTCTTCCTCCTGCTCGACTTGACTGGCAAGGTGGAGGCAGTGAGAGCAGGGGATGGCGAGCCTGCGGCGTTCGGTTCTCGTCATGGGAGCTCTTCTCCGACGGCTTTTTTATGGCAGGCTTTGTTGTCCCGCTGGATTCAAAGGGTGTAGGGCAACCGCTCCCTTCTGCTTCACTCACGCCATCTCAGCGTTCTCCCGTCGCCCCGCTCCAAGTGGATGGTTCCGCAGTGGTGGTGCGGTGGCCGTGCTCGGTGATTTCGTCGGATTCCTGGAGAAAGAAGCTTGAAGGACATATATAATCACATTCTAATTTAGATCCAAGGTCTTCTTAGCACATTCACAAGGATTGGTTGTAATTTTCTATCTCTGGTGGGCCTTCGTGTAATTGTGTCACCGACAATATTAATGGAAGCAGTTTGTAGGGCGCTTTGCACCCGTCACCATTAAAAAATAAATCCAAAGACAAGAGAGCTGGTATGCATAAATTGTTGTAGTACTTACTCAATGCATGCATGTATGGCACCAGAAACCAGGGGAGCTGTAGTAGTAGTATAAATGCAGTTATACACAGTGGCGGAGCTTAGTTGAAACAATTCCGTGCCATGGCCCGCCCTGCTCTATGATTATTCAGCACTGACATGCAATTAGTTCTTTCCAATCCTAGTGTTTCCTGTCATTTTCTTTATAAAAAAATAGTTTTAGCCCTCCCTGGTGTTAGAATTAGCGAACCGGTTTTGTACCGGATACAATAACTGTAATACGTATAGGTATCGATATCTGTCTGATACCCGTACAAACTCTGTAACCATCGAAGCCTTATTGGCCCAATATAAATATACGACGATTGCTATCGGTGGAGTACCGAGTAGCGATCGATTCCTCACAAAAGTTTATATGGTATCAGAGCCACTCTTCCGTGATTAGCGATACCTACCGGCCAAACCACTCCATCGAGTTCAAGGTCTGCGCAGGTCAATGGCGTCTTCCTCAAGCGCCCCACTGCCGGTCCTCGGTGCCCTCCCATCCGAGAAATTGACGCGGAGCAACTACCCCATCTGGCGAGTCCAGGTACTGCCGGCGATTCGCGGTGCCCAACTCATGGGTCTCCTTGACGGCAGCGACGCCGCTCCGGCCAAGACAATGACCGTGGCCAACGTGGATAAAACCAAGGAACCCACCACTGTTCCAAACCCTGAATATGGAGCTTGGGTTGCAAGAGATCAGCTCGTTCTTCATTATCTCGTGAATTCACTTTCCAGAGAGATTCTTATGCATGTGCTCCGGATCGAGCATGCTGCCGGCGTGTGGTCGGCGGTTGAAGAGATGTTTGCCTCTCAAAGTCAGTCCAAGATCACGAATCTACGGATTGCATTGGCAAATACAAAGAAAAGTAATATGACCTCAGCAGCGTTCTTCGCCAAGATGCAAGGTTTTGCGGATGAGTTGGCAGCTGCTGGAAAAATCGTTCCTGATGATGAACTTGTGTCCTTTATACTGGCTGGGCTTGGCGGTGAATACAATACCGTCGTAGCTGCCCTTGATGTAGCCAAGAAGCCGGTGACCGTTGTGGAGTTATTTTCCCACATCCAAAATTATGAGCAGCGACAGGAGATGCTTCGCCTCTTCGATGAAGGATTTGAGACTTCTGCAAATGCGGCCTCTCGATTTAATAATCCTGGAGGCTACCGTCCTCGCAACTACAGCAGCGGACGTGATGACCGTCGGGGAGAAGACCGACGTTTTGATGACAGACGTGGTGATAACCGCCGTGGTGATGATCGGCGCCAAGATAACTACTCACGGCGTCAAGATGACTACTCCCGTGGCTCCAACAATAATAGCCGTGGTGGTGGTCGTGGCCCTCCTAGTGGTGGTCGAGGGCGTGGCCGTGGGCGACGTCGCACCTCTCCTTGGGTAGATGTATGTTGCCAAATCTGCAATCGTGAAGGACATTCAGCAAGAGATTGCTGGTATCGATCTCAAGATCATGATGATGATACTTATGAAGATCCTCATGCTTATGGCGTCGACACAAATTGGTACACCGACACTGGTGCAACTCATCATATTACCAGTGAGCTTAACAATCTCTCTTTCCGTGATACTTATCGAGGACGTGATAAAGTGAACACTGCAAGTGGACAAGGTATGGATATTCGCCATATTGGTCATTCAATTATTCATAACTCTGCTCAAGATTTTCACCTTAGAAATATTCTTCATGTTCCCAATGCTTCTAAAAACCTCTTATCCATTCATCGCTTTACTCTCGATAATCATGTTTTCTTCGAGTTTCATCCTCACTTCTTTTTGATCAAGGATCAGGTCACGAGAAAGATTCTTCATAGAGGGCATTGCGTTGGTGGCCTTTATCCACTTATTTCGTCCTTGTTCGCCTCCGATGAAAAGAGCGCCTTTCACATCACCAAACCATCCCAAGCAAAGTGGCACAGTCGTCTTGGTCATCCTTCGAGTCAGATAGTTATGCAAGTTATTAATACAAATAAGCTTCCTTTTGATAAAGAGTCTAGTGTAGAATCTATTTGTGATCCTTGTCAGCGAGCTAAGAGTCATCAACTTCCGTATCCTATTTCCAATAGTGTGTCTGTAGCCCCGCTTCAGTTAATTTTTTCTGATGTTTGGGGTCCTGCGTCCATGTCTGTTGGACGACATCATTACTATGTAAGCTTCATTGATGATTATAGTAAATTTACATGGATCTATCTTCTTAAGAGAAAGTCTGATGTTTTCACTGCTTTTAGCAATTTTCAGAAACTTGTTGAAAGAAAGTTTGATAGGAAAATTCTCACAGTTCAATCTGACTGGGGAGGAGAGTATGTCAAATTAAATTCTTTCTTTCAAACTCAGGGGATATCACATCATGTCTCATGTCCTCATGCTCATCAACAAAACGGTGCTGCTGAACGTAAACACCGCCATATTGTTGAAGTTGGCCTAGCTCTCCTTGCACATGCATCTGTACCTCTAAAATATTGGGATCAAGCTTTTCTTACAGCTACCTATCTCATCAATATGCTCCCAAGCAAGGTTATAAATCATGATACGCCGGTTCATCGTCTATTAGACACCACACCTAACTATTCTTCTCTTCGTGTTTTTGGTTGTGCTTGTTGGCCAAATCTTCGTCCATATAATAAACACAAGCTTGCGTTTCGTTCAAAGCGTTGTGTCTTTTTAGGGTATAGTCCCATGCACAAAGGTGTAAAATGTCTTGATATTCATACCGGCCGTATTTTCGTTTCCCGTGATGTTGTCTTTGATGAGAATATTTTTCCTTTTAAAGAACTACACTCCAATGCTGGTGCTCTCCTTCGTCGAGATATTCTTTTGCTTGATTCTTCTCTCCATAATTTTGAGCAAGAGGGCGAATTAATTGATGGTACAATATTGGCTAATCCTACTAATCATCCTACTTTGCAAGTGTTTCCTGAAGATTTGCAGCAGACAGGAGAAAATTTGGAAGAAAACGATGTCCAATATAGTCTAAATGACTCATACATGCAATCAGGAGAAGCTGAAAATGATACAGATCGCGAGGTGGATATTTCGACACGATCGGGATCATCGTTGCTATCAGGCTTTAATCACACGCCGTCAGGTGGTAGTCCGCCTGGAAGCTGCACTCCCGTGCGTGATTCAAGCCAAAGCTCTGCTACGTCTGGGCATAGTCCATTGATCGGGGTGATGCCTGACCAAGCTATTGATGGGCAATTTTCGCCAGGATCTTCTGTGGCTCCTTCTTTCACTGATTCGCCACAAGGTAGCCGCACTGGGTCTGCTGCGGAAGACTCGATTGACTCTGGATTTTCTGTACCGGTTCAACCTGTTGCTGCTCTTCCGTCTCGCCCTGTTACACGAAGTACATGAGGTATTACTCAACCAAAAAAATACAAGGATGGAACAATTAGATGGTGCTTGACTGCATCGAATGATGAACCTGCAAATTTACAAGCTGCACTAGCTGATGAAAATTGGAAGGGAGCTATGGATGAGGAGTATAGTGCTCTTCTAAAAAATGAAACTTGGCATCTAATTCCCGAGAAACATGGTACAAATGTGATAGATTGCAAATGGGTATATAGAATTAAAAGGAAAGCTGATGGTTCGGTTGATAGATATAAGGCGAGGCTCGTGGCAAAAGGTTTTAAACAACGGTATGGTATAGACTATGAAGATACTTTTAGTCCTGTTGTTAAAATAGCTACTGTTCGTCTTGTTTTGGCCATTGCTGTCTCTAGGGGATGGAGCCTGAGACAGTTGGATGTTAAGAATGCGTTTTTGCATGGCATTCTGGAAGAGGAGGTCTATATGAGACAACCACCAGGTTATGAAGATGACAGAAAACCAGGATATGTTTGCAAGCTTGATAAGGCTTTATATGGTTTGAAGCAAGCACCACGGGCATGGTATTCTCGTTTGAGTACTCAGTTGGTTAAGCTTGGTTTTGTTGCTTCCAAGTCAGATATGTCCTTGTTTATTTATCATAAGCTAGATATCACCATCTATATGTTAATATATGTTGATGATATCATAGTTGTCAGCTCTTCAGAAGCTGCAACAGATGCTCTACTTCGAGATTTGAGCAAAGAATTTGCCTTAAAGGATCTTGGCGATCTTCATTTTTTCTTGGGCATAGAAGTGCAAAGAGTGAAGGATGGGCTTGTGCTGAATCAGTCTAAGTATGCTAAGGAAATTCTTACTCGAGTAAATATGCAACATTGTAGAGCATCATCTACTCCGTTGTCTTCTTCGGAGAAAATTAGTGCACATGAAGGAAATCCGCTAGGAGAAGAAGATAGTACAAGCTATCGAAGTATGGTTGGTGCACTTCAGTATTTGACTATGACAAGACCTGATATTTCATATGCTGTCAATAAGGTTTGTCAATTCTTGCATGCTCCTACTACTGTTCATTGGACAGCAGCAAAGCGAATTCTGAGATATGTCAAGGGTACTCCTACAGTTGGTTTGACCTTTTCAAAGTCAAATTCTGGTCTTGTTAGTGCTTTCTCAGATGCTGACTGGGCAGGATGTCTTGATGATCGAAGGTCAACAGGAGGTTTTGCAATTTTCTTTGGACCGAATCTTATTTCCTGGAGTGCTAAGAAACAAGCCACAGTTTCTAGGTCAAGTACTGAAGCAGAGTATAAATCTGTTGCAAATGCAACTTCTGAAGTTATCTGGATGCAGTCTTTGCTTGAAGAGCTTGGAGTAAAGTTAAGGCAACCGCCTTGTTTGTGGTGTGATAATTTGGGAGCTACGTATTTATCAGCAAATCCAGTCTTTCATGCAAGAGCTAAACATATCGAGATAGATTTTCATTTTGTTAGAGAGAAAGTTCTCAACAAACAGTTGGAAATTCGTTTTGTTCCCTCCAAGGATCAAGTTGCCGATGGCTTCACTAAACCGCTTCCTCTGCGCGCATTTGAAGAGTTTAAACATAATCTCAACTTAGCAAAGTTGTGATTAAGGGAGGGTGTTAGAATTAGCGAACCGGTTTTGTACCGGATACAATAACTATAATACGTATAGGTATCGATATCTGTCCGATACCCGTACAAACTCTGTAACCATCGAAGCCTTATTGGCCCAATATAAATATACGACGATTGCTATCGGTGGAGTACCGAGTAGCGATCGATTCCTCACAAAAGTTTATACCTGGTTTCTCTGTCAAGCTCCGCCACTGGTTATACATACGAACGCATGCTAAACTCCAACCGGGTTACCGGACATCAACGCTACCACTTCTCGCCAAAACACGCAAACAGCTCGAGATCAGCTAGCTAGCATTTATGCATGTCTTGAGAAGCAATTTTATTAGATCTATAGCTCTTGTCGAGAGGACTAGCGCTACTGTACAGTGTAAAACGCATAGATGCAGGCTACGGTTTCCTCCATCGAGAGCCTGGTTTCCTGCACGTTGTTGGCGGCGAAGTACGTACATCCGCCAACAATGTATATACTAGGTGCAGACGCCGTACCTGCATGCAGTGGCGGAGCGTGCTGGCAAACCAAGGCTGGGCCAGCTCAAATGAACAAGTTAAGAATGGGCCGACTTAGCAATATAGACAATATTTTTATGTTAGTGGGCCAATTTATAGCTAAAATTTTGACAGAATTCAGAGGAGAGGGTGGGCCACGGCCCAGGATGGCCCACCAGACCCTCCGCCTCTGCGTGCATGGGTATGCCCGACGAGCAAGTTAGGGACCGGGCTAGATGATCGCAGTGAGTCGTACGTGTTCTAGCTAGCCGTAGTTTGTATTGACATTTGCCGTAAAAGTAGAATATTAAGTGGACACCATGGAGACCATGCTAGCCGTATTTTGTACGCTCGACCTTTGGTGCCACCAAAGTCTTACGTGAACAGTATCCCTACACTGTTGCTAGCGCACGGAGCTGCATTATCTCTAGCCCTCAAGCACCAATGGAGTACCGAGGAAAAGGTACCAGAGATCTGCCCCAGACCCCAGTTGTATCGTAACGCAGGCAGTATGTATACTGTGCACGTATCTTTGCAGCAGAGATCGTCGATCCATGGATGCAGGAAAGCTAGCCCGTCAAAGCTGATTCTCCGTGTAGAGCTCCGCCGATGGCACGTACTACAACGAAGCGAGCAGTCGCTACTGTTGGCCTTGCAGCAGCCATGTGTGTAGATTTCGCAGCCACGCCAACCCCGTAGTTATTGCTTCCTACTGTTGTTGTTGAGGCTGTGTCATCGACGGAGAAAAGCGAGGAAGAAGACGACCGATCCAGAGAAAGACGCCCGACCCGACGGAAAGACGCAGGAAATGGAGGAGATCACGAGAAAGCTGGTTCGCCCTAGCCGTAGTATAGTTGTGTCACGGGTAGAGGAGGGAGTAGTGTCCAGAAGGCGAGACAAATTGATTTCCATGGTCCAAATGATAAGTGTGTCTCGCTCTAGCTCTAAACTCTAAACTCTCGTAGGTCCGAGACTACTATAGTCCATGACATACTGCGGGTTTGGTACTCTCTCTGATCACTATTATCTATCCTAATACGAATATATTTAGATACTAAAATATACTCAATACATCCATATTAGGATTTAGGACAGATAATAATGGTTGGAGGGAGTACCATAATTATTTAGTGCCGTAGACTAGGCATCATGTACGCCCGTCCATCGCAAATCAGGGATTAGACTAGTGGTTCGCTATAAATCGTGCATTATATTGTCCACCAGTCCTCGGCAGTGTACCAGGAGATTCCATCGCCACGGAAAAAGAAGAGTGGGAATTAGCTAGCATATGAAAATCAACGATTCAATGCACTACGCGCCACATCGCTACAATGAGGCGGCAACGCGGACGGTGGCTGGTACAACGAAGGACTGATAGGTCCGAATTGTCTATATCAAATCTTACAGGATGCTGAATGATCTTGTTTGTCACACAGTTGTTGATGGGTACACATGCACATCCAACGGTGTGTAAACGAGATTGATTTAATTAGTGGGCATGCATATCTGTGACGCACCACAAAGTAATAGCTAAACCACGCGTATCATTCATTTTGCTCGACTATTGTTCCCCCACCTGTCAAAAGAACAAACAGCAGCAAAAAAATGTGTTTTGTCCGTGCAAAAAAAAAACGTGTTTTGAAATCTCATGAAAAATTATGCGAGTAAATATACATGTCTATTATGTAGGATCAAAGTTCCATGGAAATATTTTATCATCCATGATCTACAAAAAAACAGACAGATGTGGTGATTAAACCTAGTTTGCCTTTGTAGAGCAACAATTTTGGGAATTTTGGGCAGCCCAAAATATTGCGCAGTTTCTAGTGAAACATTGCAGAATGTATATCATAGGGACCCAAAAAGATACACTCAACCAATACACCATAAAAAGGTCTATACTTCATTACAATACCTCATAGTCGTAACTGATTTATCATCTCTTATCTCGCACACAAAATATTTGAATCGGGACATTAATTTAATTAGAACATATTCTTCCATTACTTAGTATAATTCATAGTTATCTTGAGAACACCACCAAGGATGATTATCGTGCAAAGGGGTGACTTTTTGAAACTCGTGGGATATTAGTGTAAAAAAGGATGTAGGTATGTTGCGGGTGATGCGTCTTACGGAGAATGGAGGTTATGGGAGAACTAACTAGGTCTACGAAAATAGTTGTGTGAAACATTGGTCCACGGTCTCGCAAAGCTAAGGTGCGTACTGTTAAGGAGGGGCTCTCCAGTGTGTGGCTTCAAGACTGTGGACCTGACCTCACTTAAGCGGCGCTCGCGGAATTCTTCATTCTCTAGCAAGTGCTTGTCGTGGTCCAACTTACATCGGATCGTGAGGATGCGCTCTAGTGGTCTTGGTCAGCAGATAGGTTTTACTCGTCAAAAATTGGCTTACAAAGCCCTTTTCACTAGGCGCTCGCGAAACCTTCACGGTGGCTCAGGTTTGGCGTTCTAGGGATCCGTATGGCTACATGTTCTTTACGTAGATCATTTCTAGAGATTGTTGCTGGAAGGCTGATCGCCTTAAGCGTCGGGGACTGCCATGGCATGCGACTTGTCCGCTCTGTGATCAAGAGCCTGAGACGATTCAACACAGTGGCGGAGCCACCTCCCGGCGGCCCCAGGCAGCTGCCCGGGCTCAGCCGGTGATCTTCCATTAGGAAATTAAGCTTGCTTAGTGTTTAGGTGTTTGCTTATTTGGGTAAATAATTGACTAGCGGCAACAACAAAGGCTTTGCCCAGGCTCCATTGAGCGGCTAGCTCCGCCACTGATTCAACACCTACTGCTTGGGTGTGTGGTGGCTCGAGAAGTGTGGGCGTGGGCTAGTATAGTAGGTGGCGTCTAGCTAGGTCGTTTCGTAGCGATTCCTTTGGCTTTTCGGAGCCTGTGCCATGGATAGGGGGAGAGTAAAACTTTTTGAACTCGAGGAGCTGCCACCTCTTGTTGGCAGCACTTGCCTGTCTTCGATGTTGCTTCTTCTGTGTAATTAATACACCCGCTCGGGTGTATTCTCAAAAAAATCTCTATGATCTCCTTTTTTAAAATTATAAGAAATCATATTGTGCAAACCTGAGAAGCGTTACAAAATTTTGATACAGATAGAGAGTTAACAGAAACATGTGTAGTTACAGTACAACATATCTAAAAAAACTGTAGCATAACAAGTTACGCCCTCGGTTTATACTCCCTCCGTTCCTTGATATAAGGTGTATAGTTTTCTATGAAAAAATCTAGAATATAAGGTGTATTGCGGGATTGTGGAATAATTTTACACCATTTAGGAGTCAATCTGATTAGGAGAGATAAGATAGCAACATTTATCTATTTTTCATCTATTCTCACCTACCTGTATTAATGTCTAAAAGTATTGAATTTTACCCTTTTAACATGTGCGTTAATATTTATGCAAGAAAACTATACACCTTATATATATTAAGGAACGGAGGGAGTAAAAGAGTATGCAGCTTGTTGCTAAACCATTTAGAATAGTAACACGTTTTTGTGTTGCTTGTCCAATTCAGAAGTTTCAAGATACGCTTTCAGTATGGTGTCCTCCATCAAGTTTAGAACTCTTTTTGTGTAGCTGGTTCAGAAAGACGAAATTATAGTATATGCTTTTCCTCATCGAAGTCCATTCGCGTATACTGTAGTGCTCGTCAAAGTATAATGCGAGGTGATAGTGATGCGTTACTTTACTTCCTAACCGACGGCTACCTAGTGCTCAACTCTAAGAACGACCTTAATTAGCTAGCCATAGGTAGTGCATAGCGACTCTGATTAATGAATGGCCGGAAGTGATGCGGCCTATTTAGTGGTTGCTTGAACCTCAAGTCGCGATTGTTCTAAGCAAACAACAACCGAAACCGACAGAAATGATTCGCATGTGATTAAATTACCCGCCGATTAGTGCTGGTATATCAAGATGTTGACGGTGATGGCGATACTCACATGATTACGACATGTATTCACAGAATTAATCATCATTACGACCTCCTCTTCGTCACCCGATCGCGCAAAACGTCGCCAGTGGCAATTATGTGGTTCGGAGAGAAGGAACATCTAGCTGATTGTTGCCTGTATGGCTACAAATCCGACCTACAAATCTCTCTATGGACAAGTAAAGAAGAACAATGTTGTGCAATGAATATGATATGAAGCAAAATGGAGTGATAGTGGTATTGGTTCATGCATGTGCTTTATTAATTTGACGAAATGCTTTGTGAGGCATGGTTCAATATTGAAACAAATCCTATTTGCGGTGCCGAGCAAAGAGAGGGTCATTTTGGAGGAGGATCGAGTTCTATTTCAATGAACATAGGAAATTCAAGTTCGAGAACTTTGAGAGCGATTGGAATAACACCTCTCTACAAAAGCGTTCTAGCTTCATCCAATCTTAGTGCAACCAGTTTTGTGGTGCAATCAAACATGTGACCAAGTGCAATTGTGTGGTCATGGAATTGACGACTTGGTAAGACACATTTTATGGACCGAGGAGTACTAAACTAGCTGAACGACTGGTTCTTCAAAAACCTACCGATCTAATTAAAACTAAAATACAATTTTACGGTCCAACTGAAGTAAAAGTGTTGCGTTACGCGTTAAAAATTATGATAGTTGCACATTTTTAAGTACAACCAACGTGGATTAAAAAGTTGCACGTAAAAAATGGAAAATGTTGTAGTTTCAATTAAGATCTACAAAATAGTAAATATAAATATAAAGTTAAAGTTAAATAGATATAGTCCACATTATAAAATGCGCATTTTCAAAATATGTAGCTCGTATAAAATAAAATGTGCCACTAGAGGATACACCCTAGAAACCTAAAAGTTTCATAAAAAATCTAGCCGACTTGTTAAAATTCCCATATGCTAAAGCAAATAAAAGGCCATCATCCCTCTTCTTGAACTTGGATGAGCGTCGTACTCTGGCTTTCGTAGCGGAAATATCTGTCACTCGACTTCAGATGGGTAGGTCCCTCATTGGGATTCCCTTTGTCAACCCCATCGACTAGCGTCGGTGAGAACAATCCCGCTGGATTCAGCACGGAGATCTGGCACGATCCATGTCTAGCACGTGCCCTAGTACAAGCGTGGCTCCCTGGTTTCGATCATCGCCCCGCAGAAGGCCGGGGAGGCGGCTCTGGGTCGGAGGAGTTAGTGGTGTTGTGGCAAGCTGCTGCGGAGCCACAATGGATTTTCAGGAAATATTTGATTTCTTGTGCCTTTTGTACTATCCTGCATTTATGTATGAATCCATTCACCTTTTAGTTTTGTCAATACCATTGTAGTACCAATTTAGATCTGGACACTGGCCGCACCTGAGACTTGGACCAGTGTATCATATTTTATCATTTCAGCTTTGTTCTACCCTGTCCGCCAAAGCTCTCTGATCTTAACTTGGCTTTGTTTATCACTTCAGCCATAGAATTCTTGGTTCGTCATTTGTTACCCTTACTAATATATGGCATATTTAGTTTTTTGACTGATGATTTGACTAAGAATTACTCATTTAACATGTGTTTCTGTGTTAAAATCATAATCATAAGTAAAGTATGTTTTAATAGGAATACAACGATATCAATTTTATGTAACATAAAATATGTATTAGTAGACTAATTGCTGGTCAAAGCCTCGTTCAACAGAAATGAAATACACCTTATATATCGGACTGAAGGTAGTACTACAAATTAAAACTCAACCATGTTAGAAACATGAATAATTTAATATTCTAGGTGAAATAACCGATATTTTTGTTTTCTTCAAAGTTGTGAAAACATAAAGTCTTGACATGACTATCCTCTTTTATTTACATGCACTAGTGGAAAAACGGGCTTCCATTCATCCCATTTGTCCCGAACCAAATTCGATCCGCGGCTAAAGGGTCCATCAGTCCCGGTTCATTTGAAAATGTGGGCCAGGGGGCATTAGTCCCGGTTCAAAAGGGACCTTCAGTCCCGGTTTCATCTAACAGCCGGGACTAATGCCCCATGGGCCTTTAGTCCCGGCTCGTGGCACAAACCGGGACTAAAGGTCATCCTTTAGTCCCGGTTCGTTCCACGAGCCGGGACCAATGACCCGTTTAAACGAAACCGCCCACTTCGCGCCAGTTATCGATCGACGACGCTTCGAATATCGATCGACATTACGAGCGACGATCGGGAACCGGCGCCGGCGACCTTGAAACTCGCCTGCATTCACATCAACGTCGGTGTGCTCCTCATCTTCCCTCTTTCACTATATAAAGCACTCATATTTGATCATCTTCTTCCCCCAAAACATCTCCCTAGCCTCTTCTTCCCCAAAACCTCTCCCACACATCACCACATACCGCCGGCGCCCGCGAGCTCTCTCTCCCTCGACGACAATGGAGGAGCAACTTTGGCCCCGGTCTCGGATCTACTACGTGGTCATCGAAGAGATGAATTTCACCATCACGGAGACTCTCCGTGCTTCGAGGGTGGAGAAGTGGATCCGCATGGTCAAGCGCCGGTTCCTCGACGACGCACCGGTCAAGTGCGTGGGCTTGGACTGTGAGTTTACCACTCACGCGCGCCCTCAACATGCCGCCGTCCTTCAACTCTCGGTGGAGTCCGAGATATTGGTCTTTCAAATTTGCAAGGCCAATGGCGTGCCGCAACTACTCAAGGACTTCTTGAAGGACACCACCATCAAGTTTTGTGGTGCGGCTATCGACAACGATCTGCGCAAGCTAAGGCCATACGGAATTGTTATTCCGTCCGCGTACGATCTTCAACAAGTTGTCCCAAACCCCACTAGCAAGCTAACGCCGAGTCTCTATGATTTGGCCAATGCTACTATTGGGACACATGTTGAGAAGAAGAAGAGGGACAACAAGAAGAAGAAGGACAAGAAGAAGAAGGAGAAGAAGTACAAGAAGAAGGGAGAAGAAGAAGAAGAAGAAGAAGAACTAATTTTTGGTTGGGAAAAAGTTCCATTGAGCTTCAACCAACTAAAATATGCCGCTTTAGACGCTCGCCTAGGCTTTGAGATAGCTAGGAGATTCTGGAAGCTAAAGGGCTACAATAGCCATGTTGGTCGTCTTAACCTTAATAATTAGGTGGATGATTATGTATGGAAAAATATTGGATGAGCTTGCTTGGAAAATGTACTTCATTTGAGCCATGTTGGATGAGTATGTTTGAAAAAATGTACTCCCTTTGTTTCGGTTAACAAAGTCTATTAATTTTCGAATTTGTGATTTTTCAAGTATTTTGGCTTTTTTGAATATTTTAATCATCTAAAAATTAATAATTAAATTATATATAAAGATTATTTGAAATTCATTGGTGCTTATTATTCGTAATCATTGTTTCTTATTTTGTGAATTTATTTGGAATTTAAAAAAGTAATATTATATATTACCAAAGTGTATATGTTAATAGGATTGGTACCATACCATTATCAAGAAGTCGCGAGCGCAGTCTTGGAAGCTAGTAGGGAAGGAATAGAGAAGTTAAGCGTGCTAAGGGTGGAGCAGTGTGAGGATGGGTGACCGACCGGGAAGTGAGGACCACAAGTACTTGTAATTTGATATGAGATATGGAGCGAGAGCCATAAGTATCTAATTTGATATGAGAATAGAGATGATTAGATAATAGAGAAATAAAGAAAATACAGAAATTCCGAAACAGAAAATACAATTTTATTCCGAATGGACCTATAGTCCCGGTCCGTGTTACGAACCGGGACCAAAGGTCCTCAAGCCGCAGCGCATGCCCCGGGCCACGTGGAGGACCATTGGTCCCGGTTCCTAAGCAACCGGGACTAAAGGCTGGAGCTTTTAGTCGTGCTTTGTTAGTCCCGGTTGCGGCAACCGGGATTAATGGGCTTTACAAACCAGGATTGAAGGCCCTTTTTCCACCAATGAGGCTTTCATACACAGGTTATGATCATGGCATGTGTCGGCTTACCTAATCAGGCTAATCTGCTTTTGAACCGGCATCGTCGACCATAAATCATTCTTCCATTGACCTGCCTGACCAAGATCATCCTTCCTTTTGCTTTTAGTGGGATGTGCTTGTTAGGCCATTGGATGGCATGATCTTCATAAAGCTGCAATCATGGTTAGGATAAGACCCTAGTTTCATATTTTTCTCACGTTGTTGTATATATCCTAAATCAAATGGGTTGGCAACAAGAGCATGCATGCAAGCGTGCTGCATGCTGTGTGGTGGATCTTGATGCAAGAGATGTGCATGTACATGTGTCATGTACTCATGTGTTTATGTTGGGAAAGCAGCGATACCCATCATCTTGGAGACACCTTTCCAGTTGAAAGAAAGGGTGAAGTGCGATGGCAGCCACGGAAAGAAGAAACAAGATCATCTATCGGCTGAGATCAAATCATCAAATATAGGCGCCCACACACCACGTGTCGTGATTCCTTAACGTGAACCCAGGGAGATGTTGTATGCAAGGGGAGGGAAGGGTTCTAGAATTTCGATCAGCATATGTAGTAGACTCTAAACTTCAAGTAGACCTTCCGTTCCCATGATCGATTAATTTACGGCAACCCTTCCATTTCTTCTACGGGGACGAGAACACAAATACACAATATTATTCTAAGCTTTAAGCTTGGTGGTGACCTTGCGTGCTGAATCACTCTCTGGTACATCGTGTTTTACCCGTGCGATTTTACTTCGAAGCGATCTAGAACGTCTATCTATTTTACTAGAAAAAAGTTTTGGTCACCATGACTTAAGTCTGTTCTCTGGCTAAGGTTGGGCCCCAAACACACTAGGCCCGCAGAGCAGTGTGCCCTATCACCACAAAATCCAGCCCCCACCACAGTCCCCATCCTCCCGTTCTCTCACCTCTTCCTCGATTCCTCCCGAGCGCCTGTGCGCTTTTCAGGTCGTCATCCCGCGCAGCTCTGGCCGTCGTCCTGCTTTGATGCGCTGCGCTTTGCCCCACGTATAGCCTCCCCTGCCACACATGTCTGAGTATTGCTGCCCCCGTCCAGATCCGGGAAACACCTCGCGCCTGCTCGCTACCCCTGGCCTGAAGGTCGCCGATTTTGGGCTAAGGCGGTGTCGATTCTGGTTGTCACCGCTCCCTTCTCTTGTGGTTGGGATGGGGCTGTGGAGTACAGTGTGTAAGGTGCTGAATCAGTGGTTGGTTTCTCCATGCAGTGGGCGCGGCGGCCACTCATCCATCCTCGATCCGGGGATCGGCTTCCTCATTATGCAACTCCATCTCAGTTGTTGACCTCCATGGCCTGGAATGGTTGCACGTGGGTGAGTCGTATCTCCTCCCAGTTGTTTATCAAGCAAATAGGTAATTTGCTTCCTAGAGATCTGATGTCATATTGATTGGCACTCACCTTCTTAGCCATTTGTGAATGAAATGATAGCAAACGAGTTTCAGTCAAAAAAATGATAGCAAACGAGAGAATAATGACTCAGAAAACTAGAGATATTGTAAATATCTGCCTTCCATGAGAGGTGTTAATTTATTATGGATGTTTACATATTTGGTATGTAGAAATCGTCACTCAATCACATCTTTATATAAGATAATTTTGTGCAAATATGATAAATAGGTCCACTGCAATCTCAGTACTGAAATTAAATTCAGTTTCGCATTTAGCCATTTATTGTGACTTTTGTTACAGTCTAAAATGTACACCAAGTAAAACAATCAGGACTTTGAAAGTTGCATAATATTAAAGTATGACTGATAGTGATATACATGTCTTATTTCCTTTTGATAGTGTAAATTAATATCTCTTAAGCATATTATGCAACAAATGATCAAGTCTCATAGTTATGGTTACTTTGTTATCTTAACTAGCAAGGTGACCCTCGACAAATGCGAGGCCAATGTCTTTCGGTTTTAAAGAAGTGACCAACAAATAAGACCGTGGTTTTACTTATTTTTATATTAAGGAAATGAAATATATCTAAATACAACAGAATTATTATGGAAAAGATGCCAACGGCTTTCAAAACATCTTTTAATTTTGTGGATGAAGGATTTGTTTTTGGCATTTTTAGAAACATCATATTAATGACCACATGTGTCTTGTGTACATTACTAAGTTCAATCCACGAGGTAGTCAAGTTTTTGCGTGATGTTGGATTATTAAGCAATGTCAATGTTCACATTGTCGGTTATTATAGTCCAAAATGATAATTATTGTCCGCTCGTGCGATGCGAGAGATGTTTAGGTAACATTTCTATTAGACCAACAAAATAAATCTCCTTAATACTATGGATTAAAACCAATCACTCCTTGTAAACTGATATTGTTTGACTTTCCTGAGATCTTTATGTCTCCTGTCTCCTATTTTCTGATCTATGTGAGGATGTTCCTCTATCATAAAATTGTTTGTTTGACATTGACCTCCTTTGATTGCACACATTTTGTAGTTGCGCCAATGAATAATATAAAATTGACAAAGTAGTAAGTAATGAGTTCATTCCATGATTGGGAATCCACAGAGGTCAGATTTTTTAATTGTTCTTCAATTGTCACCTCGCTATATCTACTCTTTGATAAGCTTATTTACGTTCACTCGCACTTGCATGTATTTCTCTTGCCATTTAACATGGTTACGACAACATGCTCGACACACTAACCCATGAATATTGATATACATAAAAGTCAGGAGTCATTTTCGCAAGGTTTGATTCAAAGAAATTCGTCTTCCAAATAGATTTTTATCTATATGAAAAAAATCATAATATATAATACTACAAAAAACCCATAGGAATATATGAGAACTAAAATCCTACATTTTTTCTAAATTATTTTGAATGAGAAAAGGTCCATCTCTACATTTGTATAGTTAACATTATATCTTATGGGTAAATTGCCCTGGACGTAATTTTAATTTTCTGTATGTATATTTTCCGGGTGATATCATTGCACTTGTGAAAGCACATGCACCGTTATGAAACATTGGGCCTCCAGACCCATGCAAATCTTACTCGTGCAATTCGAGACCAATTATGCTAAATATTTATGGATGACGGCTCCATCAATCCCAATTTCAATTACAATACTCAAATATAGTTCACCTTACATCATTATATCGTAAGCTTATTGTGTGATATTTTCCATGTCTCATCCTATCAGAAAACTTGCATAAAATTACGTGAGCAAGATAAGCAATAAAACTAACGTAATCAGTCGCATGTTTGGCTTCAAATTTTCAGTTTTTAACCACTTCTTCTCTTGAACTCCTCGACTGATGGGTCAACATGTATATCTATCGAAAGCAGCAAGTGTGGACTGGCGTGTCTATCATCAGGATTCAAGCACAATGTGCTTTTTGATCAAGTGTAATATGCATTTATATGTTTTTATTCGGAGAATATAAGAATTTGAAGGACTAATTTATTTATATATTTTAGTGTGAGAATTCCCTGTTGTTATCTCCATGTTTTCTTTCAAACTTAGCCTCTAATAAGACCACATGAGGTGAATTTACTCGTGCAGACTTATAGTGATGGTTTTCGAACATATTTTTTATGTTTCTAATCTAATTGAGTACTAACCTAATTATCTCTCAATTGTTTTGTACTTATTTTGTATGCATGCATAAAAAAGTTTACACTTTATAGTTCAGCTTCCACAAAATATTGCACTTCAAAATTTAGTGCCATTTTTACTTGCCACGTTCGAATTAGTCTAGCATGTATCAGCCTGAGTTAGTTAGAGACCTGGCCGCATATTTATGCCCCGCGTGCAATCCCTCCCTAGCAGACCCTCACGTATAGTTTTTTTTGTTTTCTATGTTCCCTGAATTGTTTTGTACTCATTTTGTATGCATGCATAAAAAAATTTACACTTTATAGTTTAGCTTCCACAAATAATTGCACTTTAAAATTTAGTGCAATTTTTACTTGTCATGTTTGAATTAGTCTAGTATATATCAGCCTGAGTTAGTTAGAGACCTGGCCGCATATTTATGTCCCGCGTGCAATCTCTCCCTAGCAGTCCCTCACGTACAGTTTTTTTTTTTGTTTTCTACGTTCCCTTCCTAGAAGTCCCTCATGTGCACGTGTAGTTTTTTCTTTTCAATTCCCCTTGTAGTGCCTCATGTACATGTGTGATCTTTTCTTTTTAAATATTTGGTTTGATTTTTATTTTTGGAGATAAATACACGGATTGTCGAGACATGTGAACCAGACTATATATTTGTATATACGTAACTTTTAGATCTTTTAATCGTGTCCTTTAATTATAGATCTAACAGTCCAAATAATTCGGATGATGTGGATTAACGTGATGACTCTATTTTAGGCCCCCGTATTATGCTTTTAGTATATAGTAGATTAGAAGTCCTCATTTCAGTTATTACTTAGAAAATTATACTGTGAGTACCATTCATTTCAAAAGGATGGGTGGATTCGCATAGTACAAATTATATCTTCTCTCCATGGATTGGTTTTAGTATTCATTTTGCTTTTAACTCTCTGGGATCTTGAAGAATTATATTGACTTCATCACCAAAGTGTTTGCATCTTAATGGCTTTCTGCATTTCCGCTCTTTTCCTCTCCTAAGGTATGTTAGTACACATCACATGGTATTAAAAAGCTCACCATGATCAGGATTCTGTGTATCTTTCCAAAATCAATATGCATGAGCCAAAACCGGTAGTTGAAGTATTTATTGCCTTTTGTATTTTCCTCTCTTTTCCTATCCAGAGTTTGTTAGTAAGAAGGCACATCGCATGGTATTGAGAGGCAGAAGCTCATACCTGATAAGACACGATCAGGATTTCGTGTATCTTTTCAAAATCAATATGCGTGGGCCAAAACCTGTAGGTAAAGTATTTTCTTACCTTAAAGCAGGATATATGATATACATGTTTTTTTCTTTTACAGTACTTTGCAAAGTCGGATGGCATCAGGAACAAGAACATATCTATATGGAGTGTGGTAATGTATCTTGTGATGTGAGCCCAAGGGAATAGTAACAGAACGGATCAATACTTTAGCGTGTGTCACTTCCTACTGAATACCCTGTTGTGCATGGCATATTATAGTACTACTGAAAGATGACAGGTGTAATCCCTTATTTATCAGTAAATTTTCCTAGATACTCATGTTTTCTTGCATGTACTTTATAATATTTGATTTCTTACTTTACCTCGGTACGCTCAGTTGGAAGAACAGCATCTAGCCTAACTAGGAAATAAAGTCACTTCTTGCTTCTGACATACTTAAACCATAAAAAATGCAACAACTATTCTTGTGCGTATCAAATTAACTATTCATTTAATTAAGTGTCGATTCTCCTTTTCCATAGAGAGGTTGTAGGTTCTATAAATAGTACAAACAATTTATGCTGATCTCTTCTAAAATCTGTCTACTTTTCTACAACCGATCGACTGACAATTGACAAAGTGAGCTGATGTATTCATGTTTCTCTGAACTTGAAGCTGGAGCAATAGTATAATCTTAAGTAACATGCTCAGCAGAACTGTCAGTTGACACCTCAGCTGATGGCAAATGTGTGCAAGCAAGTGGAAATATGACGCTCCTATATTTGCATTTGAGATGTGCAATTAATTTGTATAATCAATATGGCCTGATCTGCAACTTATTTTAGTAGAGATATTGTCCCCAATTGCTTACACTGTCCAGACATTTCAGGTGATGCTACCTTTGTTCCTTATCAGGGCACTATCCAGCTGAGATGTTTACCAGGCTGTCTCTCTACATGGATTTAAAACATCTGGTTGAACTTTTCACTCCAAAGCTTTGAGGGTACAACGCGATGCATCGGACGATTCCTGATACTTGTCCGGCGTTCTGATCCAGTTGTTTTGTTGAAGGTATTCATGTCAGTAAAATATCTTTATTGTCTTCAATATCAAAGGGAAAACCAAGATGGTATATAGTTATCATTTTTATTGAACCGTGTTTTCTTTTAAATATTTAAGTAAAAAGGAATTGTTCTCCGCATCGCGGCACCGTTAATTACACATGTTGTTCGCTAAATCTAAATATCTATGCCAAATACCATCCTTTGTGAGTTTTACTGAAATATGAACAATTCGTCAATCCAATTTCATTTGGAAAGATTATGACTTCAGGACTGATACATACCTACCGACATATGCTGAAATTGTATATCCTATGGTAAGAGAACTTGGATGGAGAAGAATCAACACCAACAGAGCAAAGGAGGTGAAGGACCAAAGGTTTTACGTGAAGGCCAAATTAAAGCTTTAACTTTATTCTCACAACATAACCATAAAGAAAAATAACTGAGCTCTAAATTCTTTAAATTTCCACCCATAGCTCATTTGATCCATCTTCTAATGGTGTCATAGTAGCTAAACGCCTAATAAAAAGGGAAAGGAAGTCACCCAACCCTAGAGCCAAATGTCACATGAAAACAAAACCGTAGAAAAGGCAAGCATATAAACGCACGTGATTCAGCCACGTGCCAAAGAGAGATGCAGGGGATGAACCTCGCCTCTTCGTCTATGACCATTCACCAGCAGGACACAGAGCACACATGATGAAATAACGAGCGGTAGGCGGTCTATAACCATGCACCAGTAGGATACGGAAAATAACGATCGGCAGGTGGGCGCGGCGAAGCACGCCGGCCCATCTAGTAGCATGTCACCGGTGGAAAAAAAGGCCTTCAATCCCGGTTTGTAAGGCCTATTAGTCCCGGTTATAGCAACCGGGATTAACAAAGCGGGACTAAAGGCTGGAGCCTTTAGTCCCGGTTGTTTACAAACCGGGACCAATGGTCCTCCACGTGGCCTGGGTCATGTGCTGCGGCTGGAGGACCTTTGGTCCCGGTTCGTAACACCGACCGGGACTAAAGGTCCGTTTGGAATAAAATTTGTATTTTCTTTTTCGGAATTTCTCTATTTTCTTTATTTCTCTAATATCTAATCACCTCTATTCTCATGTCAAATTAGATACTTATGGCTCTCACTCCATTCTCATGTCAAATTACATACTTGTGGTCCTCACTTCCCGGGCGGTCATCCATCCGCACACTGCTTCACCCTTAGCACCCTTAACTTCTCAATTTCTTCCATAGTAGCTTCCAAGACTGTGCTCGTGACTTCTTGATATTGGTATGCTACCAATTCTATTAACCTATACACTTTGGAAACATATAATATTACTTTTTTAAATTCCAAATAAATTCACAAATTAAGCAACAATGATTAAGTAATAATAAGCATGAATGAATTCTAAATAATTTTTATACATAATTTAATTATTAATTTTTAATAATTAAAATATTCAAAAAAGGCCAAAAAACTTGAAAAATTCAAAATTCGAAAATTAATAGACTTGTTAACCAAACAAGAAGGAGTACATTTTTTCATATATATATGCACTCGCAGACCACACCACACACACACATCTAGCTAGTAGCCTTGTAGGTTCCAATAACTCCTAGCAATCTCAAAGCCCAAGCGAGCGTCTAGAGCGGCATACAACACTTGCTTGTCGCTTAATGGAACTTTGGCCCAACCATATATAAGTTTATCTTCTTCTTCTTCTTCTTCCTCGTGCCCTTCTTCTTGTTCTTCTTGATCCTCTTCTTCTTCTCAAGCTTTGTCCCAATAGTAGCATTGGACAGATCGTATAGACTCGGAATTGGTTTGTTGGTGGGGTTCGATATAATCACTTGGAGGTCGTACACCGACGGAATTTGAATTCCGTATGATTGCAGCATGCGCACGTCATTGCCGATAGTCGCGCTGCAGAATCTAATGGTAGGGTCCCCCAAGAAATCCCTAAGCAGCTGCGGCACATGATCGGCCCGACATATTTGGAAGACCAAAACCTCGAACGCCACCGAGAGTTGAAGGACGGCGGCACGCTGATGAGGCTTATCGCGAGGGGTGGTGAACTCGCAGTCCAAGCCCACACATTTCATCGGTGCGGCATCGAGGAACCGCTGCTTGATAGCGTGGAGCCACATCTCGACCGTTGATGCACGGAGGGTTTCCGTGATGGTGAATTCCATCCCTTCGGCGGTGAGATTACGCACCCATGTCGCCGGCTACATTGAAATGAGAGGGAGAGAGAGAGCTCGATCGCCGGCCGTGCTATTGGTGTGGTTTTGGCGGTGAGATGCTATGGTGGTTTTGAGGAGAGATTAGAGAGGAAGATGATAATCAAGAAAGCTTAATAGAGGTTTCTTATATACTAGAGAGATGGAGAAGAAGAAGAAGAAGAAGAAGAAGAAGAAGAGGCCGCCAGTGTTGATTAGGCCGCCGGCCGGCGCTCTCCCGATGCGTTCGTTCCACATTACCGAGCGATCGAGTAATGGCCGCAGCGATTTCTGAAACGATCGCGGGAGAGCGGCGGCTCGTTTGAACTGCCCTTTAGTCCCGGCTCGTGGAGCAAACCGGGTCTAAAGGGTGCCCTATAGTCCCGGTTCGCGTCACGAGTCGGGACTAAAGGCCCAAAGGCATTAGTCCCGGTTGGTAGCGCAAACCGGGACCTAAGGGCCCATTTGAACCGGGACTAATGCCCCCTGGCCCATATTTTCAAATGAATCGGGACTAATGACCCCTTTAGCCGCGGACCGAACACGTTGGGGACTAATATGGACGAATGGAAGCCCTTTTTTCTACTAGTGTGTAAGTTGCGAGCCGACATAGGGAGATCCATGTTTGAGGAGGCACAGGCCATGCAATAGTCACACACCCAGTGTGGACCAAAGAAAAACGACGCATGCACGCATGCCGCAGCTGGCAAGAAGATAGACTTGTTCGAGCCTTGCCAAAATGTCAAACCTGTGGCGACCTACATGAGGTTGCGTACAAACACACATATATACTCCATCCAAAACATTCCTGCAGCGACTGCGACACACCACGATACGTGCCACGCATAATTGATCAGATCTTAGGCATAGTCGCATAGATCGATCTCGTGTTCGTGCCAATGCCACCCATGGCTCATCAAGATTCCAGCTCTCGTGTTCGTGTGTCGTCGTCGTCCGGATCACTAACCAATAAATACGCCCTGACAAGAGACTGAACCAAACAAAACAGTCATGCATGATGGCGTATACATCCATATGCATGGAGTATATGGACTGTTATTAATTGGACTATTGTATATATTGGGTAGACAGAGCATATTCAACTGCTGCTGCTGCTTTGGCAGTCCCACGTCGTGCATGGGCGATTTAGACAAAACTAACCTAAACTTGAAACAATTTTAAAGAATAAACTTGTTGCGAAAATATTTCATCTGGCTAACCCTTTTTTGCCGCGCCGTTCACAGTGGCGCAGCAGACATACGTGCAACGCCATTATGCGTGGCGCGGCAGGGGCAGCCACGTCGGCACAGGCTCCCAGATGGGGCCCGCGATGCATAGTGCGGCGCCACGGGCCGTGACGCGGCAAAGGCTCGTGCGGCGCCGTGGGGAGTGGCGCCGCACATTAGGGCACATTAGAGCCGCCCCGGCTCGAGCAGCCCGACTCCTCCCCTTTCCTCTCCTTCCCTCCTTCCCAGTAACCATGGTGGCGGCGGCGGCGGCGGTGGATCTCTCTCTCCCCCTTCTTTAATCTTTCATCTAATTCAAAGGATCTAGTCTTGAATCTCTTCTACAAGGTAATCTCCTTCAATTCCCTTTATTTTCATCCAAATGAATGCTCTCAAACCCTAGATCCCAAGGATTTCGAATTTGTGTGCTTCATTCATAGTATGGTTGATTTATGTTGGTTGTTATTGGTAGCAATTTTAGATTAGTTGTGATGTGCAATTAGTAGGAATATTATTTGCATATTATATGGATTTGTTGTAGATTAATTGTTTGATTATGTGTATATATGCTCACATTTATGTTATATGGATGAGTTGTAGATGAATTTTATAGTTGAAGTTAATTTTAGATGAATTGTATAGTTGTAGATAAATTGTTGTAGATGAATTGTATGACTTATATGCATATTTGCTCACATATTTGCTAATTTTTGTGAATGAATTTTAGATTAATGTTTTTCTTGTATGAGTCATGCATATATGCTCACATGTTAGTTGGAATTTGTTAGTGTATATGCAATTAGTTGGTTGGCTATATGCTTACATTATAGTCGGATTATATAGGATGGAGGAGTTAACCAATGAAAGCATTCTCGAGGATCAATTTGATGTTCGTCACCGCGCCTATATGATGACCGAGAAAAATATGGTAATTAAAAAACCAAGTACTCAATGTAACATTGGTATGCTTGAATTGATATGTGACACCGTGCCTATATGTTCGTCACCGTGCAGGTTCTTGGACCATTGCGACTTAGGTACCACTCAAGAGCCTTGTCGAGAGATTCGGCCACCACCTTCTTGTATGCACCCCAACGTTGCTCGGAGTTGATACGCATTATCTTCCAACGGAAGTGCATGCCAAATCCGGCGTTGTGCCTACCCTCCAACTCAACAACATCACTAGGGTCCATCCAATTCAACTCTATCCTAACTTGTTCCAAGACCTCGGCGTACGTAGGAGTACGCTCGAACACCAAGTCAAGCTCATCCGGGTCGGGCTCTATATTGCCTTTCAAATATGCTTCCTTGTCAACATGATGAACATGAACAATTCTCGCCATACCTATATTTGGTATAACAACAATAAGGTAAAAAAAATTAATAAGTACCAATGCCAATATTTACTAACACATCATACTCCCAAACCGCCTAACATAACAAGAAAACCTTAACCCTAACCCTACCATAACAACAAACCCTAACCTCACAAACCCTAACCCTAACCTACCAATCTATACTAAAATACTTCATACACATCATACAAGCCAACATTGACCAAATTAACAAGAATCAACATTGCAATTTTGGTGAATCAATATTTCTAGGGTTTCCAAGATTTGGGGATTCAACACCAAATATGCAAATTCCAATGGGTCAAATGAAAGAGAAATGATGGAGAGTACCTTACGAGACTTGGGGAAGGCAAAATCCACGGAGAAAAGCTTCGATTTGGGTGGGAGGATTGAGAGTGGGAGAGAGAGCAGCCGCCACACAGCAGGAGGTGAGGGAGGAGGCCAGCTTGGGCCTGGCTGGGTAACCCTAATTCGAAAGTGCGGCGCCACTCAGCACGGCGCCGCACAAGCCACAGCCGCGCCACCCTCAGTGGTGCGCCACACTAACCGAGCGGGCCCCTCCGTGCTGACATGTCAGCATGTGCTGCGCCACCGGCAGTGGCGCCGCACCTTCCTCTGCCGCGCCACCCTGCATGGCGCTGCAAAAAAGGGTTAGCCCCGTGAAAATTTTTCTCCGATGGTTTATTTTTAAAATTTGTTTCATCTTTGGGTTATTTTTGTCTAAATTGCCTCGTGCATGCACAGCTCGATCGGTACGAACCAATCATTCGCCAGATCGATCTGCAGTGCGCACCAAAAACACTGAAAACTACCGGCGGCGCGCCTACACGACACGCTCTTTTGATAAGGGAGCGATGGAGCCAAAGGGTTGAGAAGAGGGAGCTGCTAATGGCGCAACGACAGCCGTTGCTGCTGGTGGCCACCGGGACAGCCAGTACAGTAACGTCTCCTACTGCATGCATGTTAGCTCGAGTATTGAGCTTAGTGCTCTTTCAAGATTGCCCCTTCCGTCCTTCTTTTATCCCTCTATCCAGTAACGTTGCTTTATGATTCATGCTAATAGTAAGTTGCAACATGAGTTGTAACTGAGATGTGATAACGTTATTCTACTGAGTTATAAACTAATGCTCAGTAAACTGAGTCCTAGACACACCCAGATTCTTTACTCCATGTTGTGAGCAAGTCAAGAATGGGGTAAACTGTTCCCAGGGCTTCAAAGAATGCCACCTAGAGAGTGTGTGTAATGATGTTCTTGAATTCACTGGCCTAAATGTCACCCCTACTCAGATGTCCAACACATGTTGTGAGGAGAGCACAACCTTGTTGATGGATGGGGAAAAGTTGAGGGCACACATCATGGTTAGTTTGCAGATCTCTGCCATAGTTTTACTTGTTCATTTGTTCTTTTTTAGCAGAACTAACACATCCACTTCTGAATCTTAGGTTTCGCCAAAGCACCATGATTTGTTGAACAAGCCCATAGTGAACTACAAGTAGATGAAGACAATCTTTGAACCTACCTATGTGCATATGTCCGATCTCTTCGCTTCAAGCAAACTTGTGGCTTTAATCAACTACCTTGTGCGAACAACAAGGACCATGGTGGCAGCTATGCTCACATGACATAATCATGGAGTAAGACCTGGCTTGGGACGTGGTTGTGCGAGCACCACTGTTAGTGCCTCTGCTTTGCTGATTTGCTGCTATCTCTGTTGGTGGTCGTGATATTTTGATGTCACGTATACTTTGGAACCTGTTCTAATTTCCATTCCCCTAGCTAGGAATGAATGAATGATCAAAATTGATGTCCGGACTGTAATATTTTGGGAGACGGTATGTACAAACCCCTCTGATGATGAACTTGTGATGCATCACGAGCTATGTGTTGTTTGTTAGTTCGTGGTGCATTGGTAATTATGGTAATTGGTAGGATCTAAATTGTTTATCTGAACATTTTCTTGTGGTGCTATGTGCTGGGTAACCTCAACACTCCATAAAGAGGTTACCACATCACTGGTTTGAGCTGCAACCAAACAGCGATCAATATTTTCTTAACGAAATGTTGTAGTGCAGCCAACCAAACACCAGTGATACCGTTCCTAGCCTTATGTGAAAAAAAGGCTTACCAAGAAATAGTGTCCACAACGTGACCCAGAGTGCATTTTTACCCGGCCATGCCCTAGGACAGGGGCCAGTGAGCCCAAAAGAGACCCAGACAACCGATCACGTCCTACGTAGACCTTATATATACAGCAGAGGTGGGGCCTGACAGCCTGAGAATGACTGCACAAAAGATCTTTCGATCAGCAGCATATACTCCCTCCGTTCATAAATATAAGATGTTTTAGCTTTATGAAGCAAATGTATCTAGACAAGTTTTAGTGTGTAGGTTCACTCGGATACATACACTAAAACTTGTCTAGATACATTTACTTTATAAAGCTAAAACATCTTATATTTATGAATGGAGGGAGTGCAAGCTAGGCCAACGCATGGGCCAGTCATGAACGGAGGGTTCGGTGCATGTTATATGTACAGAAATATGACGTCGACGCTCGACAATGGTAATTGGACGCGGCGATTGCCATTTTCCGCATGGTTCAAAAGAGGCAGTTAGCTAGCTGGCACGACCACGCCACCGGAACGCTTCATGTGGCAGACCACCGGTTACTTCAGCACTAGTTAGGACTGATGCATGCATTTGATGGATTCATGCTAATGTGTTGAGCGACAACAGCCTGCATGGGCATCTTTGCGCGCGCCCGTGGATCACACAGTATAGTTCCCTGCATTGCATTGGCCCTTGCTTACTTGCTCACTAGTCACTATACACCCAACCAATAAGTACAATGCAGCGTGCTGTGTTTCATCTTGCCTCAGGCCGTACTCTTGCTGGACAATGGAGATCAGGTGTCATCCCAAGCTTCTGTGCATTTGTGCTTATCCCTTTGCCCTGTGACCGATGGCCTCGTAAAAAGAAAACCAAAACCATTGGTCGGAGCGGACTGAAGCATGGCGCATGCATGCCATGTCATCTGCACACCATGCATGCATGCATTACATATTGACAGTACTACTCGTCACACATTAAGCCTAGATTTAATATAATTCCTGTCTGTTTTTGCCCTCGCTTTTTCATGGGCGCTCTTACATGGAATTTTCTTTTACCTCGATGTGACTCTGTCAGAGTCTATTTCTCATTGTTCAGATATAAAGTGACGGTAGGTTTACTCTTTGCTAGGCTCAGGGGCGGGCCCAGAATTTTGCGTATGGGTATTCAAAATTTTATTGTATGAATTTTTTTATAAAAAAATAGAGTATGAATTAATGAACCTTATATGTGCTTGAGAAACCCTCACAGTGAAGGATACGTATGCTTGAGACATACTTTGTATGATTTTATACTAAATAAAAATATCAAATATGTAACTTTGTACAACTATCTAACTAATGAAGTTAACTTGAAAATATAAGAGTAGAAAAAACACTATATGAGCTTTATATAACAAAAATACATGCAAGAAATATTACTTTTAAAACTAATAAGAAAATGCAAACATGGGGGTTTGAACCCTAGACCAACCAACATAGCTGCCTCTTCTAAACAACATGAGCTACTTAATCCCTACATCTTAGCTGGATAGTCTGTTCTTATAATACATTACATAGAACATTAATATACATGTATATTTCAAAATATTTGGGTATTCAACTGAATACCCTTGAATTGAAGTGGGCCCGCCCCTGGCTAGGCTGTGAGTGCACTATATTGCTTGTTCTACTGTGATGGTTAATTCTTGATTAGCCGAGAATCTGCTTAGATTGAAATCTGCTTAGAGCTCTATCGATCATTTTTTTTTAGTTTTTATCTCCTTTTTGTATTTTTGTCTATTCTTTGTTTGTGATTTTTATATGCAATTGTACGTATATGTGTAATTGAGAACCCATGCCATTTTCTTACGTGAAATTGCATATATATGTATTTTGGGATGTCATTTTTTCAAATTACATATAGATGACAATTACTCATATGTGTGTAATTTGACCAAAAAAACTTTGTCACTAGAAACCGTGGTTTGACCACTCGCCAAAGGACAAAGGAGCTCGTATTCACAAATTGATGTACGTAGTACGTACTCCATCCATGTATGGCACCAGAAAGGAGGGAGACTGTAGTACTCCCTCCGACCACTAATACATGCATATCTCTAATATAATATATCTAGATATTTACATTTTATTAAAGACAGGTATTAGTGATTGGAGGGAGTAGTATAAATACATGCACTTATATACGAACGCATACTAAACTCCAACCGTGTTACTGGACATCAACGCCACCGCTTCGCCGCTCCTCGCGTCGCTCCCCAGGCGACGCTAGGAGCGAAACCTAGCGCCGCCGGCAGCAGCCGGTCTGCTCTGCCCTCCCTGCCGTCGCTACCGCTAGCCCCTGCCGCGGTGGCGGCGGGCCTCATCTCCGAAGGGGGTGGGGAGGTCCTGGAGCTCCTGCGATTGGGGAAGCCGGCGCGTGTGGGGCGTCATCGGCAGGGAAGAGGAAGCCAGGGCGGCGGCCCTGGACCCAGGTCTGCGGGAGGATGAGGAGGCATCCTGGCGGTTGCAGAGCGTGCGAGGCTCCAGAAGGTCGACGACGGCTGCCACGGGAGGTCAGGGGATCTTGGCGCTGCGGTGGGGAGGGCTCGATCTGGGCCTGGCGGGCTAAGGCCGGGTCGCGCGGGCAGTCTCGCGCCTGGTGCTTGGCACTGGCTCTCGAGCGTCTCAGGAGGAGGTCCCTGGTGCCGTTTCTGGCCGGGGACGGTGGTGCGGCGATCTGCAGCGTGTTGAGGAGGAGGAGCATCGGGCCGGGTGCATGCTCGGCTCGAGGAGACTGCAGCGCGTCGGGTGTTGCAGATCGAGGACGGCGGCCCGCACCGGTGGGAAGCTGCAGCGAGGAGGCACGGCCAGTGGTCTTGGCTTGAGGTGCCACGGCTTGCTGGTTCGTCGGCGTGTGCAAGCAGGAGGTTCCGGGGCTGCAGCCCCGGGCAGGAGGTCTTCGTGCTGGAGACGAGGTTGCTGTGGTGGTGCTTGGTGGCTGTCGACAAGAGAAGCGAAGGGCGGCCTGTTCTCGGGGTGGCGTGGAGATGTTTTGGGCGAAAGCCTAGCACCGATCTTGTCGGTGCTGGCAGCGGTGGCTCCACGGTGTCATTTTTCTTCTTGGAGTTGCTTCTCGTGGAGCTTCGTCTACATCCTCGATGGTTGCGGCTCTCCGGGAGAAATCCTAAGCTCTGGGTTCCTGGGCGGGCGATGGTGGCAGCTACGTCGTTTCCTTCTTGTAGGCATCATCTTGGAGAGCTCGCATTCAACGACATGTGTGTTTCTTCTGTTGTTGACATGGCGGTGGATGTCGAGGCAGCGACCCCGAGTGGAGGACTTGCGAGTCGAGGCAGCGGCCTCGGAGACCATGTTAGGCAACTGGTTCATGGCGCGGAGGAGTTGCTGGCAGGGATTGGGTGGTAATCTTGTGTCGCCAGTGTGGCGAGATTGTCGGCTCGGTCTACGCCCCTGAGGGGAGGTGGTGTGACTTTTAGGCCGGGGCGGCGGCCGTGGTCTATGAGCAATTTTCCTTGTGCAGCTTGAGCTGCGGGTGGCTGGGTCATGCGGCGTTGTGGCTCATCTGCGAGCGGTGGTAAGTCGGGACAACGGTCCCGGAAGGTGGTCTGTGAGCTTCGCGGCTGACGAGGTTCAACCCCGACAATGCCCATGCTTGAGGGCTTTCAAATCATGGAGCGCATGTGGAATCTGGCGAACTCGACGGCGATCAGACGACACAGGGAAACATAGGATTTACCCAGGTGTGGCTCCTTGTTGGGTACACTAGTAGGAAAACCCTTATAGGTGGGATGCAATTCTGTGGCGCACTAGCCAGCAGTGCGCCACAGAAATTATTTCTGTGGCGCACCAAACCAGGTGCGCCACAGAAATATGTCATTTCTGTGGCGCACCAAAAGACCATGCGCCACAGAAATAGGGTGGGACCCATGCCCTATCAGCCCCAATCATTGGTTCCTCTATTTCTGTGGCGCATCAGGGCTAGTGCGCCACAGAATTAGAGCATTCTGTGGCGCACCAAGACCAGTGCGCCACAGAATTCGGGTAATTCTGTGGCGCACTGGCCCTGGTGAGCATTCTGTGGCGCACCAAGACCAGTGCACCACAGAATTAGCTCGTCCCACCACCCCCCCCGTGGGTCGCCTTTCTAGTCTTTTAAAAAATAAGAGAAAATGATAAAAGGTTTGAAAAAAATTCAAAAAATCAGATTTAGTTATGTTATGTGATCTAGTAAGTAAGAAAAATAATAAAAATGAATTTTGATATTTTTTACAAAAACACTTTATGTCTCGGTAAAACGGCCATAACTTTTGCATACGAAGTCGGATTAAAAAGTTTTTATATGAAAAAGTATCTACACGAAAAGTTACATCCGAATTCAACGACCTATGGTCGTTTTGACAAATTTTAGAATCTCAAAATTCAAAAGGAAAAATAGACTTTTTTGCACTTTTATATTTTCAATTTTTTTTTAAATTTTTATTTTTAGATATATACACACATATACACACACATATACACACACATATACACACACATATACACACACATATACACACATATACACACACATATACACACATATACACACACATATACACACATACACACACATATATGCACACATACACACACATATATGCACATATACGCATACATACACACATACATATACACATATATACGCACACATACACACACATATATGCACATATACGCACATATACACACATATACGCACATATACATACACATATATGCACATATACGTGGACATACATACACATATACACACATATACGTGGACATACACACACATATACGCACATATACACACATATATGCACATATACGTACATATACACACATATATATGCACACATGGATACATATACACACACATACACACATATATACGCGGACATATATACACATATACACACACATATACACATATACACATATATACATAATATATATACGCATACACATACATATACACACACATACACACATATATACGCGGACATATATACACATATACACACACATATACACATATACACATATATACATAATATATATACACATATATACACATACACACACATATACACACATATACACATATATACGCACATACACACACAAGCACACATAGGCCTTAAGAGGATTGATATGATAGTAATATCAATAAGAACTTGGGTAGGTTAGGGATAGCTCATGCACATAGAATGGAGAAGTTAAGCGTGCTGAGCCTGGAGTAGTCTAAAGATGGGTGACCTAGCGGGAAGTCAAGAAATTCGGTGTGATTTGAATATGTTCCTCATGTGATAAAATCCTAAAAAAATTGAAATAAAATAGTTTTTTCACATTATTTCGATTTTTATGATTTTCAAAAAATAATAATATTTTTTTCAATTTTTAATTTTTTTTGAATTTTTTTGAATTTTCTGTGGCGCACCTATTTCTGTGGCGCACCTAGTACTCATGCGCCACAGAATGCCTTATTTCTGTGGCGCATATGAACTGGTGCGCCACAGAATGTCTATTTTTGTGGCGTATGTACTGGTGCGCCACAGAATGCTTATTTTTGTGGCGAAGATTCTGTGGAGCACCACCCATGCGCCACAGAATACATATATTGGTGCGCCACAGATGAGGTTTTCCCTACTAGTGGTAATGACCTACACCCTGCTTGTCTGACTTTATTGATGGGGTGATTATAGTGGTGGCGTTTACAGCGAGGGCATAGATTGGATCTAGCCGAGGGTGAGGAGCTCTCGAGGATTCGAGCACTCAGGTGGAAGGTGGAAAACGGTGTCTCTCTCTACTAGTTCTCCCTCCCAACCTTTTATAGGCGAAGGTTGGGTCTCGAGATTGTTCTCCAAGCAAATTATAGATAGAATCGGTTCGAGTAAACCCTAGACAAGTCCTAATTCGATCAGGTCTCTTCGAGTCTTGCATTGCACACCAAGTCTTGTTCCTGGGCCGCACCTGGCTATCATGCTCGTGGGCCTTGCCATCCCTTCAGTGGATGTCCTTCTTGGGCCGAAGACTAGGTAGGCTAATATCGAGGACCCACGGGTCATTCCCTCGTCAGTAGCCCCCCGAGTCCCTGGGATAGTCGAAGACTATGGCAGGGACTCTAACTTTATTAATTCGAGCCCTTATTCAGCTACGTATAAAGCCTTCTGCTTTACCCGTAGAAATAGAAAAGCCCCGACATATGTATGCACAGTTTGCTAGTATGATTAGGCTATTCAAGTAAGTTCCTTTCTAGCCTCGAAGATGCATAGATTTATTGCTAGAGGGATTGGCATAACCAGTCTGGAACACAAGTTGGGTCCAGTTAATTGCATAGTCGCAAAAACATCGGTTAGCTTACTCAGATTCGAGTCCCCCGACTCGAACCCACGTGGACTGGCGCCACTTCGACCCGAGCCGCGTGTGGACTTATCAGGTCGAAGCCCAGTAGTGTATAAGGCACTCGATGCGTCCATCGATGCAAAGCTTCATGCGTAGGCATGGAAATTGTCTCGGCAGAGCGCGCTTGATGCGATTACCGGGCCATCTAGTGTTGCTAACTGTGGACTTATCTTCGTATTTGACATACGGCATCCAAATCGGTATATTGCCACCAGAATTTGGGTAAACGGGGATAGTTATAAGCGTGGAAAGGGATTTCGAGGAGCTAAAAACTCCACCCGAATCGAAGCTGAGGCACGGCTGGCCCCGAATAAGAGAAAATCAGAGGACTGATGCCCATAGTTGGTCAGAATAATGGCACTGATGGCCCGAACGAATGAGCTTGGTGGGTCGTGAAAACACCCTCGAACAATGAAGTGGCACTGCAAGCCTTGTAGTATATAGAGATGTTGCAATCTCAAAAGAAGTGATCCATGAAATTGAAACTCACTATTTTAATAGAACAGCGGCGCTGCTGGCCGAAAGGAACTGATTTGAGGGACCAAAATCCACAACTCGAATAGTAAGACGGCGCTTCTGGCCCAAAGGAAATGATTCGAGCGATAAAAATCCACAACTCGAATGAAAAGACGGCGCTGCTGGCCCAAAGGAAATGATTCGAGGGACCAAAATCCACAACTCGAATAATAAGGCGGCGTCGAATAAAACCAGAGTAACGGTTCGAGGAGCTGGCAATCACGCCCTTTGCAACATCGTGGACCTCAAAGATTGATCCAAAGATTCGAAAAACCAATCTCGAATGACAAGAGGGCACTTCAAAAAAACAACCCTAGCATTTCGAATCACGCAAAGAGTATGGTGGTCCCAAGAAACTTTCGTCGTGTGAAGGATAGTGAATTTCGGTGGTACATACCTCAAAAGGACGAATACGCAAAAAGGTTTCTTCCCTTAGATGAAAGAATAAGTCTCATCAATAGTGACATCAGAGATGACACACCATTTCTTCGAGTTGTCACACCACCCGTCGCAGGGATGGCCTGACATTGATAAGACCAGACGCCTGGTGGGTCCCATGCCACGCACACTGGCTATTGACTCTGTTTGACCGCACATCCCGCGCGTCTGGTGAGAAAAATTTGCCTTGCCTCCTCAATTCCCGTGCGCAGTGGGAGCCTTAACTCACACGGTGCTCACAAGTGGACGACCAGATTCGCGCCGCCGTTCCCTCTTTGGGACGAATGGCCGGGATGATTCGGAGATTTCTCCATGTTGGGATAAAGAAGGAGAGATGGAATAACTGTTTACCCCACTCCGCCACCGTCATCGTCTTCCTCCTAGCATTCTGCCATCACTGTGCGTCCCTGCTCCCATTCTATGAGTGTGCCTGCTTGAGAGTTGCCGCCATGGGCAAGAGAGGTTCCTCCGCCGCCGGAGCCACCGCGGCCGCCATGAAAAAGGCCAAGACAAACACCAAGACCGCCGATGCGCCCGCTGTGGGCAACTGGGTCCAAACCAAGTTCCTGGAAAAGGATCTGTAGAACGCCGCGAAGATCGGCATTCTGAAGGACGACCCGGTGAAGGTCCACATCGTCGGGCCAGAGATTATCCCCCGGCCACCCGCGAGATTCCGGGTACTTTTCTTTGCTTTCCTCCTCCGAGGATTTTCTTTTCATTCGCATCCATTCCTCCGCGAGCTCCTTTTCGCTTACGGGATTCAGCTTCACAATTTGAATCCCAACACCATCCTACACATAGCGTGCTTTATCACGCTGTGTGAATGTTTCCTAGGGATCGAACCCCATTGGGCGCTCTGGAGGCAAATTTTCATCGTCAGGCACCCTCTCCACTATCAGACCGGCGGTTTGAGCTGCATGATGTGTCCTAACGTCGAGTACTTCAAGCTGTGGACGCCTGAGAACAACGCCGACTGGAGAACAAGGTGCTTTTATGCCAAGGACCAGCCCACCATTGGTCAGGAATTTGGGCTCGAAGAATTCTGCGCAACCAGCGTCCTCCGACCAAGAGCGTCTTGGGCGCATGAGCTGACCGAGGAGGAAATGGCAATTACCGAGCCTTTGATGGAGAGGATCCGGCAGCTGCGAGCCATGCCTGAAAAAAAGGTGTCTGGCTTTCAGTTAATCAAAACCTTCATCGAGCGCCGGATCCAGCCACTCGCCGCTCAGGCGCACTGCATGTGGGATTACACTGACCGTCGGGACTCGACCCGATTCACTTCCGACGAGCTGAAGGAGGCTGAAATTGACGATGGAGTGCACGCCGTCACTTCTTTAACAAAGAGGACGGTCGTGCCCAAGAACTTCGGCACGGAAGCCTTCAGTAAATCTCTCCCGCGCATAGAGGTATGCATGTGCTGTTCTTTGATCGAATCCCTTTGATGCTTGATAGATCCTTTCACTGAGAATTGTAGAATGATGATACGTCTCAAACGTATCTATAATTTTTGATGCTCCATGCTTGTTTTACACCATTTGCTTCATGTTTTGTTTACACTTCGTGGCGTTTTTATGCGATTTCCGGAACTAACCTATTGACAAGATGCCATAGTGCCAGTTCCCTGTTTTCTACTGTTTTTGTGTTTTAGAAAAGCTACAAAGGAAATATTCTCGGAATTGGACAAACCGAAGACCGAAACTCCTATTTTTCCCGGACGAAGGACGTGGGCCGAAAGAGAGCCGGAGGGGGGCCAGAGGGCAGCCTCACCATGAGGGGGCGCGCCTCCCCTCCTGGCCGCGCCCAGGGGTGGTGAGACCCCCCTGGTGGCCCTCTGACGCCGCCTCTCCGCCAATTTAAAGCCTCCCAAAGTCCAAACCCTAAAACAATCGGCGTTTTTCCCAGAACAGTTCCGCAGCGCCGCCGTCGTCGAAGACAAATTTTGGGGGACAGAAGTCTCTGTTCCAGCACCCTGCCAGGACAGGGAAGTGCCCCCGGAGCCGTCTCCATCGGTCTCCATCGCCGTCTCCGCCGTCTCCATCGACCTCACCGCCATCTCCATCGTTGTTGCTGCCTCCGATGATGAGGAGGGAGTAGTTCTCCCCCGGGGCTGAGGGCTCTGCCGGTAGCTATGTGGTTCACCTCTCTTTCCCATGATGTGATCTTTATGTGATCGTGAGCTTTGTATCTAGTTGAATTGGTAGATGCTATTATTCAGATATTATGCTACTCCCGTGCTTTATTATTGTAAACTCCGGAGACACCTTGTATCGTAATGTGAAGGTGACTAGTGTGCGCATTATGTGTGTCTTTTTGGTTAATGTCTCTATGAATTGTTGGTGTTTGTTGGAACCATCTAGTGCGTTCATGGTGATAGTGTGGGACAATCTAGTTTGGGGAAATACGGACTTTGAGGAGTGCTTCGTAGCCCTACGCATGATTAGTGTTCGTTTTCCATTGGAGAATTGTTTAGAGTGGCATATTGATGTTAGTATCTATTGGTTCAATTATGTTATATTTGTTGAGAGTGTGTCCACTAGTGAAAGTATGATCCCTAGGCCTTGTTTCCAAGCATTGCACACCGTTTCCTTTCAGTTTTGTTACATGTTTGCTCGCAGCAATATTTATTTCAGATTACATTTACTACCCATAATCATCACTACTACTTGTATTTCACTATCTCTTCGCCGAACTAGTGCACCTATACATTTGACAAGTGTATTGGGTGTGTTGGGGACACAAGAGACTTTCTGTATCGTAATTGCAGGGTTATTTGAGAGGGATAGCTTTGACCTCTTCCTCCCTGAGTTCGATAAACCTTGGGTGATCCACTTAAGGGAAACTTGCTGCTGCTCTACAAACCTCTACACTTGGATGCCCAACACTGTCTACAAGGATAGAAGCGTGCATAGACATCAAGCTCTTTTCTGGCGCCGTTGCCGGGGAGGTAAGGTAAAAGGTACTCACATTCTTTGGTTACTAAGTCTTTTAGTTGTTCGTGAGAGCTCGAAGTTATTTCCTTTAGATTTTGCAATTATATCTTTTTGTTTCATGTTTTTATTTTCACTAGTTAGGCTTAATGGAAAATAAAGAGTTTTATAGTGTCTTTCCTGAGTTTAGATTTGAAATGTTTGAAAAACCTTTGGAGCTTATTTCACATAGCAATGTTATTTGTATGAATTCTTTGAATACCGTTATTGCTAATGCTATAGAAAGGTCTAAGCTTGGGGAAGCTGGTTTTGCTAAGCATGATATTTTTAGTTTCCCAGCTTTAGTGGAGAAAGTTTGCTCTGATGATATTTTATCTCCCATATGTGATGCTTCTAATGATGTTTGTGATCCTCGTTATTTTAAAATACCTATTAAAATTGTTGAACGTGTTTTGAATAACCGCTATCTAGGGGATGGAACTGTCCATCCCGGCGATCATTTACTCTTTATACATGAATTATGCGAGTTGTTCAATTGTGCAGGTATTTCTACAGGTGAAGTTAAGAGGAAGCTATTTTCTTTGTCCCTGAAGGGCAGAGCGGCGGAATGGTATAAGACACTGAATGATGGGCGACCTATTGGTTGGGAGGAAATTGTACTTCTCTTTTATTCTAAATTCTATCCTTCTAATGAGGTTCATAAAGATAGGGATTATATTTATAATTTTTATCCTCATGATGGAGAAAGCATTGCCCAAGCGTGGGGAAGATTGAAGTCACTAATGCTCAAATGTCCTATTCATGAGCTTCCCCGTAATATTGTTATTAATAATTTTTATGCAAGGCTTTCAGGATATTACAAGGACTATCTAGATGCATGCTTTGATGGCTATTTCACAAGCAAGGATGTTGACGTCAAGTGGAATCTGCTTGAAACAATTCAAAATAATATTGAAGATTGGGATAGCAACAGAGGTAAAGGATCAGGTATAAATTATGAGTATGATTGCATTAGGTCTTTCGCTAAAACTTCTGATTTTCAAGAGCTTAGCGCTAAATATGGTCTTGATCCTCAAATTATGGTTAATTGCTTTAGAGCCTTTGCTTCCCATATTAATGTTCCTAAGGGAAATGGGGACGTGTATCATGAACCTTTTAAAGACACTTGCATAGAAAGTGATATTGTTATTGATGATTGCAATAAACATGCTCAAACCTCTAAAAGTCCTATTTCTTATAAGCATGTTAATTTTTGTGGAGTACTTAGACCTTGTGAACAGAGTTACGACAAAGAAGATTATTGTATCCACCACAGGAATGAAGAAATCCGAATGTGAGATAAGGCTCTAGATGATCTTGGTAAAAAGGTTTGTGAGCTTTATCCTTTTATTTGTGAACTTTGCTATGACAAGGGTCATTTTAATTTTCAATGCTCAGGCCATAATAGTGACACGTCTAATCGAATGAGTACATCAAGTTTGTATTGTGATGACAAGATCACTCTCAATCAGCATGATGAGCTTACTTTGTTTTTGGGGTGTGAAGAGTTATCTAGAAAAACTTCTTTGGTAGATATGAGCATTTTTTAAAATATTAGCATCCTGCAGGGTTGTCATCTTTATTGTGTTAAAGATTGTCGCGCAAATACTTACATACAAAATTTTATAAAACATGATGTTTTGCCAAGCTATGATAGGACTAATATATGTTTCCATCTTATTAATAGAGAGGAGGAATCCTCCAAAGTTTCTTCTGTTGATTCTGTCAGTAAATCAGATTATGTGGAGAAGATGCCTTTCAAGCCTCTCCCTCCTAAAGAAGAGAGTAAGAAGAAGAAGAAGAGGAGTAAAAGAAGAGAGGAAACGGTATCTTCCCCTAAGCATGTTGCTACTATTATAGATTATGATGATTCTGAACTTGATGATGTTCTTATGCCTGTTACCTATGTTAGTGATCATGATTGGGAAAAGCACTCTACTTTCAATATTGAAAATCTTTTTGGTACCAATTCTGAAAATTATGAGGTTAATAATTGTTGTACCATTAGTTCTATCCATGTTCCTTCCTATGATGATATATTTAATGAATACGCTTTGGAAGATAGCTATTCTATTGCTTATGATGATTACAATGATGAGTATAATATTTTCAGTTCACCTACTATTGAGGAGGAAACAAGGTATGATTACAATATGCCTCCTATTTTTGATGATTATGGGGATGAGAATAATTTTGTTGAATTTTCTCCTACTACGATTGTTCATGTGGGGAGTATTAATCCTTTCGTGCATGTGGCTCATGATATGGATGTTTTATGTGATGGATATATTGTTAATTCTATTCATGATGCTACTGAAAGTTAATATGAGAGAGGGAAACATGGCTTGATAGATCTCAAAAATATTAAGTTTCCCCTCTTTTTGTTGGAATTCTTGAAGTTGTATTTATTTTGCCTTCCCATCCTTGTTACTATGTGCCTCGTTGATTTATTTTCTTACAAGATTCCTATGCATAGGAAGTGGTTTAGATTTAAATGTGTTTCATATATTTTCTTCTTGATGCTCTCTCTTGCTTCAAGTTCTTTTATTGCGCCTTTGCCTTAAGCTCCTTTATGGCGCCTAGATGAGCATTTTTCAAATTACTGCGCCTAGCTCAAAGGCGTTAAAGAAAAGCACTCCTGGGAGATAACCCATTATTTTCTTTTCAGTACTTTTTCTTTTATTTGAGTCTTGGAATTTATTACTACTGTAATAACCGCTCCTTATCCTTTTTGTTTTGTTGTTGTGCCAAGTAGAACCTCTAATTTGAGGGAGGTAAGATTTGGGGAAGTTGCTGTCCTGAAACAGATTTCGGTGCTGCACCATAAAAATTTGTGAAAATTCTCAGAATATCTTTTTGACCTGTGATTTCTTTTCCATATGCCCCAGGTTATTTTAAAACTTTTATTATTTTTACACTTTTCGATTTGAGCAACAGAAAACCCTCTGAAAAATCGATCTTTGTCAGCTGTTCTGTTTTAACAAATTTCTGCCACTATTTGTGTTTGCCTCTCGATCACTTTCTTTTTGAGTTCTTTTGATCCGGGAACTTTTTGAGGAAGTTGCTACATTAGTAGATGCTTTAATATATGGTGTGCTTGAGTTAAAGTCTGAACCAAAAGAGTTGATTTATTATTATGCTTACACTAATGTTGCTAATAGAATTGTGTGAACTTTTGTATGAAGAAAGTTTTCAAGTGTAGGGAATGGAGAGTGATGAGATGAGATGAAGAATGGACAAAAGCTTAAGCTTGGGGATGCCCATGTCACCCCAAGAAATATCCAAGAAGTACAAGCATCAAAGCTTGGGGATGCCCCCGAGGCACCTCTTCTTCATCGGCAAAAATCAGGTCACCTTTCAAGACACTATATTTTTATTGCTTCATATTCTATGTGTTTTTCTTGGAGCGTTAGTTGTTTTTCCTTTCAGTTTTATTTTGATTTGTTTGCTGCAATAAATGGTTGGATCACATTATGTTTGTTTTGGAGGGAGATATACTCTGTTTTTCATTGCCAAGAACACTCTAGTTTTCACTCTTATCGTTCAACGAGTGTTCTCTTTTTCTGCTACTGCGTCTAGCTTTCGTTTTTCGCCTTGATTTTTGTTCAGATCTTATTTTATCTTTGCATAAAGGTGTATTTGTACCTCTGGTGTATATTGGTTTTCATCAAAAGAGTTGTCTCAAAAAGGTTTGAATGGTGTTGGAAAAGAGAAAAAGTTTTATGCAAAAAAGTGGTACAAAAAGGAGCTTGTTTAGAGTGCGGCTTAGACTTTTTCATGCCATGCTTGATGTCGTTTTGATAGTATGCTTAGTGGTTTTTTCTGTAGCATGACTTGTCTCAAATGACTGAGATTGCTTAATGAGCCTTTGAAAAAAAATCATGCGTTGTTTTTATTTTATGGAAGCATTAATTTGGTTTTTTCCTTGATGCTTTATTTGGGTTGACTTAGTGCATGCTTACAACATGTTTGACTCATACAAAGTCGCCATAAGCCTCTATGATCATTTATTTGTTGACTTTTGATGCCATTTTATGCTTCTTTTAATGATGTTTTGTCGCTATGCATGATTATGGCCGTTATTGCTCTCTTAGTTGGTCGCTCCCAGTCTTTTGCTAGCCCTCATTTTGTACTGAGTATGAGCTCTACTCGTGCATCCAACTCCCAAAAACCAAGTTATTCCAATGTATCCACCATACATACCTATTAGCAATTTGCTATTTCAAAGTACATTTGACTTGCTTTTATCTATCCGTCAAATTAAACTCTTTTGGTGTTATGCGAAAATTAGTCAGTAAAGCTCTCACGAACCTGATGGCACACTTTACTTTTCTTGCTTTTAAAATTTTGACATTGTGGCTCTTTTATGTTGACGTTATGCTTGCAAGTTGTAAGTTGGAAATTAGCCAAACCATGCCGTCATGGGGTAAGCTTTCAACATTGCACTTCTTATTTGAGTTGATATCGTGATCTTTTGTTTATGGATACTCACGATGTGAAATAAGTTGGGAATCTTCCGGGATCATGGAGTTTGTATACGTGTTAGAGAAATGCCCGGGCCGCTAATCTAAGCCATGCATTATTCATGGTGGAAATTTATAGCATGCCCATAGTGGACATTCGACGACGCATCTCAAAATAAAAAGCTATACCGATGGTAAATAAAAGAGATGCCGAGGTGTTCATTTTCTGTTTGTCCTGTCATTTTGATGTGGGCTTGTTCCATGTCATCGGGCAAGGAGGTACCCCGTTGGCGGTTCTCGATGATACGTGTATACTTACAATGACAAGAGCTTGCTTGGGACCCTAAGTCGAGTAGCATGAGGTTTGGGTATTCGTACTTCACGGGACATGAGGTTTTCAACTTATGATTTGTCAAGCATATGCTCATTAACGTTCTTGCATTTACTTTAACCATTCAAGATGCCTATGATGGGGGCAATGAGAGCTCAAAGCTAGTTAGTACCATAATTTTTGAAGGTTTATAAAACTTGCAATCACTGCTTCCCTCTGCGAAGGGCCTTTCTTTTACTTTTATGTTGAGTCTCCACCTTCTACCTTTATGCACCGTCTAAGAGAGCATAGTTGCCATTCTGAGTTTAGTGTGCATAGTCCCAAAGTTTATCATTGATTGATTTATGATTATGGTTTCACCTGTTCTTAAATTATTTGTATCTAGTCGCCCTTTTAAACTTGAAGGTGTCCTATGCATTTATGTTTTGCTATTCCATGAAGGACAAGCTGAAAACCATTTGCTATGTTTTTCCATATGATTTGAACACACGTTTGACTTTCATTATTTCATTATTCATGATCTTTCGTTTGTGTTTCTTTTCATGTTATAACATGGTTGCTAAGTTTTTATTGTCAAGATTATGTCTTTTATGACCATGTTTTAAGTTCTTTGATCCCAGCACTCAATGCTTACATAGATGATCAAGATTGTGATGGTGCATGTCACCTAAAAAATTATTCTTTTATTATCACTTACCTACGCGAGGACGAGCAGGAGTTAAGCTTGGGGATGCTTGATACGTCTCAAGCGTATGTATAATTTTTGATGCTCCATGCTTGTTTTACACCATTTGCTTGTTTTACACCATTTGCTCCATGCGATTTCCGGAACTAACCTATTGACAAGATGCCACAGTGCCACTTTCCCATTTTCTGCTGTTTTTGTGTTTCAGAAAAGCAACAAAGGAAATATTCTCGGAATTGGACAAACCGAAGACCGAAACTCCTATTTTTCCCGGACGAAGGACGTGGACCGAAAGAGAGCCGGAGGGGGGCCAGAGGGCAGCCTCACCATGAGGGGGCGCGCCTCCCCTCCTGGCCGCGCCCAGGGGTGGTGAGACCCCCTGGTGGCCCTCTGACGCCGCCTCTCCGCCTATTTAAAGCTTCCCGAAGTCCAAACCCTAAAACAATCAGCGTTTTTCCGAGAACAGTTCCGCAGCGCCGCCGCCATCGAAGACAAATTTTGGGGGACAGAAGTCTCTGTTCCGGCACCCTGCCGGGACGGGGAAGTGCCCCCGGAGCCGTCTCCATCGATCTCTATCGCCGTCTCCGCCGTCTCTATCGACCTCACTGCCATCTCCATCGCCGTTGCTGCCAACGATGATGAGGAAGGAGTAGTTCTCCCCCGGGGCTGAGGGCTCTGCCGGTAGCTATGTGGTTCACCTCTCTTTCCCATGATGTGATCTTTATGTGACCGTGAGCTTTGTATCTAGTTGAATTGGTAGATGCTATTATTCAGATATTATGCTACTCCCGTGCTTTATTATTGTAAACTCCGGAGACACCTTGTATCGTAATGTGAAGGTGACTAGTGTGCGCATTATGTGTGTCTTTTTTGGTTAATGTCTCTATGAATTGTTGGTGTTTGTTGGAACCATCTAGTGCGTTCATGGTGATAGTGTGGGACAATCTAGTTTGGGGAAATATGGACTTTGAGGAGTGCTTCGTAGCCCTACGCATGATTAGTGTTCGTTTTCCATTGGAGAATTGTTTAGAGTGGCATATTGATGTTAGTATCTATTGGTTCAATTATGTTATATTTGTTGAGAGTGTGTCCACTAGTGAAAGTATGATCCCTAGGCCTTGTTTCCAAGCATTGCACACCGTTTCCTTTCAGTTTTGTTACATGTTTGCTCACAGCGATATTTATTTATGATTACATTTACTACTTATAATCATCACTACTACTTGTATTTCACTATCTCTTCGCCGAACTAGTGCACCTATACATCTGACAAGTGTATTGGGTGTGTTGGGGACACAAGAGACTTTCTGTATCGTAATTGCAGGGTTGTTTGAGAGGGATAGCTTTGACCTCTTCCTCCCTGAGTTCGATAAACCTTGGGTGATCCACTTAAGGGAAACTTGCTGCTGCTCTACAAACCTCTGCACTTGGAGGCCCAACACTGTCTACAAGGATAGAAGCGTGCGTAGACATCAACTGACACGATGTTTTTTTGCTTAGGTCTTCGACATAGCCCGCTGCTACCCGCCCCAACCGGAAGGGGATGAGTTTCCTGGGCGCGAATTTGTCGAGGTTCCAGAAGAATTGGCGTTTGCCGCTCCCACGACATCGCACGCTTCGGCGAAGCGCAAGAATGTTTTCGACGTTGATAGGGTCGAAGATTCAGAGGATTTTGACGACCATGGCCTCTCTTCTGATGAAGATGACGATTAGGCCATTCCTACGAAGCCTCTCGACAGTCGCCCTCCTCCTCGAATAGGGAAAAAAGGTCTTCCAAACTTCGGCATCGATGCTTCATGAGTTACACTTTTGACTGATCTCGAATGTCTTCCTGTACGACTCTACCGCACTTAACTTCTTTGTAACATTCAGGTCTTCGAATGATGAGACCTCCGAAGTTTAGCCGGTCAGGACCGCTTCCAGATTCGGAATCACGACGCTGATACGTCCATTTTGCATCACTATTTTACATCATAATTTCCTGTTATTCATTGATATATTTCATATTTAGAGATGATACTTATGTTGTTTCCTCTGTTTTTGCATGACTGATGATTATTGGTGAGCTCACTGCCGGAGTCAGGATTCTGCTGGAAAAAGGATCGTCAAGGCACCATATTTCTGAAGACCAGCAATTCCAAGAAAATACCTAGAAATTCATATTTCATCGGAACACGAAAGTAGCCAGAAGGAGAGGGCGAGGTGAGCCACCAGGGGCCCACACCACTAGTTCGCGCGGGCCAGCCCTAGGCTGCGCCACCCAGTGGTATGGCCGCCCTGGCCCACCTCTGCCAGCGCCCCCTCGCATATATCGTCTCCCCAAAAACCTAAGACCCGGGGGGATCAGAGATAGACTCCGCCGCCTCTGCGGGGCGGAAAACACACCGAGAGAGAAAGCTCTCCGGCAGGCAGAAATCTGCCGGGGAAATTCCTTCCCAGAGAGGGGAGATCGTCGCCATCGTCATCGCCATCGAGCTGGACTTCATCGGGATCATCATAATCATCACCATCATCACCGACACCTTCATCATCACCATCACCACGCCATCCTGCTGTAACATCTTGGGGTGAATCTTGTCCACTTCATAGGGGAAACTTTCCCGGTGTTGATTACTCATGTAGTTGATGCTATTGAGTGAAACCATTGGATTAAGTTTTATGTTCAGATTGTTATTTATCATTATTTCATCTCTGATCATGATCCATATGATGTCTTGTGAGTAGTTCGTTTATTTCTTGAGGGCATGGGAGAAGTCAAGATGTTAGTAGTGAAACTATGTTGAGAAATATTTAATGGTTTGATATATATATATATATATGTTGTGGTGCTATTTTACTAGTTGTATCATGTGAACGTCGACTACATGATACTTCACCTTTATGGGCCTAGTAGAATGCATTGTGTATTTGGCTACTAATTGTGGGGTTGCCGGAGCGACAGAAACCTAAACCCCCGTTAGGAAATCGGTGCACCAGGGAGCGTAGGATCTCAGAGATTAAGACTGTGGTTAGATTTATCTTAATTACTTTCTTGTAGTTGTGGATGCTTGCAACGGGTATAATCACAAGTGTGTATTAGTCCAAGTTGGAGTAGTACGTTAGCATAGGTTTACCCCCATAACACTTATCTAACCAATGAAGATTAGTTAGCTATATGACGTGAAAGCGCTTGACAGAAACTCCCGTGTGTCCTCAATAACGTTTGGTAATCATAAGTAACACAACTGGCTTGTCCTTTGCTCTAGAAAGGATTGGGCCACTTGCAGCAATTATTATTTTTGTCTTTTATTTACTTGTACTTTATTACTTGCATTACCAAATACCCCTGAAAACCCGTTTGCTAGTATTTATAGTGAATCCTTGATCAAAACTGCTTGTCAACACCTTCTGCTCCTCGCTGGGTTCGACACTCTTATCTATCGATAGTACTACGATACGCCCCCTATACTGGTGGGTCATCAAGACTATTTTCTGGCGCCGTTCCCGGGGAGTGAAGCGCTATTGAAGAGTGGAATTGGTATAGGAAATTTTTGCTGTGAGTATTGTTTTTATTTCTGTCTTTTATTTTATTTTTCTATGGAGAAGCCTCCATTTGGTTCCCTATTTGGGAATACTACTGCCACTGTTACGGTAGTAGATGAACCACCGCCTGCTAATTTGGATCCTTTTAAAATACATATGAAAATTGTTGAACGTGTTATGAATAACTGCTATTCAGGAGATGAGACTGTCCATCCTGGTGATCATTTGCTCTTTATACATGAATTATGCGAGTTGTTAAAGTGTGCAGGTATTTCATCAAGCCAGTTTAAGAGAAAGTTATTCTCTTTATCACTGAAGGGCAGAGCTGCGGAATGGTATAGGCTGCTGAAGGATGGCCGATCTATTGGCTGGGAGGAAATTGTACCTCTCTTTTATTCCAAATTCTATCCTCCAAGTGAGATTCATAAAGATCGGAACCAAATATATAATTTTTGGCCTCATGATGGAGAGTGTATTGCCTAAGCATGGGGGAGAATGAAGTCACTAATGCTCAAATGTCCCATTCATGAGCTCCCGAGTAATATTTTTATTAATAACTTCTATGCAAGGCTTTCTCTTCACGACAAGGATTTATTGGATGCTTCTTACTCTGGATCATTTACACGTATGAAAGAAGAAGCTAAATGGGATCTTCTTGACTGTATTCAGGAAAATACTGAAGGATGGGAGAACGACAAAGGTAGAAAGTCAGGTATAAATTATGATTATGAATGCATTAAATCTTTTATGGGGACTGATGACTTTCATAATGTTAGTGCTGTTTATGGTCTTGATTCTCAAATACTTGCCAACTGTTTTAAGGCCTTTGCCTCTTATCTTGGTGTTCCAAAGAAGGATCGGAACAAGTACCATGCGCCTTATAAAGATGCTATTAGTTCTGTTCCTGCTAGAATTACTGAAGTTTGTACTGTTGATCGCATTTTGCCTGAGCCTTATTTTGAGAACACCTTTCCCTGCTAACGTAAAGGAGCATTCTATGATAACCAGTGTGCTTAATAAAAGTGCAAAGAAAGCTTTAGAACCTGGTGAGCAAATAACTGGTAAGCCTCCTGTAGCAATAGTAAAGGACCTTATTACTAAAAATGTAGAAGATGGACATATTATTTTTTGTGAAGATGCTTATAATATTGTTTCACATCCTAGTAGATCTAGGAAAACAAATGTTCCTGTGCTTTCTGTCAGGATTGGTGATCATTGCTATTATGGTTTATGCAACATTGGTGCAAGTTCAAGTGCTATTCCTTATAAGCTTTACAGAGAAATCATGCATGAAATTGGTTCTTGTGAACTGGAAGATATTGATGTGGTTATTGTTGATGGATTTCGTGTCGCAAGAACACGGGGTACCACGTGACGGACCCAAAGATTCGAACACAGGGTGCTGAATATGGGAGATCTTGGATTGCAACAAAACACGGTGACGGAAGACTCAAGACGTCGAACGCACAACACACTGCAGAAAGGGAGACACCGAGCTTTACCCAGGTTCAGGGCCCTCGTGGTGAGGTAAAGCCCCTACTTCCTGCCTTCTTGTATTACGACGCGATACCTCGCGAGGAGTACAAGGTCCTGGTTACAGAGCTCTAGCTGGCCGGAGGTAGAAGAACCAACTTAGCCTAGCTAGGAGCCCGGAGATGAAGATTGGATCCCCTCTAAGGGGTGGTCTCCCCTCCTTTTATAGTGCCCTGGTCCTCCTTCCCCTTATCATCTTGGGGAAGGGGTTGCCACACACGGCCAAGGAGGGAGGACAGCTGTAGACGTGGGTCTTCTATGGACGTAGTCTTCGTAGAGTAGTGGCGCCGGTCCACAGGAGTGGGTGGAGGAAGCTGACATCCTCCTCTGGCGCCCTGCACCGTCCACCCTATTTTTAGGGGGGTGGCCAACAACCACTATGCAGCTTTATGCAGGCACGGCGAAGCTGGTCTCCTCCCTGTCGGGGGTAGCGTGGACGGTACGCAGTCTTCTGCCCTTATCTTCTTCCTCAACACGGAAGCGTGCCGTGCTGACGTGGATGTGGTCCTTCCCCTCACGAGGAACAGCTCGTGAGGAGGTCTTCTGGCCCTTGGCTATTTAACCGTCGTTCTCCTCATGAGGTGCCTCCTCATGAGGGTCTTCTCTGTTGAGCTTCAGTCGTCGTTCCTCCCCTGGGCTGAAGTTGGGCCGATGAAGGGGCCCAGGAGCAGGTGGACCGGGATACCCCGGTATCCAGAACACCGACAGTAGCCCCCAGGAGCCTGGCCCGTGAACGCTTCCTCCTGAAGGAGCGAAGGGCCAGGGGCCCCCAGAAGCTGCTGGGCCCTCCAACGGCACGCGTCAACCGTGCGGTCAGAGGACCATGCGAAGATGCAGAGGCTGCGGACGCGTGGCACGACCGCAGCTGGTGAGACGAAACGGCGGGCGACGCAGCAGTCCCCGAGGCGTCAACCGCCATGATGGTGCGTCGCTTCGCTGCAGAGCGCTGCGCCGACTCTTTGGTTCCCGCGCTGAGATTTGATGCATCGACGCCGGCCGCGCCCCTTAAATACAGTCTCCTCGAGACCTCCAGCACTTCACCCTCTTCCTCCAGTGCCACATCTTCCTCAACACCCCCCAAGCTGATGGATCCTTCCGCTCCCTCCGCTGTTGCAGGAACGAGCTCGGGGGCGAAGCGCCGCGGGCACCCCCCGGGCAGCAGGAACAAGGAGAAGGTTCCCACCTGGTGGACGCCCGGCGCCGGCGGTCCCCTGCGCCTTGGAGCGCCGATGCGAGGCGAGGCGAATCGCGCCGCCCTAGGGACCTCCAGCGCCCTGACCCTTCGGGGTCTAGCGCCTGGGGGCGCCCTGAATGCGCCATCGCCCATGGCGACAGTGTTGGCTCCCCGCGCCTCGGGGAGCATTGACCGGGCGCTCAGGGAGGTGGAGGCTGCCCTAGGCCCCCTCCCCCCGCACGCGGATGGCCCGGGGCCACAGGAGTTGGCCCCGCCGGTGACCGGGGTGGTCGCCACTCCCCGCCGCCTGGCGGCGGAGATGCTGGGTCCCCTGGTTGCCCCGGGGTCCCAGTTCCTGGAGCTCCTCGTCATCTTCGATGTCTTGAGCTTTGACTCCCTCCGGCTGCCCAACGCAGCCCGGAGGGTGATCTACGCCCCCGGCGCTTCCTCCGGAGAGGTCGTGCTGGTGGAGCAGAGCAGGCCAGATCTCCTCTGGCCTGTGGACATCCTCCTCGGAGCGGGCGGCAATGCCGTCCTCTCCGAGCACTGGAGGGCCTTCGCCCTCGGCCACCGCCTCCGCATCGGCGACCACCTCGTCTTCCACTTCAAGTTGGGGACGCTGGAGGCCTCGGTGCGGATCTTCACCGCCGCCAGCGTCCGCCGCACCTACCCCCAGCCTGCGGCGGTGTAAAGGGGCGGCCTTGCCGCGGTAGCCTTCCGGGGAGGGGAGCTAGTCTCCTCCCCTATTTTGTTATGTAGCTTGCACCGGCGGGGTATGCCCCGCCGTGCCTCCGTTTCCTCCCCCCACTGAGGGTTATTAATGAAATCCTCTTCGCCTTTTGTTGTTCGCCGTCGTCCTGGTCGTTCGTGCGCTCGAGAGCCCTAACGAGTTGTTAGTGCCGACGGGAGGCCTCCCTGCGCCTCAGAGCTCATGACGGGGTCGGCGCCGGCGATGACATTGGACGATTCCTGAGACAAGTAGTTGAAGAAAGAGTCGGGAAACAAAAAACCCCAAATCCCCGAAAACGAAAAACAAGTCGATAAAACAAACAAAAAAATAAGGCGATAAGATGCCCCTATGACCGGCAGAGGGACCTTCCTCATCGTGAGGGAGCGCGGCACTATCTGTGCCAGCAGCTAAGAGCAAATTGCCACGCGTGGCGATTCACGGGGCCTTCCTCGTCGTTGAGGGAAGCTGGACCCTCACGGATGTGAAAACGTCGACGCTTAAGAGAGCCCAGAGACCGTCGACACCTCGTTAAGGGTTGCTCACGAGGTGAAGGGCCTGACGCGGACCTCTGGATCTGCGTCTCCTTCACAAGATGATCGGAGCGGCCTTGGTCTTCAATAATCCTGCCGTGTTTGGCCTTCCTCGAGCGAGGGGAAATCTTCCTGCGGATGCTTTGTGCATCGACGCGCTCTTGCACCTTCGCGAGGGTTGCTCACGAGGCACTGGTCCTTAGCGGGTGCCTTGGGCACACCTTGGACTTTTCTCGAAGATTTTTTATTTCCCGGTGTACTTCACGAGGAACTAAGCACCATGGGCACGTGGAGGTGATCGATAACGGGCCATCGCCCTTGATCAGAGCTCAGTCCCTTCGGGTTTTTTCGGGCTTGCTGTTTTCCGGGCGAAGGCCCCAGCATAGACACCGTGCCTAGCCCCCTTCCGCGTGAAGTACAGCAGAAAATAAATGGACTTCATGCCATTTAAGTATCATGCCGAAGCAGAGGCGCTATAATGCGCTTTAACTTAATATCAGTATTGAAGAGCAGTTTGAGCTGATACAAAGTGCCGTGACAACGGTCTTATCTCCTCGTGAGGAACCTATGGGTAGAACTTTCGCAGATGAGCTATGTTCCACGGGTTCCCCACCGGTTTGCCTTTCGCGGTCTCCAGCCGCGCCGAGCCCGGCCTGGCGATGTGCGTCACCTTGAAGGGGCCTTCCCACATTGGAGACAGCCTGTGTAGGCCCTCGCGAGAGAGTATTCTCCTCAGCACCAGATCGCCGACCTCCAGAGTCCTTGCACGAACATGGCGGCTATGGTAGTGGCGCAGCCCTTGCTGGTACCTCGCGGCGGGAAGCGCCGCTTGGCACCGAGCTTCTTTGAGCTGGAGGAGGCGGTCCTTGATGAGGTCCTCTTGGCGAATCTCATCGAAGGCGAGCACTATTGGCGACCCGAACTTGACGTCGGTGGGAAGAACAGCCTCCGCCCCATAGACCAAGAAAAAGGAGTCTCCCCAGTGGGCTTGGTGGCCGTATTCCGAATGGACCACAGGATGGATTGGAGGTTGTCTAACCATTTTTTGCCGTAGGCTTCGAGTTTGGCGTTGAAGCTCCTCGTTTTAAGCCCTTTGAGGACTTCGGCGTTGGCACACTCGGCCTGACCGTTGCTTCGGGGATAGGTGACTGAGGCGAAGCAGATCTTGATGCCGGCCGATGCACAGTACTCCCGGAACAGCCCGCTGGTGAACTGGCTGCCGTTATCGGTGATGTTGCGGTTGGCACACCAAAACGGCAGACCAGCCCACGGATGAACTTGACTGCGAACCTGGCCGGAATGGTGCACACTGGCTCCACCTCCACCCACTTGGTGAACTTGTCGATGGCGACGTAGAGGTAGCGGTAGCCCCCTTGCGCTCTAGGGAATGGACCGAGGATGTCCAGCCCCCAGACAGCAAAAGGCCAAGTGAGTGGGATGGTTTGTAGCTCCTGCGCCGGCTGATGAATCTGCTTGGCATGGAATTGGCATGCCTCGCACCTCTTGACCATCTCAGCCGCGTCCTCGCGAGCTGACGGCCAGTAGAAGCCGCTTCGGTACGCCTTTGCAGCGAGGCTTGAAGCAGAAGCTTGATGCCCACACTCGCCGACGTGGATATCCCGGAGAAGCTCTTGGCCCTGGTGAGTAGATATGCACTTCAGAGCGACGCCGTTTGGGCGACACCGGTACAAGTCACCGTCCTTGATGCAGTATCCCGAAGCTTGGCGTACTATCCTCTCGGCCTCTGATTCGTCTTCCGGGAGCCTGTTGCTGACGAGGAAGGCCTTGAGCTCGAGTATCCAATCCACTCCCTCCTGCCGTGCCAATGCCAGAAGGATGCGGTCACCCGTAGGAGGCCCACAATTCGGAGCCCCTGCTCCGGTGGCGGTGGCAAGGCAGGTGGAGGGTCGGATCTTGCGGATGTTGGAGAAGCGGATGGCTTGAAGAGGCGCTCCTTGAAGATGCCGGCAGGTTGTGCCAGGCGATGAGAGGCGCGCTTGGTGATTTCATCCGCTTCCACATTTTCTCCTCTTAGAATGCGCTTCAGCTCCAATCCTTGGAAGCGTTTTTCCATCTTTCGAAGCTCCTCAAGATAAGCTACCATGTGCTCATCCTTGGGAGTGTAGCTCTTGTTTGAGAAGTTCACGACCAGCTGTGAATCTCCTTTAACGATGAGACGCTTGATGCCCAACGCGTTCGCCGCCCTTAGGCCGGCGAGCAGTCCTTCATATTCCACGATGTTGCTGGAGACCTTGTGCTCTGGTTTAAAGCAGACCTGGACGGTGTAGAAGAGCTTGTCCCCAGAGGGAGAGGTGAGGACAGCCCCAGCCCCCGCGCCGGGGAGGTTGAAGGCGCCGTCGAAGTGCGTGACCCAGAGGCCCGGGGCTTCTTCTCCCGGAAGCACTGACTCCACCTCTGGAGGCTCGTCGGCAAATGGATCGGTCCATTCAGCTGTGAATTTCGCCAGTGCTTTGCTCTTGATCACCTTGGTGGTTTTGAAGGAGATCTCGAAGGGCTGAAGCTCCACGGCCCACTCTGCCACCCGCCCGGTGACGTTTGGGTTGCGTAGAATGGTCTCTAGGGGCCGATCAGTGACCACCTTGATCGGGTGACCCTAGAAGTAATGTCGTAGTTTCCTCGAAGCGATCAGCAGAGTGTAGAGCAGCTTTTGCTGCATGGTGTAGTGCTCCCGCGCATCGCGTAGCACCGTGCTGACGAAGTACACGGGTTTTTGCACCTTAGTGCTGCCCTCGGGAGTTTTCTCCTCGTGAGGTTCGGGAGAGTTGCTCTGTGAGAGCGGCTCGGTCGGCGAAACTGCAGCAAGCAGCTCCTCTTGTGGAATAGAAGAAACTACCGCTTTTTCCTCAGGAGGAGCCCCCGGGCAAGGAGGATCGATTCCCTCTTTGGCGATTACCTTGGCGTCCCGCTCCGCGACAAGGACAGCGCTTGCAGTTCTCGGAGTTGCTGCGATATAAAGCAGCAAGGGCTCGTGGAACGTTGGGGCAACCATGATCGGTGGGCTCGTGAGGTACCTCTTCAGGTTGACGAAGGCCTTGTCAGCTTCCGGAGTCCACTCGAACTTCCCAGTGCGCTTCATGAGCTTGAAGAAGGGTAAGGCCTTCTCCCCACTCCTTGCGATGAAGCGCCCCAGGGCTGCCATGCATCCGTGAGGCGCTGCATTTCTTTCAGATTGCGCGGAGGATGCATTTCTTCGATGGCCTTGGCTTTGTCAGGGTTTGCCTCTATCCCGCGATGAGACACGAGGAACCCCAACAACTTTCCCGACGGTACACCGAAGGCGCACTTGGCGGGGTTGAGCTTGATGTTTACCTTCCTCAGGTTGACGAAGATTTCCTCCAAATCCTCGATGAAGGTGTGACTCTCGCGAGTCTTGACGATGATGTCGTCGACGTAAGCTTCCGCATTTCTTCCCATCTGAGCCCCCAAGGCCTTACACATGAGCCTCTGGAATGTGGCCCCTGCGTTCTTTAGGCCGAAGGGCATACAGACGTAGCAGTACACGCCGCAGGGTGTGATGAAGGCAGTCTTCTCCTCGTCCTCCCTTGCCATCTTGATTTGATGATAGCCAGAGAAGGCATCCAAGAAGCAAAGGATGTCACAGCCGGCGGTGGAGTCGACGATTTGATCTATCCTCGGGAGTGGATAAGGATCCTTGGGACAGGCTTTGTTGAGACTTGTAAAGTACACGCAGAGGCGCCCACTGCCATTAGCCTTTGGGACAACCACCGGATTGGCGATCTAGGTGGGGTGGGCTACCTCGCGTATCAACTTGTCCTTATTCAGCTTCTCTATCTCTTGGACGATGAAGTCTTGTTTCTCTTGTGCTTGCTTCCTGGTCTTCTGCTTCACGGGGTGTGCCTGAGGGCACACGGCTAAGTGGTGCTCAATCACCTCCCTGGGAACGCCGGGCATGTCTGACGGAGTCCAAGCGAACATGTCAGAGTTTGCCCGCAGGAAGGTGACGAGCGCGCTTTCCTATTTGGGGGAAAGCCCCGCCCCGATGGTGACGAAGTTCTCGCAGCCCCCAGCCTGGAGCGGGACCTTCTTTGTAGCAGAGCGCTCTTGGGTGAACTGGGGCCTCCTTCCCGTGGGTACCGCAGCTTCCCCAATGCTCATGTCCAGCATCGGATGGACCTAGTCCTCGCTTGGAGTAGGTGATGCAGAGGCTGCGAACTTCTTCCCTAACGAGCCCGACGGGAGGGGCTCGAGAGAGGCCTTCTTCGCGGCAGCCCGCTCTTGAGACACGAGCTGCTTTTTCCTTGTGAGGTCACCGGAGTGTTCCAGCAAATCTTCGTCGGCGGGGAACATGGTGGCGGCCTCACGGTAGACGTGTTCCATAGATCGGAGAGCGTCCTTTTCGTTGCAGCGCACGGTGATCGTGCCATTGGCGCCCAGAATCTTGAGAACGTTGAAGCCATGATGCGTTGCTGCCATGAACCTTGCCAGGGCTGAGCAGCCAAGGATGGCATTGTATGGCAGTGGGTTGCCACACACGGCCAAGGAGGGAGGACAGCTGTAGACGTGGGTCTTCTGTGGACGTAGTCTTCGTAGAGTAGTGGCGCTGGTCCATAGGAGTGGGTGGAGGAAGCTGACGTCCTCCTCTCGCACCCTGCACCGTCCACCCTATTTTTAGGGGGGTGGCCAACAACCACTGTGCAGCTTTATGCAGGCACGGCGAAAGCTGGTCTCCTCCCTGTGGGGAGTAGCGTGGACGGTATGCAGTCTTCTGCCCTTATCTTCTTGCTCAGCACAGAAACGTGCCGTGCTGGCGTGGATGTGGTCCTTCCCCTCATGAGGAACAGCTCATGAGGAGGTCTTCTGGCCCTTGGCTGTTTAACCGTCGTTCTCCTCATGAGGCGCCTCCTCATGAGGGTCTTCTCCATTGAGCTTCGGTCGTCGTTCCTCCCCTGGGCCGAAGTTGGGCCGATGAAGGGGCCCAGGAGCAGGTGGACCGGGATACCCCGGTATCCAGAACACCGACAGTTATTCAGCTTGCTAACAGAGAAACTATCTCTCCAATTGGTATTGTTAGAGATGTGGAAGTTTTATGCGGTAAGACTAAATATCCTGCTGATTTTCTAGTACTAGGTTCTGCTGCTAGTAAAACTTGTCCTATTATTTTTGGTAGACCTTTTTGAATACTTGTGGCACTGTTATAGATTGTAAGAAGGAGGAAATTTTGACTAAGTTCGATGGAGAATCTTATGAGTTTAATTTTTCTAAGTTTACCAAAGCTCCTTATGAAACTGAATTGCCTAATGAAGATTTTAGAGTTGAACTGCTTGCCTCTATTGCTCTTGCTCCTAACGATGCTTTGCAGCAATATATGGAGGACCATGAAAGTGAGATCTTTAGGGAAGAAAGAAATGAGATTGACGAGATTCTTCTTCGTCAACCAGAGATGCTTAAACACAATTTACCCGTGGAGGATTTGGGTACCACTTTGCCACCTAAGGAAGATCCTGTTTTTGATTAAAAACCTTTACCTGATGATCTTAAATATGCTTATATTGATGATAAGAAAATATATCCTGTTATTATTAGTTCTAAACTTTCAGGGAAGGAAGAAGAAAGGTTATTGGAAATATTGAGGAAACGCCAAGGAGCTATGGGATATACTCTTGATGATTTAAAAGGGATTTCCCCCACTATATGTCAGCATGCTATTAATATGGAGGCTGATGCAAAGCCAGTTGTTAAACATCAACGCCGTTTAATTCCTAAGATAAAGGAAGTGGTAAGAAATGAGGTATTGAAACTCCTTGATGCTGGTATTATTTATCCTATTGCTGATAGTAGATGGGTTAGTCCTTTGCATTGTGTTCCTAAGAAAGGAGAAATTACCGTTGTGCCTAATAAGAATAACGAGCTTATTCCTCAAAGGGAGTAGTTGGTTATAGGATGTGCATCGATTTTAGAAAGGTCAATAAAGTTACTAAGAAAGATCATTATCCTTTACCGTTTATAGATCAGATGTTAGAGAGGTTATCTAAGAAAACTCATTTTTGTTTTCTTGATGGTTATTCTGGTTACTCTCAAATTGTTGTCAAAAAGCAAGATCAAGAGAAAACCACTTTTACTTGTTCTTATGGAACTTATGCTTATAGACGTATGCCTTTTGGTTTGTGCAATGCTCCTGCTATGTTTCAAAGATGCATGTCTGCTATTTTTCATGGATTTGGTGAAGAAATTGTGGAGGTATTCATGGATGATTTCTCCGTCTATGGAACTTCTTTTGATAATTGTTTGCACAATCTTGATAAAGTTTTACAGAGATGTGAAGAAACTAATCTTTTTCTTAATTGGGAGAAATGCCACTTTATGGTGAATGAAGGAATTGTTCTTGGACATAACATTTCGGAAAGAGGTATTGAAGTTGACAGAGCAAAAGTTGAAGCAATTGAGAAAATGCCCTGTCCAAGGGATGTTAAAGGTATTCGTAGTATTCTTGGTCATGCTGGTTTTTATAGGAGGTTTATTAAAGATTTCTCTAAGATTTCAAAGCCTCTTACTAATCTTCTTCAAAAAGATGTACCTTTTGTTTTTGATGATGATTGTAAGGAAGCTTTCGAAACTCTTAAGAAGGCTTTAACTGCTGCTCCTATTGTCCAACCACCTGATTGGAATTTACCCTTTGAGATTATGTGTGATGCTAGTGATTTTGTTGTGGGTGCTGTTCTTGGATAACGCGTAGATAAGAAGTTGAATGTTATTCATTATACTAGTAAGACTTTTAATGCTGCTCAAAGAATTATGCTACTACTGAGAAAGAGTTCCTTGCTGTTGTTTTTGCTTGTGATAAGTTTAGACCTTATATTGTTGATTCAAAGGTTACTATTCATACTGATCACGCTGCTATTAGGTATCTTATGACAAAGAAGGATGCTAAGCCTAGGCTTATTAGATGGGTGTTACTTTTGTAAGAGTTTGATTTGCATATTGTAGATAGGAAAGGTGCTAAAAATCCTATTGCTGATAATTTGTCTAGATTGGAAAACATTTCTTTTGATCCTATTTCTATTAATGATAGTTTTCCAAATGAACAGTTGGTTGCAATAAAGGTAACTTCGCGAGAGAGTCCTTGGTATGCCGATAATGCTAACTTTATTGTTTCCAAGTATTTGCCTCCAACCTTTATAGCTCAGCAAAGAAGAAAATTCTTTTATGACTTTAGGCATTATTTTTGGGGTGACCCACATTTATATAAAGAAGGGGTGGATGGTATTATGCGAAGATGTGTTCCAGAATATGAACAATAAGAGATATTGAGGAAATGTCATGGTAGTGCTTATGGAGGACATCATGTTGGAGATAGAACTGCACAAAAGGTTCTACAATCAGGTTTTTATTGGCCTACCATTTTTAAAGATGCAAGAAAATTTATTTTATCTTGTGATGAATGCCAAAGAGTTGGTAATATTTCTAGACGCAATGAAATTCCTATGAATTATTCTGTTGTTATTGAACCATTTGACTGTTAGGTATTTGACTTTGGGTCCTTTTCCTCCTTCAGAAGGTTATACGCATATACTTGTTGATGTTGATTATGTTACTAAGTGGGTAGAAGCTATACCTACGAAGAGTGATGATGGTGAGACCTCGTTAAAGATGCTTAAGGATGTTATTTTTCCAAGGTTTGGTGTACCTAGATATCTTATGACTGATGGAGGTTCTCATTTTATTCATGGTGGTTTTAGAAAGACTCTTGCTAGATATGACGTTAATCATAGAATTGCTTCTGCTTATCATCCCCAAACTAGTGGGCAAGTAGAGCTATCGAATAGAGAGATCAATCTATCTTCCAGAAGACTGTTAATAGATCTAGGAAAAACTGGGCTAGCAAGTTGAACGCTGCTTTATGGGCTTATAGAACTGCTTATAAGAACCCCATGGGCATGTCTCCTTACAAAATGGTTTACGGAAAAGCATGTCACTTGCCTTTAGAATTAGAACACAAAGCTTTCTGGGCGGTGAAAGAGCTTAATAGGGATTTTAAACTTGCCAGTAAGAAAAGGTTGCTTGATTTGAGTTCATTAGATGAGTGGAGAAGTGAACCTTACGAGAATGCCAGACTTTTTAAAGAGAAAGTCAAGCAATGGCATTATAGGAGAATTCTTAAGAGAGAATTCCATGTTGGTGAGAAAGTTCTATAGTATAGGTCTCATCTCAGATTTTTTGCAGGAAAATTACTTTCGAAATGGGAAGGACCCTTTATTATTGAAGAGGTGTATCGTTCAGGTGCGATAAAGATTGCTTCGCTTAAAGATAACACTACGCAGGTGGTGAATGGGCAAAGACTCAAGCATTATATTTCTGGAGATTCTTATAATGAAGATATCGATATTATTCAAGTGGTGACTTTGGAAGAATTCATCAAAGAACATATGCAAGAAACTGCAGAGTCCATTTTTGAATAGGTAACAGTTCTAGTCAGAAAAGGTTCGCGTTAAACTTTTCTGCTTATACTTTTGTTGTTTTTATTAAATATGAAAAATCACGAGACGAAAATGAGTTAGAAACGGAGCCCAGAGGCCCCACACCACACTTTGGCATGGGCCCCCTGCTGGCCGCGCCACCCTTTGGTGTGTTCGCCTCGGAGCTCATTTCCGTCCCGGTTTCCACCTGTGCCTTCGTTTCGTTGTTAAACTTTCGCCTATATAACCCCCCAGATTGCCCGAGGTCTGTATATCGTGTTCTCATCGTGTTTTTGTTTCAATCTGTTTCTGTCAGGGGCCATTCTCAATTTTGGAACCACCATGTCTTCTTCTGGTTCGTCCGAGGAGAACTCCCTTGCAGATATCATTAATCCGTACATGAGGGAGCTGAAGATGCATCCCAAGGAGTTGTCGCTCGAGGATGGGAAGTTGCAGATAGAAGATGTTTGAGGCCCTAAAGGAGAAGGAAGTCTTGAAGCTAGGATGGAAGATCTGGAGCAAGAAGTCTTTAGATACAAGAAGATGGCGGAACGCGAAGTGGACATTATCCATAGGATAAATCAAGAACTCATCGCCAAGCACAAGAAGGAGACTGTCGAGCTCTGGGATGACATCTTGTCACTCCATGAGACCACCAACAAATTACAAGCACAACTCTACGACTTGCAAAATCAAAACAGTGAGTATGAGGCTAGGTTTAAACAAATAAGTGATGCTGCCAGTTTCAGGATATTGGAGACCAAGTCATCCTTTCTTGATGGGGAACCTCTGCCTTGGAAGTCTGATGATGATAAGGACTCACCACCACCACCGAAGAAGTAATTCTTCATTGGTATTGGCATCCCCTTGGCTTGTTCCAAGCTTGGGGGAGTGCTGCGGTATGACATCATTACCTTTTACCCATTTACTTTTCAAGTAGAGTCATATCATGAATAGAGAAGTTATCTTATAGGATAGTTTGCAGTGTGGAAGTATCCCTCCTTTAGTTAGTTATCTATGTATCCCTTGGTGTGAGTTGCGGTTATGAAATATTAATGAGAAGTCTTATCCTTTAGTTTGCAATTTTTCTTATATGATTAGTCTTATTGATTAGTATTGGTATCACTTTGGGAGCATGAGTAAATCTAGTTGGTTTTGGCAAACTTAGCAATGGTCAGTAGCAGCAATACTTTGAGGCTTGAGTAGAAAAGAGGGAAATACATGTAGATACATCATTTCAGCTTTCCTTCATGATTGGCTCATAAGGATTAGTATTCTCAAGTTAAGATCATTTGTACTTTCAAGGAAGTTTGCATGATTGTTTTCTATCACATGTATGTTTGTTTGTTTATGCAACTCTTATGCTTGCTACCCAGCCTTGCTAGCCAAAAACCTGTACTGAGAGGGAACACTTCTCGTGCATCCAATTCCCAAAAACCAAGTTAATTCCAAAGAGTCCACTATAACTTCCTATGCATGGTATTTCAAGCCATTCCAAGTAAATTTTCATGTGCTACCTTTCAAAAACCTTCAAATACTTCTCATTTTGTGCCACTGCTTTTAGCTCATGAGGATGCAGTGGTTGAGTTTGTTATCTTCCATACTAAATTAAGTACCCCTTGACTTGCATGTTTATCTGCTCGTCACTAATTTTGCAAGGGAGTTGGTCAGACCATTATAACAAAAAAAAGAAAAAGAAAAGAAAAATGCACTCCTCCATGGTTTGTGAAAGTTGGTGGGCACCCGATGGAATCGGTTAGCCATGGTTTGTGAAAAGGAAAAGTGGGGAGGAGTGACAAACTATAAAAGAGCATATAAATGTCTCTATAACAATTCAGAATCGCTCTCACTTGTTTAGTATGGAATATGGCAAGAACTCAGTTACTAGTCGTTGACAGAAACAACCACCTCTCAAAACAAATTTTATCCCTGTTTTACAAATGAAAAGCTCTAGCACATGTTTAATCCCTACTTCCCTCTGCGAAGGGCCTATATTTTACTTTTATGTTGAGTCAACCTATTCCCCTCTATCTCAAGCAAGCATTTGAGTTGTTGTGATCCAACCATTTATATGTCCATTTTCCATCACTATTTTATATCATAATTTACTGTTATTCATTGATATATTTCATATTTCGAGATGATACTTATGTTGTTTCCTCTGTTTTTGCATGATTAATGATTATTGGAGAGCTCACTGCCGGAGTCAAGATTCTGCTGGAAAAACGATCGTGAAGACACTATATTTCTGAAGACCAGCAATTCCAGGAAAATACCCAGAAATTCATATTTCATCGGAAGACGGAAGTAGCCAGAAGGAGAGGGCGAGGTGAGCCACCAGGGGCCCACACCACCAGGTGGTGCGGGCCAGCCCTAGGCCGCGCCACCCAGTGGTGTGGCTGCCCTGGCCCATCTCTACCAGCGCCCCCTCGTGTATATCGTGTCCCCGAAAACCTAAGACCCGGGGGGATCAGAGATAGACTACGCCGCCTCTGCGGGGCGGAAAACACACAGCGAGAGAAAGCTCTCCGGCAGGCAGAAATCTGCCGAGAAAAATCCCTCTCGGAGAGGGGAGATTGTCGCCATCGTCATCGCCATCGAGCTGGACTTCATCAGGATCATCATCATCACCATCATCACCAGCACCTTTATCATCACCATCACCACGCCATCCCGCTGTAACATCTTGGGGTGAATCTTGTCCAGTTCATAAGGGAAACTTTCCCGGTGTTGATTACTCCTGTAGTTGATGCTATTGAGTGAAACCGTTGGATTAAGATTTATGTTCAGATTATTATTTATCATTATTTCATCTCTGATCATAATCCATATGATGTCTTGTGAGTAGTTCGTTTAGTTCTTGAGGACATGGCAGAAGTCAAGATGTAGTAGTGAAACTATGTTGAGTAATATTTAATGGTTTGATATATGGTTGTGGTGCTATTTTACTAGTTGTATCATGTGAACATTAACTACATGATACTTCAACTTTATGGGCCTAGCTAGTAGAATGCATTGTGTATTTGGCTACTAATTGTGGGGTTGCCGGAGCGACAGAAACCTAAACCCCCGTTAGGAAACTAGTGCACCAGGAAGCATAGGATCTCAGAGTTTAAGGCTGTAGTTAGATTTATCTTAATTACTTTCTTGTAGTTGCGGATGCTTGCAAGGGGTATAATCACAAGTGTGTATTAGTCCAAGTTGGAGTAGTACATTAGCATAGGTTCACCCCCATAACACTTATCAAACCAATGAAGATTACTTAGCTATATGAAGCGAAAGCGCTTGACAGAAACTCCCGTGTGTCCTCCATAACGTTTGGTAATCATAAGTAACACAACCGGCTTGTCCTTTGCTCTAGAAAGGATTGGGCCACTTTTCAGCAATTATTATTTTTGTCTTTTATTTACTCGTACTTTATTTACTTGCATTACCAAATACCCCTGAAAACCAGTTTGCTAGTATTTACAGTGAATCCTTGATCAAAACTGCTCGTCAACACCTTCTGCTCCTCGTTGGGTTCGACACTCTTATTTATCAAAAGTACTACGATACGTCCCTATACTTTTGGGTCATCAGACGCCGCCCTCAAACTGACTGATGAGTCGCAGGAAAGAAGCAACGAGGATGCGGCATTGAAGGAGCTTTCGAAGCCGTCGCCCACCCCAAAAAAGGACACAGTCAAGCAAGATTTTATCCTTGTCACTTCTGAGCCCAATCGACATGTGAGTTTGAACTTCGTTTTTTACTTATCAAATGTCCCCCATCAGCAGCCCCGAGGGTAAGTCTAAGTGTTTACACTTGGGCTTGCCCTATAATCCAAAGTCTTTATGCTGATTCTCTCCGTACCTCTGATGTAGCCTATTGTCAAAAATCTCTCCAATTTATGCAAGAACTACCTTGCGATGGAAAAAGAAAACAAGCGTCTGTCTGCTGCGCTGGCCGACGTCCGCCGTAAGCGCCTTTTTTGTGTATAGCTTAAGTTCTTTGCTCGAAAAATTTCCTTGCTAGCTCATTGACTTGTCTTCGGGGTGATTAGGGGTCGCTGCTCAAGCCGCTACCGACAAGTTATCGCTGAAAGCCCAGGTTGACAACCTCGCAGCTGATAACTCATCATTGAAGACTAAAGTTGACGGTCTGGCCGCCGAAGTGACCCGGCTTAAGGACGATCAAGCAAAGGCTCAAGAGCTGCTTGACAAGCATCAGGCCGAAGCAGAATTGAAGGAGAAAAGTCTTCAACAGCACCTCCAGACTACCATCGACTCGTTGTGTGGTAGGTTTTTACCTTGTTTGAGTTGTAGCATACCGAGGTATGCCTCTTTGCTAACCATGCTTTTATCTCCTTGAAGTTGCTGCCAAGCTGGGCGCCGGGGAGACCACGATGGAGCCCCGCTGGATTGGATGCTGGAGTCAAAACCGCAGAGAATGTCTGCCAAGAGGTGTGAAGTATCCTAGCGAAGGTGCATTCGACGCTTGAGCGCGTCCGTGATGTATCTGCTCCGGAGTCGACGAGCACCACTATGGCGGGCATCCTCGAGGCTTTGGTGTTGAAGGAAGGTGGCAAAGACCCACTGGTTGCCGCGGTGCACCGACAGGTAACCATTGGCTCCGAGTCCGTCTTCTCTATGATGATGATGCATGGGGTCAAATGCGACTTCGACAAGGTCACGGGCACATACCCAAAGGGCAAGGGCGGCCACGACAAGTCTCCCAAGGATTACCTCGAGCGGGCTCGGGAGCTATCCAATCGCCTCGCGCACTTCCTAGCGGAGAGCAATGCTAGGAAGAAGGCAGCTCGGGAGCAGAGGCGTGGTGCAAAGGGCACGCCGTCTGGTAGGGCCACGGGTAGTTCCACCTAGGGCGCTTCGAGAGTCGAAGCTTTTCTTTTGTAATGGATAATGTATCGCCAACCCCAATGTGTCATGAACCCGTGGATCTTTTCGCTGCTTATTCGCTATTGACATCTGCGTCTTCTTCCGAAATCTTTGATGCCTGGTTGTGCTGCGATTATGACTTTTTCGTGTAACTGTGTACCTCGTCTACAGGGTACGCGCACAGGGTCTGATGCCTGGCCCATCTCCTATGAGATAGCTGGCAGTTCCTCAGCTGGGAGATCTCCTTTAGTTGCCGTCGAAAGATGAGCACCTTCTGCGGGCGAGTTGTCCTTGCTCCGGTCCTTGCGAGACCAGTTAAGATGTACCCAACAAGAGTTGAGAACTGTTACCGCGAAGGTCGATGTTGCTCTCTTGAAGGCTTCTTGAGCTGCAGATGTGGAGCGATTCCTTCGTGGGGAAATTGATAGTCTTGGCAAGGCGATGAAGTGTAAGTATTCTCTATCCTTCATGTGTTTTCTTCTGATCTGCTCTTGTTGATCACTTCTTTGTTGAACGCAGATGTGTGTCTTAATGCGCATCTGAGTGCGACTCAGACGCATGCCAATTTGGTCGCAGATAACTTCTGGGCTGACCGATCTAAGGCTCAGACATTAACTGTGCTCCAAGATCGAATTTCCCAAGCCGGAGCGTTGGCTGAGACATGTCGTGCGGCTCTGGTGACCGTTCATCAGGTAATGTTTCCTCTGAATGATCAGCCGAGCGGCCTTCCTGACATGCTGAGACGATTCGAGAACGGGGAAGCCATCTACCGCTTCATCCATCAACACCTTCAATGTGGGGCTCTTGTTGCTTTGTCCTTCGTGCAAGTCCATTATCCGGAGGTCGACATGAAGCTGGTGAAGAGATTTCCTCCGACGCCGAGCGGTCGTACTGACATAACCACCCATTATACTGCTTAATGGCGAGCCACCGATTGTATAGTGGCGCAGATGATCAACGAGAGCGATAGGGAGAGAGCAGCCCGGAATCCTCCAGTAGTTTAGTCGAATTAGGCCGCCAATTGTAAATATGTGTTGTACATACTCTGTGAATTCTTATGATGCATCGCTGATCATGCGCAGGGTGAATTCTCTTAACGCGGGTGAGTCGAAGTAGGCCTATAGGGCGAAATCCCGACAGTGAGTTGAGTATTTTTATGGCGAAGCCCGCGAGTGCAGGTTGAAAGGTGGAGCCCCAAATGTGGGTCGAATATTTTTAAGGCAAAGCCCCCGAGCGTGGATCGAATATTTTTAAGGCGAAGCCCCCGAGCGTGGGTCGAATATTTTTAAGGCGAATCCCCCGAGCATGGATCGAATATTTTTAAGGCGAAGCCCCCGAGCGTGGGTTGAATATTTTTAAGGCGAAGCCCCCGAGCGTGGGTCAAATATTTTTAAGGCAAAGCCCCCGAGCGGGGGTCGAATATTTTTAAGGCGAAGCCCCCGAGCGTGGGTTAGCATAAGCATTCACTCAAGATGGGAGGAATTGTACTTTATTGATTGGTGCCGAAGGCGCGATGTTGAGCATGGACTGCTGCCAGCGCCTGGTTACAGAGAGAGGGGGAAGGGAAGGAAGGTCTATCTCTTCTAAGGGTAGAAGCGGCACAGCTGCACGGCGTTCCACGGGTTTTTCTCGTCCACCCCCGTTTTGGGGTTGCGTAGTCAATACGCTCCTCCTGGGATGACTTCGTGGATGAGATATGGGCCTTCCCATGGTGACTCCAGCTTCGACGTGCTTGTTTGCTTGAGGCGAAGCACAAGGTTGCCGGGCTCAAAAGTCCGTCCGCCTAGCCATCTACTGTGGTAGTTGCGGAGGCTTTGCTGGTAGACTGCTGAACGAGCGAGGGCGACATCTCGAGCTTTGTCCAGCAGGTCGAGGGCATCTTCCAGTGCCGTTTGAGCGTCTTCTTCGATGTAAGCTACCACACGAGGTGCGCAGTAACGCACATCTGTGGGAAGTATTGCTTCGGCCCGAAAGAGCAGGAAGAACGGCGTGTAGCCGGTAGAGGAGTTGGGCGTAGTCCGCAGACTCCAAAGGACTGATGGTAATTCCTCAACCCAAGCGCCTGCCACGCGTTTGAGGGGTCGAAGGAGTCGCTTCTTCAGGCCGGCGCAAACAAGCCTGTTGTCCTTCTCGACCTACCCATTGGACTTGGGGTGTGCCACCGATGCGTACTTGATCTTGATGCCTAGCTCTTTGGCGAATTCTTGAAATTCGTCCGAGGTGAAGTTAGTACCGTTGTCGGTGATGATGCTGTTGGGCACTCCGTATCGGCAGGTGATGGACTCGAAGAACTTGGCCACCGTAGTTGCTTCTTGGTTGGTGACCGGGACTGCTTTGATCCACTTAGAGAACTTGTCGACGGCGACTAAGAGGTAAGTGTGTCCACCTCGAGATGACTTGGGCAGGGGTCCCACTTGGTCGAGTCCCCATTGTGCAAGGGCCAGGCCACAGGTATGGTGCGTAGCTCCGATGCAGCTGCATGGGGCTTTGTCGCAAAACGCTAGCACGCATCGCACCGTTCGACAATGTTCTTGGTGTCGTGAAGGGCCAAGAGCCAGTAGAACCCCGAACGGAAGGCTTTGGCGACTAGAGTTTTGCTGCTGGCATGGTGTCCGCAGGTTCCTTCGTGGATGTATCGTAGGAGAGCGATTCCATCTTCGGGCGCTATGCATCTTTGGAGAACTCCCGTAGTGCTGCGCTTATAGAGCTCTCCTTAGATTATCGTGAAGGCCTTGGAGCGTCGCATGACTTGTCGGTGGTGGATGGTGTCTTCTGGTAGTTCGCCCCTTATCAGGTAGGTGAGGTACAGCTTCGTCCAGATAGCCTCCACTAGCATGACTGCGGTGGTTTTCTTGGACATGTCTTCTTTCTCTGCTGCTGGAGCTTCATCTGAGCGACTAGCCCCCGAGGGTGTTGCTAACGCTGAATCGACGGCGGCTGGCTTAATCTTGACTGATCTCTCAAATATCTCCTCAAAGAAAACCCCTGGTGGTATCGGTAAACACTTGGATCCAATGTTGGCCAGGTTATCTGCCTCTTTGTTACTTTGTTTGCCGATGTGGGTCACCTCGCATCCCTCGAAATTGCCTTCTAGCTTGTCGTACATTGCGCGGTATGCGATCATGTCTGTGCAGGTTGTGTCGCATTCTTTCATGACTTGCTAGGCGATGAGATTCAAGTCGCCGTGGATCTTGATGCGAGTGGCGCCACATGCCTTCGCCATGCGCATGCCGTGTAGGACATCTCCGTATTCAACTTCGTTGTTCGAGGGGTTCGCAAATCGCATACGTAAAACATGGCGCATCTTGTCTCCCTGTGGCAATACGAGGATCACCCCTGCTCCTGCTCCTGAAATGAGCTTGGAGCCGTCAACGTAAATTGGCCATGTGTTCGATAGGTCTGGGAGTTAAGGCATCTGTGCTTTAGTCCATTCAGCGATGAAGTCCGGTAAGACCTGCGACTTGTTAGCTGACTGCCATTGGTATGTGATCTCCCATGATCCCAGAGTAATGCCCCACAACGAAACATGCCCCGTGGTGTCAGGGTAGTTGAGTATGCTCGAAACTGGGGTTGAGGCCACTACTATGATGGAGTGGCATTCGAAGTAGTGCGGCAATTTCTTCCCTATCATGTATATAGCGTATGCTAGCTTCTGATAATGGGGTACCTTTGCTTGGTCGGGGAAAGTACCTCGCTGAGGTAGTAGACCGGTCTTTGTACTCCATGCTCTTTGCCCTCTTCTGCGCGTTCGACAACTAGAGCAGAGTGGACCACCTGATTGGTTGCGGCTATGTATAGCAACATTGGCTCTTTCTCGCGAGGCGTGACTAGTCCTGGGGACGTCGAAAGGCGGTGCTTAAGGTCATCAAAAGCAGATTGCACTTCTGCTGTCCAGGTAAATTTATCCGTCTTCCTGAGAAGCCGATAAAAGGGGAGAGTGATACGTCTCCAACGTATCTATATTTTTTGATGCTCCATGCTTGTTTTTACACCATTTGCCTAATATTTCGTTACACTTCGTGGCACTTTTATGCATTTTCCGGAACTAACCTATTAACAAGTCGCCACAGTGCCAGTTCCCGGTTTTCTGCTGTTTTTGTGTTTCAGAAAAGTTACACAGGAAATATTCTCGGAATTGGACGAAACAAAAGCCAGTCATCCAGAAATCCACCGAAGCTTCCAGAGAACCGAAGAGGAGACGAAGTGGGGCCATGAGGGCCCCACACACCAGGGCGGCGCGGCCCAGCCCCTGCCGCGCCCCCTATGTGTGAGACCACCTCGGTCCACTTCTGACGATGCCCCTTCACCTATAAAGACCCCCCGACGGGAAAAACCTAAGTACCCGATCAATTTTCTAGAAACACATCATGATCCGCCGCTGTCGTCGACCCAAGATCGGGAGGGTCCAGAAGCTCTTCCCGGCACCCTGCCGGAGAGGGGAATCACCACCGGAGGTCTTCTTCATCGCCATGCTTGCCTCCGGAGCGATGAGTGAGTAGTCTACCTTGGACTATGGGTCCATAGCAGTAGCTAGATGGTTGTCTTCTCCACCATGTGCTTCATGTTTAGATCTCATGAGCTGCCCTACATGATTGAGATCACCGTTATGTAATTCTACATGTTTGGTTTGTTGGGATCCGATGAATATTGGTGTTATGATTGAGTTGCTATACTGAAATATATCTTATGTTATCTCTATGTTGTTTATGATCTTGCATGCTCTCCGTTGTTAGTAGCTATCTTGGCCGAGTAGTTGCTAGTGACTCCAAGAGGGGGTATTTATGCTCGATAGTTGGGTTCATGCCTCCATTTAATCTGGGGGAGTGACAGAAACCTCTAAGGTTGTAGATGTGCTGTTGCCACTAGGGAGAAAACAACATTCATATGCTCGAGGGCATATGCTTTGTTTACATTACACACTTTGCTTGATGCAATTATCTGTTGTTCGCAACTTAATACTCATGGGGTGTTCGGATGATATCCCCGTGGGTGGATTATTAGTCATAGATGCAGTTGGCTGGTGGTCTATATATTTTGTTGTAATGCCCAGAGTAAATCGCATAGTGATCTTCTTGACATATCACGTTATCTTTATTCTATCAATTGCCCAACTGTAATTTGTTTACCCAGCATGTGTTATTTATCTTATGGAGAGACACCACTAGTGAACTGTGGACCCCGGTCCTATTTCCATCATATTGCTATCACCTGTTTACTTTACTCGCACTGTTTACTTTACTCGCATACTTCTACTATTTTCCACTCGATACGCTCATACCCTTTGTTTCAAGCAAACCGGTGAGATTGACAACCTCATCGTAAGTTGGGAACAAAGTACTTGGTTGTGTTGTGTGCAGGTTCCACGTTGCTGCTCGCAAAGCAAAGCTTGGACGAGGCGCCATATAAATTGTCCGGAGCTGTCGCGAAGCTTGCAAGCATCACCTTCAGTCGTATTGGCTTTTTCTTCTTCGAATGATAAACCTTGGTTTCTAACTGAGGGAAAAACTTGCTGCTGTGCTTATCACACCTTCCACTTGGGGTTCCCAACTGCCTGGCCATAATCATCATCAACTACACGCCAGCCGTCAAGTCTTTTCTGGCGCCGTTGCCGGGGAAGAAAAAGAAGACCTCTGCAAGGGAAGTTTTTCGCACGCACATCCTTTACTTTGTTTTAAGTTTTGCTTTACTTTATTTGCATTGTTTTATATCAAAAAAAAATAGTTTACTTTATAGTTGCTTTTATCTACTTGCTTCTAGTTCATTATGTTGTTCCCTAAGTATGTTTTGGAGGACCTCTCAGTAGGTAGTGGTTCAATTATTGGAAAATATAACATTGAGGAGTTCTTTAATCACATTAGTATGCATAAAGAAGTTGAGAAAAAGTCTTTGGTTGAGCTAGCTCCTAGTTATGAAGTTGCTTCCGCTTATTTAGTTCACATGTTAGAAGCTAGGTTTGCTAACCTTAATCCCTTTTTGCAATACATGTTCCTTAAGCTTCATGAAATTGAAGATCCTGAAAAGAAAGCTTTCATTTTGGAAACTTTGCGCTTAGAACTCAAAGATGTTGCCAATGAGGCTAGAAAAGTTTTTGAGAAATTTAATAAGCTTGGCTCACCTGTAGCGGTTGTGGGTACACCCAATGAAGATTTTAGAGTGCCAATATCTTATAAACTTTCAGGAATTCATGATGTTTGGGAAAATAATTCTAGTTGGATTTGTCCTGAAAATCCTTTCGATGAAAGTAGTGTACCAAAGCGTGATCATAAGGGATCTGCAAAAACTCATTTGGACACAATTCCCTTCATTGTTGAAAAGACTCCTATTGTGGATCCTAATGCTTCTTTCATAATTACTTGATTCGCAATTTTCTGCGCCTAGCTCAAAGGCGTTAAAGAAAAGCACTCTTGGGAGATAACCCAATGTTTTTTTAGTACTTTTTCTTTTATTTGAGTCTTGGAAGTCATTACTACTGTAATGACCTCTCCTTATCATTTTTATTTCATTGTTGTGCCAAGAGAAGCCTCTAATTTGAGTGAGGTAAAGATTTGGGGATGTTGCTGTCCTGAAACTGTTTTTGGTGCTGCACCGTAAAAATTCGTGAAAATTCTCTGTATATCTTTTGGACCTGCGATTTTTTGTGCATATGCCCCAGGTTATATCCAAACTTTCATTAGTTGAACACTTTTTGATTTGAGCAACAGAAAACCCCTTAAAAAATCGGCCTTTATCAGCTGTTCTGTTTTGACAGATTTCTGCCACTATTCGTTTTTGCCGCTTTATCGCTTTCTTTTTGAGTTCTTTTGATCACGGAACTTTTGGGGAAGTTGCTACAGTAGTATATACTTTATATGTGGTGGTGTTGGGTTGAAACCTGAAGCAAAAGAGGTTGATTATATGTTATGCTTACACTAATGTTGCTAATAGATTTGTGTTTAGTTTTGTATGAAGGAAGTTTTCAAGTGTAGGGATTGGAGAATGATGAGATGAGTTGAAGAATGGACAAAAGTTCAAGCTTGGGGATGCCCATACATCACCCCAAGAAATATCCAAGAAGTACAAGCGTCAAAGCTTGGGGATGCCCCCGAGGCACCCCTTCTTCATCGGCAAAAATCAGGTCACCTTTCAAGACACTATATTTTTATTGCTTCATCACTATATGTTTTTCTTGGAGCATCAGTTGTTTTAGTTTTTATTATTAGTTTTGTTTTGTTTGCTACAATAAATGGTTGGACCCCAAAAAATTTCTTTTGGAGAAGTTGTCTTGCTTTTCATTTGCCAAGAACGCTCTAGTTTTCATTCTTATCAAAAACCGAGTGTTCTTCTTTTTCTGCTACTGCTTTTGGTTTTCGTTTTTGCCTTGATTTGCGTTCAGACCTTATCATATCTTTTCATCAAGGTGTATTTTTGCCTCTGATCTTTATTGGTTTTCATCAAAAGAGGTGTTCATAAAAAGTTCAAATGGTGTTGGAAAAGAGAAAAAGCTTTATGCAAAAAAAAGTGGTACAAGAAGGAGCTTGTGTAGACTGTGGCTTAGGCTTTTTCATGTCATGCTTGATGTCTTTTTGATAGTATGCTTAGTGGTTTTGCTGTAGCATGACTTGTCTCAAATAACTGAGATTGCTTAATGAGCATTTGAAAAAATTATGCGTTGTTTTAATTATTTGGAAGCATTATTTTGGTTTTCTCCTTGATGCTTTATTTGGGTTGACTTGGCGCATGCTCACACATGTTAGACTCTTACAAAGTCGCCAATAGCCTCTATGATCATTTAGTTTTTGACTTTTGATGCCATCTTATGCTTCTTTTAATGTTGCTTTGTCACTTTGCATGATTATGGCCATTATTGCTCTCTTAGTTGGTCGCTCCCAGTATTTTGCTAGCCCTCGCCTTGTACTGAGTATGAGCTCTACTCGTGCATCCAACTCCTAAAAACCAAAGTTTGCCAAAGTGTCCATCATACATACCTATTAGCAATTTGTGATTCCAAGTAAATTTGACTTGCTTTTATTTTCTCTTCAAATTAAACTCTTACCAGTGTTATGCAAAAATTGGTCAGTAAAGCTCTCACGAACCGGAAGGCACACTTTACTTTTTCTTGTTCTTAAAAATTTGACATTGTGGTCTCTTATGTTGAGTTGTTATGCTTGCAAGTTGTAAGTTGGAGACTAGCCCAGCCATGCCGTCATGGGGCAAGCTTGTCGATGGATTTCGTGTCGCAAGAACACGGGGTACCACGCGACGGACCCAAAGATTCGAACGCAGGGGGCTGAACGTGTGAGATCTAGAATTGCAATGAAGCAGGGTGACGGAAGCCTCGAGCTGTCGAACGCACTACGCACTGCAGAGAGACGCCGAGTTTTACCCAGGTTCAGGGCCCTCGTGGTGAGGTAACACCCCTACTTCCTGCCTTCTTGTATTGCAACGCGACACCTCGCGAGGAGTACAAGGTCTTGGTTACAGAGTTCTAGCTGGCCAGAGGTTGAAGAACCTGCGTGCCCAGCTAGCAACTTGGAGAAGATCCGATCCCATCTAAGGGGTGGCCTCCCCTCCTCTTATAGCGCCAAGGTCCTCCTTCCCCTTATCTTCTTGGGGAAGGGGTTGCCACACACACGGCCAAGGACGGTGGACAGCTGTAGACTACACTCTTCTGTAGACGTGGTCTTCGTAGGGTAGTGGCGCCGGTCCACAGGAGTGGGTGGAGGAAGCTGACGTCTTCCTCTGGCGCCCTGCACCGTCCACGCTATTTTTAGGGGGGTGGCCAACAACCACTGTGCCGCTTTGGGCAGGCACAACGAAAGTTGGTCTCCTCCCTGTCGGGGGGTAGAGTAGGCGGTATGCGGTCTTCTGTCCTTCATCTTCTTGCTCTGCACGCCAACGTGCTGAGCTGGCGTGGACTTGGTCCCTCTCCTCACCAGCGGGGGCTCGTGAGGAGGTCTTCTAGTCCTTAGCGTTTTCCACCGTCGTTCTCCTCACGAGGCGCCTCCTCGTGAGGGTCTTCTCCGTAGCTTGAGGCGTTGATTCTCCCCTGGGCTGAAGATGGGCCGATGACGGGGCCCAGGAGCAGGTGGACCGGGATACCCCGGTATCCAGAACACCGACAGTAGCCCCCGGGAGCCCGGCCCGCGAACGCGCCCTCTTGAGGGAGCAAAGGGCCGGGGGCCCCAGAAGCTGCTGGGCCCTCCAACGGCACGCGTCAACCGCGCGGTCAGAGGACCATGTGAAGAAGCAGAGGCTCCGAACACGTGGCGCGGCCGCAGCTGGTGAGACGAAATGGCGGGCGACGCTACAGTTTCCGAGGTGTCAAACCGTCATGATGGCGCGTCGCTTCACTGCGGAGCGCCGCGCCGACGCTTCGATTCCCGCGCTGAGATTTGACGCATCGACGCCGGACGCCCCCCTTAAATAGAGTCTCCTCGAGACCTCCGGCACTTCACCTCCTTCCTCCAGTGCCACTTCTTCCTCCACGCCCCCAAGCTGATGGACCCCTCCGCCTCCGTCGCCGCCGCTGGACCAAGCTCTGGGGCCAAGCGCCGTGGGCGCCCCCCGGGTAGCGGGATCAAGGTGAAGATCCCGGCCCGATGGACGCCCGGCGCCAGCGGCCCCCTTCGCATTGGCGCGCCGAGGCAGGACGAGGCGAACCGCGCTGCCTCGGGGACCTCCGGCGCCCTGACCCTCAGGGGTCTCGCGCGTGGAGGCGCTCTGAACTCGTCGTCGCCGCTGGCAGCGGCGCTTGCTCCCCGCGCCCCGGGGAGCGTCGATCGAGTCCTCCGGGAGGTGGAGGCCGCCCTGGGCCCCCCTCCCCCTGCTGCAGATCCTTCGGCCCCGCCGGCGAACGGAGTGGTTGCCACTCCGCGCCACTTGGCGGCGGCGATGCTGGGACCCCTCATCAGCCCGGGGTCCCGCTTCCTGGAGCTCCTCGTCGTCGTCGACGCCCCGGGCTTCAGCTCCCTCCGGCTGCCCGACGCCGTCCGGAGGGTGGTTTACGCCCCCGGCGCGGCCGCCGGGGAGATTGCCCTGGGGGAGCAGAGCAGGCCAGATCTCCTCTGGCCTGTGGACATCCTCCTCGGGGTGGGCGGCAACGCCGTCCTCTCCAGCCGCTGGAGGGCCTTCGCCCTCGGCCATCACCTCCGCGTCGGCGACCACCTCGTCTTCCGCTTCAAGCTGGGGACGTTGGAGGCTTCGGTGCGGATCTTCACCGCCGGTGGCGTCCGCCGCACCTACCCCCAGCCCGCGGCGCAGTGAAGAGGAGGTCCCGGCGTGGTAGTCTTCTGGGAAGGGGAGCTAGTCTCCTCCCCTCTTTTGTTGTGTAGTCCTCACCGGCGGGGTATGCCCCGACGTGCCTTTGCTCCTCCCTTTGATGGGATTACTTCAATGAATCCCGCTTTTTAGCTGTCTTGCATTTCGCTTCCCACTGCTCTTCATTGTCCTGGTCATTCGTACGCTCGAGAGCCCTGGTGAGCTGTTAGCGTCGATGGGAGGCCTCCCTTCGCTTCAGAGTTCGAGATGGGGTCGGCGCCGACGACACATTGGACGATTCCTGAGACAAGAAGTTGAAGAAAGAGTTGGAAAAGAAAAAACCCCAAATCCCCGAAAACGGAAAAACAAGTCGATAAAACAAACGAAAAAAGAAGGCGAATAAGATGCCCATGTGACCGGCACAGGGACCTTCTCCGTCGTGGAGGAGCGCGGCACTATCTGTGCCAGCAGCTAAGAGCAAATTGCCGCGCGTGACGATTCACGGGGCCTTCCTCATCGTTGAGGGAAGCTGGACCCTCACGGACGTGAAAACGTCGACGCTTAAGAGAGCCCAGAGACCGTCGACACCTCGCAAGGGTTGCTCACGAGGTGAAGGGCCTGGCGCGGACCTCCGGATCTGCGTCTCCTTCGCAAGATGATCGGAGCGGCCTTGGTCTTCAATAATCCTGCCACGTTAGGCCTTCCTCGATAGAGGGAATCTTCCCGCGGATGCTTGTTGCATCGACGCATTCTTGCCTCCTCGTGAGGGTTGCTCACGAGGTGCTGGTCCTTAGCGGGTGCCTTGGGCACACCTTGGACTTTCCTCGAAGATTTTTTATTTTCCGATGTACTTCGCGAGGAACTAAGCACCATGGGTATTTGGAGGTGATCGATAACAGGGCCGTCGCCCCCGACCAGAGCTCACTCCCTTCAGGTTTTTCGGGCTCGCTGTTTTCCGGGCGAAGGCCCCAGCATAGACACCGTGCCTAGCCCCCTTCCGCGTGGAGTACAACAGAAAATAAATGGACTTCATGCCATTTTGATGTCATGCCGAAGCAGAGGCGCTATGTTGCGCGATAACTTAATATCAGTGCTTAAGAGCAGTTTGAGCTGATACAAGTGCCGTGAGAACGGTCTTTATCTCCTCGTGAGGAACCTAAGGGTAGAACTTTCGCAGATGAGCTATGTTCCACGGGTTCCCCACCGGCACGCCTTCTGCGGTTTCCAGCCGCGCCGAGCCTGGCCTGGCGATGTGCGTCACCTTGAAGGGTCTTTCCCACATTGGAGACAGCTTGTGCAGGCCCTCGCGAGAGAGTATCCTCCTCAGCACCAGGTCGCCGACCTCCAAAGTCCTTGCTCGAACATGACGGCTATGGTAGCGGCGTAGTCCTTGCTGGGACCTCGCGGCGTGGAGCGCGGCTTGGCACCGAGCTTCTTCGAGCAGGAGGAGACGATCCTTGAAGAGGTCCTCGTGGCGAATTTCGTCGAAGGCGAGCACTCTTGGCGACCCGAACTTGACGTCGGTGGGAAGAACAGCCTCCGCCCCATAGACCAGGAAGAAAGGGGTCTCTCCAGTGGGTTTTGTGGCGGTAGTCCTGATGGACCACAAGATGGATTGGAGGTTGTCTAACCGTTTTTTGCCACAGGCTTCGAGCTTGGCGTTGAAGCTTTTCGTCTTGAGCCCCTTGAGGACCTCGGCGTTGGCACGCTTGGCTTGGCCATTGCTCCGGGGGTAGGCGACAGAAGTGAAATAGATCTTGATGCCGGTCGATGCACAGTACTCCCAGAACAGTCCGCTGGTGAACTGGCTGCCGTTATCGGTGATTATGCGGTTAGGCACACCAAAACGACAGACCAGCCCACGGATGAACTTGACCGCGGACCTGGCCGGGATGGTGCACACCGGTTCCACCTCCACCCACTTGGTAAATTTGTCGATGGCGATGTAGAGGTAGCGATAGCCCCCTTGCGCTCTGGGGAACGGACCAAGGATGTCCAGCCCCCAAACTGCAAAGGGCCAAGTGAGTGGGATGGTTTGCAGCTCCTGCGCCGGCTGGTGGATCTGCTTAGCGTGGAATTGGCACGCCTCGCACCTCTTGACCATCTCCGCCGCATCCCCAAGCGCTGAAGGCCAGTAGAAACTACTTCGATACGCCTTTGCAGCTAGATTTGCAGCAGAAGCATGATGGCCACACTCGCCGGCGTGGATGTCCCTGAGAAGCTCCTGGCCTTGGTGAGTAGATATGCACTTCAGAGCGACACCGTTTGGGCGACGCCGGTACAAGTCACCATCCTTAACGCAGTAGCCCGAAGCTTGGCGCACGATCCTTTCGGCCTCCTCTTCATCCTCGGGAAGCCTGCTGCTGGTGTTGAAGGCCTTGAGCTCGAGAATCCAATCCACTCCCTCCTGCCGTGCCAATGCCAGAAGGACGCGGTCACCCGAAGGAGGCCCACAGTCTGGAGCCCCCTGCTCCGGCGGTGGCGGCAGGGCAGGTGGAGGGTCTGATCCAGATGACGGTGGAGAAGCGGACGGCTTGAAGAGACGCTCCTCAAAGACGCCGGCAGGCTGTGCCAGGCGGTGAGAGGCGCGTTTGGCGATCTCGTCGGCTTCCACATTTTCTCCTCTCGGGATGTGCTTCAGCTCCAAACCTTGGAAGCATTTTTCCATCTTTCGATGCTCCTCAAGATAGGCCGCCCTGTGCTCATCCTTTGGAGTGTAGCTCTTGTTCGAGAAGTTCACAACCAGCTGTGAATCTCCCTTGACGATGAGGCGCTTGATGCCCAAAGCGTTTGCCGCCCTTAAGCCGGTGAGTAGTCCTTCGTATTCCGCGATGTTGTTGGAGACCTTGTGCTCAGGCTTAAAGCAGAGCTGTACGGCGTAGAAGAGATTGTCTCCAGAGGGAGAGGTTAGGACAGCACCAGCTCCCGCGCCGGGGAGGTTGAAGGCGCCGTCGAAGTGCATGACCCAGAGGCCTGGGGCCTCCTCTCCTGGGAGCGTTGACTCCACCTCTGGAGGCTCGTCGGCGAACGGATCGGTCCACTCCGTAGTGAACTCGGCCAAAGCCTTGCTCTTGATTACCTTTGTAGTTTCGAAGGAGATCTCGAAGGGTTGAAGCTCCATGGCCCATTCTGCCACCCGCCCGGTGACGTTGGGATTGCGTAGGATGGTCTCCAGGGGACGATCGGTTATCACCTTGATCGGGTGACCCTGGAAATAGTGGCGTAGCTTCCGCAAAGCGATGAGCAGGGTGTAGAGCAGCTTTTGCTGCATGGTGTAGCGCTCCCAAGCGTCACGTAGCACCGTGCTGACGAAGTATACGGGCTTCTGCACCTTGGTGACACCCTCGGGAGGTTCCTCCTCGGGAGGCCTTTGAGCGTTGCTCTGAGAGAGCGGCTCGGTCGGCGGAGATGTGGCGGGCGGATCCTCTTGAGGAACGGGAGGTGCAGCGGCCTCTTCCTCGCGAGGTGCCCCCGGACCGGTAGGATCGACCTCTTCCTTGGCGATCACCTTTGCGTCTCGCTCCGCAACGAGTACGGCACTTGCGGTCCTTGGAGTTGCCGCGATGTAGAGTAGCAAGGGCTCGCGGACTGCTGGGGCAACCATGATCGGTGGGCTCGTGAGGTACCTTTTCAACTCAGCGAAGGCCTTGTCGGCTTCCGGAGTCCACTCGAACTTCCCAGCGCGCTTCATGAGCTTGAAGAAGGGCAAGGCTTTCTCCCCACTCCTCGCGATGAAGCGCCCCAGGGCTGCCATGCATCCCGCGAGGCATTGCATCTCCTTGAGATTGCGTGGTGGACGCATTTCTTCGATGGCCTTGACCTTGTCAGGGTTCGCCTCTATCCCGCGATGGGACACGAGGAACCCCAAAAGTTTTCCCGACGGTACGCCGAAGGCGCACTTGGCGGGGTTGAGCTTGATATTTACCTTTCTCAGGTTGACGAATGTTTCCTCCAGATCCTCGATGAAGGTGTGACTCTCGCGAGTCTTGACGACGATGTCGTCGACGTAGGCCTCCGCGTTCCTTCCCATCTGAGCCCCCAAGGCCTTGCGCATGAGCCTTTGGAAGGTGGCTCCTGCGTTCTTCAGACCGAAGGGCATGCAGACGTAGCAGTACACACCACAAGGTGTGATGAAGGCGGTCTTCTCGTCGTCCTCCTTTGCCATCTTGATCTGATGATAGCCGGAGAAAGCATCCAAGAAGCAAAGGAGGTCACAGCCGGTGGTGGAGTCGACGATTTGATCTATCCTTGGGAGCGGATAAGGATCCTTGGGGCAGGCCTTGTTGAGACTTGTGAAGTCCACGCAGAGGCGCCCACTGCCATTTGCCTTTGGGACGACCACCGGATTTGCAATCCAGGTGGGGTGGGCTACCTCGCGTATCAGCTTGGCCTTCTTCAGCTTCTCTATTTCCTTGACTATGAAGTCCTGCTTATCTTGAGCTTGTTTCCTAGTCTTCTGCTTCACGGGTTGTGCCTGAGGGCACACGGGTAAGTGGTGCTCAATCACCTCCCTGGGAACGCCGGGCATATCTGACGGAGTCCAAGCGAACATGTCAGAGTTTGCCCGTAGGAAGGTGATGAGCGCGCTTTCCTATTTGGGGGAAAGCCCTGCCCCGATGGTGACGAAGTTTTCGCAGCCCCCGGCCTGAAGTGGGACCTTCTTGGTTGCAGAGCGCTCTTGGGTGAACTGGGGCCTCCTCCCTGAGGGTACCGCGGCTTCCCCAATGCTCATGTCCAGCATCGGATGGACCAGGTCCTCGCTTGGAGTAGGCGACGCAGAGGCGGCAAACTTCTTCCCTGTTGAGCCCTGCAGGTGGGGCTCAAGAGAGGCCTTCTTCGCAGCAGCCCGCTCTTGGGATACGAGCTGCTTCTTCCTCGCGAGGTCGCCGGAGTGTTCCAGCAGATCTTCGTCGGCAGGGAACATGGTGGCGGCCTCACGGTAGACATGCTCCACCGACCGGAGAGCATCCTTCTCGTTGCAGCGCACGGTGATCGTGCCGTTGGCGCCCGGGATCTTGAGAACGTTGAAGCCATGATGCGTGGCTGCCATGAACCTTGCCAGGGCTGGATAGCCGAGAATGGCATTGTATGGCAGCGCGATGTAGGCGACGTCGAAGTCGAGGCTCTCGGTCCTGTAGTTGTCCCTGGTGCCGAAGGTAACGGGCAGGCGTACCTGCCCAATTGGCGTTGTAGACCCTTCGGTTACCCCGAAGAATGGTCGGGTTGGCATGAGCCGGTGGTACGACACCTGCATCTTCTCGAAGATCTCGACCGAGATGATGTTGAGGCCCGCCCCTCCGTCGATGAGAGTGCGATTTACGGCGACGTTGTTGATGGTTGGCGTACACAAGAGAGGAATTGTGCCCACACCCCTGGTGGAGGCCGGATGATCTTCCTCGTCGAAGCCGATCTTGCACGTTGACCACTTCATTAGGCAGTTGCCGACGTTGGGCTGTGCCGCCGCGATCTCTCGTGACAGCTGCTTGAAGTGTCGGTTAGACAAAGGAGCCTGAGCTCCACCCAGGAGGCAAGCGGCGAAGTCTCGCGGCTCTTGATAGCCCCCCTGGTTCTCGTCCCGACGATCATTTGCTGGTGGGGGCAGCGGCAGCGGCTCGGGATCGGCTCGAGACAGACCCTCGCGGCGGCGAACTTCCTCGCGGTCGTCGTCGCGGCGATCGCCCCGGGATCCACTCTTGCCGTAGCTGCGGCCACCCCCGCGGCGCTTGGAGACACCATTTTCTTCATGAAACTTCCGGACAAACCAACAATCGTCGGTATTGTGGGTGTCCTTCTTGTGGAGAATGCAGTAGCGGCGACGACGACCTTTGTCGCGTTCGGAGCGGTCCCCGCGGCGTTGCTTATGATCTGGTTCCGCCGCGAGGACAGCGGCCTCCTTTCGCTTGGGGTCCTTGGATTTTGGCTTTGGGGGAAGTGCCTCCGGCAGGTTATGCACAAAGAGCCTCCCTTCCTCGGCCTTGGCGCAGCGGTCGGCGATCTCGAAGAGCCTGACGACGGAAGTCAGCTCGTCATTCACGGACAGCTTCTCCCTCATCTTGACGTCGGAGACGCCCGTGGAGAATGCAGAGATGACCTCCTCGTTGGAGATCCTGGGGATCTTGTTCCTCATCTGGCTGAAGCGCTGGATATACTGACGAAGCGTCTCGCCCTTGTACTGACGCACCGCCTTAAGATCGTTCTTGGTAGCGGGGCGCTCGTACGTGGGCATGAAGTTGGCAACGAACTGACGACATAAATCCTTCCATGAAGTCACGGATTCATGAGGAAGATTCATGAGCCAAGTTCGCGGAGTGTCCTTGAGGGCCATGGGGAACCAATTTGCCATGGCACGCTGATCTCCACGCGCGGCCTGGACGGCGACGACATAGAGTTGGAGGAATTCGACGGGGTTGGTGGTCCCGTCGTAACGCACGCCGATGTCCGGCTTGAACTTGTCAGGCCAGACGACGTAGCATTGCTGGCGAGTGAGAGCAAGACATCCGGGGTTGTAGATAGGGTCGCCGGGGGTCCTGACGTTCTTGCCAGCTTCGCCGATGTCGTCGATGGCGCGGTCATGATTTTCGCGGCGGCGCTCGAGGGAGACGTGTGCGTCTTCCGGAGCGCGTTGGACGATTTGGCAGCTGGGCTCCCCGCGCGGCGAAGATGCGGCGCGGGAAACCACCTTCTTGGCCTTGTTGGCCTTCCCATCTCCGGCGCCCGGGGCGCGACGCCCCGCCGCCGGATCTGGGTCTCCCGCGCCCTGGGCTCCTCCCTGGGCCGGGTCTTTGTTGGCGATGGCGACGAGTTCGGCGATTCGAGCGCGCCACCCCTCACGCCCGTCATCGGTGGGTTGATAGCGCAGCAACTCCTGCGCCATGGCGAGAGCCTGCGCAAGAGACAGCTGACTCCCAGAACAAGCGCGAGAAGTGGCGGTGGCGGTGAAGGAGAGCGAAGGCTCTGTACGCCCGGACGGGAGGTAGGAGGACTCCAGATCTTCCTCCTCGGCCGAAGCTTCACGACGACGGAAGATGGGCTCGGTTTGCCCCCGAACAGCGTTGCGACGGCGAAGACGCTCGAGCCTTGCGTTGGCGTCGGCCATGTCGAAGCAGATCTAGGAGAAAACACACCACAGCCCCCTACCTGGCGTGCCAAATGTCGATGGATTTCGTGTCGCAAGAACATGGGGTACCACGCGACGGACCCAAAGATTCGAACGCAGGGGGCTGAACGTGTGAGATCTAGAATCGCAACGAAGCACGGTGACGGAAGCCTCGAGCTGTCGAACGCACTACGCACTGCAGAGAGAGACGCCGAGTTTTACCCAGGTTCAGGGCCCTCGTGGTGAGGTAACACCCCTACTTCCTGCCTTCTTGTATTGCAACGCGACACCTCGCGAGGAGTACAAGGTCTTGGTTACAGAGTTCTAGCTAGCCAGAGGTTGAAGAACCTGCGTGCCCAGCTAGCAACTTGGAGAAGATCCGATCCCATCTAAGGGGTGGCCTCCCCTCCTCTTATAGCGCCAAGGTCCTCCTTCCCCTTATCTTCTTGGGGAAGGGGTTGCCACACACACGGCCAAGGAGGGTGGACAGCTGTAGACTACACTCTTATGTAGACGTGGTCTTCGTAGGGTAGTGGCGCCGGTCCACAGGAGTGGGTGGAGGAAGCTGACGTCTTCCTCTGGCGCCCTGCACCGTCCACGCTATTTTTAGGGGGGTGGCCAACAACCACTGTGCCACTTTGGGCAGGCACAGCGAAAGTTGGTCTCCTCCCTGTCGGGGGGTAGCGTGGGCGGTACGCGGTCTTCTGTCCTTCATCTTCTTGCTCCGCACACCAACGTGCTGAGCTGGCGTGGTCTTGGTCCCTCTCCTCACCAGCGGGGGCTCGTGAGGAGGTCTTCTGGTCCTTAGCGTTTTCCACCGTCGTTCTCCTCACGAGGCGCCTCCTCGTGAGGGTCTTCTCCGTAGCTTGGGGCGTTGGTTCTCCCCTGGGCTGAAGATGGGCCGATGACGGGGCCCAGGAGCAGGTGGACCGGGATACCCCGGTATCCAGAACACCGACAAAGCTTTCAACATTGCAATTCTTATTTGAGATGATATCGTGATCTTTTGTTTATGGATGCCCGCGGTGTGAAATGAATTGGGAATCTTGCGGGGATCATGGAGTTTGTATATGTGTTAGGGAAACGCCTGGGCCGCCAATCTAAGCCATGCATAATTCATGGTGGAAATTTGCAGGATACCCATAGTGAACATTCGACGACGCATCTCAAAATAAAAAGCTAAACAAATGGTAAATAAAAGAGATGTCGAGGTGTTCATTGTCTGCTTGTCCTATCATTTTGATGTGGGCTTGTTCCATGTCATCGGGCACGGAGGTACCCCATTGGTGGTTCTCGATGATACATATATACTTACGATGACAAGAGCCTTGCTTGGGACTCTAAGTAAAGTAGCATGAGGTTTGGGTACTCGTATTCACGGGACACGAGGTTTTCGACTTATGATTTGTCAAGCATATGCATCATAATTGTTCTCGCATTAACTTTAACCATTCAAGATGCTTACGATAGGGGCAATGAGAGCTCAAAGCCGGTAAGTACCATAATTTTTGAAGGTCTATAAAACTTGCAATCACTGCTTCCCTCCACGAAGGGCCTTTCTTTTACTTTTATGTTGAGTCACCACCTTCTATCTTTATGCACCATTAAGAGAGCATAGTTGTCATTCTTAGTATAATGTGCATTGTCCCAAAGTTTTCATTGATTAATTCATATTTTTGGTTTCACTTGTTCTCAAATTATTTGTATCTAGTCGCCCTCTTAAACTTGAAGGTGTCCTATGCATTTATGTTTTGCTCTCCATGAAGGACAAGCTGAAAACCATTTGTATGTTTTTCCTTATGATTTGAACACACGTTTAACTTTCATTGTTTCATTTTCATGATCTTTTGTTTGTGTTCATTTTCATGTTATAACAAGGTTGCTAAGTTTTTATTGTCAATATTATATCTTTCATGCCCATGTTTTAAGTTCTTTTGATCCCAGCTCACAAATGCTTACATATATGATCAAGATTGTGTAGGTGCATGTCACCTCAAAAATTATTTCTTTTGTTATCACTTACCTACTCGAGGACGAGCAGGAGTTAAGCTTGGGGATGCTTGATACGTCTTCAACGTATCTATAATTTTTGATGCTCCATGCTTATTTTTACACCATTTGCCTAACGTTTCATTACACTTCGTGGCACTTTTATGCATTTTTCGGAACTAACCTATTAACAAGTCGCCACAGTGCCAGTTCTCTGTTTTCTGCTGTTTTTGTGTTTCAGAAAAGTTACACAGGAAATATTCTCGGAATTGGACGAAACAAAAGCCAGTCATCCAAAAATCCACCGAAGCTTCCAGAGAACCGAAGAGGAGATGGAGTGGGGCCACGAGGGCCCCACACACCAGGGCAGCGCGGCCCAGCCCCTGGTCGCGCCCCCTATGTGTGAGACCACCTCGGTTCACTTCTGACGATGCGCCTTCGCCTATAAAGACCCCCCGACGGGAAAAACCTAAGTACCCGATCAATTTTCCAGAAACACATCGCAATCCGCCGCCATCGTCGACCCGAGATCGGGAGGGTCCAGAAGCTCTTCCCGGCACCCTGCCGGAGAGGGGAATCGCCACCGGAGGTCTTCTTCATCGCCATGCTTGCCTCCGGAGCGATGAGTGAGTAGTCTACCTTGGACTATGGGTCCATAGCAGTAGCTAGATGGTTGTCTTCTCCACCATGTGCTTCATGTTTAGATCTCATGAGCTGCCCTACATGATTGAGATCACCGTTATATAATTCTACATGTTTGGTTTGTTGGGATCCGATGAATATTGGTGTTATGATTGAGTTGCTATACTGAAATATATCTTACGTTATCTCTATGTTGTTTATGATCTTGCATGCTCTCCGTTGTTAGTAGCTATCTTGGCCGAGTAGTTGCTAGTGACTCCAAGAGGGGGTATTTATGCTCGATAGTTGGGTTCATGCCTCTATTTAATCCGGGGGAGTGACAGAAACCTCTAAGGTTGTAGATGTTCTGTTGCCACTAGGGAGAAAACAACATTCATATGCTCGAGGGCATATGCTTTGTTTACATTACACACTTTGCTTAATGCAATTATCTGTTGTTCGCAACTTAATACTCATGGGGTGTTCAGATGATATCCCCGTGGGTGGATTATTAGTCATAGATGCAGTTGGATGGCGGTCTATGTATTTTATTGTAATGCCCAGAGTAACTCGCATAGTGATCTTCTTGACATATCACGTTATTTTTATTCTATCAATTGCCCAACTGTAATTTGTTTACCCAGCATGTGTTATTTATCTTATGGAGAGACACCACTAGTGAACTGTGGACCCCGGTCCTATTTTCATCATATTGCTATCACCTGTTTACTTTACTCGCACTGTTTACTTTACTCGCATACTTCTACTGTTTTCCACTCGATACGCTCATACCCTTTGTTTCAAGCAAACCGGTGAGATTGACAACCTCATCGTAAGTTGGGAACAAAGTACTTGGTTGTGTTGTGTGCAGGTTCCACGTTGCTGCTCGCAAAGCAAAGCTTGGACGAGGCGCCATATAAATTGTCTGGAGCTGTCGCGAAGCTTGCAAGCATCACCTTCAGTCGTATTGGCTTTTTCTTCTTCGAACGATAAACCTTGGTTTCTAACTGAGGGAAAAACTTGCTGCTGTGCTCATCACACCTTCCGCTTGGGGTTCCCAACTGCCTGGCCATAATCATCATCAACTACACGCCAGCCGTCAGAGAGCCTTTTCGCCTAGCTTGCTTATGAAGCGGCTGAGCGCCGCTAGACGACCTGTCAACTGCTGGATATGTCGAAGTATCTTCGGCGGCTGCATATTGATTATGGCTTGGATCTTCTCCGGATTGCCTTCAATCCCTCTCTCAGAGATGAGGTATCCCAATAGCTGCCCTGTAGGTACTCCGAAGGAGCACTTTTTCTGGTTGAGCTTTATGCTGTATCGATCGAGATTGGCAAAGGTTTCACACAGATCGTCGAGTAAGCTGTCTGCCTTTGCAGACTTGATGACAATATCGTCGATGTAGACCTCGACGTTGCGACCGATCTGCTCCTTCAAGCACGCCTGCATGCACCGTTGATAGGTGGCTCCTACGTTCTTCAAGCCGAAAGGCATCATCGTGTAGCGGTACACACCGTGCGGGGTGATGAAGGAGTTTTGTCCTCGTCTTCAACTTTCATCCTTATCTGATTATATCCAGAGTAGGCGTCGAGGAATGAAAGGTGTTTGCAGCCAGCAGTGGAGTCGATGATCTGATCGATTCGAGGGAGCAGGAAGTAGTCTTTCGGGCAGTGCTTGTTCAGTGCTGTGAAGTCGATGCACATCCTGTAGATCTTGGTGTCCTTCTTCCCCACCATGACTGGTGGTGACAACCATCTGGCCTCTTTTATCTCCCTGATGAATTTCGCCTCGAGGAGTTGATTAATCTCTTCTCCCATTGACCGGGCTTTCTTCGGATTGTAGCGGCGCATCGATTGTTTGATGGGTTTTGCGTTGGGAAAATCTTCAATTCGTGCTCGACGAGTTCCCTGGGGATGCCTGGCATATCTGTTGGACACCAGGCAAACATCCTCCAGTGCTCACGGAGGAACTCGATGAGTGCGCTTTCCTATGCGGGGGAAAGAGAATTCGACACCCGCGTGGTCTTGGAAGGATCCGTCGGGTGGATCTGGTGCTCACGTGTGTCCTTGCTAGCGTCGAATGACAACTCTGGGGCGTTCTGCTGCGCCGCTGGAGTTATATCCATGTTGGTACTCTCTCTGATGTGGTGAAGTTCTTCATGAATCCCGAATGTCTGGGACAAAGTGTTGAAATCTTTGTCGCAATTTTTGGAGCGGGCAAAGCTGCCGCTAATCGTCAATGGTCCTCTGTTTGCGGGCATCCGCAGCTTGAGGTAGGCGTAATGAGGGACTGCCATGAATCGGGCAAACGCTGGTCACCCGAGGATGGCGTGGTACTGTGAGGACCAGTCAACGACCTCGAATTCGATCTTCTCCTTTCTGAAGTTTGCGGGGGTGCCAAAGATGACATCCAACTGTATCACTCCCAAAGGGTACGTCGGATTTCCTGGGACAATTCCATGAAAGGAAGTTTCTGTCGGCAAGAGATCATTCATCGAGATCTCGATCTTTTGCAGCATGTCAACATAGATGAGATTCAAGCTCCTTCCTCCGTCCATGAACACCTTCTTAGAGGTAAAACCTCCTATCTGAGCCTCGAGGACTAGAGCGTGATGTCCTGGGCACGGGATCTTCGGTGGGTGGTCTGATCGATTGAATCCGATCGGATGCTCTAACCAGTTTAGGTACTCCGGAGTTGCTGGCGGTGCATGCTCGGCGTGGAAAACTTCCCTTCCACGCTTTCTCTGGATGCGGTTTGTCGGGCGCCCCCTCTGAATCATAGGCACGAAACCACGTGGTGGGGAAAAGCTTCTTCCTCGATGACTTGCTGCCGAGGCTCGCTGAGCTGCTGGATCGTGGCGGCCTGATGGCCATGTTGCGTTGCGTTGCGTTTGGTGGCGGATTAGGTGGCTGTAGTGGTGCATTGTAAGCTACGGCACCTGCGACAGGCTGTTCTGTTTGTATCTTTTCCTGAAGCGCTTGGCTTAGCCGAAGGAATTCCCGGCACTCAATGAGGAGATGTGCCGGTTTTTGCCTCCCATCCTTGTCGAGGTAGGTGTGCCTAGTACACCCCTCGTTGAGCAGTTCTTCCATCGAGGGTGGTGGCTGGCACCTCTGCTGCTGCTTCCATAGTAAGTGTTCCTCTGCCTAGGTCCATCGCGGTTGTCGTTGTGGTCGTTATTTATGTAGCCTGCTGCTACCATGTCTGCTGTGTCCGAATCTCCATAGCGGCCTCTGCGCCCTTTCTGTCGCACTCGCCGTGACCCGAAGTGGAGTTGGTCTTTAGGATCGACGTCGTGGTCCGGTGAGCGGCGACGACTCCTATGATTTGCGATGGAATCTTCTCCGTTGGCCCACTCATTTGCGAGGCTCATGAGATGGTCAATTTTCTTGGGCTTGCATCGTCCCAACTCTTCCCTGAAGTCCCGCCGGATGAGACCGTCTCAAAAAGCATCGATAGCTCTTTCGGGCGAGATGTTCTCCGCCATGGTGCGCAAGCTGAGCCACCGCGATATGTACGACCTCAGACTTTCCCCTGTCTTCTGCATGCACAGGCGTAGTTCTTCGAACGACGTGGGTCATCGTGAGGTGCCCCAAAAGTTTGCGATAAAAGCTTGCCAAAATTCCTCCTAGGAACGGATGCTATCTGGAGCGAGGTTATTGAGCCATGCCCTTGCGTTATCTTTCAGGTGCAATGATAACAACTAAAGAGCGTTATCCCTAGATCCTCCGCTAATAGTGACGGCGGTTATGAAGTCGTCAAGCCAAATTCGAGGGTCATGCTGCCCGTTGAACTTGACAATGCCGTCGCTGAGCTTAATTCCCTTCGGTAGCGATGTGGAGCGGATGAGGATGATGAAGCATTCTACGCCACACAGTCCATGTCGACTATTGCCGAATGTCTCCGGCTCGCATTCGTCCTCAAATCGACGCGCCTCACATCGTGCGCGCGCCAGGTCGACTCTGTTCTGAGCTAACCCATGTCGAAGTTCACCATTGATAGGTTCTACGACTTGAGGCCTGGGCGCTACTACTGGCGCCGCTGCTTGGTGCCTAAACTGCTCTGCTGGAGGGATGTTTCTCCGTGGTGTTGTGTCGTGTCCTTGTTCGTTCGTGCCTTGGAGCACCCTGATGCCCTCGAGCGCCAAGTTTTGAAGATGCCGCATATGCTCATCGTCATTAGATGCATTGGCAGCAATGTAAGCTGCTGCGGACATGATCACGGCTTCCTTGGTCTTGAGTAGTAGGTCGGCCTCATTGAATTCTGCTTCCAAGTTTCTAGTAATGTTGTGTACATCGCCCCCAGGTGGGAGATGATACCGTGACCTGCGTGGGACGCTCGACGAGTAGTGTGATGATAACTCAGCGCGTCGTTTGCTAGGCGGGTTGGCTTCCTCTCTGCGTCGTTCCAGGATTCGTCTCTCACTGCTAATCTGGTCTTTCTGCTCCTAGATGATGAATCGGAGCGCGGCTACCTCTTCTGGGCTCGGATTTGGACCCATAGGTACCTCGCTCGAATAAACTTTCCTCGCGTGTCGGATCTGGTTTTGTGTGATGAACCGGCCGCCAGAGGTTGGCCGATCTCGATTGCTGTTGGTTCCATGCTCGTTCCCATCTCCGTGCGATGCCATCATGCAGTGCCCGCCAGATGGCGAAACTGAATCATCGCTGATCTCGCCTTGCGCCAAAGGGTATATGTCGTTGTCGCCAATGCATGGCCCTACCTCGATCATTGTATCGGAGTCATAATCGGCCACGTATCCGCTGCCAGATATGGCAGATTCGCTCGACTGTGAGCTAACCGAATTGCCGATCTTCCCCTTGGCCTCAGGATATACGTCATCATCTGAGCACGTGTAGTCCGAGTATAACCCCTCGACGTAATCAGGGTCGGAAGGCGTTGGTTGGAGCGTGAGGGCGTTGAGAGCCTGTTCGCACTCACATATCGTCGGATAGATTGCAGCAGTGCCCCCACGAGGGTCTTCACAGCTGGCGATCTCGTGAGGTGAGAAATCTCCGATGCCCACAAAGTGGTAGGCGTCGCATTCGACGCGGTATGCGGTGGTTGGGGATGGAGGTGGATCTTGAAAGTCGTTCGACCCGACTGATGGGGTCGATGTTTGTAGCATCGGATCTACCTCCGCTTATGCTAGAGGTGTTCTTGTCGAGGGAGTCTTTTCGACCACCTGTAGTGTGTATAGATCTGCGGCGTGCGGGGCTGGTTCGATGATGGAAATTAGCTCAGCAGCGCGGTCTTCATCCACATGGAAGTTGAATAACCCGAGGGTCATCTCAAAACCTCCAATTCTTGTCGAAGTCGGTCCCGTCAAGCATGACACGGGGTCGACGATGGCCGTCGTTGGGGTGTCGACAACGATCATGAGAGTAGAGTCGATGATGGTTGGCGAGGCGATGCCGATGACATCCGGCGAAGTGATGTCGATGTCGATGGATGGTGGCGTAGTGTCGATGTCGATGGCTGGTGATGTGGTGTCGATGTCGATGGCTGGCAATGTGGTGTCGATGTCGATGGCTGGCGATATGGTGTCGATGTCGATGGCTGGCGATGCAGAATCGACGGCGGTTGCTGGTGATGAGCCGTCAACCCTTGTCGATGCAGATGAGTTGGTGGAGGCCGTTGATGCAGGCAGATCAGTGGTGGTTGGTGAAGGAGCCGGCGAATCCATAGATCCATCCCGTCGTCCCCACGGTCAGCGCCAATTGACGAGGTTCAACCCCGGCAATGCCTATGCTTAAGGGCTTTCGAATCATGGAGCGCATGTGGGATCCGGCGAACTCGACGGCGATTAGACGACACAGGGAAACACAGGAATTACCCAGGTTTGGCCCCCTTGTTGGGTAATGACCTACGTCCTGCTTGTCTGACTTTATTGATGGGGTGATTAGAGTGGTGGCGTTTACAGCGAGGGCGTAGATTGGATGTAGCCGAGGGTGAGGAGCTCTCGAGGATTCGAGCGCTTGGGTGGAAGGTGGAAAAAGGTGTCTCTCTCTACTGGTTCTCCCTCCCAACCTTTTATAGGCTAAGGTTGGGTCTCGGGATTGTTCTCCAAGCAAATTACAGATAGAATCGGTTCGAGTAAACTCTAGACAAGTCCTAATTCGATCAGGTCTCTTCGAGTCTTGCATTGCACACCAAGTCTTGTTCCTGGGCCGCACCTGGCTATCATGCTCGTGGGCCTTGCTGTCCCTTCAGTGGATGTCCTTCTTGGGCCGAAGACTAGGTAGGCTAATATCGAGGACCCACGGGTCATTCCCTCGTCAACGGCTTTGTATCGTGTGGGCGATGAGCGTCGTGTGGCAGCTCTTCTGGAGGGTTGGCTTCTTCTTCTTCTTCTTCTTCTTCTTCTTCTTCTTCGTTGAAGCGTCCCGTGTTTGCTCCTCCCATAGCATCACGACGTCTTTCTCTCCGACTTTGGGATGAGGTCGTCTCGTCTATGTTGGGTGGTGTTGTGTGGACTTTGCCCTGTTGTATCGGTTTTAACTCGATTTTCCGTTAATTAACCGAGCAACTCTCTTCTTCTTAATTAATCGAAAAGGCAAAGCTTTTGCCTCGTTTAAAAAAAACGCCACCGCTTCTGGCCAAAACAAGCCAACATAAGCAAAGCTCGAATCAGCTAGCAACTAGCATGCATGCATACATGCCTTGAGAAGCAATTTTATTAAATTTATAGCTTGTGTCGAGAGGACTAGCACTACAGTACAGTGTACAACCCACAGATGCAGGCCATGGTTGCCTTGATCGACAAAGCTGGCGTGAGACATCGAGCCACCATCCCATAAATTACAGCGTACGCTACGTAGTCCCGACCCTTGTTTCCCGCACGTTGTTGGCGGCGAAGTACGTCCGTCCGCCAACATTGAGCCTTTTCCTGTACACGTACTACGTGCAGAAGCCATACCTGCATGCGCATGCCCGATCGACCAGTAAATTAGGGACCGTATTTTGTATCGACATAGTATGCCGTATAAGTATAGAACATTAAGTGGACACCATGCTAGCCGTATTTTGTACGCTCAACCTTTGGTGCCACCAAAGTTTTAGGTGAACAGTACTCGTACACTACACTATTGCTAACGCACAGAACTGCATTATCTCTTGCCCTGAAGCACCAATGGAGTACCGAGGAAAAAGGCACCAGAAATCGCGCCCCAGACCCCAGTAGTAGCGTAACGCAGGCAGTATGTACACAGTGCAGTGCAGGTACTCGATCTAGCAGCAGAGGGTCGTCGATCCAATGATGCAGGAAAGCTAGCCCGTGAAGGCTGATTCTCCGTCCAGAGCAAGCAGTCGATGGCTACTGTTGGCCTCGCAGCAGCCATGTGTGTACATTTCGCAGCTGCTACGAACGCCAACCCCGTAGTTATTGCTTCCTACTGCTGTTGTTGAGGCTGTGTCATCGCCGGAGAAAAGCCAGGAAAAAGACGATCGACGCCCGAGGGAAAGACGGAGGAAAGGCGAGGAGATCACAAGAAAGCTGGCTCGCTTTAGCCAAAAGGCCCAGGGTTCCCTAGCCGTAGTGGTAGCTGGGTGTCAAGGCTAGAGGAGAGCGTGCGTAGGGTCCAGAAGACGAGACAGATTATTCTTTCACAACTCTAAAATCTCCCTACTCGTTTTGACCCCTACCCTGGCCTGGTCTCGGAGCATGCATGCCTAACAGGACAAGACATGATTCCTCCTAGCTTGGTTGGGTCTAATGTTGTGTCCATTCCTTGCAGTGTTCGTCCCATAACCAATTTGTTTAGAGTATCTCCACTCACGCGTCCGACCAGGCCCCCGGCACGCGTTTTTTTTCTTCCGGACGGTGTAAATCGGTCCAGTCGCGCCTCCGGATCCTCGTTTTCGTCCGGATCTGGGCCTTCATCCATCCGGCGAGCCCAGGCCATCCCCGGCCTTCCGGGACGCGCTCGGGGACTCCGGACGAAAGAAACGCGCGCAAAAAGGCGAGGAAAATTCCCGCGCGTTCCCGCGGGTCGTGTGGCCCCGACCTGTCGGCGAGAGTGGGCGGTCGTCGTCCTCATCGTCTCGTCTTCCGTGCATCGTCTTCCCCGCACGCATCGACTTCCGCGCGCTGTAAAGGCTGCCGCCGATGGACGGCCAGCCACGCGGCGAGGCGAGTTAATGCCAGCGCGGCTATATAACGCGGCCTACCGCGTCTCGCCGGCCACATTCGCCAACAGCCATCTCCCCCAGTCGAACAGTCCACCTCGTCCATTCACCTCGAGCTCAAGCAATGGCGGCCTACCCTTCCGACGACGACGGCGCGGCGAACAACGGGTTCGGCCGCCGATCGCTGCACCAATGGGAGGGCCGGCTGCTCCACACGGCCGGCTACATGGCGCCGCCGGACTTCCGGGCGCCCGGAGGATGGCGCCTGAGCGCCGGCGGCATCCCAATCCCGCCGCCGCCGACGGGAGCGGCCCTGGACGCCGCCATCGACGAGGTCCTGAAGACCATGTCGGACGAGCAGCGCGCCGATCCGCGCTTCTACCCCGACAATCGGGAAGCGTGGACGGCGTTCTTCCGCCGGCGCTACGAGCGGGAGCTGGCGGCCTACGACGGCCCGCCACCTCCTCTGGCGCGCAACAACGCCGCCAGGCGCCGCCGCTGGTGGAGCGCGCCCGGCAGGACGCTCGAGTTCGTCCTCGAGCACATCGAGCGCGGGAACCACCCCGTCCTCGAGATGCCGCCGGCGTCGCGTCCGACGCTCTCCCGCCGCCGCGGGAGCTTCTGGATGCCACGCCGGATGGCATCCGGCTCCTCCGGGTCGGCGTCCTCCGGGTCGGCGACAAGGTCCGGATCACGGTCCTCGGCATCGACGCCGAGGACCGTCAAGCAGGAGCCGGCGACCGCGCCTCGCCGCAACAGCGGCGCCCTCGTCATCCGCGAGGGAGGGGCGCGCACCGCGTCGCCGCCGCGCCGTCGCAAGGTGAAGAAGGACGCCGGTGCCAAGGCCGCGTCCGACCTCGCCGAGGCGGAGGCGCGCCGAGGAGGCGGCGACGGAGGAGGCCATCCAGCGCTCCCTCCGCGACGTCGTCCCCGCCGAGAACACCATGCCGCTCGACGCGGCACTGGAGTGGGAGCGGGAGCAGCAGCGGCGGCTGCTGGACCTGGCCGCCGCACAGCGTCGCGCCGCCGCCGCCACGCTTCCTCGACGCGGCGCGCCGCCCGTCGTCAAGCTGGAGGAGTCCAGCGACGACGAGCTTTACCGCCCAACGCCGCCACGTTTCGGCGACGCTAGGCAGGGCTTCAGCCGCCAGGCGCCGCCGCCGCAGGACAACGACTCCTCCGACGACGACGACAGCGACTACACGAAGATGTACCGCCGTTTCGGCATGTAGATCGTCGTGTTTAGGTCCGGCCGAATTCGAATATATGACGAATTCGGCCTATTTATATAAAATAAGTCTATATTTCGCCTATATACTATAAATATCTCTAATTTTCGTCAAATTTCGTCAAAGTTCGTCACTTTTCGTCAACTTTCAATTTAAATTCAAAAAGCGCCCTGGGCTCGCCGCTGGAAACATGGGCCTTCCCAGACTGAAATTTACATCCATCCGGCGCTAAATAGCGCCGGATTTCGGCCTGGGGGCTTCGACGGCTGGAGATGCTCTTAGTCACCCAACTCGTCAAAGTTCTGACGGGGCACCAGCTACACATGATTTCCATGGTCCAAATGTTAAGCTCGTGTCACAGCTCTAGCTCTAAAGTCTCGTAGGTCGGAGACAACTATGGTCCATGACATACTACTGATTTGGTACCACAATTATTTAGTGCCCTAGACTAGGCATCATACGCGTGGTACGCCCGTCCATAGCAAATTAGGGTTTAGACTAGTGGTTAGCTATAATTCGTGCATATATTGTCCAGTCCTCGACAGTGTACCTGAAGATTCCATGGCCATTGACAAGAAAAATGCCAACGAGAAAAGCAAGAGGAGAATTAGCTAGCGCATGAAAATCAGCACTGGTGGAAAAAAGTCATTAATCTCGGTCCGTAACTGCCATTAGTCCCGGTTGCCCAACCTAAACTAGTAAAGCGGGATTAAAGGCCCCCACCCTTTACTCCCGGTTGCAAATGAACCGGGACTAATGGCCGTCCACGTGGACACGGCTGGGAGCGTCTGCTCGGGGACCTTTAGTCCCGGTTCGTAATAAGAACCGGGACTAAAGAGTGTTGTTTTTTTTCATTTATGTTTTAGATTATAGGTTTAGGGTTTATGGTTAATTAGGGTTCACTTTAATTTCAAGCGAGTTTTCGTACCCATATTCTACGACTAGTACATACACATTACACGTTGGTGCATGTATATATAATATTATACGATGTCTTGCGACTGTATATACAACAATTTCAAACAAGTCTATGTACAACTATTTTTCAAACAAGTTTCAAACAAGCTAAGTTACATGGAGATCACTAAATTATATATAGCATTCCTCGTCCTCCACATAGTGTTCTCCTTTCTCACGGAGGACCTCCCTCAGCATGAATCCCGCCAGCTCCTCTTAAATTGCTTTTATGCGCTGGGTTGGTAGGAGCTTCTCCCGCATCACATACAACTTTAAGAAGATCGATATGGATATATATAAGTTGGATGAAACTCAACACAATTGATTATAATAAAAAAAAATTGTGAATATTATTTACGTACATCAAAGTCCATGGAATGTGCTCTCTGCTCACTGGTGTATCACCGGATGAACTCGCAGATGTAGAATCCACAGAGATTGGTCCCCGGTGGTTGCTTCAAACCCTTTATCTTTTTAAAAGTTAGCTGTTCTTTGAATTCACCTACTACCGACCTTCTGAAACGTGTCCAAACGTTGCAGGGCAAAGAAAATGAACAAATGAGTTATTAAATACTTGATATTAGGAAATTAATGAAATGAGCTGATATAGTCGGGTAATGATTGAAATTACTTCTGCAGCATTGCTTTCATGTCGCTAAATAGGACTTCGGGCTTATCCATTGAGTCCAAGATTTCAACACTTGATGTGTCAAATTGAATCTTTAGCAGAATCCAGTGGAAACTGCAGACACGCATGCATAACTCATCAATTACACTAAACATCGAGTAAGCAAAACAGAATGTGTACAAGATAGAAACATTCACTTGAAGTTGTAAGGAAATAGAATTTCTCTTTTAAGACTTTGCTTGGCAAAAAATCTGAACAGGTCATTCTCCACGTCTTTGGGGTGACCTTGTAACATCTTTTCATTAACGATATATGGGTCAATGAACCCAACGTCATAGATTCCCTTTTGTTTGCAGTCGAACATCTTAAATCTGCATAATAGCGTACACAAATCATATAGTTAATTAAGATAATATATTATAGGCAATGAATGAGCTTAGCTAGATACTTGAATATAAATCACTTACAGACAATAGCAACTGATGATAGACTTGTCGAGGTCGCGCTGATTGAATAACTGAAACAATTCGTCCAATGGAATATGTATCATGTATCTTTTGAAGTAATGCTTGATGCTACCGATTTGATGAAGTAAATAACCGGCCAGTTGGAAACCCCAAGAGGAAGGTGTGATGAGTATAGCAGCTTGTTTTCCCTCAGTTAAGAAACCAAGGTTTATCGTTCAGGAGAAGAGCAGACAATTACGACTGAAGGTGATGCTTGCTAGTTTGCGACAGCTTCGAACAATTTATATATGGCGCCTCGTCCAAGCTTTGCTTGCTAGCTGCAACGCAGAACCTGCACACAACACAACCAAGTACTTTGCTCCCAACTTGCGATGAGGTTGTCAATCTCACCGGTTTGCTTGAAACAAAGGTATGAGCGTATCGAGTGGAAAACAGTAGAGGTATGCAAGTAAAGTAAACAGTGCGAGTAAAGTAAACAGGTGATAGCAATATGATGGAAATAGGACCGGGGTCCACAGTTCACTAGTGGTGTCTCTCCATAAGATAAATAACACATGTTGGGTAAACAAATTACAGTTGGGCAATTGATAGAATAAAGATAAACGTGATATGTCAAGAAGATCACTATGAGATTTACTCTGGGCATTACAACAAAATACATAGACTGCCATCCAACTGCATCTATGACTAATAATCCACTCACGGGGACATCGTCCGAACACCCCATGAGTATTAAGTTGCGAACAACGGATAATTGCATTAAGTAAAGTGTGTAATGTAAACAAAGCATATGCCCTTGAGCATATGAATGTTGTTTTCTCCCTAGTAGCAACAGCACATCTACAACCTTAGAGGTTTCTGTCACTCCCCCAGGTTAAATAGAGGCATGAACCCACTATCGAGCATAAATACCCCCTCTTGGAGTCACTAGCAACTACTCGGCCAAGATAGCTACTAACAACGGAGAGCATGCAAGATCATAAACAACATAGAGATAACAAAAGATATATTTCAGTATAGCAAGTCAATCATAACACCAATATTCATCGAATCCCAACAAACCAAACATGTAGAATTACATAACGGTGATCTCAATCATGTAGGGCAGCTCATGAGATCTAAATATGAAGCACATGGTGGAGAAGACAACCATCTAGCTACTGCTATGGACCCATAGTCCAAGGTAGACTACTCACTCATCGCTCCGGAGGCAAGCATGGCGATGAAGAAGACCTCCGGTGGCGATTCCCCTCGCCGGCAGGGTGTCGGGAAGAGCTTCTGGACCCTCCCGATCTTCGGGTCGACGGCGGCGGCGGATCGCGATGTGTTCTAGAAAATTGATCGGGTCCTTAGGTTTTTCCCGTCGGGGGGTCTTTATAGGCGAAGGGGCGATGTTAGGAGTGGCCCTAGGCCCCCTCACACCATGGCGGCGCGGCCAGGGCCTGGGCCGCGCCAGCCTGGTGTGAGCCTGGCCTGTGGCCCCTCTCCTACTCCTCTTCGGATCTCTGGAAGCTTCCGGGAAAAATAAGACTTCGGGAACTTGTTTCGTCCAATTTCGAGAATATTTCCTGTGTATCACTTCTGAAATACAAAAACAGCAGAAAACAGGGAACTGGCACTGTGGCGACTTGTTAATAGGTTAGTTCCAGAAAATGCATAAAAGTGCCACGAAGTGTAACGAAACATTAGGCAAATGGTGTAAAAATAAGCATGGAGCATAAAAAATTATAGATACGTTGGAGACGTATCAAGCATCCCCAAGCTTAACTCCTGCTCGTCCTCGAGTAGATAAGTGATAACAAAAGAAATAATTTTTGAGGTGACATGCACCTACACAATCTTGATCATATATGTAAGCATTTGTGAGCTGGGATCATAAGAACTTAAAACATAGGCATGAAGATATAATCTTGACAATAAAAACTTAGCAACCATGTTGTAAACATGCAAATGAACACAAACAAAAGATCATGAAAATAAAACAATGAAAGTCAAACGTGTGTTCAAATCATAAGGAAAAACATACAAATGGTTTTCAGCTTGTCCTTCAAAGAGAGCAAAACATAAATGCATTGGACACCTTCAAGTTTAAGAGGGCGACTAGATACAAATAATTTGAGAACAAGTGAAACCAACAATATGAATCAATCAATGAAAACTTTGGGACAATGCACATTATACTAAGAATGACAACTATGCTCTCTTAATGGTGCATAAAGATTGAATGTGGTGACTCAACATAAAAGTAAAAGAAGGGCCCTTCGCAGAGGGAAGCAGTGATTGCAAGTTTTATAACCTTCAAAAATTATGGTACTTACCGGCTTTGAGCTCTCATTGCCCCCATCATAAGCATCTGGAATGGTTAAAGTTAATGCGAGAACAATTATGATGCATATGCTTGACAAATCATAAGTTGAAAACCTCGTGTCCCGTGAATATGAGTACCCAAACCTCATGCTACTTTACTTAGAGTCCCAAGCAAGGCTCTTGTCATTGTAAATATATGCATATCATTGAGAACCGCCAATGGGGTACCTCCGTGCCCGATGACATAGAACAAGCCCACATCAAAATGACAGGACAAGCAGACAATGAACACCTCGACATCTCTTTTATTTGCCATTTGTTTAGCTTTTTATTGTGAGATGCATCGTCGAATCTCCACCATGGGTATGCTGCAAATTTCCACCATGAATTATGCATGGCTTAGATTAGCGGCCCGGCGTTTCCCTAACACATATACAAACTCCATGATCCCCACAAGATTCCCAATTCATTTCACACCGCGGGCATCCATAAACAAAAGATCAGGATATCAACTCAAATAAGAAGTGCAATGTTGAAAGCTTGCCCCATGACTGCATGGCTGGGCTAGTCTCCAACTTACAACTTGCAAACATAACAACTCAACATAAGAGACCACAATGTCAAAATTTTAAGAACGGGAAAAAGTAAAGTGTGCCTTCCGGTTCGTGAGAGCTTTACTGACCAATTTTCGCATAACACTGGTAAGAGTTTAATTTGAAGAGAAAATAAAAGCAAGTCAAATTTACTTGGAATAGCAAATTGCTAGTAGGTATGTATGGTGGACACTTTGGAAGACTTTGTTTTAAGGAGTTGGATGCACGAGTAGAGCTCATACTCAGTACAAGGCGAGGGCTAGCAAAAGACTGGGAGCGACCAACTAAGAGAGCAATAATGGCCATAATCATGCAAAGCGACAAAGCGACATTAAAAGAAGCATAAGATAGCATCAAAAGTCAAAAACTAAATGATCATGAAGGCTATTGGCGACTTTGTAAGAGTCTAACATGTGTGAGCATGCGCCAAGTCAACCCAAATAAAGCATTAAGGAGAAAACCAAAATAATGCTTCCAAATAATTAAAACAACGCATGATTTTTTTCAAAGGCTCATTAAGCAATCTCAGTTATTTGAGACAAGTCATGCTACAGCAAAACCACTAAGCATACTATCAAAAAGACATCAAGCATGACATGAAAAAGCCTAAGCCGCAGTCTACACAAGCTCCTTCTTGTACCACTATTTTGCATAAAGGTTTTTCTCTTTTCCAACACCATTTGAAATTTTTATAAACACCTCTTTTGATGAAAACCAATAAAGATCAGAGGCAAAAATACACCTTGATGAAAAGATATGACAAGGTCTGAATGCAAATCAAGGCGAAAACGAAAACCAAAAGCAGAAGCATAAAAAGAAGAACACTCGATGAACGATAAGAGTGAAAACGGAGTGTTCTTGGCAAATGAAAACGAGTACATCTCCTCCAAAGGAAATTTGTTGGGGTCCAACCATTTATTGCAGCAAACAAAACAAACTAACTAAGAAAACTAAAACAACTGACGCTCCAAGAAAAACACATAGGGCATGAAGCAATAAAAATATATTGTCTTGAAAGGTGACCTGATTTTTGCCGATGAAGAAGGGGTGCCTCGGGGGCATCCCCAAGCTTTGACGCTTGTACTTCTTGGATATTTCTTGGGGTGATGCATGGGCATCCCCAAGCTTGAGCTTTTGTCCATTCTTCAACTCATCTCATCATTCTCCGATCCCTACACTTGAAAACTTCCTTCATACAAAACTAAACACAAATCTATTAGCAACATTAGTGCAAGCATAACATATAATCAACCTCTTTTGCTTCAGGTTTCAACTCAAAACCACCACATATAAAGTACATACTACTGTAGCAACTTCCCCAAAAGTTCCGTGATTAAAAGAACTCAAAAGAAAGCGATAAAGCGGCAAACACAAATATTGGCAGAAATCTGTCAAAACAGAACAGCTGACAAAGGCCGAATTTTTGAGGGGTTTTATGTTGCTCAAATCAAAAAGTGTTCAACTAACGAAAGTTTGGATATAACCTGGGGCATATGCACAAGAAATCGGAGATCCAAAAGATATATAGAGAATTTATACGAATTTTTACGGTGCAGCACCGAAAACAGTTTCAGGACAGCAACATCCCCAAATCTTTACCTCGCTCAAATTAGAGGCTTCTCTTGGCACAAAAACAAAATAAAAAGGATAAGGAGTGGTCATTACAGTAGTAATGACTTCCAAGACTCAAATAAAAGAAAAAGTACTGAAAGTAAAACATTGGGTTATCTCCCAAGAGTGATTTTCTTTAACGCCTTTGAGCTAGGCGCAGAAAATTGCGAATCAAGTAATAATGAAAGGGGGATCAGAATCCACTATAGGAATAAAGAAATGAATACTATCCAATTGAGGTTTTGAGTATCCCTTGTAGTCACGCTTTGGTACACTATTTTCATCAAAAAGATTTTCAGGACAAATCCAACTAAAATTAGTTACCAAGGCATTATGAATTCCTACAAGCTTACAAGGTATTGGCAATCTAGAATCTTTGTTGGGTGTACCAACAATTTCAACAGGCGAGCCAAGCTTATTAAACTTCTTAAAAACTTTCCTAGCCTCAATTGCAACATCTCTAAATTCTATGCGCAAAGTTTCCAAGATAAAAGCTTTCTTTTCAGGATCTTCAATTTCATGAAGCTTAAGGAAAATGTATTGCATAAAAGGATTAAGACTAGCAAACCTAGTTTCCAACATGTGAATTAAATAAGCAGAAGCAACTTCAATACTAGGAGCTATCTCAACCAAAGACTTTTCCTCAACTTCCTTATGCATACTAATGTGATTAAAGAACTCCTCAATGTTACTTTTTCCAATAATTGAACCACTACCTACTGAGAGGTCCTCCAGAACGTACTTAGGGAACAACATAATGAACTAAAAGTAAAGAAATAACAACTACCAAGGATTCTAATTTTTTTGGGTTTTTGATATAAAACGATGCAGGTAAAAATAAAGTAAAGCAAAACAATAAAACAAAGTAAAGGATGTGTGTGCGAAAAACTCCCCTTGCAGAGGTCTTCCACTCTTCCCCGGCAACGGCGCCAGAAAAGAAGCTGCTGGTGCCAAGTTGACGTGGGAAAGTGTAGTTGATGTGGGAGCTTCTTCTTCTTCAGTCCCCGGCAACGGCGCCAGAAAAGAAGCTTGATGCTACCGATTTGATGAAGTAAATAACCGTCCAGTTGGGAACCCCAACAGGAAGGTGTGATGAGTATAGCAGCTTGTTTTCCCTCAGTTAAGAAACCAAGGTTTATCGTTCCGGAGAAGAGTAGACAATTACGACTGAAGGTGATGCTTGCTAGTTTGCGACAGCTTCGAACAATTTATATATGGCGCCTCGTCCAAGCTTTGCTTGCTAGCTGCAACGCGGAACCTGCACACAACACAACCAAGTACTTTGCTCCCAACTTGCGATGAGGTTGTCAATCTCACCGGTTTGCTTGAAACAAAGGTATGAGCGTATCGAGTGGAAAACAGTAGAGGTATGCGAGTAAAGTAAATAGTGCGAGTAAAGTAAACAGGTGATAGCAATATGATGGAAATAGGACCGGGGTCCACAGTTCACTAGTGGTGTCTCTCCATAAGATAAATAACACATGCTGGGTAAACAAATTACAGTTGGGCAATTGATAGAATAAAGATAAACGTGATACGTCAAGAAGATCACTATGAGATTTACTCTGGGAATTACAACAAAATACATAGACCGCCATCCAACTGCATCTATGACTAATAATCCACTCACGGGGATATCGTCCGAACACCCCATGAGTATTAAGTTGCGAACAACGGATAATTGCATTAAGCAAAGTGTGTAATGTAAACAAAACATATGCCCTTGAGCATATGAATATTGTTTTCTCCCTAGTAGCAACAGCACATCTACAACCTTAGAGGTTTCTGTCACTCCCCGAGGTTAAATATAGGCATGAACCCACTATCGAGCATAAATACCCCCTCTTGGAGTCACTAGCAGGTACTCGGCCAAGATAGCTACTAACAACGGAGAGCATGCAAGATCATAAACAACATAGAGATAACAAAAGATATATTTTAATATAGCAACTCAATCATAACACCAATATTCATCGGATCCCAACAAACCAAACATGTAGAATTACATAACGGTGATCTCAATCATGTAGGGCAGCTCATGAGATCTAAACATGAAGCACATGGTGGAGAAGACAACCATCTAGCTACTGCTATGGACCCATAGTCCAAGGTAGACTACTCACTCATCGCTCCGGAGGCAAGCATGGCGATGAAGAAGACCTCCGGTGGCAATTCCCCTCTCCGGCAGGGTGCCGGGAAGAGCTTCTGGACCCTCCCGATCTTCGGGTCGACGGCGGCGGCGGATCGCGATGTGTTCTAGAAAATTGATCGGGTCCTTAGGTTTTTCCCGTCGGGGGGTCTTTATAGGCGAAGGGGCGATGTCAGGTGTGTCCCTAGGCCCTCTCACACCATGGCGGCGTGGCCAGGGCCTGGGCCACGCCAGCCTGGTGTGAGCCTGGCCTGTGGCCCCTCTCCTACTCCTCTTCAGATCTCTGAAAGCTTCTGGGAAAAATAAGACTTCAGGAACTTGTTTCGTCCAATTCCGAGAATATTTCCTGTGTATCACTTCTGAAACACAAAAACTGCAGAAAACAGGGAACTGGCACTGTGGCGACTTGTTAATAGGTTAGTTCTGGAAAATGCATAAAAGTGCCACGAAGTGTAACGAAACATTAGGCAAATGGTGTAAAAACAAGCATGGAGCATCAAAAATTATAGATACGTTGGAGACGTATCAATGCTCCTCTCTAACGTCCAAGGTGATAAAACGTTTGAAGTCCCTTTTATCTGTGTGCGCCTTGTACTAGCCGAGCAGATTTCACATATTTGTTGATAGACCGCCTTCCTTCTCAGGCTTGATCAGAGGCCCCCCCCATAACATATCTCTCTACTATCTCTCCCACTGGGCTTCTTCAAGGCCTAACAAAGCCAAAAGAGGCATATTCAATCTGGCCGCTGTCTCTTTGGCCTACATTACAGTTATACCCAATAGTTTTGCAGCTCCTACTACTCTGGGGTCCAATAACTCACGGTCCATATCCAAATCGGCTTTGAAGGACGTATGGATATCGGGGGGGGCGACTATGAGCGGGGGGACCAATTGATTCTTCTGTTCTCCAAGCTGGGGAATTTGTTTCCCGCTTCTTTTTGCCTTCTTGGCCAAGTCACTTTGTCTTTCAATTTCGCGTTTATAGTATGATGGCAGACTTTGCTTATATTGGGGCTCTGTAGTAAGCATACCGATAGCCCACGTCTTCTGTTTCGGGGTGTATGTTGGCTTGGGCTCAGGCTCTTTCCGTGCAAAATGGGCCTTCACTTCGGCGTCTAATATCACTTTGTTTTCCTCGTAAGTCCGGTCGCCTGCTCTCTGGGGAAGAGGCTTTAGCGATGGCCCTAGTATCTTTGTGGTCTTATGTACTACCTTATCAGTAGTACTAACCGTAGCGGCCCTGCTCCGCTTTTTCCCCGTCTGAGTAGTATTGGGGGGCGGCTTCGCCTGACGCGCTGGAGGTGCACTGGAGGACGACGTGGGCTGACGCGCAGGAGGTGCACTGGAGGACGACGTGGGCTGACGTGCGGGAGGTGCACTAGGGGGCGGCGTTGGCTGACGCGATGCCCGAGGTGGACTCGGGGGTGGCGTCGGCTGACACGGTGCCCGAGGTGGACTCGGGGGTGGCGTAGGTGGATGACGTTCACTGGGGGAGGGTGGACTTGGATTCCTCGGAGTCGGTGGCCTTGGCACTGAGCCTCGAAACTTGATATATTTCTTTTGCCATAAAATGATTTGGCGCTTGACATCTCCAAGTCTCTGATCCCCTTCAGGTGTAGCAAAATCAAGCTCTAGGTCCTTGAACCCCGAGACTATGTCAAGCACCGAGACACGAGCATAGCCAGCCAGTATGAGGTTCCCATGGTGGAGTGCTTCAGGTAGACAAGGTAAAGCGTCGCCACTCGCCACCTTGAAGGTCATGTTCTTCATTGGCCCATGTAGCTCACAATTTGTCATCTCCCTAACATCATCCACGGGGTAGCGAGACCCTGGTGCATCATCGATAATCCGTGCATCATGCTCATCAGCTTGGACCTCCGTGGAAGCCACGCTGCTTCTCCGCTGACTATTAAGATCCAATGCTGGATCTTCCTGCAGCCGAGATCCACCTCCCTGGCTAAGTTGATGCATCATCCTCTTTATGTCGGCTAATTCACATTCTACCTTGCCGATCCGATCTGCTTCCCGATGCTTCTTTCTCTTACGGCTTTTGTAACCGTACGGATCTTTGTGCTAGGAAAACCCTTCCTTCCATGGAACACCGGCGCCTTTGTTCATCCTGTGTGTTTTGGATTCCCGAGGGCGTGTGTCAGCTTGTTGTTCTCTCGGTCGACACGGATCAATCCCGCTTGAGCATCCTCCATTGCCTTAACAAGTTTTGTTGTGGGAGTAAAGGTCTGTTTCCGATGAACACACTCCCCTGTTGCCGGGTCTAACGATCCTCCATATCCGTACAACCAGTGCTTGGCCCTTTCGGGCCATCCCTCTGTACTTAGAGAGATTTCTTTACTCCTCAGTTCATTCTCCATAGCTTCCCACTTAGGCACTGCACTCTTGTAGCCGTCTGGCCCCAAAATATGGTGATGTGCCTTCTTCTCAGCATTTGCCTTATTTTTTTCTGACATTTCCTTGGCTCTCTGATACGTTCATTTTGCATCACTATTTTGTATCATAATTTATTGTTATTCATTAATATATTCCATATTTAGAGATGATACTTATGTTGTTTCCTCTGTTTTTACATGTTTGATGATCATTGGAGGATTTGCTGCCGGAGTCAGGATTCTGCTGGAAAAGGACCGTCAAGACACCATATTTCGGAAGATCAGGAAAATTCCAGAAAAAACCAGAAAATTATATTTTACCAAAAGACTCCGAAAGCCAGAAGGAGGAGTCGAGAGGGGCCAGAGGGCAGCCTCACAAATAGGGGGCGCGGCCTGGCCCCTAGCCGCGCCAGCCCTGTGTGAGGGCACCCTGGCCCACTCCAGGTCTCGCCCCTTCGCGTACTTCATCGTCCCCGAAAACCTAAGTCAAGGGGGGCTCAGAGATAGACACAGCCGCCTCTGCGGGGCGGAAAACACTAGAGAGAGAAAAGCTCTCCGGCAGGCAGAAATCTGCCGGGGAAATTCCTTCCCGGAGAGGGGAGATCGTCACCATCATCATCACCATCGCACCGGACTTCATCGGGATCATCATCGTCATCATCTCCATCACTAGCACCTTCATCTCCACCATCATCATGTCATCCCGCTGTAACATCTTGAGTTGGATCTTGTTATATTCTTAGGGGAAACTTTCCCGGTATTGATTACTCTTGTAGTTGATGCTATTGAGTGGAACCGTTGAATTAAGGTTTATGTTCAGATTGTTATTTACCATTATTTCACCTCTGATCATGATCCATATGATGTCTTGTGAGTAGTTCATTTAGTTCTTGAGGACATGGGAGAAGTCAAGATGTTAGTAGTGAATTATTGTTGAGACATCTTTAATGGTTTGATATTGTTGTGGTGCTATTTCACTAGTGATGTCATGTGAACGTCGACTACATGATACTTCACCATTTATGGGCCTAGTGAGATGCATTGTGTATTTGGATACCAATTGTGGGGTTGCTGGAGTGACAGAAACCTAAACCTCCGTTGGGAAACCATTGCACTAGGGAGCGTAGGATCTTAGAGTTTAAGGCTGTGGTTAGATTTATCTTAATTACTTTCTTGTATTTGCGGATGCTTGCAAAGGGGTATAATCACAAGTGTGTATTTATCCTAGTAAGGGTAGTGCGCTAGCACAGGTTCACCCCCATAACACTTATCAAACCAATAAAGACTATTTAGCGGTATGAAGCGAAAGCTCTTGACAGAAACTCCCGTGTGTCCTCGAGAACGTTTGGTTATTATAAGTTACATAACCGGCTTGTCCTTTGCTAAAGAAAGGATTGGGCCACTTGCTACAATTGTTACTACTGTCTTTTATTTACTCGCACTTTACTTATTTGCATTACCAAATACCCCTGAAAACCCGTTTGCTAGTATTTACAGTGAAACTTTATTCAAAACCACTAGTCAACACCTTCTGCTCCTCGTTGGGTTCGACACTCTTATTTATCGAAAGTACTATGATACACCCCCTATACTTGTGGATCATCAAGACTATTTTCTGGCGCCGTTGCCGGGGAGTGTAGCGCTATTGAAGAGTGGATTTGGTAAAGGTAACCGTCGCTGTGAGTATTGTTTTTATTTTTGTCTTTTATTTTTATTTTATTCTGCTATGGAGAATTCTCCATTTGGTTTCCTATTTTGGAACACTTCTACCACTGCTGCACATGTGGATGAACCACCACCGCCACCACCTGCTGAAGTTGATCCTTTTAAAATACCTATGAAAATTGTTGGGCGTGTTATGGATAACTGCTATTCAGGAGATGGAACTGTCCATCCGGGTGATCACTTACTATTTATACATGAATTATGCGAGTTGTTCAGGTGTGCAGGTATTTCACCAAGCCAGGTCAAGAAGAAGCTATTCTATTTATCGTTGAAAGGCAGAGCTGAGGAGTGGTATCGGCTGCTCCAAGATGGTTCATCTATGGCATGGGAGGACATTGTACCTCTCTTTTATTCCAAGTTTTATCCTCCAACTGAAATCCATAAAGATCATAATCGGATATATAATTTTTGGCCTCATGATGGAGAAAGTATTGCCCAAGCGTGGGGGAGATTGAAGTTACTAATGCTCAAATGCCCCATTCATGAGCTCCCCAATAATATTGTTATTGATAATTTTTATGCGAGGCTTACTCTTCCTGATAAGGATTATTTGGATGCTTCTTGCTTTGGATCATTTACTCATATGAAAGAAGATGCTAAGTGGAAACTTCTTGACCGTATACAAGAGAATGCTGAAGGATGGGAAAACGACAAAGGTAGGAAGTCAGGTATAAACTATGATTATGAATGCATTAAAGCTTTTATGGGAACCGATGACTTTCATAGTGTTAGCACTGCTTATGGTCTTGATTCTCAAATACTTGCTAATTGTCTTAAGGCCTTTGCCTCTTATCTTGATGTTCCAAAGAAAGATTGGAACAAATATCATGCGCCTTATAAAGATTCTATTAGTCATATACCTGCTGCAGCTACTGAAGTTTGTACTGTTGATAGCATTGTGCCTAAACCTTATTTTGAGAAGACACCTTTCCCTGCTAAGGTAAAGAAGTATTCTACTTTGGTAAGTGTGTCTAATAAAAGTACTAAGAAAGCTGCAGAACCTGATGAGCAAATTACTATTAAGTCTCCTGTAGCTATATTGAAGGATCTTGTTACTAAAGATGTAGGGGATGAATATATTCTTTTTTGTGAAGATGCTTCTAACATTCTCTCACATCCTAAAAGGCATAGGAAAACAAGTGTTCCTGTTATTTCTATCAGGATTGGAGATCATTGCTATTATGGTTTATGTGATATTGGTGCTAGTGCAAGTGCTATTCCTTTAGAGCTTTACAAAGAAATTATGCACGAGATTGGCACTTGTGAACTTGAAGATATTGATGTGGTTGTTCAACTTGCTAACAGAGAGACTATTTGGCCTCTTGGTATTGTTCGCGATGTGGAAATTCTTTGCGGTAAGACTAAATACCCCACTGATTTTCTAGTACTTGGTAAAGAGGCTAGTAGAACTTGTCCCATTATTTTTGGTAGACCCTTTTTGAATACTTGTGGTGCTGTGATAGACTGTAAGAAGGAGAAAATTTTCACTAAGTTTAATGGAGAGTCTTATGAGTTTAATTTTTCTAAGTTTGCTAAGACTTCTTATGTAAATGAAACGCCTAATGAAAATTTTCGTTTTGAGCAGCTTGCTTCTATCGCTCTTGCTCCTAATAACGCTTTGCAGCAATTCATGGAAGATCACGAAAGTGATGTTTTCAGTAAGGAAAGAGAAGAGATTGATGACATTTTCCTTCATCAACAACCGCTGATTAAGCATAATTTACCTGTGGAGGATCTTGGTACCACTTTGCCACCTAAGGAAGATCCTGTTTTTGAATTAAAACCTTTGCCTGATAATCTTAAATATGCTTATATAGATGATAAGAAAATATATCCTGTTATTATTAGTTCTCAACTTTCAGGAAAGGAAGAAGAAAGATTATTGGAGATATTGAGGAAACACCGAGGAGCTATGGGATATACTCTTGATGATTTAAAAGGAATTTGCCCCACTTTATGTCAGCATGCTATTAATATGGAGAAAGACGCGAAGCCAGTTGTGGAGCAGCAACGCCGCTTAATTCCCAAGATGAAGGATGTGGTAAGAAATGAGGTATTAAAGCTCCTTGATGCTGGTATTATTTATCCTATTGTTGATAGTAGATGGGTTAGTCCTGTTCATTGTGTTCCTAAGAAAGGAGGTATGACTATTGTGCCTAATGAGAATAATGAGCTTATTCCTCAAAGGGTAGTAGTTGATTATAGGATGTGCATTGATTATAGGAAGGTAAACAAAGTTACTAAGAAAGATCATTATCCTTTACCGTTTATAGATCAGATGTTAGAAAGGTTATCTAAGAAAACTCATTTTTGTTTCCTTGACGGTTATTCTGGCTTTTCTCAAATTGCTGTTAAAAAGGAAGATCAAGAGAAAACCACTTTTACTTGTCCGTATGGAACTTATGCTTATAGATGTATGCCGTTTGGTTTATGCAATGCTCCTGCTACTTTTCAAAGATGCATGTCTGCTATTTTTCATGGTTTTTGTGAGGAAATTGTGGAGGTCTTCATGGACGATTTTTCCGTCTATGGAACTTCTTTTGATAACTGTTTGCACAACCTTGATAAAGTTTTGCAGAGGTGCGAAGAAACTAACCCTATTCTTAATTGGGAGAAATGCCACTTTATGGTGAATGAAGGAATTGTCCTTAGACATAAAATTTCTGAAAGAGGTATTGAAATTGACAGAGCAAAAGTAGAGGCAATTGAGAAAATGCCCTGTCCCAGAGATGTTAAAGGTATTCGTAGTGTTCTTGGTCATGCTAGTTTCTATAGGAGGTTTATTAAAGATTTCTCTAAGATTTCAAAGCCTCTTACCAATCTTCTTCAAAAAGATGTTCCATTTGTCTTTGATGATGATTGTAAAGAAGCTTTTGAAAATCTTAAGAAGGCTTTAACTACTGCTCCTATTGTTCAACCACCTGATTGGAATTTACCTTTTGAAATTATTTGTGATGCTAGTGATTTTGCTGTTGGTGCTGTTCTTGGATAGCGCGTAGATAATAAGTTGAATGTTATTCATTATGCTAGTAAGACTCTTGATGCTGCTCAGAAAAATTATGCTACCACTGAGAAAGAGTTTCTTGCTGTTGTTTTTGCATGTGATAAGTTTAGATCTTACATTGTTGATTCTAAAGTTACTATTCATACTGATCACGCTGCTATTAGATATCTTATGACTAAGAAGGATGCTAAGCCTAGGCTTATTAGATGGGTGTTGCTTTTACAAGAATTTGATTTGCATATCGTAGATAGGAAAGGTGCTGAAAATCCTGTGGCTGACAACTTGTCTAGATTGGAAAACATTTCTTTTGATCCTATTCCTGTTAATGATAGTTTTCCAAATGAACAGTTAGCTGCTGTAAATGTGACTTCGCGAGACCTTCCTTGGTATGCTGATTATGCTAACTTTATTGTTTCCAAGTATTTGCCTCCAACTTTTACAGCTCAGCAAAGAAGAAAATTCTTTTATGATTTGAGGCATTATTTTTGGGATGACCCATACTTATATAAAGATGGGGTTGATGGTATTATGCGAAGATGCGTACCGGAATATGAGCAACAAGAGATATTAAGAAAATGCCATGGTAGTGCTTCTGGGGGGCATCATGCTGGAGATAGAACCGCACAGAAGGTTCTACAATCAGGTTTTTATTGGCCAACCCTCTTTAAAGATGCTAGAAGGTATGTTTTATCTTGTGATGAATGTCAAAGAGTTGGTAATATTTCTAGACGCAATGAAATGCCTATGAATTACACTCTTGTTATTGAACCGTTTGATTGTTGGGGATTTGACTTTATGGGTCCTTTTCCTCCTTCAAAAGGCTATACCCACATACTTGTTGTTGTTGATTATGTTACTAAATGGGTAGAAGCCATACCTACAAAGAGTGCCGATGGTGAGACCTCGTTAAAAATGCTTAAAGATGTTATTTTTCCTAGGTTTGGTGTGCCTAGATATCTTATGACTGATGGAGGTTCTCATTTTATTCATGGCAGTTTTAGAAAGACTCTTGCTAAATATGATGTTAATCATAGAATTGCTTCTGCTTATCATCCACAAACTAGTGGGCAGGTAGAGCTTTCAAATAGAGAGATCAAGTCTATTTTGCAGAAGACTGTCAATAGATCTAGGAAAAACTGGGCTAGTAAGTTAAACGATGCTTTATGGGCTTATAGAACTGCTTATAAGAACCCCATGGGAATGTCTCCTTATAAGATGGTTTACGGAAAAGCGTGTCACTTGCCCTTAGAATTAGAACACAAAGCTTTTTGGGCGGTGAAAGAGCTTAATAGAGATTTTAAACTAGCCGGTAAGAAAAGGTTGTTAGATTTGAGTTCTCTAGATGAGTGGAGAAACGAAGCGTATGAGAATGCCAGACTTTTCAAAGAAAAAGTCAAGCAATGGCATGATAAGAGAATTCTTAAAAGAGAGTTTTATGTTGGTGAGAAAGTTCTATTGTATAGGTCTCGTCTCAGATTTTTTGCAGGAAAATTACTCTCAAAATGGGAAGGACCATATGTTATTGTGGAAGTATACCGCTCAGGTGCTATTAAGATTGCTTCTTTGAAAGACGACTCTACACAAGTGGTGAATGGGCAAAGACTCAAACATTATATTACTGGAGATTCTTATAATGAAGATGTTGATGTAATTGAAATAGTTTCTCCAGAAGAATTCATCCAAGACAAATTGCAGGTACCTGCAGAGTTCATTTTTGAATAGGTAACAGTTCTAGTCAAAAAAGTTTCGCGAGAAACTCCTCCTTTATTATTTTTGCTATTTTTACTAAATATGAAAAATCACGAGACGAAAACGGGCAGGAAAAGGAGTCCGAGTGCTCCTCACACACAGGGGGCGCGGGCCCACCTCTGGCCGTGCCGCCCTAGTGTGAGAGCACCCCGGAACTCGTTTCTGTCCCGGTTTCCTCCTGTGATTTCCCCTCGATGTATAATTTTCGCTTATATAACCCCCCGGAGTACTCGTGGTCTGTATATCATTTTCTCGTCGTGTTTTTGTTTCAAGCTATTTCTGTCAGGAATTGATCTTAGTTTTGAGAGCACCATGGCTTCCTCAAGCGGTGACAAGGAGAAGGCACCTCCAGAAGATGACCACCAAGACCTTCAGCCGAAGGAAGATGCTGAAAGTGAGGACGAGGAAGAAGATCAAAGTTCACGCCCAAGCACCATGATTGCAAGCATTGGGGTGGTGACAAGTCATGACAAGTTCAAGAAGAGTGCACATATAAGAACCGGAGGGGGTGTGCCGCGTCACACCTTGGCTCCACAGACATCTCCGTCAGGCAACAATCCTTTCCATACTCTAATACATGAACATCAGTTTCAAAAGGTGCCTAGATCACGATTGCCCTCTGGTTGGGATATAGATCGTTCTAACAGTGCAGTGAAAGAAAGTTCCAAGAATGAAGAAGGATGGGGAAATAACTCCAAGAGCTGGGATTCTTTGGCTGACAGGTTCATGAACCGTATTGAGCATAATTCAGAGATGATTCGTACCCTCAGTCACAAGATCGTTGACTTGAAAGATTTGATTGAGAAGCTCATTAAAGACTCACCGCCACCACCAAAGGAGTAATTCATCATCGGTATAGGCATCCCCTTGGCTTGTTCCAAGCTTGGGGGAGTGCCGCGGTTTCACATCATTACCTTTTGCTCATTTACTTTTTAAGTAAAGTCATATCATGAATAGAGAAGTTATCTTATAGAATAGTTTGCAGTTTGGAAGTATCCTCCTTAGTTGGTTACCTTTGTATCCATTGGTGTGAGTTGCGGTAATGAAATATTAATGAGAAGTTCTATCGTTTACTTTCCGCACACTTTATTTTAGTTTGCAATGTTTCCTATATGACTAGTCTTGTTTATTAGTATTGGTATCACTTTGGGAGCATGAGTAAATTTAGTTGGTTTTGGCAAACTTGGCTTGGTCAGTAGTAACATTACCTTGAGGTTTGAGTAGAAAAGAATAGAGAAGTTTTTGTAGTTTCATCACTTCAATTTCCCTTCGTATTTGGCTGACGAGCATTATTATTCTCAAAGTTAAAATCATTGTACCTTCAAGGGAGTTTGCATGATTGTTCTTATTATATGTATGTATGTTTGTTTCATGCAACTCTTATGCTTGCTACCCAGCCTTGCTAGCCTAAGACTTGTACTGAGAGGGAATACTTCTCGTGCATCCAAATCCCAAAAGCCAAGTCACTTCCAAAGAGTCCACTATTAATTCCTATGCATGGTATTTCAAGCCATTCCAAGTAAATTTTCATGTGCTACCTTTCAAAAACCTTCAAACACTTCTCATTTTGTGCCACTGTTTTTAGCTCATGGGGACATAGTGGATGGGTTTGTTATCTTCCATACTAAATTAAGTACCCCTCGACTAGGCAGCTTCATCTGCTCGTCACTAATTTTGCAAGGGAGCTGGTCAGACCATTATAATCTCTAAAAGAAAAGAAAAAAAAGCACTCCTCCATGGTATGTGAAAGTTGGTTGGCACCCGATGGAATCGGTTAGCCATGGTTTGAGAAAGGAAAAGGTGGGGAGGAGTGCCAAGCTATAAAAGAGCACCAATGTGCCAATTAATCAAACATCTCGGAACCGCTCTCACTTGTTTAGTATGGAAGATATCAAGAACTTCGTTGCTAGTCGTTGACAAAAGCAACCACCTCTCAAAATAACTTTTTACCTCTGTTTTGCAAAATGAAAAGCTCTAGCACATGTTTAATCCCGGCTTCCCTCTGCGAAGGGCCTGTCTTTTACTTTTATGTTGAGTCAACCTATTCCCCTCTATCTCAAGCAAGCATTTGAGTTGTTATGTTTCACTCATTCATATGTCGATCCATTTAATCATGTTTATTATCTTCTTTGTTTTGTACAATGCTTTTGTCTAAAGGAATATATCTTTGAAAGTTTTCTATGAATGCAAATAGTTTGTTTTATTGAGCATATGGTTTTTGCTATATTAGCTCTGTTTTAAAAAGGCTCCATTCAAAGGCTAGTATAGTTTGTTCATCGTTCTCTGACCAAGAACTAAGGTTTGCCATCACCAATTATAGTTTACCTTGTGCATCTTTATATATGATCCCCTTTACTTATTGCAAGTCTATATTATATAAAGGGAAGTTGCTGCTTATTATAACTTGTGCCTTTGGTGAATGTGATGCTTCTTGTCCGTATTTTGATTATCGACACTTCACTCCATAAACCTGTGGTCATGTTTATCGAGTTTAGTTTTTCGCTTGGGGACAAGCGAGGTCTAAGCTTGGGGGGGTTGATACCTCCATTTTGCATCACTATTTTGTATCATAATTTACTGTTATTCATTGATATATTCCATATTTAGAGATGATACTTATGTTGTTTCCTCTGTTTTTACATGTTTGTTGATCATTGGAGGATTTGCTGCCGGAGTCAGGATTCTGCTGGAAAAGGACCGTCAAGACACCATATTTCGGAAGATCAGGAAAATTCCAGAAAAAACCAGAAAATTATATTTTACCAAAAGACTCCGGAAGCCAGAAGGAGGAGTCGAGAGGGGCCAGAGGGCAGCCTCACACATAGGGGGCACGGCCTGGCCCCTGGCCGCGCTAGCCCTGTGTGAGGGCACCCTGGCCCACTCCAGGTCTCGTCCCTTTGCGTACTTCATCATCCCCGAAAACCTAAGTCAAGGGGGGCTCAGAGATAGACACAGCCGCCTCTGCGGGGCGGAAAACACCAGAGAGAGAAAAGCTCTCCGGCAGGCAGAAATCTGCCGGGGAAATTCCTTCCCAGAGAGGGGAGATCGTCGCCATCGTCATCACCATCGCACCGGACTTCATCGGGATCATCATCATCATCTCCATCACCAGCACCTTCATCTCCACCATCATCACGCCATCCCGATGTAACATCTTGAGTTGGATCTTGTTATATTCTTAGGGGAAACTTTCCCGGTGTTGATTACTCTTGTAGTTGATGCTATTGAGTGGAACCGTTGAATTAAGGTTTATGTTCAGATTGTTATTTACCATTATTTCACCTCTGATCATGATCCATATGATGTCTTGTGAGTAGTTCGTTTAGTTCTTGAGGACATGGGAGAAGTCAAGATGTTAGTAGTGAATTATTGTTGAGACATCTTTAATGGTTTGATATTGTTGTGGTGCTATTTCACTAGTGGTGTCATGTGAACGTCGACTACATGATACTTCACCATTTATGGGCCTAGTGAGATGCATTGTGTATTTGGCTACCAATTGTGGGGTTGCTGGAGTGACAGAAACCTAAACCTCCATTGGGAAACCATTGCACTAGGGAGCGTAGGATCTTAGAGTTTAAGGTTGTGGTTAGATTTATCTTAATTACTTTCTTGTATTTGCGGATGCTTGCAAGGGGTATAATCATAAGTGTGTATTTATCCTAGTAAGGGTAGTGCGCTAGCACAGGTTCACCCCCATAACACTTATCAAACCAATAAAGACTATTTAGCGGTATGAAGCGAAAGCTCTTGACATAAACTCCCGTGTGTCCTCGAGAACGTTTGGTTATTATAAGTTACACAACCGGCTTGTCCTTTGCTAAAGAAAGGATTGGGCCACTTGCTGCAATTATTACTACTGTCTTTTATTTACTCGCACTTTACTTATTTGCATTACCAAATACCCCTGAAAACTCGTTTGCTAGTATTTACAGTGAAACTTTGATTAAAACCACTAGTCAACACCTTTTGCTCCTCGTTGGGTTCGACACTCTTATTTATCGAAAGTACTACGATACACCCCCTATACTTGTGGGTCATCACTCTCTCAGAAGCCTTGAATGCCACAAATTTAGGCCACTATTGTCTCAACTTCTCGTATGCTCCTTCGAATACTAGAGTTTTCTCTTTCGCGATATACTTTGCGAATAACATTTTCTTGAAGCCCCGGAAAGCTTCAGCCATCTTCTTGAGAGCGTAATGTTTGACTCTCCTTCTCCTTTCATGTCCACCCGGAATTTCATTACCATCATCATCCTTCTTGGAGTACTCTGGAGGTAGAATGAAATTTGCCATGAGCTTCCTCCAAAGGTCTTTTTTGGATCTTTTGTTCACAAAAGTAGCTCCAAGATGTGCCTTCTTTGGCTCGTTCCATTCTTGAACCGTGATCGGGATCATGTCCCTAACAATCACTCCGCATTGATTTATAAATTTTGTTGCGTGCTGTTCTGGCTCCAACGGTTTACCATCTGGAGATACTACATCGATGCTCAGCTTCTGATTCGCATTTAACTTTTGGCTCGGGCCTCGTTTAGAATACGATTTGCTCGATCCGGAGGACTGAAAAAAGAAAGAGTCGTTAATACATATATGCATATTCCCTTCGTATCACCAAAAGCTAAATCTATATACCTCACCATCGGTATTTGTTTGCAATTGCCGTTTGGCATCGGTGTTTGTTTGCCCTTCATCGTCAAATGTTTCTATCTCCATTCCGTCACCGGAAGGGTTAAGAAACAACAAAACATCTTCTTCACGTTCATCTTCTCCGGCACCTTCTCGGCCAGCATCTTCTCCGACAGCTATGCCGGGTCTTCTCGGTAGGCACCTGGTTGAGGCACATACACGTGCTCACCGCGTATCATGCCCAATATGTATTCTTCAGGTAGGTGTGGGTCATTTTCACCGTCCTTGTCTCTTCTAAAGACAGGTAAAACAAGTTAGTGACACATATATGATTAATAACCAAAAAAAGGGGGCATTGGCCGGGCGCCGACGCGGTGGGGGAAGACCCCCTCACCGCATCGGCGTCCGGCCAACGCCCCCTTTTAGTACACATATTTTATCAATAACCAAAAAAAAGGGGGGCGTTGGCCGGGCGCCGACACGGTGGGGGAAGACCCCCTTACCGCGTCGGCGTCCGGCCAACGCCCCCTTTTAGTACACATATTTGATCAATAACCAAAAAAAGGGGGCATTGGCCGGGCGCCAACGCGGTGGGGGAAGACCCCCCCACCGCGTCGGTGCACGGCCAATGCCCCCTTTTAGTACATATATTTGATCAATAACCACAAAAAGGGGCATTGGCCGGGCGCCGGCGTGGTGGGGGAAGACCCCCCCACCGCGTCGCCTCCCGGCCAACGCCCCCATATGTAAACCAAAATTCCTAACTAACTAAATTCCTAATAACTAAATAAATTCCTAACTAACATGATTCCTAAAATGCTAACTAGTAAAATGCTAACACTAATTCTTAACACTAATTCCTAGCATGCTAACACTTAATAATTAATTCCTAATAGTAAAATGCTTAAAAAAATGTACCAGGCGGCGGCGCGGGGCGACGGCGGATGCAGGCTCGGACTCGGCAGCACGCGGGATACGGCGACGGTGGCGGCGCGGGACGGTGATGGCGGCGGCTTCAGACTCGGCAGCGCACGGGATGACGACGGTGGCGCGCTTCGGACTCAGTGGCGTGCGGGATCGGCGTCGGCGAGGGCGCGCAGAGACTCGGCGCGTGGCGCGCGGGACGGCGATGGTGGCGGGGCAGGTGGCGGCGTGGACGACGACGGTGCGGGCGTGGGCGACGGCGACAACACCTCGGTTCCGCTCAAGCTTGGGGATGCCAATGCAACCCCCAAGAAATATCCAAGAGGTACAAGCGTCAAAGCTTGGGGATGGCCCCGAGGCACCCCGTCTTCATCGGCAAAAATCAGGTCACCTTTCAAAACACTATATTTTTATTGCTTCATGCACTATGCATTTTTCTTAGAGCGTCTTTAGTTTAGCTTTCAGTTTTCTTTTGTTTTGTTTGCTACAATAAATGGTTGGACCCCAACAAATTTCTTTTGGAGGAGATGTACTCGCTTTTCATTTGCCAAGAACACTCTAGTTTTCACTCTTATCATTCAACGAGTGTTCTCTTTTTTCTAGAACTGCGTTTAGCTTTTGTTTTTCACCTAGATTTTTGTTCAGATCTTGTTATATCTTTGCGTCAAGGTGTATTTGGATCTCTGGTCTATGTTGGTATTCATCAAAAGAGTTGTTTCAAAAAGGTTTAAATGGTGTTGGAAAAGAGAAAAAGTTTCATGCAAAAAGTGGTACAAAAAGGAGATTGTTTAGACTGTGGCTTAGACTTTTGCATGCCATGCTTGATGTCATTTTGATAGTATGCTTAGTGATTTTTGCTATAGCATGACTTGTCTCAAATGACTGAGATTGCTTAATGAGTCTTTGAAAAAATCATACGTTGTTTTTATTATGTGGAAGCATTTATTTGGTTTTCTCCTTTGATGCTTTATTTGGGTTGACTTGGCGCATGCTTACAACATGGCTGGCTCTTACAAAGTCGCCATTAGCCTCTATGATCATTTGGTTTTTGACTTGTGATGCCATTTTATGCTTCTCTTAATGATGTTTTGTCGCTATGCATGATTATGGCCGTTATTGCTCTCTTAGTTGGTCGCTCCCAGTCTTTGCTAGCCCTCATTTTGTACTGAGTATGAGCTCTACTCATGCATCCAACTCCTAAAAACCAAGTTATTCCAATGTGTCCACTATAAATTCCTATGCATGGTATTTGCAAGCCATTCCAAGTAAATTTTCATGTGCTACCTTTCAAGAAACCTTCAAAACACTTCTCGTTTTGTGACACTGTTTTCAGCTCATGGGGACGTAGTGGTTGGATTTGCTATCTTCCATATTGCTAAATTCCAAAAAGAAAAAAAAAGAAAAAGAAAGAAAGAAAAAAAGGCACTGCTCCATGGTATGTGAATATTGGTGGGCACCCGATGGAATCGGTTAGCCATGGTTTGTGAAAGGAAAAAAGGTGGGGAGGAGTGCCAAGCTTTATAAAAGAGCACCAAAGTGCCAATCCCTCTCTCAAAAACTTGCTTACTTTTTGTATGGAAAATAGTAAGAACCCCATTGCTAGTCGTTGACAAAGACAACCACCTCTCAAAACCTAGTTTTTATCTCTCTGTTTTGTAAATGAAAAGCTCTAGCACATGTTTAATCACTGCTTCGCTCTGCGAAGGGCCTTTCTTTACTTTTATGTTGAGTCTCCACCTTCTACCTTTATGCACCATCTAAGAGAGCATAGTTGTCATTCTGAGTTTAATGTGCATAGTCCCAAAGTTTATCATTGATTGATTTATGATTATGGTTTCACTTGTTCTTAAATTATTTGTATCTAGTCACCCTTTTAAACTTGAAGGTGTCCTATGCATTTATGTTTTGTTATTCCATGAAGGACAAGCTAAAAACTACTTGTTATGTTTTTCCATATGATTTGAACACACGTTTGACTTTCATTGTTTCATTATTCATGATCTTTCATTTGTGTTTATTTTCATGTTATAACATGGTTGCTAAGTTTTTATTGTCAAGATTATGTCTCTTATGCCCATGTTTTAAGTTCTTTGATCCCAGCACTCAATGCTTTACTTAGATGATCAAGATTGTGATGGTGCATGTCACCTTAAAAATTGTTCTTTTGTTATCACATACCTACTCGAGGACGAGCAGGAGTTAAGCTTGAGGATGTTGATACGTTGCAAACGTATCTATAATTTTTGATGCTCCATGCTTGTTTTACACCAATTACTATATGTTTTGTCTACACTTTGTGGCACTTTTATGATTTATTTGGACTAACCTACTAATAGTTACAAGAGTGCATAATGTTCTTGTTTTACACTTTGATGTGTAGGAATTACCAAAAATACAAGTGAAAACCTTGTTGCAGTCAAATTGGGACTTTCCAGAAATCTGTGCCAGAACTATTTTCGAAGATGGTCACGTTACGGGTTGAAGACGGCGTCAAACGGAAAACTCTTCAATTACAAAGTTGTAGGGAATTTCACGGCGAACGTTCTGGACTTAAAATTCACCTAATTCTAAGTCCGGACGGCTGAGATAAGCCCGCTCCATTGCGGCCCAAGATGGGGAGACGGGAATCCGAGAGACTATATAAAGGGAGAAACCCTAGCTCATGGGAGACACCTCCACCCACGAATTTGCAGCCACCAGAGCCACGTTTTCGCCTCCCCCATGGTCCCATCTCCATGGGGGAGGGCTCCCATGAAGCCATGAAGGAAGGGGGCTAAGGGGCGGCGCTCCCCCATGATGCCGGCGGCGGGGAAGGAGTCCCTCGCGCCGTCGCCCGCGCCGCCGCCGCCCGCGCCCTCGCTGCTCCTCTCCACCATCTTCACTGCTATCTCCATTACATATGCAGTGGTTTATCCTCCCACACACCTCTGTACCGTCCTATGTAAACATGATGTTTGATGCTATAATATTTATCCTATGATCTATGTCATGTTTCTATAGTTTATTTGTTCTTAGATTAATTTGTTGAATGTCTTTGGTTCATTAGAGTTATATGTTGATATGGTACTGTCCTTTGGTGTCCATTATATTTATGCGCGCATGGATTAAACATCTTAGGATTAGTAGTATGTGCAAAAGGAAGGGGGTAGTTATGTCGGAGTGACAGAAACCTGAGAACGCGAACCGGAACGTTGCACGTATGGGAGTAAGAGGACCATTAACTTAAGGCTATGGTTGGGGAAACCTTAATGCATTGTTAGTATTTGCGGATGCTTGCTAACAATCCAATCATATAGTACTTGTATTTCCAAGTAGTGAAGTGCTTGTATATTTAGCCTCTCCCACATAGAAAACTGCATCGAAGACAATGAACCCGATTTATTCGCTAATTGAACTTGGACAAAGCCACCACTATTACCACCACTTTTCCACACTCATGGTACTGTTAGTTTATGGTTACTTAGTATATTTTATTGCTGCAGCACTAACAATTACTTTCCTGTATTTATTATCTTGCAAAGCTATCTCTCATACCCGTATTGCTGCTCTAGTTTCATTTCCTAGATGATGCAAACGTTTAGTGTGCGTAGAGTTATATCAGTGGTTGATAGAACTTGAGAGAACATTTATCCTACCTTTAGCTCCTCGCTGGGTTCGACACTCTTATTTATCGAAAAGGCTATACACGATCCCCTATACTTGTGGGTTATCAAGACCTTTTCTGGCGCTGTTGCCGGGGAGCAATAGCGTGTGGGTGAATATTCTTGTGTGCACTTGTTTGCTTTATCTCTAAAGTAGTTTTTATATCCAGTTTTAAGTTGTTCTCTATCTTAGTATGGATAGGGAATGCGAATTACAAAAAAAATTAGTTGTACTTGTTACCTAAAAACATTTTCAAAAAGGAAAGTGATTGGAAAGATGAGTAATGGTTAAGTGGGGGTCGACCATGAACACTTGTGTTCATGCCTATGAAATCAAAACAAATCTTTCCATGGAAGCTTTTTAGGTAAAAACTTGTACATATTGTGTATATTGTATATATTGTACATATTCCTCTGTACCATAAAAGTAAAGTGATAATTGTAGTTCCTAGTTACTTGGAAGTTGATAGTTTTGCTTTGCTGTCCAAAAACAGATTTTTCGTGCTTCACCGTATAAAATGTTTAAAATCACCAGAACGTGATATTGACCTGAAATTTCTTGAGTGCAAAGTAATGCTTATTATCTTTATTTCATTATACTAACTTTTTCTGATTTGAGTTACGTAGCTGTCTCAAAAAATTTGATTTTCACCGACTGTTCTGTTTAGACAGATTTCTATGCTTCACTATAAAAAATCTTGAAAAATCTTAGAATAGTGTTTTGATCTGAAATTTATTTGTGTATAAACCTGATATTATGATCTGTCTTTCTTTAGTTTGGAGTTTTTCGATTTGAGCTACCTAACTATCTCGTTGAGTGTCATCTTTACAGACTGTTCAGTTTTGACAGATTTCTTAGTTTATTCAATATTGTACTTGGTGTTATTAGTTTACGACGGAAATCATGAATACCTTAGTATATATAGTGGCTAATGTTGACTTTAGATTATGAAACTTGTCAATGCTTGAACATGAGAGGATTTTACTTAAGGAGTACTAACCCTACTAATGAGTTTTGTGAAGTTTTATGTGGATGTAGCTTATGAGTTCTAATAGATATGGTGATATGAGATGAACAAGAAGACACAAGAGCTCAAGCTAGGGGATGTTTAGGTGCATCCTAATAATATGTCCAAGAAGATACAATCATCTAAGCTTGGGGATGCCCGAGTCATCCCCCTATTCATCAATTAACATAAGGTTGTCTCCTTCATGCTCTATATTACGCATCCACATGATATGTATTGTGTTAACTTGTATAATAAATGCTTTTATATGTCTTGGTTTTATCCTCTTTAATTTTATTAGGCACTTTATTTTGTTTTTATTGCTTCTTTACTTTCACTTATAAATTTAAAACAACAAAAATAGTTCCTTTTGTTTTGCTTCTTTGTTTGGTTCTCTATTCCGCGCCTAGCTCAAAGGCGTTAAAGAAAAGCACTCTTGGGAGATAACCCATGTTTTCTTTTCAGTACTTTTTCTTTTATTTGAGTCTTGGAAGTTATTACTACTGTAATGACCGCTCCTTATCCTTTTTATTTCGTTGTTGTGCCAAGAAAAACCTCTAATTTAAGGGAGGTAAGATTTGGGGAAGTTGCTGTCCTGAAACAGATTTCGGTGCTGTACCGTAAAAATTCGTGAAAATTCTCAGTATATCTTTTTGACCTACGATTTCTTGTGCATATGACCCAGGTTACATCCAAACTTTCATTAGTTTTACACTTTTTGATTTGAGCAACAGAAAACCCTCGAAAAAATCGACCTTTGTAAGCTGTTCTGTTTTGACAGATTTCTGCTACTATTCGTGTTTGCCTCTCGATCACTTTCTTTTTGAGTTCTTTTGATCACGGAACTTTTGGGAAAGTTTCTACAGTAGTATATGCTTTATATGTGGTGTTTTTTATTTGAAACCTGAACCAAAAAGGGTTGATTCATTATTATGCTTACACTAATGTTGCTAATAGAATTGTGTTGAGTTTTGTATGAAGAAAGTTTTCAAGTGTAGGGATTGGAGAATGATGAGATGAGGTGAAGAATGGACAAAAGCTCAAGCTTGGGTATGCCAATGCAACCCCCATGAAATATCCAAGAGGTACAAGCTTCAAAGCTTGGGGATGCCCCCGAGGCACCCCTTCTTCATCGGCAAAAATCAGGTCACCTTTCAAAACACTATATTTTTATTGCTTTATGCACTATGCGTTTTTCTTGGAGCGTCTTTACTTTAGCTTTCAGTTTTGTTTTGTTTTGTTTGCTACAATAAATGGTTGGACCCCAACAAAAAAAAATTGGAGGAGATGTACTCGCTTTTCATTTGCCAAGAACACTCTAGTTTTCACTCTTATCATTCAACGAGTGTTCTCTTTTTCTAGAACTGCGTTTAGCTTTCGTTTTTCGCCTTGATTTTTGTTCAGATCTTATTATATCTTTGCATCAAGGTGTATTTGGACCTCTGGTCTATGTTGGTATTCATCAAAAGAGTTGTTTCAAAAAGGTTTAAATGGTGTTGGAAAAGAGAAAAAGTTTCATGCAAAAAGTGGTACAAAAAGGAGCTTGTTTAGACTGTGGCTTAGACTTTTGCATGCCATGCTTGATGTCATTTTGATAGTATGCTTAGTGATTTTTTCTGTAGCATGACTTGTCTCAAATGACTGAGATTGCTTAATGAGTCTTTGAAAAAATCATGCGTTGTTTTTATTATGTGGAAGCATTTATTTGGTTTTCTCCTTTGATGCTTTATTTGGGTTGACTTGGCGCATGCTTACAACATGTCTGGCTCTTACAAAGTTGCCATTAGCCTCTATGATCATTTGGTTTTTGACTTGTGATGCCATTTTATGCTGCTCTTAATGATGTTTTGTCACTATGCATGATTATGGCCGTTATTGCTCTCTTAGTTGGTCGCTCCCAGTCTTTGCTAGCCCTCATTTTGTACCGAGTATGAGCTCTTGATACGTCTCCAACGTATCTATAATTTTTGATGCTCCATGCTTGTTTTTACACCATTTGCCTATTGTTTCGTTACACTTAGTGGCACTTTTTTGCATTTTCCGGAACTAACCTATTAACGAGTTGCCACAGTGCCAGTTTCCTGTTTTCTGCTGTTTTTGTGTTTCAGAAGTGATACACAGGAAATATTCTCGGAATTGGACGAAACAAGTTCCTGAAGTCTTATTTTACCCGGAAGCTTCCAGAGATCCGAAGGAGAGTAGGAGGGGGGCCACCAAGGCCCCATACGCAGGGGTGGCGCGGCCAGGCCCCTAGCCGCGTGGGCCCCGCGTGAGGGCGCCTGGCTCCTCCTCTGACATCGCCCCTTCGCCTATAAAGACCCCCCGACGGAAAAAACCTAAGTACCCGATCAATTTTCCAGAACACATCGCGATCCGCCGCCACCGTCGACCCGAAGATCGGGAGGGTCCAGAAGCTCTTCCCGGCACCCTGCCGGAGAGGGGAATCGCCACCAGAGGTCTTCTTCATCGCCATGCTTGCCTCCGGAGCGATGAGTGAGTAGTCTACCTTGGACTATGGGTCCATAGCAGTAGCTAGATGGTTGTCTTCTCCACCATGTGCTTCATGTTTAGATCTCATGAGCTGCCCTACATGATTGAGATCACCGTTATGTAATTCTACATGTTTGGTTTGTTGGGATCCGATGAATATTGGTGTTTATGATTAAGTTGTTGTACTGAATATTATCTTTTGTTATCTCTATGTTGTTTATGATCTTGCATGCTCTCCGTTGTTAGTAGCTATCTTGGCCGAGTAGTTGCTAGTGACTCCAAGAGGGGGTATTTATGCTCGATAGTGGGTTCATGCCTCTATTTAATCTGGGGGAGTGACAAAAACCTCTAAGGTTGTAGATGTGCTGTTGTTACTAGGGAGAAAACAACATTCATATGCTCAAGGGCATATGCTTTGTTTACGTTACACACTTTGCTTAATGCAATTATCTGTTATTCGCAACTTAATACTACTGGGGTGTTCGGATTGATATCCCCGGGAGTGGATTATTAGTCATAGATGCAGTTGGATGGCGGTCTATGTATTTTGTTGTAATGCCCAGAGTAAATCTCATAGTGATCTTGTTGACATATCACGTTTATCTTTATTCTATCAATTGCCCAACTGTATTTTGTTTACCCAGCATGTGTTATTTATCTTATGGAGAGACACCACTAGTGCACTGTGGATCCCGGTCCTATTTCCATCATATTGCTATCACCTGTTTACTTTACTCGCACTGTTTACTTTACTCGTATACTATATTATTTTCCACTCGATACGCTCATAATCCTTGTTTCAAGCAAACCGGTGAGATTGACAACCTCATCGCAAGTTGGGAACAAAGTACTTGGTTGTGTGTGTGCAGGTTCCGCATCACCTTCAGTCGTTTGTCTCTCCTCTCCAAGATCGACATACATTGGTTTCTTAACTGAGGGAAAACTAGTTGCTATACTCATCATACCTTCCTCTTGGGGTTCCCAACGGGCTGGTTATCCACCACGCACAAGGACTGTCTGCTCCCACGTTAACCACACGCCACCACACGCAGCAGCTTATTTTCTGGCGCCGTTGCCGGGGAGGAAGTAGAAGACTTCTGCGAGGGGAGTTTTCGCACACACATCCTTTACTTTGTTATTGTTTTGCTTTACTTTATTTATTTTACCTGCATCATTTTATATCAAAAACCCAAAAAAATTTAGAATCCTTGGTAGTTGTGTTTACTTATCTGTTTTTAGTTTTGTTAAAATGAGTAATCCTGAAGTAGAAGTTCGTAGTTTTAAGCAACAAGGGGGAGAAAGTTTAAAAGATGCTTGGTACCGTATTAACAATGCTCATCATAGGTGTACCAAAAAGCACTCTACCACGATCCTCCTTAGAAATTTTTATGTTGGTATATCCAGTTGGAATAGGTATGTTCTTGATACTCTTACAGGAGGTAATTTTCTGGGTACTCCCGCTGGAGAAGCACGCACTATAATTGAAAGTTTAGTGGGAATACCACCTATTCATGTTGCTAAAACCGAGACCACCTTGGAGGAGGTGGTAGAAAAGCTCAGCTCTTTAGAGAAAAGTTTGCCAAGTATCCTAGAAAATGCTAGCCGCGTTAGTGAATTAATAGAAAACATTGGTAAGAGAATTACCATTTTAGAGGCTAGCACTACTCATGACAATCAAAACTTAAGGATTGGTAAACTAGAGGAGTCTATGGAAACTCTTAGCTTAATCTTCTCTTCTCTTAAATTTAAGAAGGAGAAAGTGTTTGTTGGAAAAGAGCAAAAATTTATGTATGTTCCCAAGGTTTCTGCGCTTAAATCTCAACATGTTCTTAAAATTGGTAAGACTCTTAGTTCCACTAAGGGTGACTTGCAGGTTGAATCATCTTCGGGAACCTTCAAAGAGCCTACTGAGGTAACTAGCACTTCATCACTTGATGTTACTTGATTTGCAATTTTCTGCGCCTAGCTCAAAGGCGTTAAAGAAAAGCACTCTTGAGAGATAACCGAATGTTTTCTTTTCAGTACTTTTTCTTTTATTTGAGTCTTGGAAGTCATTACTACTGTAATGACCGCTCCTTATCTTGTTTATTTCGTTTTTGTGCCAAGATAAGCCTCTAATTTGAGTGAGGTAAAGATTTGCGGATGTTGCTGTCCTGAAACTGTTTTCGGTGCTGCACCGTAAAAATTCGTATAAATTCTCTGTTTATCTTTTGGACCTGCGATTTCTTGTGCATATGCCCCAGGTTATAACCAAACTTTTGTTAGTTGAACACTTTTTTATTTGAGCAACAGAAAATCCCTCAAAATTTCGACCTTTGTCAGCTGTTCAGTTTTGACAGATTTCTGCCAATATTTGTGTTTGCCACTTTATCGCTTTCTTTTGAGTTCTTTTGATCACGAAACTTTTGGGGAGGTTGCTACAGTAGTATTTGGTATATATGTGGTGGTTTTGAGTTGAAACCTGAAGCAAAAAGAGGATTGATTATATGTTATGCTTGCACTAATGTTGTTAATAGAATTGTGTTTAGTTTTGTATGAAGGAAGTTTTCAAGTGTAGGGATTGGAGAATGATGAGATGAGTTGAGGAATGGACAAAATCTCAAGCTTGGGGATGCCCATGCATCACCCCAAGAAATATCCAAGAAGTACAAGCGTCAAAGCTTGGGGATGCCCCCGAGGCACCCCTTCTTCATCAGCAAAAATCAGGTCACCTTTCAAAACACTATATTTTTATTGCTTCATGCACTATGTGTTTTTCTTGGAGCATCGGTTGTTTTAGTTTTCTTAGTTGGTTTAGTTTGTTTGTTTGCTGCAATGAATGGTTGGACCCCAACAAATTTCCTTTGGAGGAGATGTACTCGTTTTCATTTGCAAAGAACGCTCTCGTTTTCACTCTTATTAAAAATCGAGCGTTCTTCTTTTTCCGCTACTGCTTTTGGTTTTCGTTTTCGCCTTGATTTGCGTTCAGACCTTGTCATATCTTTTCATCAAGGTGTATTTTTGCCTCTGATCTTTATTGGTTTTCATCAAAAGAGGTGTTTATAAAAATTTCAAATGGTGTTGGAAAAGAGAAAAAGCTTTGTGCAAAATAGTGGTACAAGAAGGAGCTTGTGTAGACTGCGGCTTAGGCTTTTTCATGTCATGCTTGATGTCTTTTTGATAGTATGCTTAGTGGTTTTGCTGTAGCATGACTTGTCTCAAATAACTGAGATTGCTTAATGAGCCTTTGAAAAAATCATGCGTTGTTTTAATTGTATGGAAGCATTATTTTGGTTTTCTCCTTGATGCTTTATTTGGGTTGACTTGGCGCATGCTCACACATGTTAGACTCTTACAAAGTCTCCAATAGCCTCCATGATCATTTAGTTTTTGACTTTTGATGCCATCTTATGCTTCTTTTAATGTCGCTTTGTCGCTTTGCATGATTATGGCCATTATTGCTCTCTTAGTTGGTCGCTCTCAGTCTTTTGCTAGCCCTCACCTTGTACTGAGTATGAGCTCTACTCGTGCATCCAACTCCTAAAAAGCCAAAGTTTTCCAAAGTGTCCACCATACATACCTACTAGCAATTTGCTATTCCAAGTAAATTTGACTTGCTTTTATTTTCTCTTCAAATTAAACTCTTACCAGTGTTATGCGAAATTCAGTCAGTAAAGCTCTCACGAACCGGAAGGCACACTTTACTTTTTCCTGTTCTTAAAAATTTGACATTGTGTTCTCTTATGTTGAGTTGTTATGCTTGCAAGTTGTAAGTTGGATTGTAGCCCATCCATGCTGTCATGGGGCAAGCTTTCAACATTGCACTTCTTATTTTGAGTTGATATCGTGATCTTTTATTTATGGATGCCGCGGTGTGAAATGAATTGGGAATCTTGTGGGGATCATGGAGTTTGTATATGTGTTAGGGAAACGCCGGGCCGCCAATCTAAGCCATGCATAATTCATGGTGGAAATTTGCAGCATACCCATGGTGAACATTCGACGACGCATCTCACAATAAAAAGCTAAACAAAAGGCAAATAAAAGAGATGTCGAGGTGTTTATTGTCTGCTTGTCCTGTCATTTTGGTGTGGGCTTGTTCCATGTCATCGGGCACGGAGGTACCCCATTGGCGGTTCTCAATGATATGCATATACTTACAATGACAAGAGCCTTGCTTGGGACTCTAAGTAAAGTAGCATGAGGTTTGGGTACTCGTATTCACGGGGCACGAGGTCTTCAACTTATGATTTGTCAAGCATATGCATCATAATTGTTCTCGCATTAACTTTAACCATTCAAGATGCTTATGATGGGGGCAATGAGAGCTCAAAGCCGGTAAGTACCATAATTTTGAAGGTTATAAAACTTGCAATCACTGCTTCCCTCTGCGAAGGGCCTTTCTTTTACTTTTATGTTGAGTCACCACCTTCTTTCTTTATGCACCATTAAGAGAGCATAGTTGTCATTCTTAGTGTGATATGCATTGTCCCAAAGTTCATTGATTGATTCATATTGTTGGTTTCACTTGTTCCTAAATTATTTGTATCTAGTCGCCCTCTTAAACTTGAAGGTGTCCTATGCATTTATGTTTTGCTCTCTTTGAAGGACAAGCTGAAAACCATTTGTATGTTTTTCCTTATGATTTGAACACACGTTTGACTTTCATTGTTTCATTTTCATGATCTTTTGTTTGTGTTCATTTGCATGTTTACAACATGGTTGCTAAGTTCTTATTGTCATGATTGTATCTTCATGCCCATGTTTTAAGTTCTTATGATCCCAGCTCACCAATGCTTACATATATGATCAAGATTGTGTAGGTGCATGTCACCTCAAAAATTATTTCTTTGTTATCACTTACCTACTCGAGGACGAGCAGGAGTTAAGCTTGGGGATGCTTGATACGTCTCCAACGTATCTATAATTTTTGATGCTCCATGCTTGTTTTTACACCATTTGCCTATTGTTTCGTTACACTTAGTGGCACTTTTATGCATTTTCCGGAACTAACCTATTAACGAGTTGCCACAGTGCCAGTTTCCTATTTTCTGCTGTTTTTGTGTTTCAGAAGTGATACACAGGAAATATTCTCGGAATTGGACGAAACAAGTTCCTGAAGTCTTATTTTACCCGGAAGCTTCCAGAGATCCGAAGGAGAGTAGGAGGGGGGCCACCAGGGCCCCACACACAGGGGTGGCGCGGCCAGGCCCCTGGCCGCGCGGGCCCCGCGTGAGGGCGCCTGGCTCCTCCTCTGACATCGCCCCTTCGCCTATAAAGACCCCCCGACGGAAAAACCTAAGTAGCCGATCAATTTTCCAGAACACATCGCGATCCGCCGCCACCGTCGACCCGAAGATCGGGAGGGTCCAGAAGCTCTTCCCGGCACCCTGCCGGAGAGGGGAATCGCCACCGGAGGTCTTCTTCATCGCCATGCTTGCCTCCGGAGCGATGAGTGAGTAGTCTACCTTGGACTATGGGTCCATAGCAGTAGCTAGATGGTTGTCTTCTCCACCATGTGCTTCATGTTTAGATCTCATGAGCTGTCCTACATGATTGAGATCACCGTTATGTAATTCTACATGTTTGGTTTATTGGGATCCGATGAATATTGGTGTTTATGATTAAGTTGCTGTACTGAATATTATCGTTTGTTATCTCTATGTTGTTTATGATCTTGCATGCTCTCCGTTGTTAGTAGCTATCTTGGCCGACTAGTTGCTAGTGACTCCAAGAGGGGGTGTTTATGCTCGATAGTGGGTTCATGCCTCTATTTAATCTGGGGGAGTGACAGAAACCTCTAAGGTTGTAGATGTGCTATTGCTACTAGGGAGAAAACAACATTCATATGCTCAAGGGCATATGCTTTGTTTACATTACACACTTTGCTTAATGCAATTATCTGTTGTTCGCAACTTAATACTACTGGGGTGTTCGGATTGATATCCCCGGGAGTGGATTATTAGTCATAGATGCAGTTGGATGGCGGTCTATGTATTTTGTTGTAATGCCCAGAGTAAATCTCATAGTGATCTTCTTGACATATCACGTTTATCTTTATTCTATCAATTTCCCAACTGTAATTTGTTTACCCAACATGTGTTATTTATCTTATGGAGAGACACCACTAGTGAACTGTGGATCCCGGTCCCATTTCCATCATATTGCTATCACCTGTTTACTTTACTCGCACTGTTTATTTTACTCGCATACTATATTATTTTCCACTCGATACGCTCATAATCCTTGTTTCAAGCAAACCGGTGAGATTGACAACCTCATCGCAAGTTGGGAACAAAGTACTTGGTTGTGTGTGTGCAGGTTCTGCATCACCTTCAGTCGTTTGTCTCTCCTCTCCAAGATCGACATACCTTGGTTTCTTAACTGAGGGAAAACTAGCTGCTATACTCATCATACCTTCCTCTTGGGGTTCCCAACGGGCTGGTTATCCACCACGCACAAGGACAGTCTACTCCCACATTAACCATACGCCACCACATGCAGCAGCTCTACTCGTGCATCCAACTCCCAAAAACTAAGTTATTCCAATGTGTCCAATATAAATTCCTATGCATGGTATTTGCAAGCCATTCCAAGTAAATTTTCATGTGCTACCTTTCAACAAACCTTCAAAACACTTCTCGTTTTGTGACACTGTTTTCAGCTCATGGGGACGTAGTGGTTGGATTTGCTATCTTCCATATTGCTAAATTCCAAAAAGAAAAAAAAGAAGAGAAAAATAGAAAGAAAAAAAAGGCACTCATCCATGGTATGTGAATGTTGGTGGGCACCCGATGGAATCGGTTAGCCATGGTTTGTGAAAGGAAAAAAGGTGGGGAGGAGTGTCAAGCTTTATAAAAGAGCACCAAAGTGCCAATCCCTCTCTCAAAAACTTGCTTACTTTTTGTATGGAAGATAGTAAGAACCCCATTGCTAGTCGTTGACAAAGACAACCACCTCTCAAAACCCAGTTTTTATCTCTCTATTTTACAAATGAAAAGCTCTAGCACATGTTTAATCACTGCTTCCCTCTGCGAAGGGCCTTTCTTTACTTTTATGTTGAGTCTCCACCTTCTACCTTTATGCACCATCTAAGAGAGCATAGTTGCCATTCTGAGTTTAATGTGCATAGTCCCAAAGTTTATCATTGATTGATTTATGATTATGGTTTCACTTGTTCTTAAATTATTTGTATCTAGTCACCCTTTTAAACTTGAAGGTGTCCTATGCATTTATGTTTTGTTATTCCATAAGGACAAGCTGAAAACTACTTGTTATGTTTTTCCATATGATTTGAACACACGTTTGACTTTCATTGTTTCATTATTCATGATTTTTCGTTTGTGTTTCTTTTCATGTTATAACATGGTTGCTAAGTTTTTATTGTCAAGATTATGTCTCTTATGCCCATGTTTTAAGTTCTTTGATCCCAGCACTCAATGCTTTACTTAGATGATCAAGATTGTGATGGTGCATGTCACCTCAAAAATTATTCTTTTGTTATTACATACCTACTCGAGGACGAGCAGGAGTTAAGCTTGGGGATGTTGACACGTTGCAAACGTATCTATAATTTTTTATGCTCTATGCTTGTTTTATACCAATTACTATATGTTTTATCTACACTTTGTGTCACTTTTATGATTTATTTGGTCTAACCTACTAATAGTTACAAAAGTGCAAAATATTCTTGTTTTACACTTTGATGTGTAGGAATTACCAAAAATACAAGTGGAAACCTTGTTGCAGTTAAATTGGGACTTTATAGAAATCTGTGCCAAAACTTTTTTCGAAGATGGTCACGTTACGGGTCGAAGACGGTGTCAAACGGAAAACTCTTCAATTACAAAGTTGTAGGAAATTTCACGGCGAACGTTCTGGACATAAAATTCACCTAATTCCAAGTCCGGACGGCCGAGATAAGCCAGCTCCATTGCGGCCCAAGATGGGGAGACGGAAATCCGAGAGACTATATAAAGGGAGGAACCCTAGCTCGTGGGAGACACCTCCACCCACGAATTTGCAGCAACCAGAGCTACGTTTTCGCCTTCCACATGGATCCCATCTCCATGGGGGAGGGCTCCCATGAAGCCATGAAGGAAGGGGGCTAAGGGGCGGCGCTCCCCCATGATGCCGGTGGCGGGGAAGGAGTCCCCCACGCCGTCGCCCGCGCCGCCGCCGCCGCCCGCGCCCTCGCTGCTCCTCTCCACCATCTTCACCACTATCTCCATTACATATGCAGTGGTTCATCCTCCCACACACCTCTGTACCGTCCTATGTAAACATGGTGTTTGATGCTATAATATTTATCCTGTCATCTATGTCATATTTCCATAGTTTATTTGTTCTTAGATTAATTTGTTGAATGTCTTTGGTTCATTAGAGTTGTATGTTGATATGGTACTATCCTTTGGTGTCCATTATATTTATGCGCGCATAGATTAAACATCTTAGGGTTAGTAGTATGTGCAAAAGGAAGGGGGTGGTTCTGCCGGAGTGACAGAAACCTGAGGACGCGAACCGGAACGTTGCACGTATGGGAGTAAGAGGACCATTAACGTAAGGCTATGGTTGGGGAAACCTTAATGCATTGTTAGTATTTGCGGATGCTTGCTAACAATCCAATCATATAGTACTTGTATTTCCAAGTAGTAAAGTGCTTGTATATTTAGCCTCTCCCACATCGAAAACTGCATCGAAGACAATGAACCCGATTTATTTGCTAATTGAACTTGGACAAAGCCACCACTATTACCACCACTTTTCCACACTCATGGTACTGTTAGTTTATGGTTACTTAGTATATTTTATTTGTCGGGGGGATGACCCCCGGTAGGGTCAAGAGGCTAGAAAGATACAAGGTTCATGGTCGACTTTTATACCGGTTGACCTAGGGAAGGGCCTGGCCGGAACATAGGAGCATCGGTCAGGCCGGCATATATGTATATCCCGGCTGATGTCTAGATATGCCGGATCAACCGGAATACTAACTGGGGTGTGCCGGCATATACTTAGATATGCCGGCCTATCTATTCTGTGTGTTGTGCAGGAGCAGGGGAGGCCGGATTACCCGACCTTCATAGGTCGTAGGTCCGGCATGTATGTCCAAGATATGGCCAACGGTCATATCCGGGATACTTAAGTCAACCAAGGTGTCACATCGCTACAATCAAGGAAGAAAACATCCAAGCATGGTAGCAGGGTATGATGGCAGGGTGCACAGTGGAGGTTACCTACCCTCACTATGCACAAGTACAAGCTTACCTCAGAGTGGTAAGGTCACAGTCCTGGAAGTACAAGGTACAGCAAGGGGAGTCCCATCGAGAGCAATCAGGGAGAAAGTCATGGGCGTCTGCCCTCGACAGCAAGTCCTGTTTGGAGTGTAGTTGGTGTCTCCTGGTCTTCTATGACCGTTGTAACCCTGGCCACCACTATATAAGGTGGCACAGGGAGTCCTAGCAAAGGGTTGGAGGTTTGTTGGTCACTGAGTATTCCTACACTTAGCAGTCCTTCTTCCTCCTCTAGCAGAGAGCTCGGGAGCACCAGTGTTGTATACTCCATCGATCCAAATATAAAGCAAGTAGAGCAGGAGTAGGGGTGTTATCTCCTTACGAGAGCCCCGAACCTGGGTAGATCAGTGTTCCTTTCTGTCGTGCTTTTTAGCTCGTTCCCCTCTCCCGAATCCTCCAGCATCTAAGTCGGCCCCCATTTAAGCCATCCTATGGCATATGTTGTTTCACCACGACGACATTTGGCGCCCACCGTGGGGCAGATCGATATGCTGGGCGGAGTGTTTATTCGGACGGGGTCTGTGATAGCAGCTTCGGGAGTGCGCGTGGTCTCTGGCCTCGTCCAGAGGCTAGGCTCGCTCAGCTTCGTCAGTGACAACGCTGGATGTCTCGGCGGCCGGCCGTTCCCCAGGGATGGCCGGATCATGTCTTTCGGTTCCCACGAGGTGTACGTGGGGACTGAGAGAGTTTGCAGGGAAAAGGTGCTGGTGGCGTCGGATCCTCCATCACATCGGTTGGCTCACGCTGGGCGTAGCGCTCGCTCAGTAGAGTCGGCCGAGGTGATGATGGCCGGCACATCAGCGCCGCCGGCAGACGGTGCCGGCAAGGCCGCAACAGCAGCAGCAGGAGATACTCCCCCGGAGCCGCCGATGGCCAAGAGGTCAGCACGTCCTCCGTTGGAGCATGTCGAGAACCTGGCCGGCTCTTCCGCTGTGCCGGCAAGAGGTCAGGTGCTTCTTCCCGTCATCGAGCGACTTCTCGAGCCGGTGCGATCCGGCGATGATCCGGAGCAGACAAGGGAGGTCCTGGAAGGATCTCGTCAGGCCCTCGTCGACGAGGCCCTGGCCATGAACCAGGAGCACGAACGGTTCAACCGGCAACTCCGTGAGTATGAGGCAGCCCATGGTTTTACTCCTGTAGTAACCCGGCCTAGCCGGATAGATGAGGTTAGAACTAGAGGCAGAGATCTTAACACTGAGCTAGGCAAAGATACTAGAGCTAAGAGTCATACTGCAACTAGTACTGTGCCTAAGGTAATTTATAGCTCCCCAGTAAAGAACCTTAGAGCAGCAGCCGAGGTAGCTAAGGACTTAACCATCTTTTGTCTGAAGCTACTAAGCAGCAGGAGGCCTTTAAGAAGGCAAACCCAGGTGCCGGGGCATCCCAGTACATTGCGTCGGTAGGAGGTGCCGGCGCTAGATCGAGGGGCGAGGCTTCGTCCCCGCATCCAAGTGCCCGGCGTGCCGGAAGTGTGACCTCTGGCCGCCGGGACAAGCAGATCCAAGTGTATGATCCGGCAATCGCCGGAAAGCAGGCGATAGTGCAGAAGAGTGTCGGACAGGCTGACAAGTATGTCGGCAGCAAGAAGGCTGGCCAGAATATGGCGGCCGGGCATGGGGCAGCGTCGGCCGGTGGTGGCCGGAGTAACAGTGCAGCCCGGCGTCAGCAGCAGGGCGCCGGAGGTGCAGCGCAGCAGCAAGGTGCAGGTCAACCGGGACATCGTGAAGATGATGGCAATTCCGCCCTTGTCAGGGCGGGATATCAGCAGCAGCATCAGCAAGGCCGGCATACTGAGCAGTATCAGCCGGAGCAGCAGCAGGAGAAAGTGATCGCGGGCCCAATTGCATCCCGGCTAGGACCTCGGTCCTTAGCAGCAAGTGATGCGCGCTTCAAGCTGGACATGATTCACCAAACGGAGTTGGTGGAGAGACAAGGAGCTCCGGGTCCTATGTGCTTTGGACCCCGGATTATGGGTGAGCCGGTACCTGACTTCTTCCAGCTCGCGCGTGGCGCGAGGACATATAACGGCAGTACCAAGCCGGAAGATTGGTTGGAGGATTACTCCACCGCAGTGAACATTGTTGGAGAAAACCTCAGATGGGCGGTACAATATGTACCGCAAATGCTAGAAGGACCAGCCAGGATATGGCTGAACAATCTTCCGGCCGGAAGTATCAATGGCTGGGTTGATTTCGAGGAGCAGTTTGTGTCAAACTTCACCAGCACATACAAGAGGCCGAATCGTCCTCAGCAGCTGGCTAACTGCCGGCAAGGAGTGAATGAGACTGATCGTGCCTACCTGACCAGGTGGTGCACCTTGCGCAATTCCTGCGAAGGAGTTGTCGAGCAGCAGGCCATCATGTGGTTTGCACATGGGTGCCGGCATGGCACCATGTTGTGGCAAAAGCTGCAGAGGGAAATGCCGGCCACGTTGGCCGAAACAATCAAGATCGCTGATAGTTATGCTCTGGGAGATCCCATGCAGCCCAGTCTCGATTCACAAGGACAGGGGCAGACCCAGGGGAACACCATCAGCGCCGGGAGACCAGGGCAATACTATCGCACTGATAACCGGAACAAGAGAAGAGATGAAAGGCCGGATCACCGGTATGGGGCAGCACAAGTGGCAGCTGTGGAAGAAGAGCAAGAGGGCGCCAGCAGTAGCCAGCGTCCGAGATATGAGGGCTATCAGCAGCCTCAGCAACAACAACCGCAGCAGCAAGCACAGCCCTTCCAGAAGAAGAATGTCTGGATCAACAAGAACGCCGGCGGAGCCGCCGAACAAAAGAAGCAGTGGCCGAAGTATACAGTAGGTTTGGCCATGGACAAACCTTGTGTGTTTCACACATTCCAGCCGGGTAAGCCGGCAAACCATTTGACAAGAAACTGTTCATGGCTGGACGACATATTAGCAGGTCGCGCAGGTCCCTGGGGACCGGCTAGACCATCTGTCCCGGCAGCTCCATCGCCGTTGACAGGTGCCAATACAATTGCAGTCCCGCCCAGGCCAGTTAATCCCGGGAATCAGGGCAATGCCGGAAATGCCGGTGTAAATCAAGTGGATCAGAACCATAACCCGGAGTACTATGCCGGAGGACCAGCAGCGGGCCGGAATGAGTACAAGGAGCATGATCAGAGCTACGTGGTCTTTGAGACCGAAAGAACAGACAAGCAGAGCTTGTACCGGCGGTGTCTGGAGGTAAATGCCGTTATGTCGGCAGTACCGAAGCTAATGTACTGGTCTGACCAGGCCATTGGCTGGGACAGGGCAGATCATCCCAGGATCATGCCGAACCCCGGCGGGTATGCTCTGGTGATGGATCCGACATTCGTCGGGCCGGCTAACAACGTGAGATTCAGCAAGGTCCTCATTGACAATGGAAGCAGCATCAACATCATGTACCAAGATACGATGCAGAAGCTGGGCATCAAGGAAAATATGTTGGAGCCAAGCAAGACCACGTTCCACGGCATTGTGCCGGGACTTTCGTGTGCGCCAATGGGCAAGATCCGGATGGATGTCATGTTTGGTAGCCGGGATAACTGCAGGGTGGAGAACCTCATGTTCGAGGTGGTTGATCTGGAAAGCCCCTACCATGCTTTGCTGGGTAGGCCGGCTCTGGCAAAGTTCATAGCCTCTACGCATGTTGCGTATCTGAAGATGAAAATGCCGGGACCCAAGGGAGTGATCACCATCATTGGTGATTACAAGCGCTCGATGGCATGTGCAACCGCCGGATCTAATCTGGCCGAGACTCTGATCATTGCAGAGGAAAAGAAGAGGCTCAAGCGAGCAGTGGAGATTGCTGAAACGGTCGTGGCCGGCAAATCTATGCCGGGCATGGCAAATCCCGGTGGCAGTGCTACTTTTCAAGCAGGCAAGGAGGTCAAAAAGGTGCCTCTGGATGAAGCTTTCCCGGAGCGCCATGCCCTCATCGGGGCAAGTCTGGATCCCAAATAGGAAAGCGAGCTCATCAGCTTCCTCCCTGAGAATCGGGATATCTTTGCATGGTCTACTTCGGACTTGCAAGGGGTGCCGAGGGAGCTGGCTGAGCACGCATTGCATGTGAGACCGGACGCTAAGCCGGTGAAGCAGCCGCTCCGGCGGAATGCCGGCGATAGAAGGAAAGCCATATGGGAGGAAGTGGCCAGGCTCCTAGCCTCCGGCTTTATCAAGGAAGTACTGCATCCGGATTGGGTGTCTAATCCGGTTTTGGTGGAAAAGAAGAAAGATGAGCCCGCCATAGTGAAAGTATGGCGGATGTGTGTTGATTACACCAACTTGAATAAGGCATGTCCTAAAGATCCATTCCCGCTCCCTCGAATCGATCAGGTGATTGATTCCACAGCTGGATGTGAACTGTTATCATTTGTAGATGCCTATTCTGGTTTCCACCAGATCCCTTTGTATGAGCCGGATCAAATAAAGACATCCTTTATTACCCCGTACGGGGCTTATTGCTATCTCACTATGCCGTTCGGTTTAAGAAATGCCGGCGCAACTTACCAGAGATGTATGCAGAAGTGTTTGCATGATCAAATAGATAAAAATGTGCAGGTATATGTCGACGATGTCATCATAAAGACCAAGGAGAGTGATACTCTCATAGGCGATCTCCGGGAAACCTTCGCAAATCTGAGGAGGTTCCGGATGAAGTTAAATCCGGCAAAGTGTACCTTCGGTGTGCCGGCGGGCAAGTTGCTCGGCTTCCTTGTTTCCAGCCGGGGTATTGAGGTAAATCCCGGCAAGATTCGTGCTATAGAAAGAATGAAGCCGCCGACAGATTTAAAGGAAGTACAGAAGTTCGCAGGGTGCCTCGCATCCCTGAGCCGTTTCGTAAGCCGGCTGGGCGAGAAAGCTTTGCCGTTATATCAATTAATGAAGAAGTCCGACACATTTGTCTGGACAGTACAAGCAGATGCTGCTTTCAAGGAATTAAAACAGATGTTGTCAACAGCGCCGGTACTAGCATCTCCAATGCCCCGGGAGCCGATGTTGCTTTATATAGCGGCAACCAACAGGGTTGTCAGTGCAGTGGTAGTAGTGGAGCGAGAGGAGGGAGGCAAAACCGTGCAGCGGCCGGTATATTATCTGAGTGAAGTCCTCTCCACCTCAAAGCAAAACTACCCGCACTATCAGAAGATGACTTATGGTGTCTATATGGCGGCCAAGAAGCTCAAGCATTACTTCCAAGAGCATCCAATCCGGGTAGTGGCCGAAGCCCCTATCTCGGAGATCATAAGTAACAAAGATGCCAGTGGCAGAATTGCCAAGTGGGCAATAGAGTTGTCGCCATATACACCTCAGTATGACAAGAGAGATACAATCAAGTCCCAGGTGTTGGCTGATTTCTTTATTGACTGGGCCGAGATACAGTATGAGCCACCATTGCCAGATGCAAATTATTGGAGGATGCATTTCGATGGGTCCAAGACAATCCATGGCCTGGGTGCCGGCATAGTTCTCAGTTCACCAAAGAATGACCAATTGAGATATGTCCTGCAGATTCATTTTGCAGCGTCAAATAATGTGGCGGAATATGAGGCACTCGTGCATGGCCTGAAGGTGTCTAAGGACATAGGAATTCGCCGGATTATGTGTTTCGGTGATTCTGACTTGGTGATTCAGCAATGTTCCGGCATATGGGACGCGCATGATGCTAACATGGCATCCTACCGTTTCCTGGTGCAGCAGTTAAGTGGTTACTTTGAAGGTTGTGAGTTCCGGCATGTTCTTCGGGCTCAGAACGACGCGGCCGATGCATTGTCCAAGTTGGGATCTTCCAGAGATTCAATCCCGCCCGGCATTTCGTTGGAGCATCTGAGGAAGCCATCGATCAAGCCCTCGCCTGAGTCATCTTCCATTTATGTCCCGCCAGGTCCGGAGGAAGCAGTTCCGATGGAGATAGATGCCGGAGCTAGGTCAGATAACCCGGGGACAGATTCCTCAGCCCCGGGGACTGGGCCGACATATGCGGTAAATGCAGTATTCCGGAGCAGAGCTAAGGGCAACGGTAAAATGTACCAAGAGGTTGTGCCGGTATACCCGGGGACTGCTCCGGCATACCCGGGGACTAATCCCACAGTCCCAGGGACTTCGCAGCCCATGGAGATCGATTATGTGTCGGTCGAAATGATGGAGATAGATCAGGCAGTGTTCACTGTCAGGGAAGTGCCCTCATGGGCACGTCCTATTATGAATTTCTTGGTAGATGGTCAAGTGCCGGCGGATGAAGCCGAGGCACGCCGGATTGCAAGGAGATCCAAAGGGTATACCATAATAAACAAAGAAATATACAAGAGAAGTGTCACCGGAGTATTGCAGAGATGTGTCGAATATGCAGAAGGTCTGGAGATGCTCCGGGAAATTCATCAGGGGGAGTGTGGTCACCATGCTTCGTCCAGGGCATTGGTGGCAAAGGTATTCCGGCATGGGTTTTATTGGTGGCGGCACTGCAAGAAGCAGAAGATTTGGTCCGGAAGTGCAATGGGTGTCAAAGATATGCCCACCAGATTCATCAGCCGGCGTCTGCCTTGAAGACTATCCCGATAACCTGGCCCTTTGCTGTTTGGGGCCTGGATATGGTCGGGGCTTTTAAGCCGGCCAGAGGAAAGATGACCCATATCCTGGTCATGGTGGACAAGTTCACCAAATGGATTGAAGTAAAACCCATAAGCAAGTGTGATGGTCACACAGCAGTGAAATTCTTGAAAGATATAATCTTGAGATATGGTGTTCCCCATGGCATCATCACTGACAATGGGTCGAACTTTGCCCAAGGGCCATTTGCCAGATTTTGTGAGGAAGTGGGAATCCGGCTGGACATTGCGTCGGTTGCTCACCCTTGTACCAATGGCCAAGTAGAGAGGTCAAATGGGCTAGTGTTATCCGGCATAAAACCCCGGCTGATAGAGCCACTGGAGAAGACTCCGGGATGTTGGCTAGATGAATTGCCAGCAGTGCTTTGGAGTTTAAGGACAACTCCGAATAGGTCAACAGGCTACACACCATTTTTCCTGGTGTATGGAGCAGAAGCTGTGCTTCCAACAGATGTAATACATGATGCACCAAGAGTAGTGCTATATACTGAGGAAGAGGCTAAAGAAGCCAGGGAAAATGATGTAGATCTGCTAGAGGAAGCAAGAGAAATAACTCTGTCAAGAATAGCAGTATATCAGCAAAACCTCAGACGCTATCATGCGCAGAAGGTAAACCCAAGGAGATTTCAAGAGGGAGATCTAGTACTCCGGCTAAAGCAAGGAACAGAAGGCCGGCATAAGTTAACTCCTCCATGGGAGGGGCCGTTCATTGTGAGCAGAGCTCTGCACAATGATGCCTATTATCTTATAGATGCGCAGGCCCCCAAGAAGGACAAGGTGGACAGGTCCGGAGAAGAAACCAAGAGGCCATGGAACATAGCCCTACTCCGCCCCTTTTACTCCTGAGCAACACAATGTATGTATTTCCGAATTTCCTTTGTGTGCCGGCGCGTTATGCCGGCACAAGACTAATGAATGAAGTGCCGGCATCCCGAAGAAGCCGGGTCACTAGCTCCGAGATATATTTTGATTGTTTATTTACAGTTTTTTTGTTATATGCCGGCTGGCTTGATTCGAATGTTTCCTATGTCGGCCTAGTAGTGTGTCGGCACCAAAGGCCACTCTTCGACTCAGCTGCTGTCCGAAACCCGGCTTCATGGCTAGCAAGAGTAGATGCTGGAAATTGTCTACACATGGAAAACGGCTAAGGAAATGTAAAGCAAGCGAACCGACATTTTTGTTAAAACTAAAGTTAAAATTTGAAGTGTCGGATGATTTGAAGTCTAAGTTTCAAAGTTAAAGTACTGTATGTTCGATGAAGCAACCTTGAGACTCATATGTCGAAAGCCAATTAAGATAGACAGGTAGCCAAGGTTGTGAAGTTGGGGAAACAGGAAAACAAACTCGGTGACTTAGCCAAAGATGATCCGGCGTTAATAACAAGCAAACCGAGATAAAACTTGTTCAGGTAGCAAACCAAAGGAAATTAAACGTATATCTTACAACTGCACCCGGCATACCGGGGATCTGATAAAACTTAAAGTTTTTGTGCTGCAAAGTCAAGGAGCAGCGGCAGAAGCAGAGCCGCCGGCAGGTGGAGCGGTAGCAGTGGAAGTGTCGGCTTCAGGTGTGCCGGACCCAGCAGATGGAATGGAGCCATCACCTCCGCCCGGGGCAGATGCCTGTTCCAGGGCATCAGTGTCGGCCTCTTCAGCTTCATCTTCATCTTGGCTGGAGTCGGAGCCCTCGGCAGCGGCAGATGCCCCGGCATCGTCCTTCTTCTCCGGCTCGCGGATGTCCCGGACGAAGGCGTCGGTGTCGGCATAGTCCACATAGCTGTGGGCCAACTCCCGGCGCCGGCGGATATGTTCCGGATCCGTGGTCCAGATGGATCCTTCGCGCACGGTGCGCAAGGTCTCCAGGTCTGCTTTCTCATACCAGGAGAGGAAGTAGCTGAGAGCTTCATCAGCTCCTACCCTCGCGCCGGAATCTCGCCATTCCCGGAGGCGAACCTTGGCGAGCTGCAAGTCGTTGCCGAGGTCGACAGGATCAGTGGGAGTCCTTTGTCCTAGCCAGAGGGCAGAGAATGCCTCCTGGGCGCCATAAAAGAGTTCTTCAGTATAGAGGGTCATGGCGTTCTTCCGGGATTGCAGAGCCAGCAGCTGCTCCGACATGTCCCAGTTGGCCGAGTCAACCGGAACACCCCGGTTTTCTCGATCCAACTGCAGAGCCCTCTCAACGTCTTCGACGGAAGCGGGGAACATGTCTGAGAAAAATAAATGATGTTAGCAAAAGGAGAATATGTCGGCATATAGGGTATGTCGGAAGAAAGCATGATATGTCGGGCAGGATAAGGAAAAAGGATTTGAAGCTTACTGGCGAGGTCAGCATTGAGCTGGGCGACGGTAACCTCCCATTTGGTCGCCTGCTCCTTCAGGCTGGCCAGTTCGGCATGGGCAGTGGAGGCATCAGTCTCGGAAGCAACGAGCAAGTCCTGGGTCTTCTTCAGTTGGCCCTCCCTCTGTTCCTTCTCGTCCAGAAGCTCGGTGATCCGGCCCTTCAGCTGTTCTACCTCGGCCTTGTGAGCGACATCCCGGTCGTCCAGTTGCTTGGCCACATCCACTGAGGACATACAGTCCTGGTGGCGTGCCTCCAGTCCAGCCTTCTCATCTGCAACAGTTTGAAGTTAAAAGGATTTGAAGATACATAGCACTGACAAAGATTAAAGGATTTGAAGTGCAAAATGCTAGTTGAAAATTAGCAGAATTCGGCATGCCTGTCAGCTCTTTCACCCTCTTGAGAAGCTCGGCGACTTGTTCTTCAGTGCCAGCTGAAGAATGTCGGCACAAGGTTATGTGTCGGCAGGAATAGTATTGCAAAGTAAAAAGAGGAAAGATATCCGGCATATAGCGGTATGTCGGCGAGGTTTACCTCTCTTGGACAGCTCCAGCTGAAGCTTGCTATGCTCGTCGGATAACTTCCGATGCTCGCATACCAAGTCATGAAACATGTCGGCCCGGGTGTTGTTCATGCGCTGCAAAAGTGCCGGGATTTAAAATGTCAGCAGAGAAATTCGGCATGATAATTAAGTTGAAGATTCTATCAAGTGATCGTTCTTTTGAAGACCCGGCATAGGTGCTGCGCACCTATCCCGGCTCTCGGTGACTAGGATTTGAAGCTCGAATCGAGCTTATATCTCGGTCAAAGGGTTTGAAAAACAATTGAAAAGGGAAATTGATAGAGACCCGGCACAGGTGAGTGCTCACCTATCCCGGCTCTCGGTGACTAGGATTTGAAGCTCGGATTGAGCTCATGTGTCGGCAAATAATTCAAAATAAGCTAACTAAAAGACTATGAGGAAATCCCGGATGTCCGTATCCCGGACAGCCGACATTTTCGGGGACTGGGGATATGTGTATAGGTAGAAAGGACTTACGTTGGTAGCATCGGCCAATCGGTGAAGTCTCTGCTGGAGGCTGAGCAGCTCGCAGGCGATCGGTAGGGGTTTCGCGGCCAGAATATCTGCTGGATTGCCAGTAGCCGCGGCTTCGGCCATCTTCTTGCTCCTGGAATCCGCTGTGTCCATGTCACCAGCATCGTTACACCTGACACAGTGCTCCTTGAGAGACCCGAGGCTTTGGTCACTCTTCGTCCCCAGGGGGACGCGGCCCTCAAGTTCCGGCGTGTCGAAGAAGTTGCGCCGGTAGCCAGGCCGGGTTGCTGCCCTGCCAAGATGCAGGGCTAGAGCAGAGCTGGTCCGGGGCGCTGCCTTCGAAGGAGCAGTGGCGGCAGATGGAGTGCCGGACTTGGTCGGCTGAATCTTCAGTGTGCCGGGCTTGGCCGGGGCAGAGGTCTTGGCCGGCGCCGTGGTCTTGGCCGGTGCAGGTGTCTTTTCAACAGAAGGAGTCTTGGGCACGGGCTGTTCCGGCGCGGCCGGTGCATCTTGGCCAGCAGGAGCAGGATCCGGAATAGTCCGGACTTCCGGCACGGCCGGGCCTTTCCCTTTGTCATCTGTGCCGGCGCTCTTGTTGCTTGCGCCGGCGTCTTCAGTTGTGCCGGCGTCACTGGTGGGCGCGCCGGAGTCTGGTGCTTCGGGGTGGGCTCCTGTGTCCATGTGGACATCAGGAGCCGAGGTTTCCTGTTGAGCCCCCGAGTCCATATGGACGTCGGGGGCAGAGATATCTTGTTCCGGCGGAGGAACGTCCTTCGCCGGGGAGGTGGTCTTCTCAGGCGCAGGCGAAGATGCCGGCGCCGGGGAGGTCGTGTGACTTGCCGAGGGTATGTCGGAGGTGGCAGTTTCTGCCGGCTTAGTGATCTTGGGGCCGCCACTCGAGCCAGAAGCTTGTTCCGGTGCAAGAGGAGCCCTGAAAGAGAGAAAACACCAAGTTAGTAATCAGGGCAAGAGATATGTCGGAAATGAAACAAGCAGAAGGAACTTACCCTGCGGCGACAGGTCTCGGTTTCTTCAGTATGGGCACGCCGACCTTCTGCCTCTTCGGCTTCTGAGGTGTGTCGGGCTGGGGCTTCACCCCTCGCTTCCGGCCGGCACGTCCGCCGGTGGAAGGAGGTCCCTGGTTCAGAGGGGCGGCGTCGACAACCATATCGTCCGGGATAGCTGAGGACGGCATTGGAAACTCATAAGCAATAGGTGTTTCTGGAAAAGCATAAGCAAGAGGTGTCGGGCAGATAAATGTCTGGCAGTCTTCATTGGAGTCATCGTCACTCCGGTCTTGAGAGAAATGCCGGGATGAAGAGCCCTTACCCATGGCAGCTGCAGCACGGGTGCTCCTGGGTAGCTTATCCCAGTGATCCGGATCTTCAACATCCGCAACAGTGCGGTCTGCCGCGATCTTGATCCGGGAGTTCTCCATGGCTTGGAAGCTGAATTTCTGTATAAAAGCAAGTCAAATGATCAAACAAGGGAATGTGGCGGCTTAGTATCTATATGCCGGACCTAGAGTTTATATATCGGACAAGAGGGTTTACCATTGGGGCAGGCCTATCCCGGCTATATGGTTCTAGCCCCCAGGCAAAAGTGGCCTGAGAGGACTTGCAGACGTCCTTGATCCGCCGCAAAGTGTCGGCCGGAGTCAGCTCATGCGTAGAGTGCCGGGTGGGGTCCATGGGCCCGCTCATCTGGCAGATCTTGTGTGACCGGCGCTGCAGAGGGGAGACGCGCCGGCTTATATAGCAGGCCACCAGGTCTTGAGGAGTAAGACCGGCATCCCGGAGCTCGCCCTTAACCCGGTGGAGCGCGTTCACCGGCAGCACCGAATTCTTCGGGTTATAGGTCCAATCCTTCATGGCCAAGGGTGGCTCGTCCACGAAGGGCGGCAGGTTGAGCAGATCCGTGTCGGTGGTGTTCTTGACGTAGAAGAAGCTTTTCTGCCACTTCTTGCAAGATTCCAGGAGTTCCACCTTGGGGAAGTCCGAGCCCTTCCGGGACATGATGGTGGCCGCGCCACAGAGGGTCATGGGGCGGTCCTTCTTTTCCTGGGCCGTCTCCGGCGGATCATCCTTGCTCCGGGGCGGCTCCTGAACGACTTGCTTCCGCAGTTGTAGGTATTTCGCCCAGCCTTGGGTAAGGGGCTCGATGCCGGCATAGCCTTCGCAAAAGGCAGCGAAGGCGGAGAGGATCATCACGGCATTGGCCGGGATATGATGAGGTTGTAGATCATAGGTGTTGAGGAAGTCCCGGAAGAAGTCCGATGCCGGCTGGCCGAAGCCCCGCTCGAAGTGAGCGATGAAGACGACTCGTTCGCCGGGCTCAGGTGCCGGCGCAGTTTCTCCTGCCGGGAGCCGGCACACGACGCCCTCCGGGACTCTCCTGGTGGAGGTGACCCAGGATATGTCGGCCGGAGTAACCTCCGACCCCTCCCAGCCGGAGCGTCCTTGGGCCCGGGCCGAGTTATCTTCCTCGGAGGCCGAGGTACCTGTCATGCTCGATGAAGCCATCGGGATGGCCGGTACGAGGCGTGATAGCCGGAGTCCCGTGGTGTTATTCCTATCAAAGCCGGAGAAAAGAGGGAGGTTAGTCTCTCCGGCATACCGCTCTCACCAATGTTAGCGGAAACAAAAGATCTACCGGGCCAGTTAAAACAGGAAACAAATAAGGGTGAAACTTCTAAGGAAGAACACCTGAGAACGATGTTAGCAATGCTAGTCGAATCCAAAGAATAACAAGCAGAGGAACTGCAGTAGATCTATGCGAGTATGGCTACCAATGCGAAGTTATAAAAAAGCATGAAAGAGGAAGAACAGAGGGAAAGAGGAACTCACCGGAGCTTGGTCGACGGCGGCGGAACGGCGGCAACGAGCGTGCGGGAGGAGGTCCAATCTCCCAGCCGTGTCGCGAAGGAGAGATGCGGCGGTGGCGGCGTCATCGACAGAGATGTCGGGCGTCGTAGAAGCGTCGGCGTCGGCGGGGAGCAGGTCGACGGCGGCGGCGATGCTGTTCCTCTGTTCTTCGTTCCGGCGGTGGAGCGCAGGAGGCAGAGGAGCAGGGGAGGAAGACGATGGTGTGGGGTAAAAAGATAAGTTTACCCCCGCCGCCCTATTTATATGTCTGCCAGGTAAGGGTCGTGGGGAGGGAAGTGCTCCACTCCCCCGACCGTTTCTGCGGCGAGGCGCCACGTGGCGGCACGGAGTGGGGCGGCGGTTCCTGTAACCGTGCCATGACGCAATGATGGCAAGGAGTAACTGCGCTGTGAACCGTCACGTCGTGTGACCGTTCGAGGTGGCAGGACAGTTACAAGTTTCGATGCAAACAGTCAGGCGTGGCTTCTCGAGGAAGACTCGTCTATATGTCGGAATAACTGTCCGATGAATATGTTCCGTCCGGAATACCCTTGGGACCGGCCGGAATAACATTTTGGAAAGGGAACAGTGGCCGGGATATGTGCGGATCACCCAGCATATAACCCGATCGTCGGGATATACCGGAGACCGGAGTATAATGAAAAGAAGATATGTTGAACCTGTCAAGGCTCCACAGTTATGACTGGGGAACCTCGGCAGCTTCGGGGACTAGTGTCGGGGGGATGACCCCCGGTAGGGTCAAGAGGCTAGAAAGATACAAGGTTCATGGTCGACTTTTATACCGGTTGACCTAGGGAAGGGCCTGGCCGGAACATAGGAGCATCGGTCAGGCCGACATATATGTATATCCCGGCTGATGTCTGGATATGCCGGATCAACCGGAATACTAACTGGGGTGTGCCGGCATATACTTAGATATGCCGGCCTATCTATTCTGTGTGTTGTGCAGGAGCAGGGGAGGCCGGATTACCCGACCTTCATAGGTCGTAGGTCCGGCATGTATGTCCAGGATATGGCCAACGGTCATATCCGGGATACTTAAGTCAACCAAGGTGTCACATCGCTACAATCAAGGAAGAAAACATCCAAGCATGGTAGCAGGGTATGATGGCAGGGTGCACAGTGGAGGTTACCTACCCTCACTGTGCACAAGTACAAGCTTACCTCAGAGTGGTAAGGTCACAGTCCTGGAAGTACAAGGTACAGCAAGGGGAGTCCCATCGAGAGCAATCAGGGAGAAAGTCATGGGCGTCTGCCCTCGACAGCAAGTCCTGTTTGGAGTGTAGTTGGTGTCTCCTGGTCTTCTATGACCATTGTAACCCTGGCCACCACTATATAAGGTGGCACAGGGAGTCCTAGCAAAGGGTTGGAGGTTTGTTGGTCACTGAGTATTCCTACACTTAGCAGTCCTTCTTCCTCCTCTAGCAGAGAGCTCGGGAGCACCAGTGTTGTATACTCCATCGATCCAAATATAAAGCAAGTAGAGCAGGAGTAGGGGTGTTATCTCCTTACGAGAGCCCTGAACCTGGGTAGATCAATGTTCCTTTCTGTCGTGCTTTTTAGCTCATTCCCCTCTCCCGAATCCTCTAGCATCTAAGTCGGCCCCCATTTAAGCCATCCTATGGCATATGTTGTTTCACCACGACGACATTATTGCTGTAGCACTAACAATTACTTTCTTGTATTTATTATCTTGCAAAGCTATCTCTCATACCTGTATTGTTGCTCTAGTTTCATTTCCTAGATGATGCAAACGTTTAGTGTGCGTAGAGTTGTATCAGTGGTTGATAGAACTTGAGAGAACATTTATCCCACCTTTGGCTCCCCGTTGGGTTTGATACTCTTATTTATCAAAAAGGCTACACACGATCCCCTATACTTGTGGGTTATCAGCGATATATATACACCGGGACCTTTAGTCCCGGTTGGTAATACGAACCGAGACTAAAGACCCTTTAGTCCCGGTTCGTATTACCAACCGGGACTAAAGGTCCCCCTTTAGTCCCGGTTTGTAAAAAGGCCCGGGACTAAAGGCCCATTTTGGGCGGTTTCCAAAATCGCGCGCGCAGGGACCTTTAGTCCCGGGCCGTTTCACCGACCAGGACTAAAGCGTGTTTTGAATAAACTTAACAAATTGCAATTCATAACTTGACTGAAAATTCGAATTAAATTTTTGAGAAATCTACAACTGCAAATCGAGTGATTCAAAATCCTACAAATCACAAATTTAAATATCTATCAAATGCCACTGTTCCCATATTTGTATGATAATCCAATAATTTTACATAATTAAAATACTCCAAATGTGCTTATAGAAACTTTGAAAATTCATATCTAAAGATTTACAAATCTAAATTTAGTGAAATCAATTGTATTAGTCTTGTTTTGAATTTATCTACAAAATAATGCTAGTCTTGTTTCCTAAAAACAATTAGAAAAAATATTCATGAATTGCTCATTTTATTTGTTCATACACTTTGCTAAAATTTGAAATATGCTTAAATAAGGATGTATTTGTTACTTAGTAATTCATTATATAAGTATTAAACATTATTAACTTTCTTATTTAGATTTATAAACCTCTATTTTGTATATTCATAAATTGCTCATTTTATTTATTCATACACTTTGCTATAATTTGAAATATGCTCAAATAAGGCTATATTTGTTATTAAAATGGTTTAGTAATTAATTATATAAGTATTAAACATTATTAACTTGCTCATTAATACTAAAATGCTTTAGTAATTCATTGTGATGCCATGATGCACCCACATATTGGAACAATACATTACATAAAATGTTTAATACTTGATTACACATCATTACACATCATTTCTTCGCTAGTGTCCCTTGCTTACGATTGTGGCGTAACCATGGAGCATCTTCATCATTTAACTTGAGGCTTGTGTCAGTGTTCACTCTGAAGGGCAGAATTTCACCAAACTGATTATAATCTTGTGACATGTCTGTCTTGTCCTCCACTCCCACGATGGTTCTTTTCCCTGAAAGAACTATGTGGCGCTTTGGTTCATCACATGATGTATTCGCTTTGGTTCTTTTTCTTGGTTTGCTAGTCATATCCTTCACATAGAAAACCTGAGCCACATCTTTGGCTACGACGAATGGTTCGTCAAGGTACCCTAGATTGTTGAGATCCACCGTTGTCATTCTGTACTGCTCGTCCAACTTTACCCCGCCTCCTGTCATCTTCACCCATTTGCACCGAAACAAAGGAACCTTAAAGTTAGGTCCATAATCAAGCTCCCATATCTCCTCTATGTAACCATAATATATTCCCGTTCGCCCTTTGTCGGTTACTGCATCAAAGCAAAGACCACTTTTTTGGTTGGTGTTCTTTTTATCTTGGGCGACCGTGTAAAATGTATTCGCATTTATCTCGTACCCTTGGAAAGTCAATATAGTCGAAGATGGTAATTTGGCCAACAAGTACAGCTGCTCTTCAACAACATTGTCATCCATGAGACGTCTTCGCAACCAATCGCCGAAAGTCGCCATGTGGAGCTATAAAACAAAGGACTCAGACTGCCCTGGGTTTGCTTGGCGTACAATATTATTGTATTCCTCACTATACGGAGCCACCAAGAGGGAATTTTGTAGAACTGTGTAGTGTCACTATAAGAGAAAAGATTTTTTTGTGACAAATCACTTTCGTCACCAAAAATGCCATTTATGTCACCTATTACTCTCTCGTGACGAAAATATGGCGTCACCAGGGTCGTCACGGAAGCTCCATCACAGATTCTTTTATAGTGACGGAATACAAATTTTCGTCACGCAAGAGTGAGCTTCGGTGACGATCCTTACAGCGTCACCTAAGATGGGTTATCCGTGACGGACCTTCTACGTCACCTAAAATAGGCAAATCTGTCACCGTTTAGCATATTCGTTGATGGAATATGCCGTCACAGAAAATTTATGGCGTCACGCGGATTCTGGCAGGTGGGTCCCGCAATGCTGACGTGGCAGCTGGCAGGTCGGTCAAACGATGCTGACGTGGCAGCTGGCAGGTGGGTCTGATACGTCCATTTTGCATCACTATTTTGTATCATAATTTACTGTTATTCATTGATATATTTTACATTTAGAGATGATACTTATGTTATTTCCTCTGTTTTTACATGTTTGATGATCATTGGAGGATTTGCTGCCGGAGTCAGGATTCTGCTGGAAAAAGGACCATCAAGGCACCATATTTTGATGATCAGGAAAATTCCAGAAAAATACCAGAAAATTATATTTTATCAGAAGACTGAAGAAGCCAGAAGGAGGAGGCTAGAGGGGCCACAGGGCAGCCTCACCACCAGGGGGCGCGGCCCAGCCCCTGGCCGCGCCCACCTGTGGTGAGAGCCCCTAGCCCACTTCTGCCATCGCCCCTTCGTGTATTTCATCGGCCCCGAAAACCTAAGTCAAGGGGGGGGGCTCAGAGATAGACACCGCCGCCTCTGCGGGGCAAAAAACACCAGAGAGAAAAAAGCTCTCCGGCAGGCAGAAATCTGCCGAGGAAATTCCTTCCCGGAGAGGGGAGATCGTGGCCATCATCATCACCATCGCACCGGACTTCATCGGGATCATCATCATCATCATCTCCATCACCAGCACCTTCATCGCCACCATCACCATGCCATCCCGCTGTAACATCTTGAGTTGAATCTTGTCAAATTCTTAGGGGAAACTTTCCCGGTGTTGATTACTCTTGTGGTTGATGCTATTGACTGGAACCGTTGAATTAAGGTTTATGTTCAGATTGTTATTTACCATTATTTCACCTCTGATCATGACACATATGATGTCTTGTGAGTAGTTCGTTTAGTTCTTGAGGACATGGGAGAAGTCAAGTCGTTAGTAGTGGAATTATGTTGAGTAATATTTAATGGTTTGATATTTATTTGTTGTGGTGCCATTTCACTAGTGGTGTCATGTGAACGTCGACTACATGATACTTCACCATTTATGGGCCTAGTGAGATGCATTGTGTATTTGGCTACCAATTGTGGGGTTGCTGGAGTGACAGAAACCTAAACCTCCGTTGGGAAACCATTGCACCAGGGAGCGTAGGATCTTAGAGTTTAAAGCTGTGGTTAGATTTATCTTAATTACTTTCTTGTATTTGCGGATGCTTGCAAAGGGGTATAATCACAAGTGTGTATTTATCCTAGTAAGGGTAGTGCGCTAGCACAGGTTCACCCCCATAACACTTATCAAACCAGTAAAGATTATTTAGCGGTATGAAGCGAAAGCTCTTGACAGAAACTCCCGTGTGTCCTCGAGAACGTTTGGTCACCATACGTTACACAACCGGCTTGTCCTTTGCTCTAGAAAGGATTGGGCCACTTGCAGCAATTATTATTATTGTCTTTTATTTACTTGCACTTTATTTATTTGCATTACCAAATACCCCTGAAAAACCGTTTGCTAGTATTTACAGTGAATCCTTGATCAAAATCACTTTTCAACACCTTCTGCTCCTCGTTGGGTTCGACACTCTTATTTATCGAAAGTACTACGATACACCCCCTATACTTGTGGGTCATCAAGACTATTTTCTGGCGCCGTTGCCGGGGAGTGAAGCGCTATTGAAGAGTGGAATTGGTAAAGGTAACCGTCGCTGTGAGTATTGCTTTTATTTTTGTCTTTTACTTTTATTTTATTTTATTTTGCTATGGAGAATTCTCCATTTGGTTTCCTATTTGGAAACACTTCTACCACTGCTGCACATGTGGATGAACCACCACCACCACCTGCTCAATTAGATCCTTTTAAAATACCTATGAAAATTGTTGAGCGTGTTATGCATAACTGCTATTCTGGAGATGGAACTGTCCATCCAGGTGATCACTTACTTTTTATACATGAATTATGTGAGTTGTTCAAGTGTGCAGGTATTTCACCAAGCCAGGTCAAGAGGAAGCTATTCTCTTTATCATTGAAAGGCAGAGCTGAGGAGTGGTATCGGCTGCTTAAAGATGGTTCATCTATTGCATGGGAGGAAATTGTGCCTCTCTTTTATTCCAAGTTTTATCCTCCAAGTGAAATTCATAAAGATCGTAATCGGATATATAACTTTTGGCCTCATGATGGAGAGAGTATTGCCCAAGCGTGGGGGAGATTGAAGTTACTAATGCTCAAATGTCCCATTCATGAGCTCCCCAATAATATTGTTATTGATAATTTTTATGCGAGCTTACTCTTCCTAATAAGGATTATTTGGATGCTTCTTGTTTTGGATCATTTACTCATATGAAAGAAGATGCTAAGTGGAAACTTCTTGACCGTATCCAAAAAAATGCTGAAGGATGGGAAAACGACAAAGGTAGGAAGTCAGGTATAAATTATGATTATGAATGCATTAAAACTTTTATGGGAACCGATGACTTTCATAATGTTAGCACTGCTTATGGTCTTGATTCTCAAATACTTGCTAACTGTTTTAAGGCCTTTGCCTCTTATCTTCATGTTCCAAAGAAAGATTGGAACAAATATCATGCGCCTTATAAAGATTCTATTAGTCATATTCCTGCTGCAGCTACTGAAGTTTGTACTGTTGATAGCATTGTGCCTGAACCTTATTTTGAGAAGACACCTTTCCCTGCTAAGGTAAAAGAGTATTCTACTTTGGTAAGTGTGTCTAATAAAAGTACCAAGAAAGCTGTAGAACCTGATGAGCAAATTACTATTAAGTCTCCTGTAGCTATATTGAAGGACCTTGTTACTAAAGATGTAGGGGATGAATATATTCTCTTTTGTGAAGATGCTTCTAACATTGTCTCACATCCTAAAAGGCGCAGGAAAACAAGTGTTCCTGTTATTTCTGTCAGGATTGGAGATCATTGCTATTATGGTTTATGTGACATTGGTGCTAGTGCAAGTGCCATTCCTTTAGAGCTTTATCAAGAAATTATGCATGAGATTGGAGCTTGTGAACTTGAAGATATTGATGTTGTTGTTCAGCTTGCTAACAGAGAGACTATTTGGCCTCTGGGTATTGTTCGAGATGTGGAAGTTCTTTGCGGTAAGACCAAATATCCCACTGATTTCCTAGTACTTGGTAATGAGGCTAGTAAAACTTGTCCTATTATTTTTGGTAGACCCTTTTTGAATACTTGTAGTGCTGTGATAGACTGTAAGAAGGAGAAATTTTTCACTAAGTTTAATGGAGAGTCTTATGAGTTTAATTTTTCTAAGTTTGCTAAGACTTCTTATGAAAATGACATGCCTGATGAAAATTTTCAAGTTGAACAGCTTGCTTCTATTGCTCTTGCCCCTAATAATGATTTGCAACAATTCATGGAGGACCATGAAAGTGATGTTTACAGGAAGGAAAGAGAAGAGATTGACGATATTTTCCTTCGTCAACAACCATTGATCAAGCACAATTTACCTGTGGAGGATCTTGGTACCACTTTGCCACCTAAAGGAGATCCTGTTTTTGCATTAAAACCTTTACTTGATGATCTTAAATATGCCTATATAGATGATAAGAAAATATATCCTGTTATTATCAGTTATAAGCTTTTAGGAAAGGAAGAAGAAAGGTTATTAGAGATATTGAGGAAACATTGAGGAGCTATGGGATATACTCTTGATGATTTAAAAGGGATTTGCCCCACTTTATGTAAGCATGCTATTAATATGGAGGACGACACGAAACCAGTTGTGGAACATCAACGCCGCTTAATTCCCAAGATGAAGGAAGTGGTAAGAAATGAGGTATTGAAGCTCCTTGATGCTGGTATTATTTATCCTATTGCTGATAGTTAATGGGTTAGCCCTGTTCATTGTGTTCCTAAGAAAGGAGGTATGACTGTTGTGCCTAATGAGAATAACGAGCTTATTCCTCAAAGGGTAGTAGTTGGTTATAGGATGTGCATTGACTATAGAAAAGTTAACAAGGTTACTAAGAAAGATCATTATCCTTTACCGTTTATAGATCAGATGTTAGAGAGGTTGTCTAAGAAGATGCACTTTTGTTTTCTTGATGCTTATTCTGGTTTTTCTCAGATTGCTGTTAAAAAAGAAGATCAAGAGAAAACCACTTTTACTTGTCCTTATGGAACTTATGCTTATAGACGCATGCCTTTTGGTTTATGCAATGCTCCTGCTACTTTTCAAAGATGCATGTCTGCTTTTTTTCATGGTTTTTGTGAAGAAATTGTGGAGGTTTTCATGGACGATTTCTCCGTCTATGGAACTTCTTTTGATAATTGTTTGCACAATCTTGATAAAGTTTTGCAGAGGTGTGAAGAAACTAATCTTGTTCTTAATTGGGAGAAATGCCACTTTATGGTAAATGAAGGAATTGTCCTTGGACATAAAATTTCTGAAAGAGGTATAGAAGTTGACAGAGCAAAAGTTGAGGCAATTGAGAAAATGCCCTGTCCTAGAGATGTTAAAGGTATTCATAGTATTCTTGGTCATGCTGGTTTCTATAGGAGGTTTATTAAAGATTTCTCTAAGATTTCAAAGCCTCTTACTAATCTTCTTCAAAAAGATGTACCATTTGTCTTTGATGATGATTGTAAGGAAGCTTTTGAAACTCTTAAGAAGGCTTTAACTACTGCTCCTATTGTTCAACCACCTGATTGGAATTTACCCTTTGAAATTATGTGTGATGCTAGTGATTTTGTTGTTGGTGCTGTTCTTGGACAGCGCGTAGATAATAAGTTGAATGTTATTCATTATGCTAGTAAGACTCTTGATGCTGCTCAGAAGAATTATGCTACTACTGAGAAAGAGTTTCTTGCCGTTGTTTTTGCATGTGATAAGTTTACACTTTACATTGTTGATTCTAAAGTTACTATTCATACTGATCACGCTGCTATTAGATATCTTATGACTAAGAAGGATGCTAAGCCTAGGCTTATTAGATGGGTATTGCTTTTACAAGAGTTTGATTTGCATATCGTAGATAGGAAAGGTGCTGAAAATCCTGTGGCTGACAACTTGTCTAGATTGGAAAACATTTTTTTGATCCTATTCCTATTAATGATAGTTTTCCAAATGAACAGTTGGCTTCAATAAATGTAACTTCACGAGACCTTCCTTGGTGTAACACCCTCGAATTCATCACAAATTCGAAGTGCCCGTTATGTATTCCACCACAATCCCAGAATCATTGTTGTGATACACATAACGTAGTCGGTAGCCAGTTCCATAGACATTACAATACGATGGTTCAAATACAATGGTCATAGTGACCAAGTTTATATTACAACACAATATAGAGTGGAAATAACGTCTTCGGGTCCATGCCTTCACCCTACAGGCAATGGCGACTCAGGAGATGATCTTAGTTCTGGTACTCATCTTCATAGCCTTCCTCCGGGTAATCTTCCCCATAGTCTGGCCAAGTTGATAGCCAGGGACACAGCCATGAGTACATTGGATGCACTCGCAAACCCTCTTATAAACAAAATGATGAAGTAGATATGCATGGTTGATATGGTGGACTAAGCACTAAGTTTTATTTGCAAAAGCTAGTTTTATTTCCCAAGAATGTTCATTAGTAGAGAAGAAGATTTAATTCTCTAAGTTCAATCTAAAGAGGAACTTCAAGTGTTGGTCAACATCAATGTCAAGTCAAGTCATTCACCAAGTTCACCATAAGTTGTTAACATTCTTGACAAAAGTCAAGTACAGCTTGCCAACTGTCCATGACCGCGGACGCGGCTATTCGAATAGTTTTGAAACCTCTGCAGAGGGGTACACTTTACCCACAAGATTCGATACATCTGCCGGGAGAAATCCACGGCTCGTCATACACAAAGTATGCGAGGTTCAGATAATCAAACAAACTCTTTCACTTGCTCACTCTAGTATCGGATCCTTTCCTAGAGCCCGAGACACGGACATCTCCGTTCCGGCGTCTCTAGTTTTGCCCGCTCCAGGATGCTGGATGAATGGAATTTCCACTCGGTTCAGAAGTATCCGCGCACGGTGCACTTCTATAAAGGATGATACAAGGCCTCCCATACTAGGGTGAACAAACTACGGACTAAGCCCCTTCCCATTTAGGGGTAGTGTGGTCGTACGGTAATGGTTGGCTCACATGGTACATCACTTGTTATCATTTTGCAAATATGTTCCATAGTCCTTAGTCAAGATTATTTTTCCTTCATAAAACCATCATGTAGGAGAATCTCCATTTCAAGTTTTCAAGTTCAAGTCACCAAGTTCAAATAGGGTTCCCCTTAGAGATGGCCTCAATTTTATTAGCGACTAAGCGACTACATTGAGTAATGATACCACTAAATAGGGTTGGATAAACTCAGCTTGATGCTCTTGCTAAGCAAGATATCACTACACATCTATCATTCTACTCTCGCAATTCAATCATGCAATTTACTGAAAACAAGTAGAAGGCAATAGTAAAACTAGGCATTTGGAGTATGATTCAAAAGATGGCTTGCCTTGGTTGGCAAAGTGTCCGGGGTATTCTTCTTCTTCTTGATAAAATTCCCCTTCAATATCCTCCTGAGCAACACTAGCGTCTAATAACGAATAAACACAAGGCACACAATCACTACACCATGCTAACAACACACCAAGCACACATACTTGTTTTCAAACAATAACAATCATGTTGGATTTTATTTGAATTGGGTTGCAAGTTTTTCTTCCAAGTTTTCATTAAGTGTGCAAGTTAGATTTTTCCACCATGTGCCATGTGTTGTTTACTTTTTGGAGTATGGGTATGAAACTAGGGTAATTGGCTAGTTCAAGTGGAGATTGACTAATTAAGTAAATTAGTATTGAGGGAAAAATTTAATCTAAGTGTATAATAAAGAGCTATTATTTTATGCTACACACTAGTGTTGGATTTGGCTTAATTGATGTTACTAACAAAGTGTTAATTGAATAAGGTTGGACTAATCAGTAAGTAAGTTAATTAGTGAGTTCATAAACCAAGTTTCAAGATTTTAGGAGGTTTAAATAATTTTCTAGAATTTTCCTAAGATTAATAGGGCTATGGTCACATTATTCTTATTGAATTAAATCCCTAACTCAATTTGAATTCTAACTAGTTTCAGAGGGTAGACAATTTCCTAAGCTTTCCAACGCATATTTATTTGCTAGAAATGGATTTCTAAATCTCTGGGAATTAAGGTTTGAAAATCATATCTGAAAGATATTTGAAATAATTCAAAAACGAGCGGGAATTAAATAAAAACGATTCGGACCGATTCTAAACGAACTGGGCCGATTTCCTACAGAACCCGAATGGGCCGGCCCGATACCGCTTCGCCCGGGCGGGATACGTTTCGAATTTGAACTGACAGGTGGGGCCTACTCGTCAGGTGACTTAAGTCACCCGAACCGGTACGCTGCCGTTGGATTCTAATCCAACGGCGCGCCTGCGTCGTGTTCGACGACGAGGGTGGAGCTCACCTGCGCGCAGAGAAGAAGACGACGGCGACGGCGACGCGCGTAGAGGAAGCAGAGCTTGACGGCGAGGGGCGGAAAAGGCTCCGGCGGTACTCCTCCTCCAGATCCCGGCGTCCGCTTGCTCAACGGAGGCCGAACGCGGCGGCGCCTTCCGCGTCCAGTACCTCGCCGACGGGGCTGGCGACGTCGAACGAGAGCGAGCGGTGAGAAGAGAGAATGTCTGGGAGCTAGCTGGGAGTGGGGTGAGTGTCGTCGTGGTGAAACAACATATGCCATAGGATGGCTTAAATGGGGGCCGACTGTACGCTGGTGGATCCGGGAGAGGGATGACTCGGTAGAGACCGAGCACAGAAGTCACTGCTAACACATCGAGCTACCCAGGTTCGGGGCCCTCGTGAGGAGGTAACACCCCTACTCCTGCATGTCTGATCTATATGAGCTTCACATGAGAGCTACAATGGTGCTCCTTGAGCTGTGTATCTTGCCTATCTAAGGCTGCACTGGGCAGGAGCTAAAGAGCTAGTGCTAGAGAGCTCCCATGGAGCGAGAGAGAATGAGCCTCCTCTGGAGGCTTGGGGTGATCGATCCCCCTGGTGCCCCTTATATAGGGAGCCCAGGGGACAAGGGATGCCCCACAATACACTATACATGCACTGGTGCTGAGTTGACTACTGGGGTCTTGTCATACTGTGGCTTGCATCAGCACGGTACCGTCCTCGGTACCGTGCGATGCGTCACGGTCATGGGCTAGTCCCATCGATGTCTGTACTTGGAGTCCTTGCCTTCGTCTTCTAGCGTGTGTCTTCAGGATCACCATGTCATCAGTCTTATCCTCCTCCTGAGGATAAGACTGACTAGGAGAGGAGGGATATGCTAGTCTGAGCCAAGGGGCGTCCCAAGACCAGCATACGATGGTGGAGGATGTGCCAGTCCGAGCCTGGAGGCGTCCCAGGACTGGCACGATGCGCTGGAGTTGATGCTAGACGAGGAATATGTCCCGGAGGTAGTAAATCCCGACCTGGAGAGGAATAATCCGGCCTGGGAGTGAATATCCCGGCCTACCAAGGGGATAATCCGGCCTGGGCCAGGGATCCCAGCCTGGCCCGGCCGGAACACTGTAATCCGGCCCAGCCGGGGGAGCTTATCCCGGCCCAGCTGGGTTTATTCCGGCCTAGACAGGGATGACTCGGCCCAGGCTTGTATATGCCGGCCTAGGAGAGTTATAATCCGGTCAGGGCACTTATAATCCGGCCCAGCTACTGTTTACTCGCCTTTTAATATCCTGCACACATAATACAACATATATAATATATATTAGTCATATAAAAAGGGTACTTTGGTATACCCGGGGTTATATCCCCGACATTAGCCCCCGAGGCTGTGGATGACTCGCAGAGTCGTGCACAGGCTTCAACAAGAAATATACCAAAGTCCCAACTCGTATATTCATACAACTGATATGCTGGCCTACACAAGCCAATTCTATCTCATGCCATCATAGGCAATGTCCTGATTGACAAGAACTCATATATATATGATATGCTAGCCTTCATGGGCTATCTCAAAATACTATTGTGCCCTCTTTGGCTATATCGACACTTTGCCTCCTGGGCTATGTCTCATCAACATCGTCTGTTTCGACAATGCCGGAATGCTGCTTTGCCCTCTTTGGCCATATCGATACTTTACCTCTTGAGCTATTTGCCTCTTGGGCTGCTTTGCCTCTTGGGCTACTTTTGCCTCTCGGGCTACTTTGCCTCTTAGGCTACTTTTGCCTCTCGGGCTTTATATAGACCCTTTGCCTCTCAGGCTATGTCTCATCGACATTGTCCGCTTTGACAATGCCGGTATACTGATATGCCTCTCGTGCTGTTTCAACATGTTGCCACTTGGGCCATGTCTCATCGACATTGTCTGCTTTGACAATGCCGGTATACTGATATGCCTCTTGGGCTACTTTGCCTCTCGGGCACTATATCGACACTTTGCCTCTCAGGCTATGTCTCATCGGCATTGTCCGCTTTGACAATGCCGGTATACTGATATGCCTCTTGGGCTGCTTTGCCTCTTGGGCTACTTTGCCTCTTGGGCTTTATATCGACACTTTGCCTCTCGGGCTATGTCTCATCGACATTGTCTGCTTTGACAATACCGGTATACTGATATGCCTCTTGGGCTGCTTTGCCTCTTGGGCTACTTTGCCTCTTGGGCTTTATATCGACACTTTGCCTCTCGGGCTATGTCTCATCGACATTGTCTGCTTTGACAATGCCGGTATACTGATATGCCTCTTGGGCTTCTTTGCCTCTTGGGCTTTATATCGACACTTTGCCTCTCGGGCTATGTCTCATCGACATTGTCTGCTTTGACAATGCTGTTATACTGATATGCCTCTTGGGCTGCTTTGCCTCTTGGGCTACTTTGCCTCTTGGGCTTTATATCGACACTTTGCCTCTCGGGCTATGTCTCATCGACATTGTCTGCTTTGACAATGCCGGTATACTGATATGCCTCTTGGGCCGTGCCATCGCTGGGCACTTGTTAGTACGCAAAATGATAAGACATGTTAATATGCTAAACCGGGATACTCTGTGAAACCGGATATGATAAGAGATATGATGCTTGTTAGCTTTGAGATCGATGTCTCGATATATTACTGAGCCAGAACTGGCGATAACTGAAAGGATTATAGAATGCCGTGATATGCTGGCATGCCGAAATAAACGGCGATACGAGTTATTGATAGATGCCTTGATATGCTGGCGAACCAAAATAAACGGTGATTGGGGATTTTGATCGATGCCATGATATGCTGGCGAACCGAAATAAACGGCGATTGGGGATTTTGGTCGATGCCATGATATGCTGGCATACTGAAATCTTACTCTTGCTATGATATGCCGGCATACCGAAATCTTACTTTCGCATTGATATGCCGGCATACTGAAACCTTGCTCTTTGCCATGATATGCCGGCATACTGTAACTTTACTCTTGCCATGATATGCCGGCATACTGAAACACATATGACTCAAGATATCACTTAATAACATGATGTGCTAACAAACTGACATACCTGAGAACTGAGACTTTGAGATATGCTGGCCAAGATGTAAAGATATGCTGGCTGGGACATAAAATATGCCGGCCAGGATACAAAATATAACATATGCCGGTATACTGAAATTTTGATGTTTGCCATGATATGCTGGCATACTCTGAAATACCTGAGACTTTGAGATATAAACTGAAACCCTGGTGATATAATAGTAATTTCTCCTCTGTAACGGCAATATGGAGAGTCATAGCCGGGTAATAGACATATATATAATGAGACATCCAACCTATTCTGTAGTCATTCTAAAAGACATAGCAATGGTCATAGCATTTGGCATATTTGCAATCTAGCATATGGAGTTTGGCATATAGCCCATATCATTCGGTACACAACTCTTGAAACAAAGCACTTGGCATACAGACTGAGATATAGCAATTTGACATATATGCTAACTTGGCAATTCACAAGGAAGAACTAGGCACTCATGTGCCGGCATATAAATGTAGACATACTGCAACTGGCATATAAGCAAACTTGGCATCTCACAACAGATATTTGGCACTCATGTGCCGGCATATAAATGCAAGTATACTGTAACTGGCATGTGAGATTTGTGATAGAGCATGCATAAACTGGTACTGAGATAGGCATATAACTGATCTGACTGTAAACATGTAACAACTAGCACATGGCATTCAACATATAAAAAACTGGCATACGAGCCTTGGCATACGACAGCCGGCATATAACACATAGCATATGGGATAAAGCATTTGGCATATAAGTAGATACTGAACTTGATATGTTAACCGGCATACTGACTATAGCACTGCAGCAGATATACCAATTGGCATATGCAAAGACATATAACTTGACATAGCATCTTGTTGTTGGCATATAAAACCGGCATATAACATGCCCAGATGAAACTTTGCATAAGACTACAGACATATAAACTGATACTAACGATACTCTTTGCAGCAGGCATATGTAGTGATTTGGCATATAAACAGACATACAGGAGGAAACTGAGAAGCTGATATGCTGGCATACAAACTAATATATACTGAAACAGTACTTAAAAAGCGACTTGCAGGGCTTTAACCTAGCCCCCGAGCTATTTTTTCTATTAAGCTGACCAGGATATGGAGTGAACCAGCATAAATACTTACTTGCACCGTTGAAGAAGTTTGAAATACCAGCAGACGCTCGAGGCGAAGGCGGAACTGTCCCTGGTACGACAAACATAGAATATACCGGCCGGGACATAAGATATGCTGGCCAGAACACAGGATATGCTGGCCGGAACACAGGATATGCTGGCCGGGACTCAGGATATGCTGGCCGGGACACAGGATATGCTGGCCGGGACACAGGATATGCTGGCCGGGACACAAGATATGCTGGCCGGGATTCAGGATATGCTGGCCGGGACTCAGGATATGCTGGCCGGGACTCAGGATATGCTGGCCGGGACTCAGGATATGCTGGCCGGGACTCAGGATATGCTGGCCGGGACTCAGGATATGCTGGCCGGGACTCAGGATATGCTGGCCGGAGGAAGCCGAGCGCCGGCCCGGAGATGCCGATGTAGATCCGGGACAGCCGTATGCTGGCCCGGGCGAGTTGAGGTCAGCCCGGGAGTTGAAGAAGACCTGCTGTGCTCGGAGGCGTTGCTGATGTCGAGCCCCCGAGCAGATGAAGAAGATCCCGTCCGGATGTACTCCTACCAGCGCCTTGATCAGCCCCACGGTGGGCGCCAAATGTCGTCGTGGTGAAACAACATATGCCATAGGATGGCTTAAATGGGGGCCGACTGTACGCTGGTGGATCCGGGAGAGGGATGACTCGGTAGAGACCGAGCACAGAAGTCACTGCTAACACATCGAGCTACCCAGGTTCGGGGCCCTCGTGAGGAGGTAACACCCCTACTCCTGCATGTCTGATCTATATGAGCTTCACATGAGAGCTACAATGGTGCTCCTTGAGCTGTGTATCTTGCCTATCTAAGGCTGCACTGGGCAGGAGCTAAAGAGCTAGTGCTAGAGAGCTCCCATGGAGCGAGAGAGAATGAGCCTCCTCTGGAGGCTTGGGGTGATCGATCCCCCTGGTGCCCCTTATATAGGGAGCCCAGGGGACAAGGGATGCCCCACAATACACTATACATGCACTGGTGCTGAGTTGACTACTGGGGTCTTGTCATACTGTGGCTTGCATCAGCACGGTACCGTCCTCGGTACCGTGCGATGCGTCACGGTCATGGGCTAGTCCCATCGATGTCTGTACTTGGAGTCCTTGCCTTCGTCTTCTAGCGTGTGTCTTCAGGATCACCATGTCATCAGTCTTATCCTCCTCCTGAGGATAAGACTGACTAGGAGAGGAGGGATATGCTAGTCTGAGCCAAGGGGCGTCCCAAGACCAGCATACGATGGTGGAGGATGTGCCAGTCCGAGCCTGGAGGCGTCCCAGGACTGGCACGATGCGCTGGAGTTGATGCTAGACGAGGAATATGTCCCGGAGGTAGTAAATCCCGACCTGGAGAGGAATAATCCGGCCTGGGAGTGAATATCCCGGCCTACCAAGGGGATAATCCGGCCTGGGCCAGGGATCCCAGCCTGGCCCGGCCGGAACACTGTAATCCGGCTCAGCCGGGGGAGCTTATCCCGGCCCAGCTGGGTTTATTCCGGCCTAGACAGGGATGACTCGGCCCAGGCTTGTATATGCCGGCCTAGGAGAGTTATAATCCGGTCAGGGCACTTATAATCCGGCCCAGCTACTGTTTACTCGCCTTTTAATATCCTGCACACATAATACAACATATATAATATATATTAGTCATATAAAAAGGGTACTTTGGTATACCCGGGGTTATATCCCCGACAGTGAGTTCGTTCGTTTGCTCGGAGGGGGTTTTTATAGGCCAGAGGGACGGGGATAGGGGCGCCCAGTGGGTGGCCGGCGCAGGGTGTGCTGGCGACGTGCACGGGTGAGGCCGGGCACGGCGGCCTTGCTCGCGTGCTGGCGGGGTTCTGTCTCGGCGACGGAGTGCTGTGGGTCGGCTCTGGCGAGGTCACGGCGGTCGGCAACTTGCAGAGAGGAAGAAGGAGAGGAGAGGGGGTCCGGGCGGTGTCCTCCTTTTCCTTCCCTATCTCACGGCCTGGGTCGGGGCTGGGGAGGCTGGGCTCGACAGAGGGAGTGTCCACGGCATGGCTACAGGGCCTGGGGCGAACGAAAACAGTGATGCTCACAGTGATTTGATTTACTCCGATTTTTGCTCCCCAGGTGTTCGATCAAATGCCCGCAAGAAACTCAAATTCGAATTTTTGAAATTTTTCACTTTGGGTGGTCAATATATTGGACAAGGTTTCCAGAGATATTTTTGTTCTGAAGAAATAACATGTTTTGTAAAAATTTGTATTTGAAATTAGGGTTTGGTTGCTGAATCAGATTCAAAGTTTTGGCAGAAGTTTGAGAGGGTTTCTTGTTTGAGTTTTTGTTGGAAACCTCTAGGTTGAGTTAGTATGTGATCTGGTCAAGCTCAACTAACTGACCACACCTTTGCTTGAGTTACAGGTTTCTTATTCTAAGGGTCCAAAGTAGGGTAGTCAATAATAATTTCTAGATCAACTTTTTCTCCTCTTTTTCTTTCTTTCTTTTGTTTCTGGTTTCTTTGGCTCTTATAAATCTTCTCAATTGCTTCTGTTGGTTAAGTTAGAATTAACTAACTATTGCACAACAATTTTATACACACATAAAATCATAGAAGACATATAATAGAAAATACATGCATACATGCAATATGAATGAAAAAGTTTTTGTTGGTCCAAAATTTGGTACTTTACTTCATAGGAAATGGATTACAAATATTTGGGTTGTTACACTTGGTATGCTGATTATGCTAACTTTATTGTTTCCAAGTATCTGCCTCCAACTTTCACAGCTCAGCAAAGAAGGAAGTTCTTTTATGATTTGAGGCATTACTTTTGGGATGACCCACACTTATATAAAGAAGGAGTTGATGGTATTATGCAAAGATGTGTTCCGGAATATGAGAAACAAGAAATATTGAGGAAATGCCATGGAAGCACTTATGGAGGACATCATGCTGGAGATAGAACCGCACAAAAGGTTCTACAATCAGGTTTTTATTGGCCAACCCTCTTTAAAGATGCTAGAAGGTATGTTTTATCTTGCGATGAATGACAAAGAGTTGGTAATATTTCTAGACGAAATGAAATGCCTATGAGTTACACTCTTGTTATTGAACCATTCGATTGTTGGGGATTTGGCTATACTCACATACTTGTTGATGTTGATTATGTTACTAAGTGGGTAGAAGCCATACCGACAAAGAGTGCTGATGGTGAGACCTCGTTAAAAATGCGTAAGGATGTTATTTTTCCTAGGTTTGGTGTGCCTAGATATCTTATGACTGACGGAGGTTCTCATTTTATTCATGGCGGTTTTAGAAAAACTCTTGCTAGATATGATGTTAATCATAGAATTGCTTCTGCTTATCATCCCCAAACTAGTGGGCAGGTAGAACTTTCAAATAGAGAGATCAAGTCTATCTTGCAGAAGACTGTCAATAGATCTAGGAAAAACTAGGCTAGCCAGTTAAATGATGCTTTATGGGCTTATAGAACTGCTTATAAGAACCCCATGGGCATGTCTCCTTACAAAATGGTTTACGGAAAAGCGTGTCACTTGCCTTTAGAATTAGAACACAAAGCTTTTTGGGCAGTGAAAGAGCTTAATAGGGATTTTAAACTTGCCGTAAGAAGAGGTTGTTAGATTTGAGTTCTCTAGATGAGTGGAGAAACGAAGCCTATGAGAATGCTAGACTTTTCAAAGAGAAAGTCAAGCAATGGCATGATAAGAGAATTCTTAAAAGAGAGTTTCATGTTGGTGAGAAAGTTCTATTGTATAGGTCTCGCCTCAGATTTTTTGCAGGAAAATTACTCTCTAAATGGGAAGGACCATATGTTATTGTGGAAGCGTACCGCTCAGGTGCGATAAAGATTGCTTCTTTGAAAGATGACACTACACAAGTGGTGAATGGGCAAAGACTCAAACATTATATTGCTGGAGATTCTTATAATGAAGATGTTGATGTAATTGAAACAGTTTCTCCAGAAGAATTCATCCAGGACAATTTGCAGGAACTTGCAGAGTTCGTTTTCGAATAGGTAACGGTTCTAGTCAGAAAAGGTTCACATAAAACTTTTTCATTAATATTTTTATCGTTTTTATTAAATATGAAAAATCGTGAGACAAAAACGGGCAGGAGACGGAGTTCGGTGGCTCCTCACCACCAGGGGGCGCGGGCCCACCCCAGGCCGCGCCACCCTGTGGTGAGTCCACCCCGGATCTCGTTTCTATCCCGGTTTCCTCCTGTGATTTCATCTTGATGTATAATTTTCACGTATATAACCACTGGAGTCCCCGAGGTCTGTATATCATTTTCTCATCGTGTTTTGTTTCGAGCTGTTTTTGTCAGGGGATTTTTCTCAGCTTTGAGTTGCAATGTCTTCGTCCGGTCCATCCGAGGAGAACCCTCTTGCGGATACCATTAATCCGTATATGAGGGAGCTGAAGATGCATCTGAAGGAGTTGTTGCTCAAAGAAGGGGAGTTACAGATCAAAGATGTCCAAGGCCCTAAAGGGGAAGGGAGTCTCGAAGCCAGGATGGAAGCACTGGAACAAGAAGTTTATAAATATAAGAAGATGGCGGAGCGCGAAGTGGACATCATCCATAGGATTAATCAAGAGCTTGTCACCAACTACAAGAAGGAGATTACAGAACTCTGGAAGGACTTCTTTTTGCTCCATGAGACCACTAACGAGTTGCAAGCACAACTCTATGATTTGCAGAACCAAAACTGTGAGTATGAAGCTAGGTTTAAAAAAATGAGTGCTGCTGCAAGTTTCAGGATATTGGAGACCAAGACATCCTTCTTTGATGGAGGACCTCTGCCTTGGAAGTATGACATCGATGAAGACTCACCACCATCGCCAAAGGAGTAATTCGTCATCGGTATAGGCATCCCCTTGGCTTGTTCCAAGCTTGGGGGAGTGCCGCGGTATCACATCATCACCTTTCGCTCATTTACTTTTCAAGTAGAGTCATATCATGAATAGAGAAGTTATCTTATAGAATAGTTTGCAGTGTGGAAGTATCCTCCTTGGTTGGTTATCTATGTATCCCTTGGTGTGAGTTGCGGTATGAAATATTAATGAGAAGTTTTATCGTTTACTTTCCGCACACTTTATTTTAGTTTGCAATGTTTTTTATATGATTAGTCTTGTTGATTAGTATTGGTATCACTTTGGGAGCATGAGTAAATTTAGTTGGTTTTGGCAAACTTAGCTTGGTCAGTAGCAACATTACCTTGAGGTTTGAGTAGAAAAGAAGAAAGAAGTGCTTGTAGTTGCATCACTTCAGTTTTCCTTCATGATTGGCTTATAAGCATTATTATTCTCAAAGTTAAAATCGTTGTACCTTCAAGGAAGTTTGCATGATTGTTCGTATTATATGTATGTTTGTTTGTTTGTTTCATGCAACTCTTATGCTTGCTACCCAGCCTTGCTAGCCAAAGACCTGTACTGAGAGGAATTACTTCTCGTGCATCCAACTCCTAAAAACCAAGTCACTTCCAAAGAGTCCACTATAAATTCCTATGCATGGTATTTCAAGCCATTCCAAGTAAATTTTCATGTGCTACCTTTCAAAAACCTTCAAACACTTCTCATTTTGTGCCACTATTTTTGGCACATGAGGACGTAGTGGATGGGTTAGTTATCTTCCATTCTAAATTAAGTACCCCTCGACTAGGCAGCTTCATCTGCTCATCATTAATTTTGCAAGGGAGCTGGCCAGACCATTATAATCTCAAAAAGAAAAGAAAAAGGCACTCCTCCATGGTATGTGAAAGTTGGTTGGCACCCGATGGAATCGGTTAGCCATGGTTTGAGAAAGGAAAAGGTGGGGAGGAGTGCCAAGTTATAAAAGAGCACCAATGTGCCAATTAATCAAACATCTCGGAACCGCTCTCACTTGTTTAGTATGGAAGATATCAAGAACTCCGTTGCTAGTCATTGACAAAAGCAACCACCTCTCAAAACAATTTTTACCTCTGTTTTACAAATGGAAAGCTCTAGCACATGTTTAATCCCTGCTTCCCTCTGCGAAGGGCCTGCCTTTTACTTTTATGTTGAGTCACCCTATTCCCTTCTATCTCAAGCAAGCATTTGAGTTGTTATGTTTCATTCATCCATATGTTGATCCATTTAATCATGTTTATTAACTTCTTTTGCTAGTACAATGCTTTTGTCTGAAGGAATATATCTTTGAAAGCTTTCTATGAATGCAAAAAAGTTTGTTTCGTTGAGCATATGGTTTTTGCTATATTAGCTCTGTTTTAAAAGGCTCCATTCAAAAGCTAGTATAGTTTGTTCATTGTTCTCTGACCAAGAACTAAGGTTTGCCACCACCAATTATAGTTTACCTTGTGCATCCTTATTTGTGATTCCCTTTTACTAATTGCCAGTCTTTATCATATAAAGGGAAGTTGCTATCTATTATACCTTGTGCCTTGGTGAATGTGATGCTTCTTGTCCGTTTTTTGATTATCGACACTTCACTCCATAAACCTGTGGTCATGTTTACCGAGTTTAGTTTTCGCTTGGGGACAAGCGAGGTCTAAGCTTGGGGGGGGGGGTTGATACGTCCATTTTGCATCACTATTTTGTATCATAATTTACTGTTATTCATTGATATATTTCACATTTAGAGATGAAACTTATGTTATTTCCTCTATTTTTACATGTTTGATGATCATTGGAGGATTTGGTGCCGGAGTCAGGATTCTGCTGGAAAAAGGACCATCAAGGCACCATATTTTGAAGATCAGGAAAATTCCAGAAAAATACCAGAAAATTATATTTTATCAGAAGACTGAAGAAGCCAGAAGGAGGAGGCTAGAGGGGCCACAGGGCAGCCTCACCACCAGGGGGCGCGGCCCAGCCCCTGGCCGCGCCCACCTGTGGTGAGAGCCCCCTGGCCCACTTCTGCCATCGCCCCTTCGTGCATTTCATCGGCCCTAAAAACCTAAGTCAAGGGGGGGCTCAGAGATAGACATCGCCGCCTCTGCGGGGCGGAAAACACCAGAGAGAGAAAAGCTCTCCGGCAGGCAGAAATCTGCCGGGGAAATTCCTTCCCGGAGAGGGGAGATCGTCGCCATTGTCATCACCATCGCACCAGACTTCATCGGGATCATCATCATCATCATCTCCATCACCAGCACCTTCATCGCCACCATCACCACGCCATCCCGCTGTAACATCTTGAGTTGAATCTTGTCAAATTCTTAGGGGAAACTTTCCCGATGTTGATTACTCTTGTGGTTGTTGCTATTGACTGGAACCGTTGAATTAAGGTTTATATTCAGATTGTTATTTACCATTATTTCACCTCTGATCATGATCCATATGATGTCTTGTGAGTAGTTCGTTTAGTTCTTGAGGACATTGGAGAAGTCAAGTCGTTAGTAGTGGAATTATGTTGAGTAATATTTAATGGTTTGATATTTATTTGTTGTGGTGCCATTTCACTAGTGGTGTCACGTGAACGTCGACTACATGATACTTCACCATTTATGGGCCTAGTGAGATGCATTGTGTATTTGGCTACCAATTGTGGGGTTGCTGGAGTGACAGAAACCTAAACCTCCGTTGGGAAACCATTGCACCAGGGAGCGTAGGATCTTAGAGTTTAAGGCTGTGGTTAGATTTATCTTAATTACTTTCTTGTATTTGCGGATGCTTGCAAAGGGGTATAATCACAAGTGTGTATTTATCCTAGTAAGGGTAGTGCGCTAGCACAGGTTCACCCCCATAACACTTATCAAACCAGTAAAGATTATTTAGTGGTATGAAGCGAAAGCACTTGACAGAAACTCCCGTGTGTCCTCGATAACGTTTGGTCACCATAAGTTACACAACCGGCTTGTCCTTTGCTCTAGAAAGGATTGGGCCACTTGCAGCAATTATTACTATTGTCTTTTATTTACTTGCACTTTATTTATTTGCATTACCAAATATCCCTGAAAACCCATTTGCTAGTATTTACAGTGAATCCTTGATCAAAATCACTTGTCCACACCTTCTGCTCCTCGTTGGGTTCGACACTCTTATTTATCGAAAGTACTACGATACACCCCTGTCGGTGTTCTGGATACCGGGGTATCCCGGTCCTCCTGCTCCTGGGCCCCGTCATCGGTCCATCTTCAGCCCAGGGGAGAATCGACGACCCAAGCTACGAAGAAGACCCTCATGAGGAGGCGCCTCATGAGGAGAACGACGGCGGAAACTGCTAAGGACCAGAAGACCTCCTCACGAGCCCCCGCTGGTGAGGAGGGGGACCAAGTCCGCGTCAGCTTAGCACATTGGCGTGCAGAGCAAGAAGATGAAGGGCAGAAGACCGCGTACCGCCCACGCTACCCCCGACAGGGAGGAGACCAACTTTCGCTGTGCCTGCCCAAAGCGGCACAGTGGTTGTTGGCCACCCCCCTAAAAATAGCGTGGACGGTGCAGGGTGCCAGAGGAAGACGTCAGCTTCCTCCACCCACTCCTGTGGACCGGCGCCACTACCCTACGAAGACTACGTCCACAGAAGAGAGTAGTCTACAGCTATCCTCCCTCCTTGGTCGTGTGTGTGGCAACCCCTTCCCCAAGAAGATAAGGGGAAGGAGGACCTTGGCGCTATAAAAGGAGGGGAGGCTACCCCTTAGAGGGGATCTGATCTTCTCCGAGTTGCTAGCTGGGCACGCAGGTTCTTCAACCTCTGGCCAGCTAGAACTTTGTAACCAAGACCTTGTACTCCTCGCGAGGTGTCGCGTTGCAATACAAGAAGGCAGGAAGTAGGGGTGTTACCTTACCACGAGGGCCCTGAACCTGGGTAAAGCTCGGCGTCTCTCTCTGCAGTGCGTAGTGCGTTCGACAAATCGAGGCTTCCGTCACCGTGCTTCGTTGCGATCCTAGATCTCACACGTTCAGCCCCCTGCGTTCGAATCTTTGGGTCCGTCGCGTGGTACCCCGTGTTCTTGCGACACGAAATCCATCGACATTTGGCGCGCCAGGTAGGGGGCTGTGGTGTGTTTTCTCCTAGATCTGCTTCGACATGGCCGACGCCAACGCAAGGCTCGAGCGTCTTCGCCGTCGCAACGCTGTTCGGGGGCAAACCGAGCCCATCTTCCGTCATCGTGAAGCTTCGGCCAAGGAGGAAGAGGAGGAAGATCTGGAGTCCTCCTACCTCCCGTCCAGGCATACAGAGCCTTCGCTCTCCTTCACCGCCACCGCCACTTCTCGCGCTCGTTCTGGGAGTCAGCTGTCTCCTGCGCAGGCTCTCGCCATGGCGTAGGAGCTGCTGCGCTATCAACCCACTGATGACGGGCGTGAGGGGTGGTGCGCTCGAATCGCCGAACTCGTCGCCATCGCCAACGAAGACCCGGCCCAGGGAGGAGCCCAGGGCGCGGGAGACCCAAATCCGGCGGCGGGGCGCCGCGCCCTGGGCGCCGGAGATGGGAAGGCCACCAAGGCCAAGAAGGTGGTTTCCCGTGCCGCATCTTCGCCGCGCGGGGAGCCCAGCTGCCAAATCGTCCAACGCGCTCCGGAAGACGCACGCGTCTCCCTCGAGCGCCGCCGCGAAAATCATGACCGTGCAATCGACGACATCGGCGAAGCTGGCAAGAACGTCAGGACCCCCGGCGACCCTATCTACAACCCCGGGTGTCTTGCTCTCACTCGCCAGCAACGCTACGTCGTCTGGCCTGACAAGTTCAAGCCGGACATCGGCGCGCATTACGACGGGACCACCAACCCCGTCGAATTCCTGCAGCTCTACGTCGTCGCCGTCCAGGCCGCGCGTGGAGATCAGCGTGCCATGGCAAATTGGTTCCCTATGGTCCTCAAGGACGCTCCGCGAACCTGGCTCATGAATCTTCCTCACGAGTCCGTGACTTCATGGAAGGATTTATGTCGTCAGTTCGTCGCCAACTTCATGCCCACTTACGAGCGCCCCGCTACCAAGAACGATCTCAAGGCGGTGCGTCAGTACAAGGGCAAGACGCTTCGTTAGTATATCCAGCGCTTCAGCCAGATGAGGAACAAGATCCCCAGGATCTCTAACGAGGAGGTCATCTCCGCGTTCTCCACGGGCGTCTCCGACATCAAGATGAGGGAGAAGTTGTCCGTGAATGATGAGCTGACTTCCGTCGTCAGGCTCTTCGAGATCGCCGACCGCTGCGCCAAGGCCGAGGAGGGGAGGCTCTTCGTGCATAACCTACCGGAGGCGCTTCCCCCAAAGCCGAAGTCCAAGGACCCCAAGCGAAAGGAGGCCGCTGTCCTCGCGGCGGAACCAGATCATAAGCAACGCCGCGGGGACCGCTCCGAACGCGACAAAGGTCATCGCCGCCGCTACTGCATTCTCCACAAGAAGGACACCCACAATACCGACGATTGTTGGATTGTCAGAAAGTTCCATGAAGAAAATGGCGTCTCTAAGCGCCGCGGGGGTGGCCGCAGCTACGGCAAGAGTGGATCCCGGGGCGATCGCCGCGACGACGACCGCGAGGAAGGTCGCCGCCGCAAGGGTCTGTCTCGAGCCGATCCCGAGCCGCTGCCGCTGCCCCCACCAGCAAACGATCGTCGGGAGGAGAACCAGGGGGGCTATCAAGAGCCGCGAGACTTCGCCGCTTGCCTCCTGGGTGGAGCTCAGGCTCCTTTGTCCAACCGACACTTCAAGCAGCTATCGCGAGAGATCGCGGCGGCGCAGCCCAACATCGGCAACCGCCTAATGAAGTGGTCAACGTGCAAGATCGGCTTCGACAAGGAGGACCATCCGGCCTCCACCAGGGGCGTGGGCACAATTCCTCTCTTGTGCACGCCAACCATCAACAACGTCGCCGTCAATCGCACTCTCATCGACGGAGGGGCGGGCCTCAACATCATCTCGGTCGAGATCTTCGAGAAGATGCAGGTGCCGTACCACCGGCTCATGCCAACTCGGCCATTCTTCGGGGTAACCGAAGGGTCTACAACGCCAATTGGGCAGGTACGCCTGCCTGTTACCTTCAGCACCCGGGACAACTACAGGACCGAAAGCCTCGACTTCGACGTCGCCTACATTGCGCTGCCATACAATGCCATTCTCGGCTATCCAGCCCTGGCGAGGTTTATGGCAGCTACGCATCATGGCTTCAATGTTCTCAAGATTCCGGGCGCCAACGGCACGATCACCGTGCGCTGCAATGAGAAGGATGCTTTCCGATCGGTGGAGCATGTCTACCGTGAGGTCGCCACCATGTTCCCTGCCGACGAAGATCTACTGGAACAATCCGGCGACCTCGCGAGGAAGAAGCAGCTCGTGTCCCAAGAGCGGGCTGCTGCGAAGAAGGCCTCTCTTGAGCCCCACCTGCAGGGCTCAACAGGGAAGAAGTTCGCCGCCTCCGCATTGCCTACTCCAAGCGAGGACCTGGTCCATCCGATGCTGGACATGAGCATTGGGGAAGCCGCGGTACTCTCAGGGAGGAGGCCCCAGTTCACCCAAGAGCGCTCGGCAACCAAGAAGGTCCCGCTTCAGGCTGGGGGCTGTGAAAACTTCGTCACCATCGGGGCAGGGCTTTCCCCCAAATAGGAAAGCGCGCTCGTCACCTTCCTGCGGGCAAACTCTGACATGTTCGCTTGGACTCCGTCAGATATGCCCGGCGTTCCCAGGGAGGTGATCGAGCACCACTTAGCCGTGTGCCCTCAGGCACACCCCGTGAAGCAGAAAACTAGGAAACAAGCGCAAGAGAAGCAGGACTTCATAGTCAAGGAAATAGAGAAGCTGAAGAAGGCCAAGCTAATACGCGAGGTAGCCCACCCCACCTGGATTGCAAATCCGGTGGTAGTCCCAAAGTCAAATGGTAGTGGGCGCCTCTGCGTGGACTTCACAAGTCTTAACAAGGCCTGCCCCAAGGATCCTTATCCGCTCCCAAGGATAGATCAAATCGTCGACTCCACCGCCGGCTGTGACCTCCTTTGCTTCTTGGATGCTTTCTCCGGCTATCATCAGATCAAGATGGCAAAGGAGGACGAGGAGAAGACCGCCTTCATCACTCCTTGTGGTGTGTACTGCTACGTCTGCATGCCCTTCGGCCTGAAGAACACAGGAGCCACCTTCCAAAGGCTCATGCGCAAGGCTCTGGGGGCTCGGATGGGAAGGAATGCGGAGGGCTACGTCGACGACATCGTCGTCAAGACTCGCGAGAGTCACACCTTCATCGAGGATCTGGAAGAAACATTCATCAACCTGAGAAAGGTAAACATCAAGCTCAACCCCGCCAAGTGCACCTTCGGCGTACCGTCGGGAAAACTGTTGGGGTTCCTCGTGTCCCATCGCGGGATAGAGGCGAACCCTGACAAGGTCAAGGCCATCGAAGAAATGCGTCCACCGTGCAATCTCAAGGAGATGCAACGCCTCGCGGGATGCATGGCAGCCCTGGGGCGCTTCATCGCGAGGAGTGGGGAGAAAGCCCTGCCCTTCTTCAAGCTCATGAAGCGCACTGGGAAGTTCGAGTGGACTCCGGAAGCCGACAAGGCCTTCGCTGAGTTGAAAAGGTACCTCACGAGCCCACCGATCATGGTTGCCCCAACATTCCGTGAGCCCTTGCTACTCTACATCGCGGCAACTCCAAGGACAGCAAGCGCCGTTCTCGTCGTGGAGCGAGACGCAAGGGTGATCGCCAAGGAAGAGGTCGGTCCTCCCGGTCCGGGGGCTCCTCGCGAGGTGGAGGCCGCTGCACCTCCCGACCCTCAAGAGGAACCGCCCGTTGCATCTCCGCCGACCGAGCCGCTCTCCCAGAGCAACGCTCAAAAGCCTCCCGAGGAGGAAGCTCCCGAGGGTGTCGCCAAGGTGCAGAAGCCCGTATACTTCGTCAGCACGGTGCTACGTGACGCTCGGGAGTGCTACACCATGCAGCAAAAGCTGCTCTACACCCTGCTCATCGCTTCGCGGAAGCTACGCCACTACTTCCAGGGTCACCCGATAAAGGTGGTAACCGATCGTCCCCTGGAGACCATCCTACGCAATCCCAACGCCACCGGGCGGGTGGCAGAATGGGTCATGGAGCTTCAACCCTTCGAGATCTCCTTCGAAACTACAAAGGTAATCAAGAGCAAGGCTTTGGCCGAGTTCACTGCGGAGTGGACCGATCCGTTCGCCGACGAGCCTCTAGAGGAGGAGTCAACGCTCCCAGGAGAGGAGGCCCCAGGCCTCTGGGTCATGCACTTCGACGGCGCCTTCAACCTCCCCGACGCAGGAGCTGGTGTTGTCCTGACCTCTCCCTCTGGAGACAAGCTCTTCTACGCCGCACAGCTCTGCTTTAAGCCTGAGCACAAGGTCTCCAACAACATCGCGGAATATGAAGGGCTACTCGCCGGCTTGAGGGCGGCAAACGCTTTGGGCATCAAGCGCCTCATCGTCAAGGGAGATTCACAGCTGGTTGTGAACTTCTCGAACAAGAGCTACACTCCAAAGGATGAGCACATGGCGGCTTATCTCGAGGAGCATCGAAAGATGGAGAAACGCTTCCAAGGCTTGGAGCTGAAACACATCCCGAGAGGAGAAAATGTGGAAGCCAACGAGATCGCCAAGCGCGCCTCTCATCGCCTGGCACAACCTGCCGGCATCTTTGAGGAGCGTCTCTTCAGACTGTCCGCTTCTCCATCGACATCCGAACCAGACCCTCCACCTGCCCTGCCGCCGCCGCCGGAGCAGGGGGCTCCAGACTGCGGGCCTCCTTCGGGTGACCACGTCCTTCTAGCATTGGCACGGCAGGAGGGAGTGGACTGGATCCTTGAGCTCAAGGCCTTCCTCATCAGCAGCAGGCTTCCCGAGGATGAAGAGGAGGCCGAAAGGATCGTGCGTCAAGCTTCGGGCTACTGCGTCAAGGATGGTGACTTGTACCGGCGTCGCCCAAGCGGCGTCGCTCTGAAGTGCATATCTACTCACCAAGGCCAGGAGCTTCTCAGGGACATCCACGCCGGCGAGTGCGGCCATCATGCTTCTGCTGCAACTCTAGCCGCAAAGGCATATCGAAGCGGCTTCTACTGGCCTTCAGCGCTCGGAGATGCGGCGGAGATGGTCAAGAGGTGCGAGGCGTGCCAATTCCACGCCAAGCAGATCCACCAGCCGGCGCAGGAGCTGCAAACCATCCCACTCACTTGGCCCTTTGCAGTATGGGGGCTGGACATCCTTGGTCCGTTCCCCAGAGCGCAAGGGGGCTACCGCTACCTCTACGTCGCCATCGACAAATTCACCAAGTGGGTGGAGGTGGAACCGGTGTGCACCATCCCGGCCAGGCCCGCAGTCAAGTTCATCTGTGGGCTGGTCTGTCGTTTTGGTGTGCCTAACCGCATAATCACCGACAATGGCAGCCAGTTCACCAGCGGACTGTTTCGGGAGTACTGTGCATCGGCCGGCATCAAGATCTGTTTCGCCTCCATCGCCTACCCCCGGAGCAATGGCCAAGCTGAGCGTGCTAACGCCGAGGTCCTCAAGGGGCTCAAGACGAAAAGCTTCAATGCCAAGCTCGAAGCCTGCGGCAAAAAATGGTTAGACAACCTCCAATCCATCTTGTGGTCCATCAGGACCACCGCCACAAAACCCACTGGAGAGACCCCTTTCTTCTTGGTCTATGGGGCGGAGGCTGTTCTTCCCACCGACGTCAAGTTCGGGTCGCCAAGAGTGCTCGCCTTCGACGAAATTCGCCAAGAGGACCTCATCAAGGATCGCCTCCTCCAGCTCGAAGAAGCTCGGTGCCAAGCCGCGCTCTGCGCCACGAGATACCAGCAAGGACTATGCCGCTACCATAGCCGCCATGTTCGAGCAAGGACTCTGGAGGTCGGTGACCTGGTGCTAAGGAGAATACTCTCTCGCGAGGGCCTGCACAAGCTGTCCCCAATGTGGGAAGGACCCTTCAAGGTGACGCACATAGCCAGGCCAGGCTCGGCGCGGCTGGAGACCGCAGAAGGCGTGCCGGTGGGGAACCCGTGGAACATAGCTCATCTGCGAAAGTTCTACCCTTAGGTTCCTCATGAGGAGCTAAAGACCGTCTTCACGGCACTTGTATCAGCTCAAACTGCTCTTAAGCACTGATATTAAGTTATTGCGCAACATAGCGCCTCTGCTTCGGCATGATGTTAAAATGGCACGAAGTCCATTTATTTTCTGTTGTACTCCACGCGGAAGGGGGCTAGGCACGGTGTCTATGCTGGGGCCTTCGCTCGGAAAACAGCAAGCCCGAAAAACCCGAAGGCAGTGAGCTCTGGTCGGGGGCGACGGCCCTGTTATCGATCACCTCCGAATACCAATGGTGCTTAGTTCCTCGCGAAGTACACCGGAAAATAAAAAATCTTCGAGGAAAGTCCAAGGTGTGCCCAAGGCACCCGCTAAGGACCAGCACCTCGTGAGCAACCCTCACGAGGAGGCAAGGATGCGTCGATGCAACAAGCATCCGCAGGAAGATTCCCTCTCCCGAGGAAGGCCTAACGTGGCAGGATTATTGAAGACCAAGGCCGCTCTGATCATCTTGCGAAGGAGACGCAGATCCGGAGGTCCACGCCAGGCCCTTCACCTCGTGAGCAACCCTTGCGAGGTGTCGACGGTCTCTGGGCTCTCTTAAGCGTCGACGTTTTCACGTCCGTGAGGGTCCAGCTTCCCTCAACGACGAGGAAGGCCCCGTGAATAGCCACGCGCGGCAATTTGCTCTTAGCTGCTGGCACAGATAGTGCCGCGCTCCTCCACGACGGAGAAGGTCCCTGTGCCGGTCACAGGGGCATCTTATTCGCCTTCTTTTTTCATTTGTTTTATCGATTTGTTTTTTCCGTTTTCGGGGATTTGGGGTTTTTTCTTTTCCAACTCTTTCTTCAACTTCTTGTCTCAGGAATCGTCCAATGTGTCGTCGGCGCCGACCCCATCTCGAGCTCTGAGGCGAAGGGAGGCCTGCCGACAACGCTAACAGCTCACTAGGGCTCTCGAGCGTGCGAATGACCAGGACAATGAAGAGCAGTGTGAAGCGAAATGCAAGATAAGCTAATGAACAGAGTTCACTGATGCATTCCCAACAAGGGGACGAGCAAGGCACGGCGGGGCATACCCCGCCGGCGAGAACTACACAGCAAAACAGGGGAGGAGACTAGCTCCCCTCCCCAGAAGACTACCACGCCAGGATCCCCTCTTCACTGCGCCGCGGGCTGGGGGTAGGTGCGGCGGACGCCACCGGCGGTGAAGACCCGCACCGAGGCCTCCAGCGTCCCCAGCTTGAAGCGGAAGATGAGGTGGTCGCCGACGCGGAGGCGATGGCCGAGGGCGAAGGCCCTCCAGCGGCCGGAGAGGACGGCGTTGCCGCCCACTCCGAGGAGGATGTCCACAGGCCAGAAGAGATCTGGCCTGCTCTGCTCCCCCAGGGCAATCTCCCCGGCGGCCGCACCGGGGGCGTAAACCACCCTCCGGACTGCGTCGGGCAGCCGGAGGGAGCTGAAGCCCGGAGCGTCGACGACGACGAGGAGCTCCAGGAAGCGGGACCCTGGGCCGATGAGGGGTCCCAGCATAGCCGCCGCCAAGTGGCGCGGAGTGGCAACCACTCCGTTCGCCGGCGGGGCCGGAGGATCTGCAGCGGGGAGAGGGGGGCCCAGGGCGGCCTCCACCTCCCGGAGGACTCGGTCAATGCTCCCCGGGGCGCGGGGAGCAGGCGCCGCCGCCAGCGGCGACGGCGAGTTCAGAGCGCCTCCACGCGTGGGACCCCTAAGGGTCAGGGCGCCGGAGGTCCCCGAGGCGGCGCGGTTCGCCTCGTCCTGCCTCGGTGCGCCTATGCGAAGGGGGCCGCCGGCGCCGGGCGTCCACCGGGCCGGGATCTTCACCTTGTGCCCGCTGCCCGAGGTGCGTCCGCGGCGCTTGGCCCCAGAGCTTGGTTTAGCGGCGCCGACGGAGGCGGAGGGGTCCATCAGCTTGGGGGCGTGGAGGAAGAAGTGGCACTGGAGGAAGGAGGTGAAGTGCCGGAGGTCTCGAGGAGACTCTATTTAAGGGGGGCGTCCGGCGTCGATGCGTCAAATCTCAGCGCGGGAATCGAAGCGTCGGCACAGCGCTCCGCAGTGAAGCGACGCGCCATCATGACGGTTTGACGCCTCGGAGACTGTAGCGTCGCCCGCCGTTTCGTCTCACCAGCTGCGGCCTCGCCACGTGTCCGGAGCCTCTGCTTCTTCACATGGTCCTCTGACCGCGCGGTTGACGCATGCCGTTGGAGGGCCCAGCAGCTTCTGGGGCCCCCGGCCCTCCGCTCCCTCAAGAGGGCGCGTTCGCGGGCCGGGCTCCCGGGGGCTACTATCGGTGTTCTGGATACCGGGGTATCCCGGTTCACCTGCTCCTGGGCCCCGTCATCGGTCCATCTTCAGCCCAGGGGAGAATCGACGACCCAAGCTACGAAGAAGACCCTCATGAGGAGGCGCCTCATGAGGAGAACGACGGCGGAAACTGCTAAGGACCAGAAGACCTCCTCACGAGCCCCCGCTGGTGAGGAGGGGGACCAAGTCCATGTCAGCTTAGCACGTTGGCGTGTAGAGCAAGAAGATGAAGGGCAGAAGACCGCGTACCGCCCACGCTACCCCCGACAGGGAGGAGACTAACTTTCGCTGTGCCTGCCCAAAGCGGCACAGTGGTTGTTGGCCACCCCCCTAAAAATAGCGTGGATGGTGCAGGGTGCCAGAGGAAGACGTCAGCTTCCTCCACCCACTCCTGTGGACCGGCGCCACTACCCTACAAAGACTACGTCCATAGAAGAGGGTAGTCTATAGCTGTCCTCCCTCCTTGGCCGTGTGTGTGGCAACCCCTTCCCCAAGAAGATAAGGGGAAGGAGGACCTTGGCGCTATAAAAGGAGGGGAGGCTACCCCTTAGAGGGGATCTGATCTTCTCCGAGTTGCTAGCTGGGCACGCAGGTTCTTCAACCTCTGGCTAGCTAGAACTTTGTAACCAAGACCTTGTACTCCTCGCGAGGTGTCGCGTTGCAATACAAGAAGGCAGGAAGTAGGGGTGTTACGTCACCACGAGGGCCCTGAACCTGGGTAAAGCTCGGCGTCTCTCTCTACAGTGCGTAGTGCGTTCGACAACTCGAGGCTTCCGTCACTGTGCTTCGTTGCGATCCTAGATCACACACGTTCAGCCCCCTGCGTTCGAATCTTTGGGTCCATCGCGTGGTACCCCGTGTTCTTGCGACACGAAATCCATCGACAACCCCCTATATTTGTGGGTCATCAGGGTCCAACGATAATGATGTGGCAGCTGGCAGGTGGGTCCAACGATGCTGACGTGGCAGCTGATAGGTGGGACCCAGAACGATGACGTGGCATCTGACAGGTGGGGCCCAAGGCAATGACATGTCACCTTTGTGTGGGGCCGGCGGAGATGACATGGCATCTGGCGGGTGGGTCCAGCGACGCTGACATGGCAGTATGTAGGTGGGGCTATCAATGATGATGTGGCGTCTGCATGCGGGGCCCGTGATGATGACATGTCATTTTTCGGGCGGGCCCATTCGAAACTGCCTTGTGGGCCGGGAGGAATGTGACGCCGTCACCAAATTTTTACACGGACAAATTTGAAGAACATTGAAATTCCACGCAAATTACGAAACAAAATTAAATGGAAGCAAATATTTGAAATGGCAGGAAATTTATATATATGAATTGTATCACACGCAAACTTTAAAATTCTGGTAGACTGAAACTGTTGTATCAAACTCGAATGACTAGAGGAATAAAAAACAATGTTTTGGCCCACTCGGCCCATTAGCGTGCAACAATGTTTTGGCCCACCCGGCCCATTAGCGCACCCAGATTTTCAGCCCAAGTCACGGGGACTGGGAGTTCTGCGACATCCTCAACAGGTAACTAAGCATGCCATCCATTTCCTTCTGCCTCTTCTCGAATGCCAAGCGATTCGCTTCGTTGGACTTTTTCACTGCTTCAAGTTCATCATCCTGCTTCTTTCACATCTCTTCAAATTTCCTTTCCTGCTCTTGCATCTGTTCCTCCATCTCGCATTGAACCCTTTCAGCTGCATTCAATGAATCTTGCTCCTAAGTTGATATCTTATCTTCTAACTCATGGATGCGCCCAGCTAAGATGGTAGACCTCTTGGAAGCAGATGAAACTCTGATGCTGGAAAGGAAAGTAATTGATCTTGATTTGTTCTGGTCTCTCAGGACTTCTTCAACAATCTCTAGATCAGTTTTGGGAATCCAATCTTCTGGGTGTGGTCCCATTTTTCGAATCACCATCTCAGTCTCCACAATAGGATAAAAAATAGCAAGTCCAGAGTTAGAAGAAATGAAATAATTAGACAAACTAATGAGAAATGTGTAGCACATAAAATAATTTACTTACATAAGCTTCTGCTGATTTCTCGGACATCATACGATCCTTGCTAGTGTGGCTTGCTTTAAAGAAAGCAATCAGGGAGGTATCGACGTCCTCGGTCTGCTGAGAATTTTACAAGAATTATGAACGATGAATTATAAGTGTGTATGGCATGTTCACAAATAGAAGTAGGTGTTCCATCTGAATGGTTCGAATACTCACAAGTGCTTGGTAATGTGCAACAAAGCTTCTTGAGCCAGTGGTGTGTGTCTTCGTTACAGCATCCCTGTTCTTTTTGTTAGTCTCGCAGATTGCCTATGTACAGATGCATGAATTTAGTATTCCACAGTACAGTAGTATGTCTGTGATAGATGTAGCTGAAACAATAGGAATCGTGTACCTTGTAGTGCTCATCATGCCATATATCGAGAAGGTCTGTCCAGCTTTGGTCGTCTACCTCTTTTGGTTTCAACAATAAAGCTTGCTCGCGGGGTAGTCCTGAAACATCTTTCCAATATAACTTTTTCAGCCTCCAACGTTGTTGGCGAATACCTTTCTGTAAAATTTTGGTGCAAATTTCTTTGCCAAGGTCACCACTGGTGTCCATTGCAAATTTTCCCTACAGAGAACATGAACACAAATTCATATCAGCATCGACTGACAGAACTGTAAAAAAATCATTCAGCAATGAGACATTTTCTATGGAAAATGAATAAGAGGTTAACGGACTCACAGTTATAGACTTAATGGTTTCTGGAATAGTATCTTTCAAACGACTTTCCTTGTCACCATACTGCTTCCAGTGGGTTGCCAGTGGCATCTTGCTGCGTATTTGAATGCCACACTCCGAACTCAGTTTTGCTGCTTGCACAGGATCAGTGGGTCTCCTCATGCCAGGAGTGAAGTCGATCGGCATCTTAGCCCCTCCATTCCTTCTAGACCACTCGTGTACCCCATGACCCATAGTAGGTTTGCGTGCATTACACTTTTCCTTTAGAGCACCCTTGTCTACAATTGCAACTGAAACCAGTGACAAAACGAGAGTCAAGACTTCAATCGAAAATTTTGCAACTAAAACAGTGAATAAATTGTAAGACGTGCTGTCAATACCTTCCTGTTCGCTGAGGACAAGTACATTCTCCTCAGTTGAGTTGCTGCCTCTAGAGGTTTGAATTAGCATGGGTGAGGATTCATTTCCATTAGTACCCCCTTCCCCTGCTTTCTGGGTAGGGCTCTCTGTTTCACCATCATCTTCAGTCTCTGCATTTGCTGCTGACCTTGTTACAACATTTGGAGGCACAAAGGTTTTAGAGTGCTTCTGCTTCTTTTCTTTTGTAGAACCTTCTAGTACCTGCATTTTAATAGATCATGCCATAAATATTAAAGCAATTTGTACATATCCTACATATGAAGGCAGGAGAATGCTACATTTCTTCACCTTAGAGGAAGATTTAACAACATCATGCCCCTCTTCATCCGGAACAAACACATCATCAGCAGTGTGCTCGTCTGCAGGATCAAGTTCATAATTAGGGTCCTCGGTGATATCCTTCTCCTTCGGCTGTGCCTCTTTCCCTTTTGTCACTGCCACCGGTTTTCTAGCAGTAGCACCAAACACTAATTCACGCGCCATCGCCGTGAAATCCTGCAGTGGCTTGCCATTTTCAATAGCTTTCTGCTTCCGTACTTCAGACATACGAGACACGTTCTCCTCCATCACTTGTTTCCTAACATTTTCATATGCGTTTGCTATTTTGTCTTGAGTAACTGAAAACAAAAGATTGAGAAGTGCAAATCATGATCATACTCACTAGTACAAACAGAGTAGACAAGATCATTAAAGCAAGAATTATGTGATCCATACTATAAAATTAACATGCTCACAAAACATTATGCTATTGCCTCCAAATATCGTATCGTCATTTAGTTAACTGTCTAAACCCTAGTGTCAACAAGTTCAGTTAACTGTCTAAACCCTAGTGTCAACAAGTTCAGTTAAGTATCAGGTTCAGTGTTTAGGTATCAAGTTGTTCAGTTGCCTCAGTTAAGACGCCAAGAGTGAGTTCTATAGACCCTAACTAGGATCGGGTGTTTTGGAAATCGAGATTACTGTGATGAACATGATGAACTCAGGTGTTTTGTGCTGCTCACAATGCCGCAGCTTTTCTATCTATTATCTCCTCCTTTTATTGTGGTTACAAAAAGGGAAAACGTGGCCCATGATACGTGGTGCTCGTGCCATCCCACGAGCGGATCGTGCACCGCGTGACTCGCTCCAGTTTCCCTAACAAACTGGAGCCAAAACTCTAACAGAACTGACAACGTAAACAGACTGAAAAAACGGCTAAGTCTAAGACTGACAAAACTGTCAAACTTGAACCTAGAACAACAGCAGGGTTTATCGAACAAGTTCTGCCCTATTACCTGAACCATTATGTAGGAACACAAACCTAAATCTAACACATAGTTATAAGATCGGATCATAGGGTGTCATGCTCAACACATTCATGCCATCTGGAACTATGATCTATGAAATTACAACCCAAAACAAGCACATTGTCGAAGGATTTGGATCATAGGGTGTCACATTCAACACGTGCTAGGCATCTCGAACCATGTCTATGATAAAAAACCTAGATCTAGCACATAAGCTGCTGCATCTTGAACATCGATCTACACATGTAGATCTACTAGAATGCATGCTTGACTGATCTATAAAGAGGCAGAGACCTAGGGCGGCGGAAAAATGACCTGGGCGTTTACGTTTTTGCTTCGGTGTCGGTGGTAGCACATTCCGGCGTGGTGTGCCGCTTCAAAGACTGCTGGACATGTCGCCCGCCGCGGAGGGGAAATCCGCCGGCAACCAACGCCTTGCTTGACGGATATGGGGTCGAGGAAGTGACGATGGGGTTCGAGGTGGGCGGTGAACGAAGGAACGCAATTAGGGGATGGGTATGCGGGAGGTGGGGGCACGCCGTTTTTAAAGTGTCGTGGGGGCGGCAAATTGTTAGCGCGAAAATGGGCGGGAGGGTGGAAAAAAAGAGGTGGGAACAAAAGTTTTCTGTACACATGTGGAGGGAACGAAAAACATTTATTGTAAATTTGATGGAAAAAAAGAGGAGAGAACGGAACGGGAGGTTTACAAGCGGGGATTACCTCTAATTACGTACTGTAAGAATTAAAGAAATACTAACACATGCAACGGAAAGAGGACGAGGCTTTGGAAATCGATCGCCATTATGGCGTCGTCGCTTTGGGAAAACGTGCCGCCGGCCGGCCTTGATCACCATCGGCGGATGCAACCTCTTCATCTCCCTCTCTCTACTATATAAGACCACTCATATTTTCATCTTAATCACATCTTCTCATCCATCTTCTCCCAAAAACACATCTCCCACATGCGCATAGCATCATCTCACCACCGCCGGCGCCCGCTCTCTCCCTCTCAATGGCGGAGCAAGATCTACCTCGATCTCGGCTATACTACGTCATCATTGAAGAGATGAACTTCACCATCACGGAAACTCTCCGTGCATCAAGGGTGGAGAAGTGGATCCGCGCCGTCAAGCAACGGTTCCTCGACGGCGCACCGATCAAGTGCGTGGGCTTGGACTGTGAGTTCACCACTCACGAGATCCCTCAGCGTGCCGCCGTCCTTCAACTCTCGGTGGCGTCTGAGATATTTATCTTCCAGATATGTAAGGCCAATCGTGTGCCGCAACTGCTCAAGGAATTCTTGAAGGACACCACCATCAAATTTTGTGGTGCGGCTATCGCCAATGATCTGCGCATGCTGAGGACATACCGAATTGTTATTCCGTCTGCGTATGATCTTCAAAAGATTGTCCCAAACCCCACCAAGAAACAAACGTCGAGTCTCTATGATTTGGCCAATGCTACTATTGGTACACATCTTGAGAACAAGAAGAGGGACAAGAAGAAGGACAAGAAGAAGGACAAGAAGAAGTACAAGAAGAAGGGAGAAGAAGAAGAAGAACTAATATTTGGTTGGGCCAAAGTTCCATTGAGCTTCAACCAATTGTTATATGCCGCTTTAGACACTCGCATAGGGTTTGAGATTGCTAGGAGCTACTGGAAGCTAAAAGGCTACAATAACCATGTTGATTGTCTTAACCTTAATGTTTATTAGGTGGATGATCGTAGATGTGGTTGTGTGAGTCTTATTGTTATTCTATTGGATTAGTAAAATGTTTGGAAAAATGTACTCCCTTTGTTTTGGTTAACAAAGTCTATTAATTTTCGAATTTGTGATTTTTCAAGTATTTTGGCTTTTTCGAATATTTTAATTATTCCCTCCATCCCAGTATTATGGATATCAAAAATCATGCAATCCCAAAACACCTCCACCTCCAAGGCATATTAGCATTAAACATGTTTAATTATTCCTATAAATCCTCTCTCTTCCCTAGTTTCAATGTGCATGCGCCAATGCATGGCCATTAATAGAAACATATCTCATGCAAATAGCCAATGCATGTACATTTTTTCTAGCTCTCTAGGTAAGGGCCCTAATAAATGAAAAATTAGAGAGCAATATCAGGGCCAATGAGAAATAACCTTGGGCCAAGAAATTTGCAAAATGTGCCCTTAAAACCGGGATGGAGGGAGTATTAAAAATTAATAATTAAATTATGCATACAGATTATTTTAAATTCATTGGTGCTTATTATTACTTAATCACTGTTGCTTATTTTGTGAATTTATTTGGAATTTAAAAAAGTAATATTATATATTACCAAAGTGTATAGGTTAATAGGATTGGTAGCATACCAGTCGCGAGCGCAGTCTTGGAAGCTAGTAGGGAAGGAATGGAGAAGTTAAGCGTGCTAAGGGTGGAGCAGTGTGAGGATGGTTGACCGACCGAGAAGTGAGGACCACAAGTACTTGTAATTTAACATGAGAACGGAGTGAGAGCCATAAGTATCTGATTTGATATGACAATAGAGATGATTAGATATTAGAGAAATAAAGAAAATAAAAAAATAGAAATTCCGAAATAGAAAATACAAATTTTTATTCCGAATGGACCTTTAGTCCCGGTCCGTGTTACGAACCGGGACCAAAGGTCCTCCAGCCGCAGCAAATGACCCGGGCCACATGTGGGCCCACTTTCACTAGCATTGGTGCATGTGGGACCCTTTGGCATTGGTGGGTCCAGTATGATTAACATTGGGCCAAAGTTGACCCTGATGACACATGTGAGTCTAGTTACACTAGAATAGGTGCATGTGGGACAAAATGACATATATGGGTCCAGGTTGACTAAGATTGGGCAAAAGTTGACTCTGCTGACACATATAGGCCAACTTTCACTTGCATTGGTGCATGTGGGACACTTTAGCATTTGTGGGTCCAGTATGACTGACATTGGGCTAAAGTTGACCCTGATGACACATGTGAGTCCAGTTACACTAGCATATGTGCCTGTGGGACCAAATGACATCTATGGGTCCAGGTTGACTAAGATTGGGCAAAAGTTGACTCTGCTGACACATATGGGCCCACTTTCACTAGCATTGGTGCATGTGGGACACTTTGGCATTTGTGGGTCCAGTATGACTGACATTGGGCTAAAGTTGACCCTGATGATACATGTGGGTCCAGTTACACTAGCATATGTGCCTGTGGGACCAAATGACATCTATGGGTCCAGGTTGACTAAGATTGGGCAAAAGTTGACTCTGCTGACACATATGGGCCCACTTTCACTTGCATTGGTGCTTGTGGGACACTTTGGCATTTGTGGGTCCAGTATGACTGACATTGGAATAAAGTTGACCCTGATGACACATGTGGGTCCAGTTACTGTAGCGTACCTGTGCTTTATTTGTGCTAGTCCCGGATCGACTGCTAGCACACACAGTTGCAAGATGAAATATCAAGAATACAAAGGTCTTTATTACAACGCTTGATCCACAAATAACATAGTCTTTTACAACTCAATAAGGCACAAAGCCATAAACCAATTACAACTCTAGAAAATGACTAAGTAAATGAACTAAAATCTTCTTTTCTTCAAAGTTCCGCAGGCTGACGTGTTGGACGAAGACTCGTGACCGAACCGCAGAAATCTTCAATCTTCATAGTAGCCACCTGCAACATGATACGTTGCAGCCACGGAGGGTCAATACGTTGAATGTATTGGCAAATGTCACTTTGGTGGACTCAATGGCACCATCACGTATATGCTATTTGGCCAGGTGGAGTTTAACTTAGCAAAAGCAAGCCTTTTTTCCTATCTTTGTAAAACTCAAATTTTCCTTAGCAAAATTTTGTCCAGAAGGACCTTTTCTACCCAAGTTCACCCATCAAGTTTTAACTTAGAGAAATTGAGGTGTGGAGATTCTTGAACAGCTTCAAAGTCATGTCACTCAGAATTGTCCGTAACCGGGGACACGGCTAAGTACTTAGTTCTAAACACTCTGCAGAGGTGGTGCACTTTTCCCACAAGACTTAGTTAACCCGTTTTGCCATGAGACTCATTCTGCCTCAAACGGCCAAGTGAAAACTAAGACGAGGCCTTTCAGAAGCATTCCCTCAGACCAAACGGATGCGCTCCAACCTATCAACATCTACCACCCTCTGTCCGCCTGGCTTGAGTTCTTGCAGCTTAATTGACCAACACAGAGCCCATATGTCTTGTGGTTGCACTGGAAGCTTCACGACTTCAACGTCTCCAATCTCTTTGCTCCTGGGTGGCCGTCCACAAGTGAGATACACCTGGTGGTTCAGAGGTTCGATGACATGACCCCAGGGAACCACTCAACATAAACCAATCAAAGCCACTTCCACCCAGGTGGTTCATTAACTTAGTTGTTTTCTTAGTTTTCCAAAAACTTGTTTTCCAACACTTAGCCAAAATCATGTGTTAACCCTTCCCTTAACAAGTGTGAAAGCAAAGTCCTATAGCAGCAGCAATTCTACTAGGAGATGCAAAGCTAGGCAAGCTAGACAAAAACTTAGCATAAAATCTAGCAAGCTAAAGATAAGAAAAAATAAAAACACCTATTCATGCACCATCTACTAGAAAAGCTACAAGACCAAAATTTTAGTAGGACAAGGGAATATGGTGACACTTGCCTTGGTGAGGAGAAGAGTTGGTGCACTCATCACAAAGACACTCGTTGCACTCAGCACAATCTACACATAAAACATAGCATCATAAGCACAACAATCACAAAACAATCATGAAAGAAAAGGTATGAATGCAAATGTGTCTTTAAACACCACAAGGTACTTAGCATGTTCTCTGGTTGTTAACTATATGCATGATGCCATGAACAAAGTTTTAGAGTTAATTATAAAGCTTAAATCCTCAACAACACACAAATAGAGCAAATATATACAAACTAAAACTACAAAAGTAATATAAAAGTTCCCAAAAATAATCTGGCCGTGCTACAGTACTAAGAAATAACAGATGGACCTAAACCAAAAAGATTTACTGCAAAATAAATTTTGCAACTATTTTTAATAGCCAAAACACATAAATAAAGCTTGCAGCAATTCACTATATAAAACAGCTACTATATATGTTTTTGATGCTGGAAATATACTCTACACATTTTTCTGAAACTACAGACGCAAAGTTTGCTAAAATTGGATGTGTGGATCCCAAGATATGAATTAAACAAGTTTTACACATATTCTGAAAGTTTAAAACGAAAAACGATTCAGGTTAAACCAGAAGCCGACACGCGGCGCTCCCTGATTGGGTGGTACCGCTTCGTTCGGATCGTGAACGAGCGCCATTGGATCTAAGGAAGGTCGCGCGGCTCAGATTGCTCGGTAATGATTCGTGTAAGTGATCTAAGATGAGCCGTAGGATTCAGATCCGACGGCCAGATGGAGAAGAGAGAGGGGAGCTCACCGTGGGCGTCGATGGCGAGGTCCTGGCGCACTGGAAATCGCCGGCGAGGTTGTTCCAGTGGTTCTTGATGGCGTTGGCGTACTCGACGGTCTTCAGGAGGTTGCGGTGAGTCCGAAGGGGCGGTCGACGATCTTGAGGACTTCCTGCATCGGTGGCAAAGTGTGGCTGTAGATTAGGCTGAGGCCAAGTTGTGCAGAGCACGGAGGAGCGCGGCGAGCAGGTGCAGATCTGGGAAATGAGGCTCATTCCAGATGTTCAGTAGGACGAGGCGGAGCCGGTGGCGAGATCCAACGGGTCGAGGTGCTCGGGGCCTTCGGAAATCGTTCGCCGGAGTTTCGTCTGGCGCACGGTGAGATCCGGACGAGGATGCTTCCATCGTTCTGAAGAAAAAGAAGGGATGCAAACATGTCAGGGAGCTGTGCGGGAGTAAGAGGGAGGAGAGGGTGCAGATCAGAGACCAGGAGGGGGCCGGGGCATGCTGCAGATCGACGATGATCCTGTTTACCAGTGGCGGTGCGGCGGGTTCTGGATCGGGCGGCCTGGCGGCGAAGTTTGGCTAGGGTTTTGGGTGGCACGAGTGCGGCGGAGGGAGGGGTTTTATAGGCATGGTGGCTTGGCCGAGAGGCAAGGAAACCGCTCCGAATCGAAGGGGGCTCAGTGGAGAACTTCCAGGTGCTCGACGTGTGCGTCCGGGACTCTTCGAACGGGATGACAGGTGGGGCCTGTTCGTCAGCGGCTGGGACTGGAGAGATCGATACCGTTTCGGAAAAGAAGGAAGACGGGCCGTGGGCCAGAAGCTGGCCTGGGCCGGAGTGCTGCCCCGCGGCCTTTTCAACTTTTTCCTTTTTTTCTTTTTCTTTTCTTTTCTGTTTTGCTTTGAATTTTGTTTGAAAACTTGCAAATAACTTATGTTTGAACTTAGGTCACACTTTGAATTTGTAAAACTTTTCTTCTGGTATTTGAAACATACAGGGAAGGTTTTAAATCAAGAACAAAACAAAACTTGAAGAAAAAGTGCAAATGCAAGATGAATGGTATGCATGATATGATGCATGATTTCATGTGAAAAATTTATAATTTTTTTTCCCAAAATTGGGATGTTACAAGTCTAACCCCCTTAAGATGAATCTCGCCCTCGAGATTCGGGTTGGCTAGCAAATAGGTGCGGATGGTCTTCTCGGAGTTCATCTTCTCGTTCCCACGTTGCTTCTTCCTCAGTATGGTGACTCCACTAAACTTTGCAAAACTTGATCGTCTTGGTACGAGTAACTCTTTCTGATGTCTCCAAGATTTTGATAGGTTTCTCTTCATATGTGAGATCACTTTCCAACTGAACCTCTTCCAATGGTATTGTGTCTCTTAGTGGGGTATCTGCCATCTCTGGATGACATTTCTTACACTGACTCACATGGAACACGTTGTGCACTGCAGATAGAGATTCTGGTAGTTCTAGCTCATATGCAACTTCCCCTTTGCGAGCCAAAACCTTGAATGGCCCTACAAAGCGAGGTGCTAGCTTTCCTTTGACTCCAAATCTCTTCACCCCACGAAGTGGAGATACTCGAAGGTATGCTCTATCACCCACCTCATAGGTTACCTCTCTACGCTTTGAATCAGCATAGCTCTTTTGTCTGGACTGAGCTGTCTTAAGCCTATCCCTGATCAAACGAACCTTTTCTTCGGCATCCTTTATTATGTCTGGCCCAAAAAGACTTCGTTCACCAACACCACTCTAAAGCAATGGAGTAGTGCACTTTCTGCCATATAGAGCTTCAAATGGTGCCATCTCAATGCTAGCTCGGTGGCTATTGTTATAAGAGAACTCTACATATGGCAAGTTATCATCCCAGCTAGACCCGTAGTCCAAGGCACAAGCTCTCAACATGTCTTCTAGAATTTGATTCACCCTTTCTGTTTGACCATCAGTTTGAGGGTGAAATGCTGTGCTGAACTCTAGTCTAGTGCCCAAGGATTCATGAAGTTGGCGCCAAAAGTGAGAGGTGAATTGAGTACCTCTGTCAGACACAATGCTCTTAGGTACTCCATGTAAACACACTATTCGGCTCATGTATATCTTGGCTATTTGGCACAGGTATAAGTGGTCTTCACGGGGATAAAGTGAGCCACTTTGGTTAAACGGTCAACTACAACCCAGATGGAGTCATATCCAGACTTAGTCCTTGGTAAACCTGTAATAAAATCCATGCCAACATTATCCCACTTCCACTCTGGTATAGGCAATGGCTGCAGTAATCCTGCTGGTTTCTGATGCTCTGCCTTGACTCTGTTGCATACATCACATAGGGCAATGTGTTCGGCGACATCCCTTTTCATGTTGCTCCACCAAAATCTACCCTTCAAATCCATATACATCTTGGTGTTCCCAGGATGAATAGAATTGGGTGAATCATGTGCTTCTTGCAGAATCAATTTTCTGAGTTCAGGGTCTTGTGGTACACAAACACGTTTCTCAAACCATACGACTCCTTGGTCATCTTCATGAAATCCCTTGGCTTTCCCTTTACTCATATTACTCTTTATTTCTTCTATCTCCTTATCTAGCTTCTGAGCTTCTTTGATTTTGTCCATTAACGTAGGTTGAACTTCAAGAGATGCCAAAAACCCTTCTGGCACAATTTCTAATATGAGATCTTTGAACTGTTCACACAAATCTTCAGGCAGCTCTCCTGCTGCAAGCCCATTTATGTGGCTTTTACGACTCAAGGCGTCAGCTACGTCATTAGCCTTCCCCGGATGGTACTTCAAGCTCATATCATAATCTTTTGTGAGTTCTAACCATCTTCTTTATCTCATGTTCAGTTCCTTCTGGGTGAATATGTATTTTAAGCTCTTGTGATCGGTGAACATATCACAATGCTTTCCCATCAAATAATGTCTCCACACCTTCAGAGCATGAACAACGGATGCTAGCTCTAAGTCATGGGTGGGGTAATTTCTCTCGTGATGCTTAAGCTGGCGCGAGGCATAACTCACAACTCTTCAATTCTGCATTAGAACACTACCAAGTCCTTGATGGGAAGCGTCGCAGTAAACTTGGAAATCCTTCTGTATATCTGGCAGACACAGAACAAGTGCACTTACTAGCCGTTTCTTCAGTTCTTGAAAACTAGTTTCACAAGAGTCGGTCCATTGAAATTTCTTGTCTTTCTTCAATAGTTCAGTCATTGGCTTTGCTATCTTGGAGAAATTTCAATAAACCTTCGATAGTATCCTGCAAGGCCTAAGAAGCTCCGGATGTCTCCCGCATTTTTGGGTGACTCCCATTCGGTAACGGATGCTACCTTGCTTGGATCCACCGCGACTCCTTCCGTGGAAACTATGTGACCAAGAAATCCTACCTTGTTCAACCAGAACTCACACTTGCTGAATTTCGCATACAACTTATGCTCCCTGAGCTTTTCCATGATTAATCGTAAGTGCTGCTCATGTTCTTTATCATCCTTGGAGTAAATCAGGATGTCATCAATGAACACTACTACAAATTTATCCAAATATTCCATGAACACCTTGTTCATCATGGTCATGAAGTATGCCGGGGCATTTGTTAGCCCAAAAGACATTATGGTATACTCATATATACCATACCTAGTGGTAAAAGCTGTCTTGGGTATGTCTTGTTCTCAGATCTTTAGCTAGAAATATCCTGATCGGAGATCAATCTTGGAGAACACTTTTGCTCCTTTCAGTTGGTCGAATAGGTCATTGATGTTGGGCAATGGGTACTTGTTCTTGATTGTCACTTCGTTCAGTGAACGGTAGTCCACAACCAATCTCTTGCTAGAGTCTTTCTTCTCCACAAACAAAACAGGGGCTCCCCATGATGACGAACTCTGCTGGATAAAACCTTTGTCCAACTGTTCTTTGAGTTGCTTCTTTAATTCCTTTAATTCATCTATGTCCATCTTGTATGGCCTTTTTGCTATAGGTCCTGTTCCAGGCAACAGGTCGATGATAAACTCGACATCTCTGTCTGGTGGCATTCCTGGTAGTTCCTCCGGAAACACATCCGGATACTCCTTCACAACTGGCACTTCATCCAGGCTAACCCCCTTAAGAGAATTAACCTTTGACTCTTTGAGCTCGAAGGTGGATTTGAAACGGATACGTTTCTTTTCAGGGGTTGTAAGAGTGACGATCCTTTTTGCTACATCTATGACTCCTTCAAAGGCTGTCATCCAATCCATGCCTAGGATGACATCCAGTCCATGAGACTCCAGAACGATGAGATGAGCGGGAAATTGATGTTTTCCGATTCCTAAGGTTAGGTCTCGGCACCCAAAAGCTGCTACTAACTCCCCTCCCGGAGAGCTTATTTTAATCGGTCTGTCTATGGTTCAGGTTGGTAATTTATGTTTATCCACAAATGCTCTTGATATGTATGAATGAGATGCACCAGTATCAAATAGAACAAGTGCTGGATTATCATTGAGTAAATACGTACCATAGATAGCGTCAGGTTCATCGTAGATTTCCTCCACATTGACATGATGGACATGTCCCTTCTGAAATGGATTAGGTTTGTTCCCTTCATCCTTCTTCTGGGGGCAGTCATTGGCATAATGCCCAGTCTTGTGGCACTTGAAGCATTCCACCTGGCTAATATCTCTCTTCTCGGGGACATTGTTATTCCTGCCATTGTTGTTGCCATTGCTATGGCCATTTGTCCTGGTGGAGTTATGATTGTTGTGGTTCCTGTGGCCATTATGGTGGTGGCCGTTTCCCTTGTGCTGGTGCCCATTTCCACCATTATGGTTGTGGTGGTTTCCTCCATTCTTATGGAGTCCAGAGTTTCCATGGTCGCTGTGATAGCTTCGCTTGTGCGCAGGCTCTTGGTATTTGCTAACATGGTGCTTCCTCTTTTTGTTTTCAGACTGCTTTATCTTGCTCTCTAGAGTTATGGCTTGATCAAGCAGAGACTGAAAGGTAGGAGTGTAGGCAACAGACAGAGGGATTGATAGTTCATCATTCAGACCCTCCAGGAACTTCTCTTTTCTCTTTGCATCGGTGTCAATGTCATCCGGTGCATAGCTTGACAGATTGGTGAACTCATCAATATACTCAGACACACTACAGAATTTCTGTCTGAGATCACGAAATTCTTTCTTTTTCAGACCCATCACACCAGAAGAAATGTGTGCAGCCCGGAACCCTTCCTGGAACGAGTCCCATGTTACACCCTCAATGGGATGGGTGATCTGATAAGTATCCCACCAGCTGGCTGCTGGTCCTTCCAGAAGATGAGCTGCAAACCTGACTTTTTTAGCATTAGTGCAACCAGTTGTCACCAAGTCTTTGTTGATAGAACGGAGCCAATCCATGGCCTCCAGTGGTTCCGCAGCACGAGAAAACTTGGCGGGTCGAAGCCTTAGAAACCTTGCAAGCATGTCCACCTGAGAGGGAGGTGGTGGTGGTGGACGGTTGTTGTTGTTATTGTTGTTGTTGGCGTTGGCTAGAAATTGAGTCATGACTTGCATGAGCTGAGCCTGGGCTTCCATCATTTGCTGCATCTATTCCTCAGGAGCGCGACGAGGAGGCATCTGTTGGGTTTGGAAATAGGTGAGGTTAGACTTAGAGAAAGAGTCTAAGGAAATAAAGTTTCCTACCCATATGCACAAACAATCCTTAAAGAACACACATACATAAACACACAAGCATAGAAGAACTTTTAAACCAAGCATGCAATAAACATAACACAAATAGTTTGAAGGTACGCAAACATTTTAAGTCTAAGGGATACAATGTCTAATGCCATACCACAAGCGGTCACGGGCATAAACGCAAACTCAAAGATAAAGTGAGGTAGTCTATCTAACTACTCTATTCTTCCATGATGACTTCCTCTTCAACATCGAAGCCATTCTCCTTGAGTAGCCTCTTGTAGTCCTACAGCTCTTCAGTTAGGGTGTCGACCTTCTCTTGAAGCTCCCTCTTGTCGGCGCGCAGCTTCTCGATCAAGTCGTGATCCGCTTCAAGCTCGAAGTCGTTCCACTCTAACTTCTGCTTTAGCTCTCTAACATCTTTGTTCCTGGCTTGAATCCTCTTCTCTTGGCTCTTCCGCTGCTTCTCTTGAGTCTCGAACTTCTCCTTCATCTCCTTGATCTTCTCTTCCTGCTCCAGGTGTTGCTTGTCCTTCTCGGCAAGCTGGGCACGTAACTCATTGTTGTTAAACATCTCGTTGTACCTCTCAACATTGACGTCTCTGACAAGATACTCTAACTCGGCGAGGTGGATGCGCATGGGGTCTTGCTCGTCGTCAGGTAGCAGGATGGCCATGCCCTTCTCGTCACGTCAGCCGTAGAGGTGGGAGTAGTGGTTCTGGAGCTCGAAGAAGTGACGTCCGCAGAGGCGTGCTATCATCTCTTGCATGAGGAGTTGGGCACCTATCTTCTTGTTGGTGTGGAAGGTCTTGAACTTGATATTTTCAGTCTTCAGCTCAGTCTCGCATCCTGGCTGCGTGATGTGGATGACCCAGACTCCCTTCTTGTGAAACTTGGTCATCTCGCTCCCTCTGATGGACGGGGTAGGCAGGGACAGGGCAGTGACGATGTCGATGAGGCGCTCTCCGAAGCTGTAGTTCTTGAAGTTGCCGGGCTTGGTGATGCAGAAGGTTGACATCTTTACGTTGGAACATGACAAGTTAGTAAGTCAAAAAGGAGAAAAACTTAGCAACTTAGAAGTCAAAACTATTCTAAGTGTTAGCAACAAAGAGAAACAAGACAACTCCTAAATTTTCCTAAGTGTTTTCGTCCAATCCTAGGGTCACGAACCTAATGGCAACACTTTGCTCTGATACCATCTGTAGTGTACCTGTGCTTTATTTGTGCTAGTCTCGGATCGACTGCTAGCACACACAGTTACAAGATGAAATATCAAGAATACAAAGGTCTTTATTACAACGCTTGATCCACAAATAACATAGTCTTTTACAACTCAATAAGGCACAAAGCCAGAAACCTATTACAACTCTAGAAAATGAACTAAAATCTTCTTTTCTTCAAAGTTCCACAGGCAGACGTGTTGGACGAAGACTCGTGACCGAAGCGCAGAAATCTTCAATCTTCATAGTAGCCACCTGCAACATGATACGTTGCAGCCACGGAGGGTCAATACATTGAATATATTGGCAAATGTCACTTTGGTGGACTCAATGGCACCTACACGTATATACTATTTGGCCAGGTGGAGTTTAACTTAGCAAAAGCAAGCCTTTTTCCTATCTTTGTAAAACTCAAATTTTCCTATATATTGGCAAATGTCCAGAAGGATCTTTTCTACCCAAGTTCACCCATCAAGTTTTAACTTAGAGAAATTGAGGTGAGGAGATTCTTGAACAGCTTCAAAGTCATGTCACTCAGAATTGTCCGTAACCGGGGACACGGCTAAGTACTTAGTTCTAAACACTCTGCAGAGGTGGTGCACTTTTCCCACAAGACTTAGTTAACCGTTTTGCCATGAGACTCATTTTGTCTCAAACGGCCAAGTGAAAACTAAGACGAGGCCTTTCAAAAGCATTCCCTCAGACCAAATGGACGCGCTCTAACCTATCAACATCTACCACCCTCTGTCCGCCTGGCTTGAGTTCTTGCAGCTTAATTGACCAACACAGAGCCCATATGTCTTGTGGTTGCACTGGAAGCTTCACGACTTGAACGTCTCCAATCTCTTTGCTCCCGGGTGGCCGTCCACAAGTGAGATACACCTGGTGGTTCAGAGGTTCGACGACATGACCCCAGGGAACCACTCAACATAAACCAATCAAAGCCACTTCCACCCAGGTGGTTCATTAACTTAGTTGTTTTCTTAGTTTTCCAAAAACTTGTTTTCCAACACTTAGCCAAAATCATGTGTTAACCCTTCCCTTAACAAGTGTGAAAGCAAAGTCCTATAGCAGCAGCAATTCTACTAGGAGATGCAAAGCTAGGCAAGCTAGACAAAAACTTAGCATAAAATCTAGCAAGCTAAAGATAAGAAAAACATAAAAACACCTATTCATGCACCATCTACTAGAAAAGCTACAAGACCAAAATTTCAGTAGGACAAGGGAACATGGTGACACTTGCCTTGGTGAGGAGAAGAGTTGGTGCACTCGTCACAAAGACACTCGTTGCACTCAGCACACTCTACACATAAAACATAGCATCATAAGCACAACAATCACAAAACAATCATGAAAGAAAAGGTATGAATGCAAATGTGTCTTTAAACACCACAAGGTACTTAGCATGTTCTCTGGTTGTTAACTATATGCATGATGCCATGAACAAAGTTTTAGAGTTAATTATAAAGCTTAAATCCTCAACAACACACAAATAGAGAAAATATATACAAACTAAAACTACAAAAGTAATATAAAAGTTCCCAAAAATAATCTGGCCGTGCTACAGTACTAAGAAATAACAGAGGGACCTAAACCAAAAAGATTTACTGCAAAATAAATTTTGTAACTATTTTTAATAGCCAAAACACATAAATAAAGCTTGCAGCAATTCACTATATAAAACAGCTACTATATATGTTTTTGATGCTGGAAATATAATCTACACATTTTTCTGAAACTACAGACGCAAAGTTTGCTAAAATTGGACGTGCGGATCGCAAGATATGAATTAAACAAGTTTTACACATATTCTAAAAGTTTAAAATGAAAAACGATTCGGGTTAAACCAGAAGCCGACACGCGGCGCTCCCTGATTGGGTGGTACCGCTTCGTTTGGATCGCGAACGAGCGCCGTTGGATCTAAGGAAGGTCGCGCGGCTCAGATTGCTCGGTAAGGTTTCGCATAAGTGATCTAAGATGAGCCGTAGGATTCAGATCCGACGGCCAGATGGAGAAGAGAGAGGGGAGCTCACCATGGGCATCGACGGCGAGGTCCTGGCGCACTGGAAATCGCCGGCGAGGTTGTTCCGGTGGTTCTTGATGGTGTTGGCATACTCGACGGTCTTCAGGAGGTTGGGGTGAGTCCGAAGGGGCGATCGACGATCTTGAGGACTTCCTGCATCGGTGGCAAAGTGTGGCTGGAGATTAGGCCGAGGCCAAGTTGTGCAGAGCATGGAGGAGCTTGGCGAGCAGGTGCAGATCTGGGAAACGAGGCTCATACCAGATGTTCAGTAGGACGAGGCGGAGCCGGTGGCGAGATCCGACGGGTCGAGGTGCTCGGGGCCTTCGGAAATCATTCGCCGGAGTTTCGTCTGGCGCACGGTGAGATCCGGACGAGGATGCTTCCGTCGTTCTGAAGAAAAAGAAGGGATGCAAACATGTCAGGGAGCTGTGCGGGAGTAAGAGGGAGGAGAGGGTGCAGATCAGAGACCAGGAGGGGGTCGGGGCTTGCTGCAGATCGACGATGATCCCGTTTACCAGTGGTGGCGCGGCGGGTTCTGGATCGGGCGTCCTGGCAGCGAAGTTTGGCTAGGGTTTTGGGTGGCGTGAGTGCGGCGGAGGAGGGGTTTTATCGGCGTGGTGGCTTGGCCGAGGGGCAAGGAAACCGCTCCGAATCGAAGGGGGCTCGGTGGAGATCTTCCAGGTGCTCGACGTGTGCATCCCAGACTCTTCGAACGGGACGACAGGTGGGGCCTCTTCATCAGCGGCTGGGGCTGGAGAGATCGATACCGTTTCAGAAAAGAAGGAAGACGGGCCGTGGGCCGGAAGCTGGCCTAGGCCGGAGTGCTGCCCCGTGGCCTTTTCAACTTTTTCCTTTTTTTCTTTTTCTTTTCTTTTCTGTTTTGCTTTGAATTTTGTTTGAAAACTTGCAAATAACTTCTGTTTGAACTTAGGTCACACTTTGAATTTGTAAAAATTTTCTTCTGGTATTTGAAACATACAGGGAAGGTTTTAAATCAAGAACAAAACAAAACTTGAAGAAAAAGTGCAAATGCAAGATGAATGGTATGCATGATATGATGCATGATTTCATGTGAAAAATTTATAAATTCTTTTCCCAAAATTGGGATGTTACAGTTACACTAGCATAGGTGCCTATGGGACCAAATGACATCTATGGGTCCAGGTTGACTGAGATCTGGCAAAAGTTGACTCTGCTGACACATATGGGCCCACTTTCACTTGCATTGGTGCTTGTGGGACACTTTGGCATTTGTGGGTCCAGTATGACTGGCGTTGGGCTAAAGTTGACCCTGATGACACATGTGGGTCCAGTTACACTAGCATATGTGCCTATGGGACCAAATGACATCTATGGGTCCAGGTTGACTAAGATCTGGCAAAAGTTGACTATGCTGACACATATGGGCCCACTTTCACTTGCATTGGTGCTTGTGGGACACTTTGGCATTTGTGGATCTAGTATGACTGACATTGGGATAAAGTTGACCCTGATGACACATGTGGGTCCAGTTACACTAGCATATGTGCCTGTGGGACCAAATGACATCTATGGGTCTAGGTTGACTAAGATCTGGCAAAAGTTGACTATGCTGACACATATGGGCCCACTTTCACTTGCATTGGTGCTTGTGGGACACTGGCATTTGTGGGTCTAGTATGACTGGCATTGGGCTAAAGTTGACCCTGATGACACATGTGGGTCCAGTTACACTAGCATATGTGCCTATGGGACCAAATGACATCTATGGGTCCAGGTTGACTGAGATTGGGCAAAAGTTGACCCCGCTGACACCCGTGGGTCCACTTACACTAGCATCGGTGCTAGTGGGCCCAATGGCATCTGTGGGTTCTATGTTGATTGAGATCTAGCAAAAGTTGACCCTGTTGACACATGTGGATCCACTTACACTAGCATAGGTGCCCGTGGGACCAAATGACATCTATGGGTCCAGGTTGACTGAGATCAGGCAAAAGTTGACCCTGATGACACATGTGGGTCCAGTTACACTAGCATTGCTCCATGCGGGACACAATTGCATCTGTGGTTACTGTTTGACTGAGATTGGACAAAAGTTGACCCTGCTAACACATGTGGGTCCACTTACACTAGCATCGGTGCAAGTGGGCCCAATGGCATCTATGGGTCCAGGTTGGCTGAGATCTGGCAAAAGTTGACCCTGCTAACACATATGGGTTCTATGTTGACTGAGATTGGGCAAAAGTTGACCCTGTTGACACATGTGGGTCCACTTACACTGATGACCCATTGGCATATGTGTGGTATATGTGGGTCCCACATGTCATGCATGGGTCCAATGCGAAAGCAATGGGAAAGTGGACTACATGCACGACTACACGATTCCACACCCACGCGTCCACGAGAGGAAACCAAACCGCCAGCATCTATATAACACATCGGTCTCATCGTCTCTCCCACCATTGGCCACTTCTTCCCCAATCTGCCGAAAAACCCCAATCCGCTCCACCACCGCACCACCAATCTCAGTCCTTAGTGCATCTGCAAGATGAAGCGCGCTCGCGAAGACGAGCCGGAGTCGAATGCGGTCGGAGGCTCTGGCGATGCACCCGCGATCGTTGCCGCGGTGGCGGGCGAGTCTTCTTCGGGAGCACCAGCCGCTCCTCGGCGCACCGTGACCTTTGCGGCCTCCACCGTACCGGTTGTGGTCGCCGTCGACGAAGTGGAGATGGAGGACCCTGTGGCTCCCGCGGCAGATCTGTAGAACTAGCATGCAGGCCAGGTCATCATCATGCCGGACGATGACTTCTACGCCGGCTACAACCCTGACTCCATCGAGTACATGGTTGAAGAAGACCGCAAAGAAGCAGAACCGTTCAAGGAGGAGGCCTCCGACGACAGCACCGAGGTTCTGAGCTGTTCTGATCAATCCCCTCTGTTCATCTTACTATTCACATAGGGTTTCTTCGTACAGTAGATTGATTTGTGCTGTCTAGGTGATCCCCTCTGTTCATTTTACTGTTCACAAAGGATTTGTTCGTGGAGTAGATTGATTTGTGCTCTCTAGGTGTTCTTCTAGATACTCTTGATTCTAGGGTTCGTACGGTTCCTTTGTAGTTTACTTTGATTTGATCTGCCATATAGTATTCTTACTCATATGATATATATGGGTTCATGGTTATCAGATTACTTTGTGAATGTTGTGCCTTAAATTCATCTGAGTCTGATTTGATTGTAGAGATTATGATAACAAGATTTTTGTTTGGGAAGAAATGATTGATCTGATGCATAGAATTTATAATTACCATTTTCTTTATGTGCTGCTTATTAATGTGATGATTCCATAGTGTGCATCAATTAGTATCCTGTTTAGTGTAATGATCAATGCGTATGAAACTTAAATTCATCGGAGTCTTGTTTCATTCTAGTGCTTATGATTACTCATATGATATCTATCAGTTAATAGTTATCAGATTACATTCTGAATGTGTTAATGTAGTTACCTTGCAAATGATTGATCAACACAATTGACTTAAATTCATCTGAGTCTAATTTGATTGTAGAGATTATGATAACAAGAATTTTGTTTGGGAAGAAATGATTGATCTGATGCATAGAATTTATAATTACCATTTTCTTTATTTTCTACTTATTAATGTGATGATTCCATAGTGTGTATCAATTAGTATCCTGTGTAGTGTAATGATCAATGCGTATGAAACTTAAATTCATCCGAGTCTTGTTTCATTCTAGTGATTATGATTGCTCATATGATATCTATTAGTTAATAATTATCAGATTACATTCTGAATGTGTTAATGTGGTGGAGTGAGGTGAGGTGAGAGGGAGGGCAACCATGGCGATCTGATCCTTGCCGGTGGTTTCTCGGCTGATCCTTGCCGGTGGCCTCACGCCATCGGCTAGGGTTTGGTCATGCCTGCCGCGGCACAAGCTTGGGCAGTTTCTTGTGCCTCGGCAGCAGGGCGTTGGGCGGTTTTCTTTGCTTCCAACCGTGATTGGGATGATGGTAAGAGATCTCTTGGTTCTCTGGTATTCTGGTCATCTACAAATTGGTTGCTTCTTCTTGATGACAAGGATAATCCTGTCTATGGTCGGAATTTGGAAAATGGGGAGGTTATTCATTTGAATTCAATTGTGAGGTTCCCCTCTCACATGGCTATGGTCTCAAAATGCTTTTCTTCTCCCTGGGGTTTGAACGAGCCATCTCCTCTTCGATGGAACGCTGTTTGTTCTTCTCTTGTGAAGGGTGAATGGTCTCCTAATAGACCTGCATTTCTGATTCTGAGAAGATCTGCAAAGAGAATGATCCTTTTAGATCATGAAGAGGTTCTCATTGATGCTCGTTTCCTCTTGGAGAATGAAGTGATCAAGCCGGGTTTATCTTTGGAAATGCCAGTACACAAAGTCATTGTGGGTTCTGAAATCACAGAGTCTAAAACCCCCAAGGTATTCTCTGAAAAACCTAATCTTTCATCATTAGTCAATTCTCCTACGAGCCTTTCTCTGATCTTCGATAAAGGAGTGAGCTTCAAGAAGGATATTTTAGACAAATTTGGTTCTTCAGTGGCTTTTCAACCCGATTTCAGAAAAAGAGAATTCTTTTTGGTAATCTCATTTGGTAGAACAAGTTTTAAACTGGATATTCATACGGTTGGTCTGGTCCTCCAAGCTTGTTTTGGTGATCTTGCTTCAAAATTCAGAGTTAGCTGTTTAAGAGAAAGAACTTTCAGATTTTTAGTTGATTCTCGTGCGGTTGGTTTTCAAATTTACAATGCTGGCAAAGTTGTGGATCCTATTTTTGAATTTCATATTAGTCTCTGGGGCAATGGGGGTCCCAATTGGATCATTGAAGAGAGAAAGTTTTACCGTGAGGAGGAAGAGTCTTGGAAAACAGTTATTTCTCCAAAAAATCAAAAAAGAATATCAGCTTTTCAACGTCTAGTTTTTCCAGAGGGCAAGAATGTGATTGATCCTCAATCAAAGCGCAACAATTTCGCCTTGCCACGTAAAGATTTGACCAAATCATTTGTGGAGGCAGTTAAGGGTGATAATGCTGATATTAATGTGAATATTCAATCTGTCCGGCCTATTCAAAGAAAGGAGCAAAGTATGGAGAAATCTCTGGGTTTTAATTCAATTCCACAAATCAAGGCGCCAAAATTACCGGGCTTATATCCTTTTTTGAAATTTAAATCCTTCAATGCGCCTGATCCTTCAGCGTGGCCCGCCAATTCTTTCCATTCCTGGTTCAAGGCCCACGGGCCGAAATGACCGGTGATCACTGGAACTTGCCTAAAAGACCTACGGTCTCTTTTCTTTCCTGAGTCATCAAACTCTTCTCCTGTCTCCTCAACTCTAGTATCTACAGTAAACCCCTCCTCTGCCTCTCCGCCGAGTTCGTCGCCGGGAGAAGAAGTCTGCGTTATGGCCAACATTCCCATCGATCCACGGCCATTTGTTCCACGAGGCTTTCAGCTACAGCAGATTGAAGGAAGAACAGCCGTTCATCGGGTGGTTGTGCCGCGTCGACCTCGCCATCATGAGGACTACGCCATTGCCTCCATTAACCCGATGCCCCAAGGTGAGGTCCATTTCGAGAATGTCCATGGAGTTCTTGAGGCTTTTTGCTGAATGAGGCCAGGGTGGGGTTTAGAAGCATCCAACAGTGCCCTTTTGGGCAGGCATATGTCAGATTTGCGCATGTCAGAGATAGGGACCGCCTGGTTACTGAAAGCCCTCATGTCTTTGATGATATTGTTGTCTCTTTTTCAAAGCATAACCAAGGTTCTAATTGGAGAAGGAAAACCCTAAATAGGGAATGCTGGCTGTTGCTTGTTGGTCCACCTCTGGATAACTGGAGCTCTGAAGACATTACCTCTGTCATCTATAGTTTTGGTAGACTGATAATGTGGGAAAATGATGCAGATAATAAAGGCAGAATCTTGGCTAAAGTTAGATGTGATGAACTAATTGAAATTCCTAAAAGTGTGAGATTCACTGAAGGAGAAGGGTCTGATGCTGAATCCTGGACTTTTTCTATTGAGGTGCTACAGTAAGTGTTGATTGGGGGTGGCCCACCTGCTGAGGACCCCATGCCAGAAGATGGTGTAGACCCCCACCCTTTGCCCATTCTGAATGCTGGTCATGTCAATGTTTTGGCGGGAAACATTCCAACTGATGAGAATGCTGAATGGGAAGATGGGCACTGGGCATTTAATAATGGGGGAAATGTTGCTCCTAATGCTGCTCCTAATGCTGATATTGGTCCTGCTGCAGCCCCTAATGATGTTCTCCAAAATTTGTTTGATGCCATGGATGAGGATGTGCAAGCAAATCAGCCTTTGCAGGAAGATCACAGTAGTTTGACTGTTACCCTCTCCATTTCTGAAGGAGACAATTCAGTCAATATCCCAGCTGGTCAAGCAGCAGGGCAAGAGGTTGAGCAAGACATGGAAAATATGTTTGTGGAGGAAGAGATTAACAATGGACCTGTTATTGTGCAAGGGGACCTGCCTGCTGCCAACTTTGATAACTTTATTCAGCTGGGTGAGGGTGTCCAGAACATCATGTTGGCTTACTTTGATATTGATGCTGAAAATGCAGAGCCACAGAATAATCCTCATCCCCCTCCTCCAGTTGAGAATGCTGCTCCAGTGAATAATGAGGATATCATGTTTGATGATAATAATTTGGTTCCTCCTGAAGTGGCTCATGTGCAAGTGGGCATGGCTTTGACACATTTCTTCCCTGTGGAGAATGAGCAGAATTTGACTGGGCAATTTTCTGAGCAGGGTTTGTTGTTGTGGGAAAAGTACTTTGCTCCTCATCTGTCCTCTGATGCAGGCCATGAGGGTTTCTCTGCTCAAATTCCTGTAAGTTGGTTCAATTTCATTACCATTATGTTAATGACTCCTGAGAAATTTGATTGGACCAAGAATTTTCTGAAATCTTCACTTTGGGAAATTATTTCTGAGACTGATAACAATGAACCAAACATTGCTTTTCTCATTCCTGAAAAATGCTCTGTTCAGTCAAAGCCAAGGTGCACCATTTCTGAAGTCCAGGAGGAAGAGCCTGCTGATTTTGTTGTTCCACCTTCTGCTCCTTCTAGAAAGAGAAGAAGCAATGTTCACCTGGTTGAATCTGAGGTGAGAAGGAGTCCTAGAATTCTAGAACTTAATGATGGATTCAGAAATCATGATAATTGCTCTGATAAGAATTGTCTTACCTGTAATTGTGCACCACCTGGGTTAAAAAAGAAGATTGTTAAAAATCTTGCTGTCTCATTCTGTAAGGCGAATGATGATGCACTGGACAAGAAGCCGATGAAAAAGAGCAAGTCACAGGAGAAGGGAAAAGGGAAATCTGATGGTGAACTTGCTACTCCAAAGAAGACTGGAAGAAAGGAGGGCAATTTGGTTGTCCCTCCTGAGCAAGGTGGAAAAGGGAAAGAGGCTGGTGCTGCTAGTTCAGCTTCTCAGTCAGTCAAGAAGAAAAACTCCAAGAGTTAATCAATGAATAAATACTCTAGGGACTTTTGCAGGTGTATGTACACCTTTGGTCAGTACAAGTACTATAATAATCTGAATTCCTTGACATGGGAAGTGAAAGACTTATGTGTGTATTTGAATATTTATGTTTGCATCTGGTTCCACTTGTCTTTGGGAAAATGCTCTGAAATTGATATTAATTTCAGAAATTTTGGTATCACCTCTATCTGGTTAAAATGAGTCACAACAGAACTTGGAAAATCCTAAATTGGAACCTGAGAGGAATCAATTCAGAGAAAAAATGGTTAGCTCTGGCTGGGAAAATTGAGGAGTCTGCCTGTGATATCATCTGTTTGCAGGAGACAAAGAGAGAACAATTTGACCTTGATTATATTAGGAAATTCTGTCACAAAAAATTCAACAAATTTGAATATCTTCCCTCAATAGGGGCCTCTGGTGGAATCATAATAATCTGGAATGGTGCTCTATTCAATGGTCATATTGAATTTCAAAATGAATTCTCCATTTCTGTTAAATTTTCCTCAAATCTTTCAACAAATGAGTGGATTTTAACCAATATCTATGGGCCATGTCACTCAGATAAAAAGTCTCAGTTTCTTGACTGGTTTTCAAATATTGATATGCCTGATGACATGGATTGGATTATCATGGGGGATTTCAATTTCATGAGGAAACCCTCTCACAGAAACAAAGAGGGAGGTGATATAAATGATATGTTACTTTTTAATGAGGCAATTAGCAATCTTGGCATTATTGAGCTGCCTCTGAAGGGAAGGAAATTCACATGGAGTAATATGTAGCAAGATCCATTGCTAGAAAGACTGGATTGGTTCTTCACTTCTAGCTCTTGGACAGTTTCCTATCCTTCAACCCTTGTTTATCCATTGGTGAAACCTACATCTGACCATGTTCCCTGTGTGGTGGCCATTGAGACAAAAATCCCAAAGTCCAAGTTATTCATATTTGAGAATTACTGGCTGCAGCATAGCTCTTTCAAGCAAATTGTGGTTCCCATTCTTTCTTTGAAGGCTTTCCACAAAATATCTGCTTTACCATCATGGTCAGAAATTTCTGCATCATCATAATTTTTTAACATTGCAATGTGATTGTGTCTGAAATTTATGGTTGCCTTAGTGTGAAAAAATCTTGTATTGGCATCTCCTAGTTTCACCCACTTGATTTTCCCCCTCTGTTTCCAGTAAGATTTTTGATTTTGCAGCAAGGAAATGACCTGGGCTTTAAGAAATTAGAACCCTTAATGATTATGAATGGAATCTAAGGGAAATTCTTAAAGCCCAGGTCATTTCCTTGCTGCAAAATCAAAAATCTTACTGGAAACAGAGGGGGAAAATCAAGTGGGTGAAACTAGGAGATGCCAATACAAGATTTTTTCACACTAAGGCAACCATAAATTTCAGACACAATCACATTGCAATGTTAAAAAATTCTGATGATGCAGAAATTTCTGACCATGATGGTAAAGCAGATATTTTGTGGAAAGCCTTCAAAGAAAGAATGGGAAATACAGATAATACTTCAATGCAATTTGATCTGAGAGAAATTTTGAGCACTCATCTTGATGAAGATTATATGAAAGCTCTGGAGGAACCTTTCTCACAAATGGAAATTGAGGATGTTGTTAAAGATCTATCAAATGAAAAATCTCCTGGACCAGATGGCTTTAATAATGAATTTATTAAGAACTGCTGGCACATTATTGGAAAAGATGTTATAGATCTAATCCATGATTTCTATGAGGAGAAGGTGTCTTTGGAAAGTATAAACTCTTCCTTCATAACTTTAATTCCAAAGGTTGAGAACCCTACTTCCTCAAGTGATTTCAGGCCAATTTCCCTGCTTAATAGTGTGCTCAAAATTCTTACAAAGCTTTTAGCCAACAAGCTCCAAAAGATCATTTTGAAATTGGTTCATAAAAACCAATATGGTTTTCTGAAGAAAAGGTCTATTCAAGACTGTCTAGGCTGGTCTTTTGAATATCTTTTTCAGTGCCATCACTCAAAGGAAGAGATTATTGTCCTAAAGTTGGACTTTGAAAAAGCTTTTGATAAAATTGAGCATGATTCCATTTTGGAAATTCTAAAAGCTAGAGGCTTTGGTTCAAAATGGATTAACTGGATCAAGATGATTCTTTCATCTGGAACTTCTTCAGTCCTTTTAAATGGGGTGCCAGGGAAAAAATTCTACTGTAAAAGGGGTGTGAGACAAGGTGATCCTTTGTCTCCTTTATTATTTGTCCTGGCTGCTGACCTCCTTCAAGCAATTCTCAACAAAGCCCTCCATCAAGGAAATCTTCAAGCCCCAATAAACTACCCTCCATGTCCAGACTTCCCAATTATCCAATATGTTGATGATACTTTGGTGGTTATGCAAGCTGATGCCAGCCAACTGATTTGCCTAAAAGCTATTCTGCATTCCTTTGCCATGTCAACTGGACTGAAAGTGAATTATCACAAATCAAACATGATTCCAATAAATATGGATGGGGACAGACTTGCCCATTTTGCAAATACTCTTTGTTGCCAAACAGGAAGCTTTCCTTTCACTTATCTGGGATTACCTTTGAGCCTGACGAAGCCAAACCTTGATTCCTTTATGCCTATGGTTGGCAAGGTGCAGAAAAGGCTAGGAGGCATTGCAAATTTCCTGAATTATGGAGGAAAATTGGAGCTTGTGAAATCTGTTCTCACCTCAATGTCCATTTTCCAAATGTGTTGTCTGGATATTCCCATTACAATTACTGAGCAGATTGTCAAATACATGAGACACTGTCTTTGGAGGAAAAAAGACTCAGAAGTTCAAGCAAAAGGAACTGCTCTCATTGCCTGGAAAAAGATTTGTAGACCCAAGAATCAAGGAGGTTTAGGAGTTTTGGATCTTCAAGTTCAAAACAAAGCTCTGCTGTTGAAAAACCTCCATAAATTCTATAATAGACATGATATTCCTTGGGTTAACCTTGTTTGGAATTCTTACTATAGTAATGGTAACTTACCTGGAAGAAGATTTGAAGGATCCTTCTAGTGGAAGGCTCATCTGAAGCTGATTGACACATATAAAGCAATGGCTAGATGCAATTTGGGTGATGGTAAAGCAACCTTGTTCTGGACTGATCTTTTGGAAAATGAATGCCTTCATCATAAATTCCCACACCTTGTCACTTTTGCAAAAGGAACTAATGAGTCAGTTCATGATTTTCTTCAACAAGATTTCATTCAAGATGCTTTTAATCTCCCTTTATCTCAGCAGGCATATGCTGAGTTCACTGAGCTTGAGATTATTTGCAATGAGGTGCAAACCAGAATTCAGCAAGAGGGAATAGATTCTTGGAGTTATATCTGGGGAAGTGGTCAATTCTCTTCTCAGAAAGCTTATAAGGTGATGATGGGATATCAGCCAGCCCCACCACACTTCTCATGGATTTGGAATTCATCATGTCAAGCAAAGCACAAGTTCTTCTTCTGGTTGCTTCTACATGATAGACTTAACACAAGGAACATCCTGGGAAGGAAAAATTTTCAGTTGCAAACCTATGCATGCACTGTGGAGCACTGTAATCATGAAGAAACATTAGATCATCTGTTCTGGGCATGTTCTTTCTCTGCTGCTTGCTGGGATGAAATCTGTCCAACTAGAAATAGAAATCTCTCAACATTAGAGACCATCATTGATATGAGAAGCAAGCTCAATCTCCCTTTCGCCATGGAGATAATTATGATCTCGACCTGGAGCATTTGGATTACAAGGAATAATGCCATCTTCAATAATCAGAGACATGATATCAGATCCTGGCGTTCCATATTCAGACAGGAAATTTCTCTTCTGAAGTATAGGATTAAGAAGAAGCATGCTAACACTTTCAAAGAATGGCTTCAATCTCAAGTTTAGACTTGGCTTTTAGTTTGTAGCTAGATCTCTGTTTTTGTTTTGTTTCCTTTTCTTTGATTTTGGAGGTTCATGAAGCTCCTCTATATTGTACAGCTTGTTAAACTTGAAAATCTATAAAAATTGCAGTGGGAAGCTCTCCCACTGTTCAAAGCTTCAAAAAAAGAATGTGTTAATGTAGTTACCTTGCAAATGATTGATCAACACAAGTTACTTAAATTCATCCAAGTCTTCTTTCATTCTACTGATTATGATTGCTCATATGATATCTATCGGTTTATAGTTATCATATTACATTCTGGATGTGTAAAGGTAGTTACCTTGCAAATGATTCATCAACACAAGTGACTTAAATTCATTTTAGTCTAATTTGATTGTAGAGAATATGATAACAAGAATTTTGTTTGGGAAGAAATGATTGATCTGATGCATGGAATTTATAATTACCATTATCTAAATTTGCTGCTTATTAATGTGATGATTCCATAGTGTGTTTGAATCAGTATCCTGTTGAGTGTAATGATCAATGCATTTGAAACTTAAATTCATTCAAGTCTTCTTTCATTCTACTGATTATGATTGCTCATATGATATCTATCGGTTCATAGTTATCAGATTATTTTCTGAATGTGTTAAGGTAGTTAACTTGTAAATGATTCATCATTAAGTGCGTTAAATTGATCTGAGTCTAATTTGATTGTAGAGATTATGACAACAAGATTTTTATTTGGGAAGAAATGATTGATCTGATGCATGGAATATAAATAACATTTTCTTAATTTGCTGCGCTTATTAATGTGATGATTCCATAGTGTGTCCTCGATTCATCAAATATTGGTCACACAACATTACTAGCCTCTATTAGGACTATCACCGCAACAATTTAGAATCATTTTGGCAGTATTGTTATTTTTTTACAGCTTATTTCGTTTGATCTTTATTGTGCTCATGTTTATCTCACTTCTTATGTATTTCAAAATTCATAGGAAGACTCAGACAACGTGGGCCACGACAAGGAGGACAGGGACCGCAAGAGCTGCTTTGTTCTTAAGTGGCTCAAGAGTGGCAAGATCCCTTTCCGCAGGCACGGGGAGCTATCTTGTCCATTCTGCTGCAAGGTCGTCACCAAGAACTTAGAGAGCATGATCCAACACGCGAATGGCGTTGGCGTAGGCAGCAAGCGGAAGCACAAGGGCCACACCATGGCAAAGCATGCCGCCTATGGCAGATTCCTCGAAAAGTTCGTCAAGGGTGGCCTCATCCCGGTTATCGGTCATGCTGTTAGCCCTCATGTTCTGTTTCCATATGATTAGTTTAACTCTGTGTTGTCCCCCTAGAGATGAAGTAAAACTATGTGCTATTTGAAGACTATGTTTTTATTATGTATGGTGGAATATGGGCAATCATACCCAGATGTTTAAGACTATGTTAATGTATGTGGAGTTTGCTGTTGCATTACTGGTGCCCATGTTATCTGAATTCTCATGTTGATGCACACTGCATTTGTTTACTAAATTAGATGGTTTTATGCTTTATTTTGTAGCTAAGAAAGTATGAACTAATTTTGGACTATAAAAAGTTTTTGAAACCAATCTCAAACCAGAAACTTATGTAGTTTACATACTGATGATCCTTCAGAATGTCTAAAAACAACCAAAAACATGAAAGGAAAACTCCTTATTTCCAATATTTTTCATAAAATTTGCAAAATTTTCTAAGTAAAGGATTTAATGTACCTAATTCTTTCCTTGTTAGTCTCAAGATTCTATTTTAGAGGATCTTAAAGGACCTAACTATGACGAGAAAGTCAGAGAAATAAAAACCAAATCAATTTCCTTGCTCTGCGCACTAAATGTAATTCAATATATTTCCTTGTTTTGCCTAACGGCTAAAGCTAATCACGTCGAACCCACAAATTAAGCTTACAACTGGGTCTAGGCCCGGCATGCAAGCATAGTCGGACCATATATATATACGCTCTCCCTCCAACAAACCCTAAAGGCAGAGTCGAAGTCAGCGCCGCCATCTAAACCACCTTTTTGCCTAGGCCACAGATCTGTCGAGAGAGAGGGATGGCGAAGAACAAGATCGTTGCGGTTCAAATCTTCCCTATGTAGTTTGCATGTACTAGATCTTTGGACAAATATGTACGGCCAATGATCTTTCAATTTGCCTTTTTGATTTGTAGTGGCCTTGGTTTTTTGACACCAAGGGTTTGTGCGGCCTGGGCGACAAGATCAAGTCATTTTTCGTTCTCACCCTTGTAGAGGATTTTGAAGAAATGACGGTACTGGTTTTATTTTTTGAATTATCATTAGTCTTTCATGTTCCATCGTCTCATGAATTGTAGCATCTGTTAGTTTGTCATGTAGTAAACATGTTCCATTTTTCAGTTAATCCCCTGCTATGCTAGAGCAAATTTCCTTAAGAAGTTTGCCATCGACTCTGTCGACCACGAGAAAGATTTTGTGGTCGAGGTGGTTACAGAAGAAGGGTTCGAATTCAACGTTGATTGTTTCAACAAGGATGGCAGAACTTATCTTAAAGGCCAAAATTGGAATGAATTTGCTAGAGTCTACCAGCTAGAAGTTGGAACGGAGCTTATCTTCTCTACCGACACACAAGGTCCATCTACCCCTGTGACGTCGATCAACCAACCGATCACCCACCCATGTAAGTAACTGCTTATTTGAAGTACTCCCTCCGTTTAGAAATATAAGATGTTTAAGAGTTTGTATAAAATAGATGTATGTAGATCCACTTTAATATTTAGGTTCACCCATTTTGCTTCGTATCTACTCTACTTTGTAATGTCTAGAATGTCTTATATTTAAAAACTTACGGAGTAGTTGATAGTGCTAGTGAACATTGTACCCTATTTCATTGTCTACTTTCAATGATCATAATTATAATCATTCTAGTTCCTAAACATGGACAAAAATAGCACGCTTGCTATTTTGACGCTAATAGCATGCTATAGAATTTGGAGGGTCCACGCTAAATGTTAGTTATTTTTCTCGCTACGACGTTATTTGTAAAAAAGCACGCTATATCGCGCTAAAAGATCATAGGTTTAGCACGCTATTTTTTTATCCTATTGGCCAAATTGGCTCTAGTTTTTTCCTTATGAAAAAATAAGTAGTTGCTTTGTGTTTAGCACGCTATTTTTTTCCTTGTTCCTAAATAATCTTAATGTTGACGTACTTACCATGCATTAAGCTTAATTTTGATTCAGTAATATTCATTTAATTAATTATTTGAACTTGTATAACATATTACAATCTGACCAAGGATAAGTAGGACATACTTGACGCTATGCATGCCACTGATGGAACCATAATTAACTGGAAAATGATGGAGTCAGTGGTCAGCAAAGTTGACATCATTGACACGCTGGTTGAACAACATGGAGTTGGGCCTTATCAAGTTGGAAAATGTGAGTCTCTGATCCACACATTAAGCTGGACAAATTGTGTGAAGAAAGAGCTGGTAAGTATGAGTGATCTACTTTGTTGTGCCTGTAATTTTCTGATTAACAAATGTTCACATTGTGCATGTGGTCTTCTAACAGAAACTACCGCGACGCCTTGTCCCTGAAGACATGGATGAATATGGTGATATCACAATTGTGTGTGATGAATTAACAAAGGTCAAAGGGTCATACTCAATTTCTCCTGAGGATGGCCGAGTATGCTGCGCTGGGTGGAGGGACGTGATGTCACAGGACGGGGATTTTTGGGGAATTGGAGACAAGATGTTTTTCATGCTGTACGTGGGACGTGCGGGGCCTTTCCTATTTGCCTTCTATGTTCCAAATGTGGAACTTTAGTAGCTTTGATCATTTTCACTATCATGGTCATGGGTCATTTGTCGACCTAATAATATGAGATGTTAAGACAATATTTTACGGTCCTTTCATTATGTGGCATTAGTATGTCAGAAGACATGGTTAAGTGTAATGGTACTATTAAATTTTTTATGAGCTGAAATATATTATGCCTATCGTTGCTGCCAATTATAGTGAAATCGTGTTCATTGAGTTTATTTCATCGCTATTATTTTATGAGCTACAAAATTCATGTGTGCACAACTTACTAGATGGACATGTCTGTCGCATAGGTTGTGTCACGTAAAGAAGTATCTAGCTCTAGTAAATCTATTTTCCTGCTCGAAGTAAGTATGAGAAAAACAAACAAAAACATCTAGGTACATCCATATCATTGTAATTAATAATTTTGTGTATAACATGGTTACTGGGAATTGAATGAAACAGTCTCCATAACTAGTATCAAACAGTACAACTGCGTGCTAGTATTTTAGTAACGCATTTTCACAAGGTACTAGTCAATATCACAATCAATATCTGAAATGCTCCTCCCAAATTCATCTTCAACCGGTTCCAAGTCTTCTTGTTCTTCGTCGCTCAGGTCCATATCATTGTGTACACCATTTTTCTCTGCTAGTTGTTTAACAGTCTGAGAGTCAACAAGTACCACATCATCAGAGCGATCAGCCATGTAGTCTTCATGATCATCAACATCTTCATCTTCCTCGTCCTCAATTTGGTGAACAATGGGATCTTCTGAGCCTACGTCGTCCTGGTATGCACCTGCATTGCCTTCATCATCTATTTTTGGAACATCGTATACAATCCTGTGCCTGAAAGTTTGCACCACCTTCCAAGGATCACCAAATTTTGTGTCATCCAAATAAAAATAAGTTTGTGCTTGGTGAGCTAATATGAAAGGGGCGTTCTTGTACCACAATACAGACGTATTGATGCTTTTAAAGTATCAATCATCCTTCATCTCCGTGGTTTTCCTACTTCCAAGGTCAAACCATTCACAGCGGAACAAGAAGACGGATCTGTCATCGTGCTTGTTTCTCTGGTACTTTAACTTAAGAACCTCCTTCATCACACCGTAGTATTCTTGATCTTGTTCTTCAGAAACGGATGCACTTGTCATTACGCCTGAGTTTTGAGTCCGCATGTTCTTCTCACGATCGACAGAACGGAACCTAGCGCCATTTACATTGCACATAGGGTGTACAACTACACGAGCATCTGGACCAAGTGCTAGTGATTTCAAATCTTTTATAGCATTGTCCAAATTACTGACATGTTTTTTAAACCATGCAGGGAATTCTTTCTCTAGTTCCGCCTTAATGTTGTTCACACCCCTGTTCTATAGTTGTTGTCGGAAATTCCTAAAAATCGAAAACAAATTAGTAATGGTAGTGCTATAACACAAAATATTTCTGAAAATTTTGAATGATTAATAAAAAGGTAAATAGACCTACCGAATATAAGTTTGTGCCTCATCATAGTTCTGAAGTACATACCAAACCATACTGTCAAATTCTTTGGGAAAATACTTCAACTTGGATAGTCCTAAACCTCTGGCTCCATCTGACAAAATATCAAACTCTTGCGGATCAATGATGGCGCGGTGTTGAATTGTGCCAAAAAACTGTTGGCGTGTAGTTGATGATATAAATGACCGGCCAGTTGGGAACCCCAAGAGTAGGTGTGAAGAATATAGCAGCAAGTTTTCCCTTAGTTACGAAACCAAGGTATGTCAATCCAGTAGGAAAAAGCCAAACTCAAGAAGGTGATGCCTGCTAGCCTAGTGACACTCCAACAAGGGCGCCGTTAACGATATACTTGTTAGCGCATCTTCAACTAGTAGCAACGTGGAACCAGCACACAACACAACCAAGAACTTTGCTCCCAACTTACAATGAGGTTGTCAATCTCATCGGTTTGCTGTAAACAAAGGAATGAGCGTATCGAGTGGAAAATAGTAGTAGTATGCTAGAAAAGTAAACAGTGCGAGTAAAGTAAATAGGTGATAGCAATGTAAAGGAAATTGGACCGGGGTCCACAGTTCACTAGTGGTGTCTCTCCATAAGATAAATAACACATGCTGGGTAAACAAATTACAGTTGGGCAATTGATAGAATAAAGATAACGTGCATATGTCAAGAGGATCAGCATGAGATTTACTCTGGGCATTACAACAAGATACATAGACCGCCATCCAACTGCATCTATGACTAATAATCCACCCACGGGGAATCATCTGAGGACCCCGTGAATATTAAGTTGCGAACAACAGATAACTGCATTAAGCAAAGTGTGTAATGTAAACAAAGCATATGCCCTTGGACATAAGAATGTTGTTTTCTCCCTAGTGGCAACAGCACATCTACAACCTTAGAGGTTTCTGTCACTCCCCCAGATTAAATAGAGGCATGAACCCAACTATCGAGCATAAATACCCCGTCTTGGAGTCACTAGTATCTACTTGGCCAAGATAGCTACTAACAACGGAGAGCATGCAAGATCATAAACAACATAGAGATAACATAAGATAATATTCAGCACATCAACTCAATCATAACACTAATATTTATCGGATCCCAACAAACACAACATGTAGAATTACATAAAGGTAGTCTCGATCATGTAAGATAGCTCACGAGATCTAAACATGAAGCACATGCTGGAGAAGACAACCATCTAGCTACTGCTATGGACCCATAGTCCAAGGTAGACTACTCACTCATCGCGCCGGAGGCAAGCATGGTGATGAAGAAGACCTCCGGTGGCGATTTCCTTCTCCGGCAAGGTGCCGGGAAGAGCTTGTGGACCCTCCCGATCTCAGGTCGATGATGACGGCGGATCGTGATGTGTTTTTGGAAAATTGATCGGGTACTTAGGTTTTTCCCGTCGGGGGGTCTTTATAGGCGAAGGGGCGGCGTCAGAAGTGGACCGAGGCGGTCTCACACATAGGGGGCGCGGCCAGGGCCTGGGCCGCACCGCCCTGTTGTGTGGCCGGCTCGTGGCCCCTCTCTGTCTCCTCTTTGGTCTTCTGGAAGCTTCGTTAAATATCCGGATGTTTGGCTTTTGTTTCGTCCAATTCCGAGAATATTTCCTGTGTAACTTTTCTGATACACAAAAACAGCAGAAAACAGGGAACTGGCACTGTGGCATCTTGTTAATAGGTTAGTTCTGGAAAATGCATAAAAATGACACAAAGTGTCACAAAACACTAAGCAAATGGTGTAAAAATAAGCATGGAGCATCAAAAATTATAGATACGTTTGAGACGTATCAATCAACTCTTCGTTTCTTATCTTGGTTCCTCTCAGGCTTGTTATGTCTAGTTTCTATGACATCGCCCAAATATTTAGAGCAATGATGCAAGCACTCATCCACGATATATCCCTCAGCAATTGAACCTTCAGGCCTTGATTTGCTACGCATAGTTGATTTCAGGTACCCGAGCCTTCTTTCAACTGGATACATCCAACCATATTGAACAAGCCCCCTCTGAAGTGCCTCATCAGGTAGATGAATAGCCAGGTGCACCATTACATCAAAGAATGATGGGGGAAATAGCAGCTCAAGCTTGCAAAGAATTATGACAATTTCAACCTTCATTCGACGCAGCACAGCTACTCTTAGAGTTTTGGCACACAACTCCCTGAAAAAGTTTCCCAGTTCAGCAATGGTCTCATACATCTCCTTTGATGCAATCCCTCTCAGACCAGCTGGCAACACACGCTGCATAAGTATGTGGTAGTCATGCGTCTTCAGACCCTGAATTTTACCCCTAGGATGTCCACACATCTTGCTAAGTTTCCAGCAAAACCATCTGGGAACCTAGTGTTGGCCAAATACTTGCACAATATTTGTTTGAATTTCTTTTTAAGCGTCCACGGTGCTGCCTCCTTTTCAAAACCCTTCGCCACAGATTTCATCCAGAACTTCTTCCTGACATTAAATTTCTGCAAATCCATTCTACCACCAACAGTGTCCTTGTTCTTTCCATCAAGCTCAAGAAGGGTACCAAGGATATTGTCCAATATGTTCTTCTCAATGTGCATCACATCTAGGTTGTGAACAAACTTCAGTTTTGACCAGTACGGTAGATCATATAAGATGATCTTGAGGTGCCAAGTTGGCTCACCAGTCATGCCATGCTTTCTCTTCCTAGTTGATGGATTTTTACTTGGCTTGTAATCCTGAACTCTTTGTACTCTCTCCTCTCTTTCTGCAAGTGTGAAACTCGTTGGTGCTTCCTTAGGTTCATATTTTCCATTGAAATGTCTGCTTCTCCTCCACTTGTGATCGTTAGGTAGAAATCGATATAACCAATTTTATTATGCAAAGACTCGTAGCAAGGATCCTTATCGCAGTGTGCACATGCGAAAAACCCTCTTGTGCTACGGCCAGACATCGTGGCATATCCAGGATAGTCATGAATCGACCAAAGAAATGCAGCATGCAACGGAAACTCTCTACCTGTGCACGCATCATATGTGCCCACGCCACTCCATAGCTTCATCATATCTTTTATCAATGGCTGCATAAATACATGAAAATCCTTTCCTGGTGAACTTTTTCCAGGGATTAGTAATGACATCATGAAGTTGGATTGATCCATGCACATCCACGGTGGAAAGTTGCATGGAATGACAAAACAGGCCACATACTGTATGAACTACTCATGTTTCCGTATGGGTTGAATCCATCTGTCGCAATACCAAGCCTTATGTTACGGGCATCTGAAGCAAACCATCCAAACTCCTTGTCAAAGTGCTTCCATGCTTCACCATCAGCTGGGTGCCTCAAAATACCTGGTTGTGCAACCCTCTTCTCCTTGTGCCACTTGGTGTTCATCGACGCTTCCTTGGAAACAAAAAATCTCTTTAAACTTGGGATTATAGGAAAGTATCGAAGCACCTTGTGTGGAATCTTTCTCTTTGCTTCCGGGTCTTTCCATCTAGAAAATCCACACTCGGGACAATGAGTTTTTTTGGCATGGTCTCCCCAAAACAGAGCACAGTCATACTTGCAAACATGAATTGTGTCATAACCAAGCCCAACCTGAGAAAGAACACTCTTAGCTTCAGCATAGGACTTGGGAAAATTCACTTTTGGCAAAGCAGCACATAAGACAGCCATAAATTGATCAAAAGCTCTATTTGTGACCCGATTGTATGATTTCATGTAATGTATCTTCATAATGAACAACAACCTCATCTCAGTGGTTCATCCCTCGTGAAGCTCTTTCTTAGCTTCTTCGATGAGTATCGCATAGAAATTAGTGTCACTTGGGCCTCTATCACCATAATCATGCAGCTCATCTAACATCTTGTCAACATGATCATTATGATTCTCATTTCTATCATCATAATCATCATCGTCATCGCTCTGATACAAACTATGATCATAGTTTTCATCAGGACCATCATCTTCTCCATGATAACTCCACTTTGTGTATGAAACGGCCATACCATTGACGTGTAAGTGATACTAAACAATGTCCTGAGGCTGACGGGTAATATTAAGGCATTTTTGGCATGGGCACAATATTGATGCACCTTCGTCGCAGTGTGCCCGCGCAAACTCCATAAACTCGCGCACACCTTGTATGTAAACAGGTGTGAACTTGCTCCCATGAGTAATCCACTGTCGATCCATCACCTAAAAAATTATAATTTGTTCCACACTCGAGTCATGATGCCATTCAATTTGTACTAATCGATGTAAAAATTGCATAAACCGAGACTATATTGGCTAGATCCGCAACCTACTCAGCAGCTACTAAGATTTATCACAAATTAGTCATGATCAATTGTTTACCAAAGTACAAACATATCACAATGTGTAACATAAACACCAATCCAAATCAATTTCATATCAGATCTCAAAGGAACTCACATGTGCTTCCTATAGCCGTGCGCCCGCCTGCCACATAGCCTCCCTAGCTGGGATCGGGATCGATTGTCATGATCGCGTAGGTGCAAGTCGTCGGGACTTGTAGATAAAGGGCCAGCAAATGTCGTGATCGCCTGGACAAGCGATACCCTTGACGGCGCTCGTTAGCAAGAACAGAGAAGAAGAAAACTGTTTGGAAGATCGCACAAGTCCTAACTATAACGATCCGTGTTTGTAGTTGCCACGCACTGCACTTTGAGTTTACAAAAGGGTAGGCCAATCAAACAATTCAAAAACCGAACGGTACCCCAGCGGTAACTAAACGTTTTACATTGTACTAGGTCCTCGGTTCAAAACCCAGCATTGCACTTTTATCATTTTTATTACAATTGCTAACTCGTTGGTCCCACGAACAATCGATGACGGTTTAATCTACGACGCTCTAAAATCTGTCGTGTGGATAATCGGCGACGGTTTGCCGTGATGCAAAACACGACCATCGTGCATTATCAAGCATACGTGACGCCCAAAACTAATCCGTCACCTATGGTTACTTTCGGTGACGGTTCTGAATTTTGTCACCAGGCTAGTCGTCACCGATTCTAGGATCTGTTGTAGTGTGTGCTTGAGTCAAAGAATGACCATCCCTACATATCATTGGTTTCTTTCCGATCGTGCCTTTTCCACTCAGTCTCTCCTCATGACGCGATTGAGGAAGACCAATCGGCTTAAGGTCGGGAACAAAGTCAGCACAAAACTCAATGATCCCCTCTGTTCCATATCCCTTGACGATGCTTCCTTCTGGCCTAGCACGGTTACGAACATATTTCTTTAAGACTCCCATGAACCTATCAAAGGGGAACATATTGTGTAGAAATACATGGCCAAGAATAGAAATCTCTTCGACTAGGTAAACCAGGAGGTGCGTCATAATATTGAGAAAGGATGGTGGGAACACCAGCTCAAAGCTGACAAGACATTGGGCCACATCATTCTGTAACCGTGGTAGATCTTCTGGATTGATAACCTTCTGAGATATTGCATTGAGGAATTGATACGTCTCCAACGTATCTATAATTTTTGATGCCCCATGCATGTTTTTTCACCATTTGCCTACTGTTTCGTTACACTTTGTGGCACTTTTATGCATTTTCCGGAACTAACCTATTAAAAAGTTGCCACAGTGCCAGTTCCCTGTTTTTTGCTGTTTTTGTGTTTCAGAAGTGATACACAGGAAATATTCTCGGAATTGGACAAAACAAGTTCCTGAAGTCTTATTTTACCCGGAAGCTTCCAGAGATCCGAAGGAGAGTAGAAGGGGGGCCACAGGGGTCCCACACACAGGGCTGGCGTGACCAGGGCCTGGGCCGCGCCACCCTGGCGTGAGGCCACCTGGCCCCTCCTCTGACATCGCCCCTTCGCCTATAAAGACCCCCCGACGGAAAAAACCTAAGTACTCGATCAATTTTCCAGAAGCACATCGCGATCCACCGCCGTCGTCGACCCAAGATCGGGAGGGTCCAGAAGCTCTTCTCGGCACCCTGCCGGAGAGGGGAATCACCACCGGAGGTCTTCTTCATCGCCATGCTTGCCTCCGGAGCGACGAGTGAGTAGTCTACCTTGGACTATGGGTCCATAGCAGTAGCTAGATGGTTGTCTTCTCCACCATGTGCTTCATGTTTAGATATCATGAGCTGCCCTACATGATTGAGATCACCGTTATGTAATTCTACATGTTTGGTTTGTTGGGATCCGATGAATATTGGTGTTTATGATTGAGTTACTGTACTGAATATTATCTTTTGTTATCTCTATGTTGTTTATGATCTTGCATGCTCTCCGTTGTTAGTAGCTATCTTGGCCGAGTAGTTGCTAGTGACTCCAAGATGGGGTATTTATGCTCGATAGTGGGTTCATGCCTCTATTTAACCTGGGGGAGTGACAGAAACCTCTAAGGTTGTAGATGTGCTGTTGCTACTAGGGAGAAAACAACATTCATATGCTCAAGGGCATATGCTTTGTTTACATTACACACTTTGCTTAATGCAATTATCTGTTGTTCGCAACTTAATACTTGTGGAGTTCTCGGATTGATTCGTCACAAGTGGATTATTAGTCATAGATGCAGTTGGATAGCGGTCTATGTATTTTGTTGTAATGCCCAGAGTAAATCTCATAGTGATCTTCTTGACATATCACGTATATCTTTATTCTATCAATTGCCCAACTGTAATTTGTTTACCCAGCATGTGTTATTTATCTTATGGAGAGACACCACTAGTGAACTGTGGACCCCGGTCCTATTTCCATCATATTGCTATCACCTATTTACTTTACTCGCACTGTTTACTTTACTCGCATACTTTTACTGTTTTCCACTCGATACACTCATAACCTTTGTTTCAAGCAAACCGGTGAGATTGACAACCTCATCGTAAGTTGGGAGCAAAGTACTTGGTTGGGTGTGTGCAGGTTCCGCGTTGCAGCTAGCAAGCAAAGCTTGGACGAGGCGCCATATATAAATTGTCCGAAGCTGTCGCAAACTAGCAAGAATCACCTTCAATCGTTTGTCTCTCCTCTCCAAGATCGACATACCTTGGTTTGTTAACTGAGGGAAAATCTTGCTGTTGTATTCATCACACCTTCCTCTTGGGGTTCCCAATGGGCTGGACATTCAACTAGGCACCAACTCTCTTCTGGCGCCATCATCCCAGCAATCAAGCTCTTTTCTGGCGCCGTTGCCGGGGAAGAGTGGAAGACTTCTGCGAGGGGAGTTTTCGCACGCACATCCTTTACTTTGTTTTATAGTTTTGCTTTACTTTATTTATTTTACCTGCATCGTTTTTTATCAAAAGCCCCAAAAAAATTAGAATCCTTGGTAGTTGTTATTTCTTTACTTTTAGTTTATCATGTTGATCCCTAAGTACGTTCTGGAGGACCTCTCAGTAGGTAGTGGTTCTATTATTGGCAAAAGTAACATTGAGGAGTTCTTTAATCACATTAGTATGCATGAGGAAGTTGAGGAGAAATCTTTGGTTGAGCTAGCTCCTAGTATTGAAGTTGCTTCTGCTTATTTAATTCACATGTTGGAAACTAGGTTTGCTAGTCTTAATCATTTTATGCAATACATGTTCCTTAAGCTTCATGAAATTGAGGATCCCGAAAAGAAAGCTTTTATCTTGGAAACTTTGCGCATAGAATTTAGAGATGTTGCATTTGAGGCTAGGAAAGTTTTTAAGAAGTTTAATAAGCTTGGCTCGCCTGTTGAAATTGTTGGTACACCCAACGAAGAATCTAGATTGCCAATACCTTGTAAGCTTGTAGGAATTCATAATGCCTTGGTAGCTAATACTAGTTGGATTTGTCCTGAAAATCTTTTTGATGAAAATAGTGTACCAAAGCGTGACTACAAGGGATACTCAAAACCTCAATTGGATAGTATTCATTTCTTTATTCCTATAGTGGATCCTGATCCCCCTTTCATCATTACTTGATTCGCAATTTTCTGCGCCTAGCTCAAAGGCGTTAAAGAAAAGCACTCTTGGGAGATAACCCAATGTTTTATTTTCAGTACTTTTTCTTTTATTTGAGTCTTGGAAGTCATTACTACTGTAATGACCGCTCCTTATCTTGTTTATTTCGTTTTTGTGCCAAGAGAAGCCTCTAATTCGAGTGAGGTAAAGATTTGGGGATGTTGCTGTCCTAAAACTGTTTTCGGTGCTGCACCGCAAAAATTCGTATAAATTCTCTGTATATCTTTTGGACCTGCGATTTCTTGTGCATATGCCCCAGGTTATATCCAAACTTTCGTTAGTTGAACACTTTTTTATTTGAGCAACATAAAACCCCTCAAAAATTCGACCTTTGTCAGCTGTTCAGTTTTGACAGATTTCTGCCAATATTTGTGTTTGCCACTTTATCGCTTTCTTTTGAGTTCTTTTGATCACGGAACTTTTGGGGAGGTTGCTACAGTAGTATTTGCTATATATGTGGTAGTTTTGGGTTGAAACCTGAAGCAAAAAGAGGTTGATTATATGTTATGCTTACACTAATGTTGCTAATAGATTTGTGTTTAGTTTTGTATGAAGGAAGTTTTCAAGTGTAGGGATTGGAGAATGATGAGATGAGTTGAAGAATGGACAAAAGCTAAAGCTTGGGGATGCCCATGCATCACCCCAAGAAATATCCAAGAAGTAAAAGCGTCAAAGCTTGGGGATGCCCCCGAGGCACCCCTTCTTCATCGGCAAAAATCAGGTCACCTTTCAAGACACTATATTTTTATTGCTTCATGCACTATGTGTTTTTCTTGGAGCGTCAGTTGTTTTAGTTTTCTTAGTTAGTTTGTTTTGTTTGCTGCAATAAATGGTTGGACCCCAACAAATTTCCTTTGGAGGAGATGTACTCGTTTTCATTTGCAAAGAACACTCCGTTTTTCATTCTTATAATTTCACCGGGTGTTCTTCTTTTTCCGCTACTGCTTTTGGTTCTCGTTTTCTCCTTGATTTGCGTTCAGACCTTGTCATATCTTTTCATCAAGGTGTATTTTTGCCTTTGATATTTATTGGTTTTCATCAAAAGAGGTGTTTATAAAAATTTCAAATGGTGTTAGAAAAGAGAAAAAGCTTTGTGCAAAATAGTGGTACAAGAAGGAGCTTGTGTAGACTGCGGCTTAGGCTTTTTCATGTCATGCTTGATGTCTTTTTGATGATATGCTTAATGGTTTTGCTGTAGCATGACTTGTCTCAAATAACTGAGATTGCTTAATGAGCCTTTGAAAAAATCATGCGTTGTTTTTAATTGTTTGGAAGCATTATTTTGGTTTTCTCCTTGATGCTTTATTTGGGTTGACTTGGCGCATGCTCACACATGTTAGACTCTTACAAAGTCGCCAATAGCCTCTATGATCATTTAGTTTTTGAATTTTGATGCCATCTTATGCTTCTTTTAATGTCGCTTTGTCGCTTTGCATCATTATGGCCATTATTGCTCTCTTAGTTGGTCGCTCCCAGTCTTTTGCTAGCCCTCGCCTTGTACTGAGTATGAGCTCTACTCGTGCATCCAACTCCTAAAAGCCAAAGTTTTCCAAAGTGTCCACCATACATACCTACTAGCAATTTGCTATTCCAAGTAAATTTGACTTGCTTTTATTTTCTCTTCAAATTAAACTCTTACCAGTGTTATGCGAAATTCGGTCAGTAAAGCTCTCACGAACTGGAAGGCACACTTTACTTTTTCCTGTTCTTAAAAAATTGACATTGTGGTCTCTTATGTTGAGTTGTTATGCTTGCAAGTTGTAAGTTGGAGACTAGCCCATCCATGCAGTCACGGGCAAGCTTTCAACATTGCACTTCTTATTTGAGTTGATATCGTGATCTTTTGTTTATGGATGCCCGCGGTGTGAAATGAATTGGGAATCTTGTGGGGATCATGGAGTTTGTATATGTGCTAGGGAAACGCCGGGCCGCTAATCTAAGCCATGCATAATTCATGGTGGAAATTTGCAGCATACGCATGGTGAACATTCGACGACGCATCTCACAATAAAAAGCTAAACAAATGGCAAATAAAAGAGATGTCGAGGTGTTCATTGTCTACTTGTCCTGTCATTTTGGCGTGGGCTTGTTCCATGTCATCGGGCACGGAGGTACCCCATTGGCGGTTCTCAATGATATGCATATACTTACAATGACAAGAGCCTTGCTTGGGACTCTAAGTAAAGTAGCATGAGGTTTGGGTACTCGTATTCACAGGGCACGAGGTTTTCAACTTATGATTTGTCAAGCATATGCATCATAATTGTTCTCGCATTAACTTTAACCATTCAAGATGCTTATGATGGGGGCAATGAGAGCTCAAAGCCGGTAAGTACCATAATTTTTGAAGGTTATAAAACTTGCAATCACTGCTTCCCTCTGCGAAGGGCCTTTCTTCTACTTTTATGTTGAGTCACCACCTTCTTTCTTTATGCACCATAAGAGAGCATAGTTGTCATTCTTAATATAATGTGCATTGTCCCAAAGTTTTCATTGATTGATTCATATTGTTGGTTTCACTTGTTCTTAAATTATTTGTATCTAGTCGCCCTCTTAAACTTGAAGGTGTCCTATGCATTTATGTTTTGCTCTCTTTGAAGGACAAGCTGAAAATCATTTGTATGTTTTTCCTTATGATTTGAACACACGTTTGACTTTCATTGTTTCATTTTCATGATCTTTTGTTTGTGTTCATTTGCATGTTTACAACATGGTTGCTAAGTTCTTATTGTCAAGATTATATCTTCATGCCCATGTTTTAAGTTCTTATGATCCCAGCTCACAAATGCTTACATATATGATCAAGATTGTGTAGGTGCATGTCACCTCAAAAATTATTCTTTTGTTATCACTTACCTACTCGAGGACGAGCAGGAGTTAAGCTTGGGGATGCTTGATACGTCTCCAACGTATCTATAATTTTTGATACTCCATGCTTGTTTTTACACCATTTGCCTACTGTTTCGTTACACTTCGTGGCACTTTTATGCATTTTCCGGAACTAACCTATTAACAAGTTGCCACAGTGCCAGTTCCCTGTTTTCTGCTATTTTTGTGTTTCAGAAGTGATACACAGGAAATATTCTCGGAATTGGACGAAACAAGTTCCTGAAGTCTTATTTTACCCGGAAGCTTCGAGAGATCCGAAGGAGAGTAGGAGGGGGGCCACCGGGGCCCCACACACAGGGCTAGCGCGGCCAGGGCCTGGGCCGCGCCACCCTAGCGTGAGGCCACCTGGCCCCTCCTCTGACATCGCCCCTTCGCCTATAAAGACCCCCCGATGGAAAAAACCTAAGTACCCGATCAATTTTTCAGAAACACATCGCGATCCGCCGCCGTCGTCGACCCGAGATCGGGAGGGTCCAGAAGCTCTTCCCGGCACCCTGCCGGAGAGGGGAATCGCCACCGGAGGTCTTCTTCATCGCCATGCTTGCCTCCGGAGCGATGAGTGAGTAGTCTACCTTGGACTATGGGTCCATAGTAGTAGCTAGATGGTTGTCTTCTCCACCATGTGCTTCATGTTTAGATCTCATGAGCTGCCCTACATGATTGAGATCACCGTTATGTAATTCTACATGTTTGGTTTGTTGGGATCCGATGAATATTGGTGTTTATGATTGAGTTGCTGTACTGAATATTATCTTTTGTTATCTCTATGTTGTTTATGATCTTGCATGCTCTTCGTTGTTAGTACCTATCTTGGCCGAGTAGTTGCTAGTGACTCCAAGAGGGGGTATTTATGCTCGATAGTGGGTTCATGCCTCTATTTAACCTGGGGGAGTGACAGAAACCTCTAAGGTTGTAGATGTGCTGTTGCTACTAGGGAGAAAACAACATTCATATGCTCAAGGGCATATGCTTTGTTTACATTACACACTTTGCTTAATGCAATTATCTGTTGTTCGCAACTTAATACTTGTGGAGTTCTCGGATTGATTTGCCACAAGTGGATTATTAGTCATAGATGAAGTTGGATGGCGGTCTATGTATTTTGTTGTAATGCCCAGAGTAAATCTCATAGTGATCTTCTTGACATATCACGTATATCTTTATTCTATCAATTGCCCAACTGTAATTTGTTTACCCAGCATGTGTTATTTATCTTATGGAGAGACACCACTAGTGAACTGTGGACCCCGGTCCTATTTCCATCATATTGCTATCACCTATTTACTTTACTCGCACTGTTTACTTTACTCGCATACTTTTACTGTTTTCCACTCGATACACTCATAACCTTTGTTTCAAGCAAACCGGTGAGATTGACAACCTCATCGTAAGTTGGGAGCAAAGTACTTGGTTGTGTGTGTGCAGGTTCCGCGTTGCAGCAAGCAAGCAAACCTTGGACGAGGCGCCATATATAAATTGTCCGAAGCCGTCGCAAACTAGCAAGCATCACCTTCAAGCGTTTGTCTCTCCTCTCCAAGATCGACATACCTTGGTTTCTTAATTGAGGGAAAATCTTGCTGCTGTATTCATCACACCTTCCTCTTGGGGTTCCCAATGGGCTGGACATTCAACTAGGCACCAACTCTTTTCTGGCGCCATCATCCCAGCAATCAGGAATGCACATAGCTTCACAATGGCTAGTCGAACATTTTCCGGTAGAAGCCCCCTCAATGCAACCGGAAGCAATTGCGTCATAATCACGTGGCAGTCATGAGACTTTAGGTTTTGGAACTTTTTCTCTGCCATATTTATTATTCCCTTTATATTCGATGAGAATCCAGTCGGGACCTTGATACTATCCAGGCATTCAAAAAAGGTGATCTTCTCTTCTTTCGTAAGAGCGTAGCTGGCGCGACCTTAAAACAATTCTGGATGCCGGTTTTCTGGGTCTTTCACACGTTGCTGGTCCTGTCGAGCTTCCTTTGTATCTTTTGTCTTCCCATACACACCCAAGAAGCCTAGCAGGTTCACGCAAAGATTCTTCGTCACATGCATCACGTCGATTGCAGAGCGGACTTCTAGGAATTTCCAATACTCAAGCTCCCAAAATATAGATTTCTTCTTCCACATGGGTGCGTGTCTGTCTGTGTCATGCGGAACAGATTGTCTGCCAGGACCCTTTCCAAAGATTACTTCTATATCTTTGACCATATCGAATACATCATCACCAGTATGTTCCTTAGGCTTGTCCCGGTGATCTGCCTTACCGTTGAAATGCTTGCCTTTTTTTCTTACGGCATGAGTTTTGCTAAGAAATCGACGGTGCGATAGGTACACATTCTTCTGACAATTAGCTAAATATATACATTCAGTCTCTTATAAACAGTGCGTGCATGCCTTGTATCCCTTGTTTGTCTGTCCTGAAATGTAACTAAGAGCAGGCCAATCATTGATGGTAATGAACAGCAATGCTCGTAAGTCAAATTCCTCTTGTTTGTGCTCATCCCACACACGTACACCTGGTTTGGCCCACAGCTGTAAAAGTTCATCAACTAATGGCCTTAGGTACACATCAATGTCGTTGCCGGGTTGCTTCGGACCTTGGATGAGCACTGGTATCATAATGAACTTCCGCTTCATGCACAACCAAGGAGGAAGGTTATAGATGCATAGATTCACGGGCCAGGTGCTATGACTGAAGCTCTGCTCCCCAAAAGGATTGAAGCCATCTGTACTTAGACCAAACCGTATGTTCCTTGCATCACCTGCAAAATCTTTAAACTTATTGCCGATCTTTCTCCATTGAGACCCATCAGTGGGGTGTCTCAACATCCCGTCTGACAAACGGTCCTCTTTGTGCCATCGCAATAACTTGGTATGCTCTTTGCACCGAAACAAACGTTTCAACCGTGGTATTATAGGAGCATACCACATCACCTTGGCAGGAACCCTCTTCCTGGGGGGATCGCCCTCAACATCACCAGGGTCATCTCCTCTGATCTTATACCGCAATGCAGTGCATATCGGGCATTCAGTCAAATTCTCATAGTCACCACGATAGAGGATGCAGTCATTAGGACATGCATGTATCTTCTTAACCTCTAAACCTAGAGGGCAGACAATCTTCTTGGCTTCGTACGTACTGGTGGGCAATTCATTATCTTTTGGAAGCATATTCCTCATCATTTCCAGCAACTTTTCAAATCCTGAGTCAGATAGACCTTCCTCTGCCTTCCATTTCAATAATTCAAGTGTGCTACCCAGCTTTTTCAGACCATTTTGGCAGTTTGGGTATAAGAACTTTTTATAATCCTCTAACATGCGATCCAACTTCTCCCTCTCCTTATTAGTTTCACATTCTCTTCGTGCATCAGCAATGGTCCGACCAAGATCATCAGGGGGCTCATCATGTGCCTCTCCTTCAGCTTCCCCTTCAGCTCCCCCTTCAGCTTCTCCCATGAAATTATCACCGTATTCTGGGAACTCAGGATAGTTGTCATCATCCTCTTCTTCTTCATTGTTTTCCATTGTAACACCTCTTTCTCCGTGCTTGGTCCAACAATTGTAGCTGGGCATGAAACCGTGCTGAAGCAGGTGCACGTGACACTAGTGGAAAAACGGGCTTCCATTCGGAGCATTTGTCTCGGACCAAATTCGATCCGCGGCTAAAGGGTCCATCAGTCCCGGTTCATTTGAAAATGTGGGCCAGGGGGCATTAGTCCCGGTTCAAAAGGGACCTTCAGTCCCGATTTCATCTAACAGCCGGGACTAATGCCCCATGGCCCTTTAGTCCCGGCTCGTAGAACCAACCGGGACTAAAGGTAACCTTTAGTCCCGGTTGGTGCCACGAGCCGGGACCAATCACCCGTTCAAACGAACCGCCACTTCGCGCCAGTTATCGATCAACGACGCTTCGATACCGATCGACATTACGACGCGCTGATCGGGAACCGGCGCCGGCGGCCTTGGAACTCGCCTGCATTCACACGCCGGCGTGCCCTCTCATCTTCTCCCTCTTTCACTATATAAATAACTCACATTTGATCATCTTCTTCCCCAAAACATCTACCTCTTCTTCCCCAAAACCACTCCCACACATCACCATACGCGCCGGCGCCCGCGAGCTCTCCCTCAGCGACAATGGAGGAGCAACATTGGCCCCGGTCTCGGATCTACTACGTGGTCATCGAAGAGATGAACTTCACCATCACGGAGACCCTCTGTGCTTCGAGGGTGGAGAAGTGGATCCGCGCCGTCAAGCGCCGGTTCCTCGACGACGCACCGGTCAAGTGCGTGGGCTTGGACTGTGAGTTTACCACTCACGCGCACCCTCAACGTGCCACCGTCCTTCAACTCTCAGTGGAGTCCGAGATATTGGTCTTTCAAATTTGCAAGGCCAATGCCGTGCCGCAACTACTCAAGGACTTCTTGAAGGACACCACCATCAAGTTTTGTGGCGCGGCTATCAACAACGATCTACGCATGCTATGGCCATACAGAAATGGTATTCCGTCCGCGTATGATCTTCAATAAGTTGTCCCAAACCCCACTAGCAAGCCAACGCCGAGTCTCTATGATTTGGCCAATGCAATTATTGGGACACATCTTGAGAAGAAGAAGAGGGACAACAAGAAGAAGAAGGACAAGAAGAAGAAGGAGAAGAAGTACAAGAAGAAGGGAGAAGAAGAAGAAGAAAAAGAAAAAGATGATGAAGAAGATGAACTAATTTTTGGTTGGGAAAAAGTTCCATTGAGCATGAACCAACTAAAATATGCCGCTTTAGACGCTCGCCTAGGCTTTGAGATAGCTAGGAGATTCTGGAAGCTAAAGGGCTACAATAGCAATGTTGATCGTCTTAACCTTAATAATTAGGTGGATAATTATGTATGGAAAAATATATGTTGGATGAGCAATTGGAAAATGTACTTCATTTGAGCCATATTGAATGAGTATGTTTGGAAAAATGTACTCCCTTTGTTTCGGTTAACAAAGTCTATTAATTTTCGAATTTGTGATTTTTCAAGTATTTTGGCTTTTTGAATATTTTAATCATCTAATAATTAATAATTAAATTATATATAAAAAATATTTGAAATTCATTGGTGCTTATTATTCGTAATCATTGTTTCTTATTTTGTGAATTTATTTGGAATTTAAAAAAGTAATATTATATATTACCAAAGTGTATAGGTTAATAGAATTGGTAGCATACTTCTATCAACAAGTCGCGAGCACAGTCTTGGAAGCTAGTAGGGAAGGAATGGAGAAGTTAAGCGTGCTAAGGGTGGAGCAGTGTGAGGATGGGTGACCGACCGGGAAGTGAGGACCACAAGTACTTGTAATTGATTTGAGATATAGAGTGAGAGCTATAAGTATCTAATTTGATATGAGATATGAGAATAGAGAAGATTAGATAATAGAGAAATAAAGATAATACAGAAATTCCGAAACAGAAAATACAATTTTATTCCGAATGGACCTTTCGTCCTGGTCCCTGTTACGAACTGGGACCAAAGGTCCTCCAGCCGCTACACATGCCCTGGGCCACGTGGAGGACCATTGGTCCCGGCTCGTAAGCAACCGGGACTAAAGGCTGGAGCCTTTAGTCCCGCATGGTTAGTCCCGGTTGCGGAAACCGGGATTAATGGGCTTTACAAACCGGGATTGAAGGCCTTTTTTCCACCAGTGTGAAGAGTTTTTGAGGAAGAGTAATTCTTCTGATTCTTACACACACTACATGGATAGACAGCAAAACCATTCCGCTTGTTCGCATCAGCCACACGGAGGAAACCCTGCAAGCCCTTAATGTACTCGCTTGAGACTCGGCTACCGTACATCCATTTCCGGTTCATCTGCATTATTATGTAAGTATATAATAAAGCAAATTAATACAAGGAATGAACTCACATTGCATATAAATCACATATACTCCCACATTACTCTCTAATATTACTCCACAAATCCCTCTATTTTCTTTAGCATAAAAAGAGCTATATGTGCATAAAATGAATCAAGAAAATGCCTCATACTTACAAGTTATTATTGCAAAAAAATCCTACTTAAAAGTTATTATTGTAAATCACATAAGCTCATAATTACTCCCACATTACTATCTTACATTACTCCATAAATTCCTCTATTTTTTTGAGCATAAAAAGAGCTATATATGTGCATGAAAAATTTCTACTCCATACTCATTTTGGTCAACATATAAGTACACCACCTCTACACATGTGCAAACTAAGGAATTAATTTAAGCTCAAATTTCATATAAATCAAATAAACTCCCATAATTACTCCCAAATTAAAGCCACAAATCTCGCCACATCTAGAGCATTATATGAGCTAAATTAGCAATTAAAGATGAGAGAGTGAAGTTGCTAACCTTTTAAACCACTTGGATAGATGAAATAACTCAAAATTTTGGATAATTTTGATTAAAAAAATTGGGCATGACCTCCCCACTCAAGCCAAGCTCCCGACCACCATTACTGTACTGTAGGCTCGGGGGAAGAGAAGCTCCATTTGGTAGGCGAAGGCCTTTAGTCCCGGGCTGTGTTAAAGGACGGGATTAAAGGTCATCCTTTAGTCCCGGTCGTTAACACGGGCCGAGACTAAAGGTCGCCGCTCGTGAGGTTCCCGCCCGCCACCACTTTAGTCCCGGTCCGTGTTAACGACCAGGACTAAAGGTCCATTACGAATCGGGACTAGGTGCTGGCCGTACCCCAGCGGCATGAACTGAGACTAATGCCCCCTTTAGTCCCGGCCCAAATAATTTGGGGAATAAAGGTGACAGATGGAAGCATCTTTTTCCACTAGTGCAGCGAATCAATGCACTACGCGCCACATCGCTACACAATGAGGCGGCAATGCGAACGGATGCAGGCCGGTGGCTGGTACAACAGCGGGCTGAAAGGTCCGAATAGTCTATGTGGTGTTACTGTACAGTTTACCTGTCTAAATCAAATCTTAGAGGATGCTCAATGATCTTGTTTGTCACAGAATTGTTGATGGGTACGGATATAGTACATCTAACGGTGTGAAAACGAGATTGATTTAATAGTGGTCATATCTGTCACACACACCAGAAAGTAATAGCTAAACCGCACGCGTATCATTCATTTTGCTCAACTATTGTCAAAAGAACAAACAACAGCAAAAAAGACGTGTTTGGACGTCCATGTAATAGTATGATAGTGTAGCTGATGGCCTTTTCTTAAAAAAATATCGTTTGCGTAACTCGCGTGAATATTGTTTGAGCAAGGATCAGCCGCTGCCACCGGGAACTCCTTCCCGCCACCGTTCACCTCCGCTCCCCCTCCCCCTTGCCTGCCCCCCCCCCTTGCCTGCCCCCCCCCACATCCCGGGCCTATCGCGCGGCAGAAGCTCCCAAGGTGAGGCGTCCTTGGCCGTTGGTGGTGCCCTGCCGCCAAACAGTAGAGGGCTAGGAGGCGCTCCCTACCGAGCCACTCCGCGCGGAGGCGACACATCGAGGGATGCACGGCGACAGGAGGTCGTTGACGAACGCGGAGTTCGGGCGAGACGGTCTTGCGGTGTGGCAGCCGACCGGTCATTGTAGCGGCACGGCTCTGGCGCTCAGTGCAGACTCGATATGGGTCCCGTGGGTCTGGGCCGTAAGGCCTTGATCCGGAAGTTGCATGCTGACCACGACAGTTCCTTGCTCGTGGGGACGCATGGTGCTGAGACTCTATCGTCTGCCAGTGCTGCTTCCTTTTGCGGTTGAGGTTGTCTCAACCTCCTTCACCGTTGTTGGGTGGCAGATGATGATGTGGAGGCCTGTTCATCTGCTTTGAAGAATAAAGGTGGCGGTCCTAGGGTTCCAACTTACGTCAAGATGAAGATCTGCCGGTTGTGTGCCTCCATCGATCTGGCTGTAGTGTCATGTTCCAGAAAGCTCCATCGGCAAACTCCACTAGGCGATTCATGCGTGGAGATTGCTGGATCGGGTGGGATTTGGTCATGTGCACCCATGTTTTTCTCTGACCATTTAGTTTCAGAGGAAGCGCTTTGAAGCTCTGTTGGTTATTAATATAATGGAGCATGCTTTCTCGTTCCATGGTGCTGGCATATAATGTCATGGCAGCTGAGATATGAGGACTAGCAATAGTGGCTTGAGTCTTGGTGGCAATGAGGAATTGGCTTAGTGATTTGTGACTTAGAGCAGCGGCATGCAAGTGGGGGCGACAACACATGAGAAGTTCACGGTCTTCCTTTTGTGATGAAAATCCAAGGTCCAACCTTAATTGGTTGTGCTTGGCATTTATCTTGTTGAAGACATTGTTTTTCAGAGCGAGGATTTTCTTCAGGGTGAAAACCTAAGATGTATGATCGGGTGACGACGGCGTTTCTGCACCGTTCCCTTCTTAGAGGCGTCGCTTTTGGAGAAGCTAGAATTCTGGTGATGTCTTGGTGGTGTTACTACTGTTATTTAAAAAAAACAGATCACTGTAGCGGGATTTTTTTTCTTTTTCTAATTTGTTTTTTTAGTTGTGTGCATCCGTAATGATGTTAGGACAATGTGTTGCTGCAGAGGCTGAGTGTAATTGGTATCTTCGCGATATTAATATATGCTCTTTATAAAAAAAAACTCGTGTGAAATATCTTATACGCTGAAATCATACCAAAGTACTAGGCGAGATAAAAGAAGGGACAAATACTGAAAAGTGCTATATGGACCTGAGCTCCCGGATCCCTTTTTAAAAGGGAGATTTTACGGTGCATCGGACTATTCCTAACAAAATACTAGGTGAGATAAAAGAAGCGGCAAATACCAAAAAGTGCTATAGGTCATGTCGTCTTAAGCTCCCCGGATCCCTTTTTTAAACCCGAAAACCATATTTTGAGATCTAAATATACATGTCTATTATGTAGGATCGAAGTTCCATGTTAATATTTTATCATCCATGATCTGCAAAAAAAATGTGGTGACTAAAGCTGAGTTTTCCTTTGTTGAGCCACGATTTTGTGGATTATGTGTACCCCAAAATGTAATGCATTTTCTAACAAAACATTGTAGAAAAGTATATCATATTAGTACTTATCAACGTATAAAATCAAAAAATTGAAATCCAGAAATATCATTAAAAATAGTTCCAGGCTCCTTGGAACCAGGGACCCAAATGGATACACTCAACCAATACACTATAAGAAGGTATATACTTCATTACATTACCTCATAATCATAACTGATTTATCTTCTATTATCTCGCACAAAAAATATTTGAATCTTGATATTAATTTAACTAGAACATATTCTTCCATTAGAATAATTCATAGTTATCTTGAGAGCAAAACCAAGGATGATTATTGTCCAAAGTGGTGACTGTTTGAAACTCGTGGCATATTTATGTAAAAAGGACCGTGGATATGTTGTGGGTGATCTACCTCGCGGAGAATGGGGGTTATGAGCTCTTTTACGGTGATTGACATGGTACCTTGGTACCGTCCGGTACCATTGAGTCTAATTTTTTTGAACCGTTGATTGATTAAAGGAACAGATCACTTTTATTTATTCTGTACGATGCTTTGACGATCAGCAAATGTCTATGCCCGCGGTCGACCATCTTCCTCTCCCCAGGGAAAAATAGAACTCCCTCTCCAAACCCGATGAGCTACACTAATTTAGGGCGCCGCCGCCGGGAATACTACCCTGCTCCTCTCCACGGGAGAGGACAGCGACGAACATGGCGTGGTTTGGGCGAACCACGACCTGCTCCTTTCCCTTTCTCCCAGTCTCGCGATCCACCAGATCGGAGGTCCTCTGATCCACCCGCCGCTGGTCGAGCGCTGCCCCCTCCTCATCTTCGGAATCAGAGCCACCAGCCTTAATAGAGGGATCGGAGTCGGCGACACTGTCCTCGCCTGCGGGATCGGAGGCGACTGCCTCAAGGTCAGTCTAGTGTTTGAACACTATTGGAACTTCTTGTTCGTTTGTCAGTATTGTGTATGAACACGTAAGAGTCAAATTCAGTTAACGTATAGATGTATGGACCTATCTTCTCAACATATGGTTTACAATTGCTGGCAGCTATATGACGGAAAGGATATATCTAGATGTACGTGTATTTCCTATATAGTTGGTTGTTGAGCAAATCAAACTAGCACCTGGTTTTGTTTCCTGCAGTTTATCTAGATGTGGTGTACCAGGTAGGCTATGCTGTCGTGTGTTCATGTGTTATCGTCAACTTTCAGGAAGTGAGCATATTCTTCTAGTGTTGATTGACTGTTAAATGCTGATAAAATTTGTAATGTCTGCTAGTTGTAATAACAGGTTTGACAGGGCGCCGAACAAGAGCAGTTACGCGGAAGGTTGCCACTGCATTACGTGGCCTTGGTCCAATCCTTGATCATGTAGAATAGGATAATTGTAGTTCCAGTAAGCATGATGATATATATAAGCTTGCTACATAGTTTGAGTAAAGTGCCTCCAACAAGAAGAAAGTAAAAAACAGCTGTAGGATTCAAAGTTTCAGACTGAATCATGTATTGTATTTGGTTTTGTCAAAATTTGGTTGATGAACAAATGTATATTTATATCATGCATAAAAATAATATAGTTCTATAGCCACTACACATGATATGATAAATAATTAGATAGTTTTATTTCTGACTCCCTCCACATGGGTGTTTGGCGACTTACCAATACCATGTTGTCATGGGACAGGGATGAGATGACCGAAAATTTCACACAGGTCATGGTAACACTAAATTTCATTTGCGATCATGAGTTTTCTACGCCATCAACGCTATCCTAACATTTGCATACCTATCAAATTTAGGCACAAATAGATACTTTAGCTTCAAATATGATGAAGGCAGCTGTGTTCTGATTGCAACCGGCTTCAAAAAAAATCCTACCAGAATTCTATAACGGTAGTACTACAAAACTAGCTTTTAATTTCATCTATTTCTTATCTTTCATGATTCCAACTAACGCACCGCTCTGCTGTACAGAAGGACTACGAAGCCAATATTGCAAAGGAACCTAATGGTGCAAAAGAAAAATTTGCCACCGAGACTATCACTGGAATTGTCGAGACAAAACACATTCGCAAACCATCACAGCAGATGAAGAGCCCATTCAAGTCACCATGAAGTTTACAGGGGGGGGGGGGGGGGGGGGGGCAATTTGAGATGAATGATCTTCATAGGATGTTCTTCAGTTTACGACTACTTTTTATGTCGACCATGTGTGGGAATGAATAATCATCATTGATTAACACCTAGCTAGAAAGTTTAAAAAAAACACCTAGCTAGTATGATGAAGGGCAAGCTGCATGCGGTCCTGCCGCCTGTGACGCATCCGGCAAGCTGCTAACAGTCGGAAGACAGCCATGGATGGTCGCCGCCGGCGCCTAACCCTGGCTCCCTTGCGGCCGTGGGATTTCCCCCAGTCTGCTTCTGCATCGTCTCCGGGGGGGTCTAGGTTCTCCTGTCTCGGATCACAGGATGGCAGCTCGGATGTGGAGGATAGTATCCCCATTCAGGTGGCTGCACAAGTGTTGGAGGAGGAGGTCGAGGAGGGGTGGACGCCGGTTAGCCGGCGGAGAAGGTCTAGGGAGGAGACCGTGGCGGACTTCTGGCGCGAGATTGGATACCCGACGCCGGTGTCCAGGGTCTGGGAGGCTTCGCGATGATCCAGTCCAGGTGAGTCTTTTTCTGGTTGCAGGTCGGCGGCTGGCTACGGCGCGGCGGACTGTCCGGCGACGTCGGTGAATTCGCCTCCGTTGGCTTCGCCCAGGAGGGGTTCATGTTCTTCGCCGACGGGAGTGCGTCTCGCGCGTGGACCTCGGATGGGCCCCTGGCGCGGTCCCCTGCCGCGGCGGAGGGTTTCGCTGCCGCCGGTTATTGGCGCCTTCATCGACCGGGCGTTCGCTGCCTCGACGGCGTCTTCCTCTCTGGCGGCTGCGGCAAGGCCGGGATCGTCGAGCTCGGTCGATTTCCAGGAGCTGGAGGTTCAAACAGGGGCGGTCATTGCGGTGCAAACCGCCGTTGATCCCGCCGATCGCGTCGGGGACGTGATTGCGGTCGATCATGTCGATCGTGGAGCTGCATGCCCGCTGGTACACCGTTATGGGCTGGGCCATTGGGTCCAGCGTTTCCGATCGCTGTGGGCCCCGTCCCTGGCTAGGTCATCGGCTGCTTTGGCGTCTGCTACGCCAATCACGTCAATCACGCCGTCGCTCCGTCCTTCGTCGATTCCCTCAGCTCCTTCGTCCTCCTCGCCGCCGTTCCTTTCTTCGCTGCCGCCGCGTTCTTCATCGTCCTCAAGCTCTCCAAGGCCGTCGGGGTCCCCGTTTCCCCGGTCCTTCGCTTCCGTTCTCGGGTCCGTGGCCGGGATGGCGGGCCAGCGGCCGCCGTCGGCCGGAGCGCCTGGGACTGCGCCAAGGCCGCCTGCTCCGGCTGTTCCACCTCAGCTGGCCGCTGCGAGCCGCCCACTGTCTGCTGCATCACCGGGGGCGGTTCAGCAAGGGGCGGGGTTCTTTCCTCAAACCTTCGCAGCAGTTCCCCCGCGGCCGGTGCAGCCGCTGCAACCCCCGTCCAGGCAGCCGGGGCCGCCGGCATACATGCCGTATCCGCAGCAGCCTGGTTTTCAGCCTGTCCAGCCCTACCTCCAGGCACCGGCGTTCCAGCAGACGCCGCAGTTCTATGCTCAGCCTTCTTACGGTCAGGCTGGTGGCTCTTTCCAGCAAGGGCCGAGTGTGCCGTTGCAGCCGCCGGCTGCGCAGGGTTCTAATTCTGCTTCGAAAAACAAGAGAAAGAAGAAGAAGAATACGGCTAATGTGCAGGCCCCGCCCCCTCATATGCCGGTTGTTCAGCCACAGACTCCTCTTGTGCCGGGTTTGATCCCACCCTCTGGAGGTTTGGGAACAGCAGCTGGTTCTTTTGCTCTGGTGCAGGCTGATCCCATGGGGCATGCTTCTGCTGGCCCTGAGGTTCCTGAGTCGGCTCCGGTTAAGCCGGGGAAGTGCTGGAAATGTGCAGTTGATACGCATGCTACTAAAGATTGTAAGGTGCAGCATTACTGTCTTATTTGTGATTCTATAGCCCATCCGTCGCTCAGATGCCCGATTCTTAAGCTTCCGAAGCCGCAGGCGTTTGTTGGTGGTCCTGCGTGTGAGGAGTCCTTATGCTTACGCCTGCCTGACAGTGTTTACAAGGCACACCTTGTACCGAAAGGGTCACCAACTGCTCTTATCAAGATTTCTGGTGGGACTGTTTCTGCTCTGGCCATTCAGAAGTTAATGGCACGGATTTGCCCTTTGAGTTCTTAGTGGAAGTGGGAAGCTATTCCCCATGGGGAAGACACTTTTTTAGTGAGTTTTCCCACTGCCGATGATCTTAAGAGGGTGGATGGTTTCCAGATGGGGGTACCTGATTCTTCAGCTCAGATGACTGTCAGTATCTGGAAGGCTCTTGATGTACCGCATAAGTTTGAGCTTCAACAGGTATGGGTACATGTTGAGGGAGTTCCACATACAGTGAGACGACATTTCTTGGGTTTGTGGGCTGTTGGTTCGCTAATTGGTACAACATTAGATGTGGACTTGGTTTCTCTCAGGAGTCTGGGTGTTGTGCGGATTTTGGTAGCCATGAATGAGCCAAAGAATTTGGACAAGATGAACGAAATTCAGGGGTTTGCTTGTCTTGGTGTCTCGGTGACGGTAAAGTTAAAAGGTTATGATTTTTTCTTTCGTCGTGAGGCGCATGATTTCGTGCCGGATAAAGACTTTAAGCCTTTCTTCTGGAGGTGCAAGGGGGATGATGCTGGTAATGATGGTCTTGGCCAGGGCAATGATCATGATGCGGCCGGTCATGATGCTTCATCTGCTAGCATGGATGTGGACCAACCGCAAGGCGGTCTCTCTTCTGCGCATGGAAATGCTGGTGCTTCTGGTCCGGGTGGTGGCGCGGTCACCCAACATGCTATTGCGATTACTCCTATTAATCCAAATCCGATGACGCCGCGGGGAAAGGAAATTGTGGAGGAAGTTCGAGCTAGATCTCCTGGTTTGATCGCGGCTTCGACGCGGGGGGCGGTTGCTTCGGCTCCGTCAGGTCTTGAGACGCCTAGTGCAGCTGATGGCGGCCCTCCGCAGATGTCCTTCGCCTCGCCCGATGGGCGTCTGCCTCGGGAGGCAGCGCCAGGCCTCTCTGGTGGTGGCCAGCGGTGCACTGTTCCCACGTCTCAGGGCCTCTCCTCGGGTTCTATCGCTGGGGTGGAGGTTTGCTCATCGGTGCCCAGCAGGTCTTGCGCCGGTGCTGGGCTAGGCGTGCCAGACGGAGCCACGGCTGCTGGTCTTCTGCATGAGGGCAGGCCATCGTCGCTGTCACGGGCAGCGGGCAGTTCGCCCGCCCGAGCAGCTGGTCCGCCGCTGCCCGTCCATGGCGCTGGTGGCTCGCCGGTTGTTCTTGCTGCTGTGTCGGGTGGGGGTTCTTCTCCGTCATCGCCCCCACCTGTTTCGCCGCTGCCCGCCCATGTTGGTGGTTCGCCGGTTGTTCCTGTTGCTGTATCGGGTGGGGGTTCTTCTCCGTCATCGCCCCCACCTGTATCGCCGCTGGCTTCTTCGTCTGTGCCTGGGACAGTCTCTTCATCGACATTGCTGTCCTCGGCGGTGGAGGAGCCTTTTTCGGGAGATGTCGGGTGTTACGCAACACAGACACCTCCGGCCCGGGCACCTTCACCGCCTCCGCCATCATCTCCGCCTCCTCCGCCGACTTCTGTGCCACCTGTGCCTACGGCGAGGCGCAGCGCTAGGCATGTGGTTGCGGAGGATGGATCTTCTGCGACTGATGAGGATACTATGCTGAAGGCCATGCGGCGTAAAGCCGCTATGAACCTCGATTTCAGCGGTATGTGTTCAAAATCTTCTTACTTTATCTCATTACCTACACCTGTTTTATCTTCTAAGTTAAATGCAGTTGGTATTAGGCTAGGGAAGAATGTTGATGAGGTTTGTTTGTCCGCGAACGTTTTGAGGCGTATGGAGTATGACCGTTTAACGGTCATACCAAAGACTCAGAATGTAGCAATGAATGCCGAATCAGATGAAGAGGAGGCGAATGCCACAATGGATGGTCAGCTTCTCTCTAGTCTGGTTGGTGTTGTTTCTGAGGTGGACTTTGATGAAACCATGCCAGGATCATTATATGACCTGTGTGCATCTGGCCGTAAATCAAAGTCAACTTCTTTTCGGGCCTCCAAGAGGGGCAGAATTCCAAAATCTAAGATTGTGTCTCAATGAATGGTATGTTCACGAATAGCAGAGGTCTTGGTGACTTGGCTAAACATTTACATATCGCTCATTGTATCAGAGATCATAACTTAGATTTTGTGGCTATTTCGGAAACTGGTAGACGGGACTTCTCTCAAAGTCTGCTTGATCGCCTATCTGGTGGTATAGATTTTGAGTGGACATCCCAGCCGCCCCGTGGTCGCTCGGAGGGCATTCTACTTGGAGTACGGACAGATACTACGGAGATTATGGCTCGTTCGGGTGGAGATTATCATATTAAACTCCATATCCGTAATAGAGTTGATAATTTCATGTGGACTCTGGTTGCTGTTTATGGGGCTGCACAGGAAGAATATAAGGCCGACTTTCTTCGTGAACTGGTTAATCTGGCAAAGGATAATCCACACCCAATCTTAATTGGGGGTGATTTTAATTTGCTGAGGTTCCGTCATGAAAAAAGTAAAGGTCGGTTTGATGATCATTGGCCCTTTCTATTCAATGCTGTCATTGACAGTTTGGATTTAAGAGAGGCGACAATGATTGGAAGACAATTCACCTGGGCGAATAGCCTTCCGGATCCTACTTACGAGAAGCTTGATAGAGTGTTAATGGATGCCAACTGGGAATCTAAATTTCCTATGGTTTCTGTTCGCGCTCTTGAACGTATCGAGGGATTTTCGGATCATGCTCCTATTCTTTTGACTACTGGAACACATAAACCGTCTGGTAAATATCGATTCAAGTTTGAACTTGGATGGTTACAGCGGGATGGGTTTCATGACATGGTCAAAAAGGTATGGGACAGACCGGTTACTACTATGTCTCCAATACAAAGGTGGAATTATAAAATACGTGCCTTACGTAGTCACCTTTGTGGTTGGGCACGTCATGTAACGGGTGTTCTTAAAAAAGAAAAGTTGCGGCTTTCTTCCATCATTGATGGTCTAGAAGCTTTAGCTGAGGTTGGACCACTTTCCGCGCAAGAGATTGAATTGAAAAATCAGTCTAACGCAAAGATAGCTAGTCTACTCCGGGAGGAGGAGCTCAAATGGTACCAGCGCTCCAAGAGCCAGTTTATCCTTGAAGGAGATTCGAATACTCGCTACTTCCATAGTGTGGCCAATGGCAGACATAGGAAAAAGCGTATTCATACTCTTGTTCGGGATGAAGGTACGATTGAGGGGTTGGACAATCTCAAAAAGTTTATTACTAGTTATTATAAGAATTTGTTTGGGGCCCCAGAAGAAGGTAACTTCTTTTTGGATGAGTCCCAAACAGATGATATACCCCAGGTTTCCGTTGAGAAAAATAACTTTCTTACGGCTGAGTACTCTGAGGAGGAAGTAAGAAAGGCTATTTTCCAAATGGAACACAACAAAGCACCGGGTCCGGATGGTTTCCCAGCAGAGTTTTATCAAACTTTTTGGGACACTATCAAAGGTGACCTTCTAGAATTGTTTAGTTGTTTGCACGCTAGACAATTAGACTTGTTTCGTCTTAATTTTGGTGAGATTGTTTTGTTACCTAAGGTTAATGAGGCAGAAAGGATCCAGCAATACAGGCCAATCTGTCTTCTTAACGTTAGTTTCAAGATTTTCACGAAAGTGGCCACCTTAAGATTAAACACGGTTGCTGATCATGTAGTTCGTCCGTCTCAAACTGCTTTCATGCAAGGGAGGAATATCCTAGATGGAGTGGTAACTCTGCATGAAGCAGTTCACGAACTACATTCTAAAAAGTTGAATGGGGTAATTCTTAAGTTAGACTTTGAAAAAGCTTATGATAAAGTTAAATGGTCTTTTCTCCAACAAACACTCAGAATGAAAGGTTTTTCGAATGAGTGGCGTTGTTTGATCAATTCCTTCGTGTCAGGAGGTAGTGTTGCAATCAAAGTCAATGACGATGTCGGCAACTACTTCCAGACATTGAAAGGATTAAGGCAAGGGGATCCCTTATCGCCAATGCTATTTAATATCGTGGCGGATATGCTTGCCATTATGATCGAACGTGCAAAGAATGATGGTCTCATTGAAGGAATCATTCCTCATCTTGTAGATGGGGGCTTATCCATCCTTCAATATGCCGATGACACGATTCTTTTTATGGAACATGACCTTGAGAAAGCACAAAATCTGAAACTTATACTTTCAGCTTTTGAGCAATTATCAGGCCTAAAAATTAACTTCCATAAAAGCGAGTTGTTTTGTTTCGGTGAGGCCCAGGACGAGGTCAATGCATACGCTGAATTATTTGGCTGTGGGCAAGGACAATTTCCTATGCGGTATTTGGGGATTCCGATTCATTATCGGAGACTAACAATTGCCGAATGGAAACTCGTCGAGGAAAGACTACAAAAACGCCTTAGTAGTTGGAAAGGGAAATTGTTGTCCCTGGGAGGAAGACTGATACTCATTAATTCGGTACTATCCAATATGGTACTACATATGATTTCATTCTTTCTCTTGCCTAAAGGAGTCTTGCATAAACTGGATTATTACCGGTCTAGATTCTTTTGGCAAGGGGACAACGAGAAAAAGAAATACAGATTGGCTAAATGGAGTGTCGTGTGCTCTCCTAAAGACCAGGGTGGGCTTGGTATTCAAGACCTTCAGGTCAAAAATACAGCCCTACTGGGGAAGTGGCTTTTTAAACTACTTACTGAGGAGGGGACATGGCAAACCATACTTAAGAGGAAATACATTGGTCAAAAAGCTTTATCACAGGTTCTTTGGAAACCAGGTGATTCACATTTTTGGGCTGGACTCATGGCAACAAAGAAGTTTTTCTTTGGTCTGGGTTCTTTTTCCATTAAGGATGGTTCCGAGGTACGGTTCTGGGAAGATAAATGGCTTGGTAATGCCACTCTTCGGGAACAGTATCCGGCCTGATATAGCATTGTGCGCCACAAAGGTGATACTATTGCCAAAGTTTTGGAGAATTCTCCACCTTCAGTGGCTTTTAGAAGGGATTTGTCTGGGCAACGACTTGTAGCTTGGAATGCCTTGCTATTGCGTTTGGCAAACATCCAACTACAAGATGGGCATGATGAATTCCGTTGGAACCTACATGTAAATGGTCAGTTTTCAGTAGCTTCCATGTACAATGCTCTTATTTTACCAAACGTGCCAATCGATAAATCTAGTAATGATAAGCTTTGGAAGTTAAAAATTCCATTACGGATAAAGGTATTTGGATGGTACCTACGTAAAGGGGTTGTTTTAACGAAAGATAATCTTGCAAAGCGGAACTGGCATGGAAGTAAAAAGTGTGTTTTTTGTCATCAGGATGAAACAATTAAACACTTATTCATCCGATGTCGTTTTGCTAGATCTATATGGTCAGTCATCCAAGTAGCTTCAACCTTGTCTCCACCATGCAGTATTACCAATATATTTGGGAATTGGCTTAATGGAATCGACAATAGGTTTAAAAAGCATATTAGGGTGGGAGCGATTGCCTTTATTTGGTCGCTATGGCTATGTAGAAATGATAAAGTGTTTAACGATAAAAACTCTTCCATTTTGCAGGTTATCTACAGAGCTACTGGTACACTCCGTTTGTGGTCTTTGCTGCTTCGTCCGCAGGATCGCGACCTTTATACGGAGGTCTGTGCACGACTGGAAGCTACGGCGAGGGATACTTTTTCCCAACATGGCTGGCCGCATAGCTTACGGATTACTGCTTCTTGATAGGCGTTATTACAATTGCTCATCATGATATGTAATTTTGCCTGTGTACTTTTTGATACATCTTGGATGTGGGCTGTGTGCATCGTTGTTATGCAGAGGCCGGGTGTAAGCTTAATAACTATTAAGTAATAAAGCGCTCTTTTTCGAAAAAAAATTATATGAGTTCTAGACCTGTTAATCTACGTGAGCGGCGTGGCGTGCACAGGTGCACACATAAAGGTTTCAGTTTTCAGTGGTGTCACAAACACCCATGCTTCCGTTGAAGCTAGGGCTGAATGGATATGTGTGAATCTTTTGGAAAGAGTTTGGCCATCAATTCTTTGTAAATTCTAATAGACTAATTGGGCCTGTTAATTTCAACTATTAATCTCGGCCTCAGTTTTCAATAACTTTGTTCGGTGGACACTGGGATTTAGTAGTCAGGTACTCCTGTAATTTATTTTAGGAACATTACAGTATAGATGTAGTGCTTCATGATATTTGTAGAGCAGATCAACTACGGTAAGCATAACTAGTTGTTGCTGCAAAACAACTGCATGTTTGACTGTAAATTCGTGGCATACCTAATGTAACAACCTTGAGGAGGAGAGGCAACAGTAAATCTGCAACAGTGCAATTCATTGACACTGGTGGAAAAAGGGCCTATGGTCCCGGTTCATTTGGGCCATTGGTCCCGGTTGCCGAACCGGGATCCATTACTCGGGACCAATGTCGGTCCCGGTTCCAGCACGAACCGGGACCGATAGGTCTCCACGTGGACGCGCTGCGGCGCGAGGGGGCCTGGGTCATTGGTCCCGGTTCGTAGAACAAACTGGGATCGTTGATCCAGGTTTTTTTTCCATTTAGGGTTTAGGGTTTTATTTGGTGTGTTTTGTATTCAATTTAATGGTATTATATATATACAACAATAATAAATATATTACACATCATGGTCACGAATATATTATTCACCGTCTCATCCGTCGTGCTTGGTCGCTATTACAAACGGTAACTCACACAAATTTGATTTTACATCTTCTTTTTTACACTTCACCCTTCTAAATGAACCGGGTAATAGTATTCTCCTTTCGGATCTATGACTTGTTCTAATAAGAATCCGGCAATTTCCTCTTGAATTGCTTGCACGCGTTCCCATGGTAGAAGACCGTCCTGCATCCGTTCGATCTAATTTAAAGAAGGGGATCAATATATATGAATGAAACTAAACATAGTTGATGGTAATAAAATAATGTTGAGATTATTGTTTATCGTACTTCAAGTTTTTTGATGTTTCGGTCTGCACCCTTCTCTTTGGTCGTCTGGCGAATGAACTCGCAGACATAGTATCCACATAAGTTATTCCCAGCTTCTTGCCTCAAGCACTTTACGAGAACGGAGTTCAATCAAAATAAGAATCAAGCATGATAATTGTATTGAAACTAGAATCAAAGAGATGCGTGGATCTAGCAAGTAGTACTTACATTCCATGGTTTAAATATAAGCTCTGGATTCCAAACACCCCTAGTGTTGGCGGTGAACCGTTTCCAAGCCTTCTGGAGGCATTCCTGCATGTTCGCCCAGTTTCCTAAAGGTGTGCGTTTTGAGTCCATGACTTTGACTACTCCTTCGTCAACACTAATGATTAACAGAATAAAGTGGAAGCTGCACAGACATAACGAGTCAAATAGCTTAACATCGAGTAAAGCGAAAACAAAATGTGTACAAGACAGGAACACTCACTCGAAGTTGTAAGGAAATAGTATTTCCCTTCTGTTGCTGAAATACTTCAACGATTGTACCAAGTTATCCTCTGTCTCTTTGGGTTTTTTTTAGAGTATCTTCATGAACGAAATTGCAGTCAACGAACCCAAGGTCAAAGATTCCTCCTCGGTCGCATTCGAGAATCTTCATTCTGCATATATAATTAGTATAATGATGAGTAAGATTATACAAGCAACGAATGAGCTGAGCTAGAAAGACTTAATAATACTTACAGGCAATAGGCACTGACAATAGTTTTGTCGAGGGCGTCTTGTTGGTAAAACTGAAATAATTCTAGAAATTCCATCAGTAAGAAGCCATCTCCATGACCGTAATGGTGGTGTTTATATCCAGCATAGATCCAGTTTGTGGATTCAGCACAGGCTTGTATGTACCAGTTATGCAATCTCCGCATTTTTGTTGGTAGATCTTTGACTAACTCGGGTTTGACGAGAGGATTCCCGTACCGGTATTTGTACGCTATTTGCTAGTACCCCTCGAACTCATCCAGACGGCTCATGTACTCAGCAATAGACAGTCCATATAACTTGGCCTTTTCTCCGTAGAGTTGAATAAACTCCGGATCAATGTTCGGATCATGCCGCTCCTGGGCTCTCCACTCATTGGTATCGTACACTTTGAGCGGTTCAATCGATTGATTTTTCTGTTGTCCGAGCTGGGCAACTTCTTTCCCGACTCTCCGCTCTTTTGCCTCAGCCGACTTGGTAATAGAGCGATTATAGTCAGGTGTGAGCGATATGGGTTGGTGAAGCTGAATCTTAAGCGCGGCTGCTTTGGCTTTATCTTCTGCGGTGACCGGGAAGATCAATGGCTCCGTCGGCTTTGGCTTTTTCTTGTTAGCCATGTCAGTCTTCCACTGTTGATAATGGGCATCTGCGGCCGTAGCAATTTCCTCATCTGTCTTCTCGTAAGGAAGCTTCTTCATATTCTGATGAGGTACTCTTGGGAGGGGCGATAGCTTACGTTTCGGTGATCGGAACGTGCTCTTGCTACTGCTGGTGGTGCTGCCCCTCTTAGTATACTTCCGCTTTAGTCTCTGAGGCTCAGGGGACGGAGACGGCTGAGGCGGCGGCGGAGACGGCTGAGGCGGCGGTGGAGACGGCTGCGCTGAGTGGTAAGGCGGTGACGGCGACGGTTGCGCTGGAGAATGGTGAGGTGGCGGCGAAGGTGGACTGCTGCTCTGAGGAGTGGGTGGCCTTGGCGAGACATAATTTGGAAGCACGATGTGCTCCTTTGGCCATACAACAGTCCCCCCTTTGGCTTCTCCTAGTTCAGTCAGGTCCCTATCTTCCCCTGCAGGGTGGTCCAGCTTCAGCTCCTCAAAATCTTGCTTGACATCATCCACCGTGACGACAGCGTACCCTTTTGGAACCGGTCTGCAATGCCAAGTTCCGCTAGGCGCTGTTGGTACGGCCATGCCGACCGCCGCCGTCACCCTTAAGTTCATAACTTGCACCTTTAGCTCACAAGCTGTGCTCTCCGTGATATCATCCACTGGGTAGCGTTTAGGAGGAGCCGTCGTCAGTGCATCATCATCACCATCCTGGAGCTGGGTGGAAGCGACGCTGCTTTTCTTATTTGATAGGGCGTCGATACCATCGAATGCAGCTTCTACCATGTGCCGCTGAGATTGGCCGCTGATACCTTTCTCAGCTGCCTCCCTTTCCTTTCTCCTCTGATGACTTTTATCTGGATATCTCTTCATTTCCGCGGGGAAGGCAACATTCCACGGCTTGGAGCCCGGTGTGCCTCGTGCTCGTCCGGTGTGTTCATCATTTTTGAGGGCTCATGTGAGCTCGTCGTTCTCTCTATCGGGAACGAACCGTCCCGCTTCAACATCTTGTACTGCACTTCTAATATCTTCGATGGGCAGTAGGGGATGATCTTTGTGTTTCTGGGTATATATTGCCCTCCCTTCTTCGTCCAGCGTGCCCCCATGGCCGTAAAACCAGTTTCTCGCCCATGGTGTCCATGTTGTGGGCTCTGGTCTGATCCCGACAGCAATATACTTGACCTCAAGTGCATCCCACTTAGGCATGCAACCGGCGTAGCCAGCAGACCCCATATTATGGTGGTACACTTTCTTAGCAGCGTTCTCCTTATTTATTCTCGACCTTTCCAAAGCTTTCTTCGATGTCTTGTACTTCACAAAATCATCCCACTGGTGTCTTAACTTAGCATAGCCGGCTTGATTGAAATCTGGAGTCTTGTCTAACTTGACAAAGTTAAGGTACAATTTCTTCTTCCAGTTCTTGAATGCCTCGGCCATCTTGATCAGAGCAAACTTCTTGACTCTTTTAAGTAGCTCCTCATTTGCTTTCACCTCCTCATCTGGATTTACATCTAGCCTCGGCAGGAGGAAATTAATCATGAGCTTGTCAAAAAGCTTATCTTTGGCAACGTCGCCGACATACGGGACTCCACCGCTGCTTGGCCGATTCCATTCTTGAACGATGATCGGGATGGAGTCCCTCACAAGAACTCCGCATTGCTTGACAAATTTTTTTGCGACATCGTCAGGAGCTGTCGGTTCGCCGTCTACACCGACCACTTCGATCCTATATCTCACAGCGTTATCCAACTTTTTTGTTGGGCCTCTTTTCGTTCTGACGGAAGAAGTGCTCGATCCGGAGGGCTAAAATAAGAAAGAGTGTTAATATATGCATGTATATATATATAGACAGTCGGGCATTACAAAAAAACATATATACACCTCGCCGGAGTTTCCGAGATTTAAGGTTCGGCCGGAGCCGTCGTCTTCTCCCTCGCTGCCTTCTCCCTCGTCGGCTTCGCCCTCGTCACCTTCTCCCTTGTCGGCTTCTCCCTCACCGGCTTCTCCCCCATCCCAGGCTTCTACCTCACCGGAGTCGTCTCCTCAGTTGAGAGATTCATCTCCCTCACCGGAATCGTTCAGAAACGTCCTGGTGACATCAATATCTGCATTTTCTCGGATCATTCCTTGGAGAAAGTATTCATCATCTTGACTTTTTCTATGTGCTGGATCCATAGTTTCTGCAATATACCGACATTTGTTAGTTAGAATACACGCTATATATTCAAAATGCACGCTAAAACTAATTTTAACTAATTCTAATTCTAACTAACAAACTAACACTAACTTCTAACTAAGTACTAAGTAATATACTAACTACAATCTAACCTAACTAACTAACTAAGGGCATCTCCAGCGGGCCGACCCAAACAGACACCGCGGGAGGGGATCCTATTCGGCGCTTCAAGCGCCTGTTACGGGCGGACGCCTGATAGGAATTGCCCACCGCGGGTCTGTTTCTGTCTGACCGGCGGTGGAGGCCGAAAAAACAGCACCCAGCGGGCCGACCCATCCGCGGCCCAAATTTGGGGCAGCGATGGGTCTGCGCGCACACGCGCGGACCGGGCACGCGTCCTCCCCTGGTACGTCTTCTCCAACGCGACGCGTCCGCCCGCGTCAGTGCGTCCCGTCGCCTCGAGTCAGAGCAAGTGCGCTTTGGGCGCCCCGCCGTCACCTTCAATGCCTGCCGCGGCATCAACGCCGGCGTGGCGTGCTGATTGGGCTGCCGCTCGGTGGCATTCATTGCGGCCGCTGGACGCCCGGCCACTGGCCCCTTTAAAAGGAGGCCACAACGGAGCCGCGGCCACCAGCCTCCATCGCCATAGCCACCGCAGCCGCCAGAGCCACCACATCCCGGCCACCACAGCCCAGCCATGGGGTTCTGGAACAAGGGCAAGGGCAGGCACGACCACGAGGCCGGCGGGTCTGGACGCCGGTCTCCTCCGCGCCGTGCCAGGACGACCTCGCCGCAGCGCCAGCGTGATCGCCGGTACATTCCGGTGACTCACTGCCAGGTGTTGTACCAGTGCGGCCAGAGCGTGGACTGGCCGGACTGCAGCCTCCCCGGCGGGTGGCACCTCAACAGCAGGCGCGTGCCGGTCCCGCCGGTGCCGCGCTTCGGCCCGGACCGGGTCGCCGAGATCCGCCGCCGCCGCGCGCTGATGCCGGCGCGCCTCCGCGCCGATCCCGCCTTTGGCTACGATAGCCAATGGTGGGACAACTTCGGGCCGCGGGAGCGCGACCCAGTGCGGCGGGCGGCCTTCCTAGGGGAGGTCGCCCCCAACCCCTACGCCGGCGTGTACATGCCGGAGCCGGGGCCTGAGCAGCCGCAGGCGGAGCCCTTCATCGAGGAGATGGAGGAGGACGCGGAGGAGGCGCCGCCGGAGGTCAAACAGGAGGTGGGCGGCGACGACATCCCTGGCGAGGAGCCCAGGGACGACACCGACGACTTCGTCGGGTGCGTCGCCTATGGCATCCTCGATGCGATGGAGCACGGCGAGGCACCGCCCCCCCGCCACCGATGACCGAGGAGGAGGAGCTCCGGGTCGCCGTCCTCGTCTCCGAGGAGGAGGAGAAGAGGCGGTGGGCCGGCATCGACACAGCGCTGGCCATGTCCGTGCACCAACAGCACGGCCGGCCACCGTCGCCGCCACCGCAGCGTGCGGCGACTCCACCGCCGCCTCCTCCACCAGGCCCGCCGCCGCCGCCACCTGCTGCCCCTGGTCCTCCTCCACCGCCTGCGGCCAACTGGCCGTGGCCGCAGTCGCCCTACATCATCCTCCCCGACGAGGACGACGAGTAGGCCGCGGCGAGGACGACGACGCCGCCGCCCCCTGTGCCCTCCCCGACGAGGGCTTTTTATGTTTTTTTATTTCCTATGTTTTTTTAATTTCTATGTATTATATATATATAAGTAATGAAAAAAAATCAAAAAAAATTGCGAACGTCAATTTAAATGAGAAATTTAAAAAAAGGAAAAAAATTGGCCAAAGGGCCGGCCGGCCGGGCCGGGAAGCTCCCTCCCGAGGAGCTCACCGTCGAAGGGGGGCGGCGGCGCTGGGGGGCGGGGCGGCCGCAGGGGGGCGTCGGGGCGGCGCTGGGGGTGCAGGGCGGGCGCACGGGGCCGGGCGTCGCGGCGGCGCTGGGGGGCGGCGGCGCTGGGGGCACCTGCAGAGAGAGAAGGTGATGAGCAGCGGCATGGGGGGGAAAGGGAGAGGTCGCGGCGGCGGCGGCGCTCACCGAGGACGGCCGCTCGAAACTCGGACAGCCTGCCGGCGTGGTTTCGCTCCGCGCGCAAAAGTCCTTAGCAGTTTCGGCCGATTTGGGGGGAAGTGGGGGGAGGAAGAAGGGCCAGTTATATTTGGGGGGGTCATTGGTCCCGGTTCGTGGCATCAACTGGGACCAATGGATCAACGGTCCCGGTTGATGCCACGAACCGGGACCAATGACCTTAGCAGTTTCGGCCGATTTGGGGGGAAGTGGGGGGAGGAAGAAGGGCCAGTTATATTTGGGGGGGTCATTGGTCCCGGTTCGTGGCCTCAACTGGGACCAATGGATCAACGGTCCCGGTTGATGCCACGAACCGGGACCAATGACCTGGGCGGGGGGCGCTGCTGAGCCGCCACGTGCCCAGGATCATTGGTCCCGGTTCGTGGCATAAACCGGGACCGTTGATCCATTGGTCCCAGTTGATGCCACGAACCGGGACCAATGTTTTTCTTTTTTGTTTTTCTGTTTTAACTTTCTGTTTTCATTTTAACAGGAAAAAACTTTTTTTTATTTAAAATTTGAAAAAACTTTCAATAGGAAAAGTGTTTTAATTTAAATAACTAATCAAAAACCATTTTCTGTTTTCAAAATTATTAATTCTAACTAAACAATTTTACTATTTTTAATTAAAAATGCACTAACGCGTTTAAAACGGGCATAAGAAATTCAAAAATGATCCAAACAATGTGAAACCTTCGCGTGGTGTCATATTATGTGTCATAGTTGCAAGGAAAAATATTGAACTTGGAAAATTGCAAACGTCATAAAAAATCCTTCACAAAATGACCTATCATGTTCGAGGTTTCATGGCATTTAGGTCAAACCAGCAATGTTATGGCTAGAATCAGGGCATAGTTTGTGATAATGTGCCCATATTGTGCACACATGTGCATCTTGGAATGGCTTACGATGTTGCAGGAGGAAGTTTTCCTTTTCGACGCACGAAATAGCCAATTTCCATTTTTGAGGTGCCGAAATTGGGGTGTTCTATGAAGGAACCACCAAATTAAAGTTTGGCATTGGCACCAACCCATTTTTCAAAAATACTAGACCACCTTAGATGGACCAATTCCCAACCGGTGTATCAGAAACCTTACCGTCCATCCCTCATGAAAAGACAAATTCCTGCCGATTCGATAGGAGGGTGCCCAGATTTGAACTACAAGTACATGATATAATGCTTGTGAATTTTTTTTAAAATAATTTATAGGTTCACAACATGCTATTTCACCAGAGATCTACTTCAAGTTTAGCGAGGCTCAGCCCCGGGCTAAGAAGCTTCAAGACCGCCGTTTTGAATATAGTTTAAAACGGGCATAAGAAATTCAAAAATGATCCAAACAATGTGAAACCTTCGCGTGGTGTCATATTATGTGTCATAGTTGCAAGGAAAAATATTGAACTTGGAAAATTGCAAACATCATAAAAAATCCTTCAGAAAATGACCTATCATGTTCGAGGTTTCATGGCATTTAGGTCAAACCAGCAATGTTATGGCTAGAATCAGGGCATAGTTTGTGATAATGTGCCCATATTGTGCACAGATGTGCATCTTGGAATGGCTTACGATGTTGCAGGAGGAAGTTTTCCTTTTCGACGCACCAAATAGCCAATTTCCATTTTTGAGGTGCCGAAATTGGGGTGTTCTATGAAGGAACCACCAAATTAAAGTTTGGCATTGGCACCAACCCATTTTTCAAAAATACTAGACCACCTTAGATGGACCAATTCCCAACCGGTGTATCAGAAACCTTACCGTCCATCCCTCATGAAAAAGACAAATTCCTGCCGATTCGATAGGAGGGTGCCCAGATTTGAACTACAAGTACAGGATATAATGCTTGTGAATTTTATAAAAATCATTTATAGGTTCACAACATGCTATTTCACCAGAGATCTACTTCAAGTTTAGCGAGGCTCAGCCCCGGGCTAAGAAGCTTCAAGCCCGCCGTTTTGAATATAGTTTGAAACGGGCATAAGAAATTCAAAAATGATCCAAACAATGTGAAACCTTCGCGTGGTGTCATATTATGTGTCATAGTTGCAAGGAAAAATATTGAACTTGGAAAATTGCAAACGTCATAAAAAATCCTTCACAAAATGACCTATCATGTTCGAGGTTTCATAGCATTTAGGTCAAACCAGCAATGTTATGGCTAGAATCAGGGCATAGTTTGTGATAATGTGCCCATATTGTGCACACATGTGCATCTTGGAATGGCTTACGATGTTGCAGGAGGAAGTTTTCCTTTTCGACGCACGAAATAGCCAATTTCCATTTTTGAGGTGCCGAAATTGGGGTGTTCTATGAAGGAACCACCAAATTAAAGTTTGGCATTGGCACCAACCCATTTTTCAAAAATACTAGACCACCTTAGATGGACCAATTCCCAACCGGTGTATCAGAAACCTTACCGTCCATCCCTCATGAAAAAGACAAATTCCTGCCGATTCGATAGGAGGGTGCCCAGATTTGAACTACAAGTACAGGATATAATGCTTGTGAATTTTTTTTAAATAATTTATAGGTTCACAACATGCTATTTCACCAGAGATCTACTTCAAGTTTAGCGAGGCTCAGCCCCGGGCTAAGAAGCTTCAAGCCCGCCGTTTTGAATATAGTTTGAAACGGGCATAAGAAATTCAAAAATGATCCAAACAATGTGAAACCTTCGCGTGGTGTCATATTATGTGTCATAGTTGCAAGGAAAAATATTGAACTTGGAAAATTGCAAACGTCATAAAAAATCCTTCACAAAAGGACCTATCATGTTCGAGGTTTCATGGCATTTAGGTCAAACCAGCAATGTTATGGCTAGAATCAGGGCATAGTTTGTGATAATGTGCCCATATTGTGCACACATGTGCATCTTGGAATGGCTTACGATGTTGCAGGAGGAAGTTTTCCTTTTCGACGCATGAAATAGCCAATTTCCATTTTTGAGGTACCGAAATTGGGGTGTTCTATGAAGGAACCACCAAATTAAAGTTTGGCATTGGCACCAACCCATTTTTCAAAAATACTAGACCACCTTAGATGGACCAATTCCCAACCGGTGTATCAGAAACCTTACCGTCCATCCCTCATGAAAAAGACAAATTCCCGCCGATTCGATAGGAGGGTGCCCAGATTTGAACTACAAGTACAGGATATAATGCTTGTGAATTTTTTTGAAAAATCATTTATAGGTTCACAACATGCTATTTCATCAGAGATCTACTTCAAGTTTAGCGAGGCTCAGCCCCGGGCTAAGAAGCTTCAAGCCCGCCGTTTTGAATATAGTTTGAAACGGGCATAAGAAATTCAAAAATGATCCAAACAATGTGAAACCTTCGCGTGGTGTCATATTATGTGTCATAGTTGCAAGGAAAAATATTGAACTTGGAAAATTGCAAACGTCATAAAAAATCCTTCACAAAATGACCTATCATGTTCGAGGTTTCATGGCATTTAGGTCAAACCAGCAATGTTATGGCTAGAATCAGGGCATAGTTTGTGATAATGTGCCCATATTGTGCACACATGTGCATCTTGGAATGGCTTACGATGTTGCAGGAGGAAGTTTTCCTTTTCGACGCACGAAATAGCCAATTTCCATTTTTGAGGTGCCGAAATTGGGGTGTTCTATGAAGGAACCACCAAATTAAAGTTTGGCATTGGCACCAACCCATTTTTCAAAAATACTAGACCACCTTAGATGGACCAATTCCCAACCGGTGTATCAGAAACCTTACCGTCCATCCCTCATGAAAAAGACAAATTCCTGCCGATTCGATAGGAGGGTGCCCAGATTTGAACTACAAGTACAGGATATAATGCTTGTGAATTTTTTTTAAAATAATTTATAGGTTCACAACATGCTATTTCACCAGAGATCTACTTCAAGTTTAGCGAGGCTCAGCCCCGGGCTAAGAAGCTTCAAGCCCGCCGTTTTGAATATAGTTTGAAACGGGCATAAGAAATTCAAAAATGATCCAAACAATGTGAAACCTTCGCGTGGTGTCATATTATGTGTCATAGTTGCAAGGAAAAATATTGAACTTCGAAAATTGCAAACGTCATAAAAAATCCTTCACAAAATGACGTGTCATAGTTTTCATACATTACATAGATTTACATAGGGTTTAGGGTAATTCTCCTTCGTCGTGTATGTCGATCCCTTGCCTATGATCGCTTCTTAGGCCGTAACCATGGAGCATCTTCATTATTTAACGAGATGCAAGGGTCAGTTTTCACGGTGAAGGGCGGAATTTCTTCAAACTTATCATAATCTGCTGACATGTATGTCTCGTCCTCGACTCCCGCGATGTTTCTTTTCCCTGAAAGAACTATGTGACACCTGGGCTCATCGTCTGATATATTCGTTTCCTTATTTTTCCTTTTTTCGGTCTGGAGGACATGTCCTTCACATAGAAAACCTGAGCCACATCATTGGCTAGGACGAATGGTTCGTCTCTGTAACCAAGATTTTTGAGATCCACTGTTGTCATTCCGTACAGCTGGTCCACCTTTACCCCTTCTCCATTCATGTTGACCCAACTGCACCGAAACAAAGGGACCTTAAAAGTAGGTCCATAGTCAAGTTCCCATATCTCCTCTATGTAACCATAGTATGTGTCCTTTTTCCCATTGTCACATGTTGCATCAAAGCAGACACCACTGTTTTGGTTAGTGCTCTTTTTATCTTGGGAGATCGTGTAAAATGTATTCCCATTTATCTCGTACCCTTGGAAAGTCAATATAGTCGCAGATGGTGTCACGGCCAACAAGTAGAGCTGATCTCCAATAGTGGTGTCATTCATGAGATGTTATTGCAACCAAGTGCCAAAAGTCTCCATGTGATTTTCTTTAATCCAGTAGTCATCCTTCCCTGGGAACTTGGAGCGTACAACATTCATGTGTTCCTTGATATACGGAGCCACGAAGGTAGAACTTTGTAGAACTGTGTAGTGTGCTTGATTCAAAGAATGCCCGTCCCTAAATATCATTGCTTTCTTTCCTAGCGTGCCTTTTCCACTCAGTCTCCCCTCATACCGTGATTCAGGAACACCAATCGGCTTAAGGTCAGGAAGAAAGTCAACACAGAACCCAATGACCTCCTCTGTTCCATAGCCCTTGGAGATGCTTCCTTCTGGCCTTGCACGATTACGAACATATTTCTTTAAGACTCCCATGAACCTCTCGAAGGGGAACATATTGTGCAGAAATACAGGACCGAGAAGGGAAATCTCATCGACTAGGTGAACTAAGAGATGCGTCATAATATTGAAGAAGGACGGTGGGAACACCAACTCAAAACTGACAAGACATTGGACCACATCCTTTTGTAGCCTTTCCAGACTTTCTCGATCGATCACCTTCTGAGATATTGCATTGAGGAATGCACATAGCTTCACAATGGGTACTCAAACATTTTCCGGTAGAAGCCCCCTCAATGCAACCGGAAGCAACTGCGTCATAATCATGTGACAATCATGAGACTTCAGGTTCTGGAATTTTTTCTCTGCCATATTTATTATTCCCTTTATATTTGACGAGAACCCAGCCGGGACCTTGATACTATTCAGGCATTCAAAAAAGATTTCCTTCTCTGCTTTGGTAAGAGCGTAGCTGCTTAAGTATTGATGGCCTTTATCAGTATGCTTGTTGTATGGGTCTTTGATACGTTGCTGGTCCTCCCGTGCTTCTGGTGTATCTTTTGTCTTCCCATACACGCCTAGGAAGCCTAGCAGGTTCACGCAAAGATTCTTCGTCACGTGCATCACATAGATTGAAGAACGGACCTCTAGGTCTTTCCAATACTCAAGCTCCCAAAATATAGATTTCTTCTTCCACATGGCCGTGTGTCCGGTAATGGGGTCTTTCGGAACAGATTGACCGCCAGAACCCTTTCCAAATATTACTTCTAGGTCCTTCACCATACCAAATACATCAGCACCTTTAGGGAGCTTAGGCTTCTTCCGGTGATCTGCCTCACCGTTGAAATGCTTGCCTTTTTTTCTTACTTGATGATTGGTCGGAAGAAATTTACGACACTCTAGGTACACAACCTTCTTACATTTATCCAAATATGTACCTTTAGTCTTATCTAAACAGTGCGTGCATGCATTGTATCCCTTGTTTGACTGTCCTGAAATGTTACTAAGAGCAGGCCAATCATTGATGGTTACGAACAGCAACACTCGTAGGTCAAATGGCTCCTGTTTGTGCTCATCCCACACCTTTACACCTGGTTCTGCCCACAGCTGCAATAATAGTTCATCGACTAATGGCCTTAGGTACACATCAATGTCGTTGCCGGGTTGCTTCGGTCCTTGGATGAGCACTGGCATCATAATGAACTTCCGCTTCATGCACAACCAAGGAGGAAGGTTGTAGATACATAGATTCACATGCCAGGTGCTGTGACTGCAGCTCTGCTCCCCAAAAGGATTCATGCCGTCTGTACTTAGACCAAACCATAAGTTCCTCGCGTCACCTGCAAAGTTTGAGTACTTTCTCTCGATGTTTCTCCACTGCGACCCATCGGCGGGGTGTCTTAGTTTCCCGTCTTTCTTACGCTCTTCTTTGTGCCATCGCAACAACCTGGCATGCTCTTTGTTTCTGAACAAACGTTTCAACCGTGGTATTATAGGAGCATACCACATAACCTTAGCAGGAACCTTCTTCCTGGGGGGCTCGTCATCACCCTCAACATCACCAGGGTCATCTTGTCTGATCTTGTACCGACATGCAGTGCATACCGGACATTTATCCATATTCTCATACTTCTCACCACGGTATAGGATACAATCATTAATGCATGCATGTATCTTCTCCACATCTAATCCTAGAGGGCAGATAGTCTTCTTTGCTTCGTATGTTATCTCGGGCAGCTCATTATCCTTTGGAAGCTTTGGCTTCATTATTTTCAGTAACTTCTCAAATCCCTTGTCAGATAAACCAGCCTCTGCCTTCCATTTCAGCAGTTCAAGTGTGGTACCGAGCTTTGTGTTGCCATCTTCGCAATTTGGGTATAATAACTTTTTGTGATCGTTTTGCATGGCCTCCAACTTCAGCTTCTCCCTTTCTGTATCGCATTGTTGCTTTGCATCAGAAATGACCCGACCAAGACCATCACCGGGCTCATCTGATGCCCGTTGTTCTTCTTCATTGCCGCCTCCCTCTTCTTCATTGTCTTCCATTGCAGTATCACCGTATTCTTCAGGATAGCTGTCATCATCCTCTTCTTCATTTTCTTCCAGCCTAACCCCTCTTTCTCCGTGCATGGCCCAACAAGAATATCCGGGCATGAAACCTCTCCGAAGCAGATGGCTTTGAAGGATTCTCGGGGCAGAGTGCTCCGTCAAATTCCGACAGTCGATGCAGGGACAAGGCATAAAATTATCCACTTTGTTTGCCTTAGCCACATCGATAAATTTATGCAGGCCTGCAATAAAATCAGAATCGCGTCGGTCGCCGTACATCCATCGCATCTGCGCATCGATCTGCGTTATAATAATTAACTATTACAATAACATCGGGAATAGTGAAATGACCACCCGCATGGACACATATGCAAGATTTTTATATCAGTTACAGATGAAGAAGATAAGGTTGCTAACCTCGGCGGAGGATACCGTGTTGTGCGAACTTAAATGTGGCATGGACATTTCGTCGAACACCTTGTGTGCAATCAAAGGAAAAAAAAAGCTAGCACCCACACCACACACACAATCCAGCAAATTTTTGTGGCAAAGGGCAAAGGGCTGGGTATCAATTTATAGCCAGGGGAGGGTCTTTGATCCCGGTTCATGCTATGAACCGGGACCGATGATCCGCAGAGAGGCACGTGCCATGCTGGGGAGGCATTGGTCACGGTTCATGCCACAAACCGGGACCGATACCCCGAAATGAACCGGGACTAATCTCCAGGCGGCATGAACCGGGACCAATACGTGTCATTGGTCCCCAGTGGCCAACCGAACCGGGACAGATGACATTTGGGTGCTGGACCAAAGACCCTTTTTCTACTAGTGTGATCATTCTCTTGGTGGGAGTATGGCATTGCTTGTGAATCTCATGTTCTTGAGGAGATTAGGAGAGTCACGGGTTGCATCATTGGTGCATGTTATAACATTTTCCTGGTAAATTTAAAGCAGGCGCAGTCCTGGACACCTCCGCAAGCTTAAGATAAATATTGATTGAAGCTTCAGTGCTCACAGTCACACAGGAGCTGGGCTTCACTATTCGTAACATAACAGTGCCGAAGCTAGAGCGTTCGGTGACTGGATTCAGTTCTTTTGTTTACCGTGCAATCATTCACCTATAGGAAGTGATAGACTGGACTAATCAACGATTTAGAAATTTCATTGGTTCATCTGAATCCATTCATTGTACAGCAGCTTCCGCCACTGAACATTAATGGCAAACCTGTTGGTACAGGACTGGAGGTGCTAGATTGGTTCCCAGAAGCTGTACCAAGCGATTGAAGGAAATGACCAGGACTCGATGTTAGTGGCCACCCCGACAGCCACCAAGGTCCCCCGCCGCCCCTCCTCCTTCCTCGCCTAGCTCCGCCGTTTGGCTCCGTCGTGACACCCCGACTGCCACCAAGGTCCCTTGCCACCGATGCCCCCAAACCCCGACGCGCCTCCTCCTTCGTCGCCTAGCGCCGGCGGCCAGCTCCGTGGTGCCGCCCCAAGCCACCTCATGTGCCCCTACGTCCCTCCTCCTCCCTCGTCTAGCGCCGGCGGCTGGCTCCGTGTTGCCGCTCTCGACAGCCACGCAGGGGATCGCCGAGGAGATAGACCGTCGGTGAGAGTATGAGTGGAAAGGAAGTGAGAGAGGATGACTTTAAGATTCGTGCACGCTCATCTGGCAATTTAGCCGCTTAAAAGAGCGTTCGTATTTTACAGTTTTCATTAAATAAATTAGAGGTACCGGTCCCACATTATTATGGTATCATGGTACCGTCCAGTACTATCAGTATGGTACCGTCTATTTTAACACCGTCAGATTAGAGTGGATAGACGGTTCCTAAAAATGCCAATCACCGTAAAACTTGTAATGAAAAATACTTGTGTAAACATTGGTCCACTCTGTGAGCTCATTTTTTCAAACTTGTAAAAAATCACATTGTGCAAACTAAGAAGCGTTAGGAAAAATTGATACGGATAGAGAGTTAACAGAAACATGTGTTTGTTACGGTACAATGTATCTAAAAAGACTTGTGGCATCTATAAAAGAGTATGCAATTTGGTGCTAAATCGTTTAGAATAGTAACACGTTTTTGTGTTGCTCTAAAAAAAACTGTGGCATAACAAGTTAGTCCCTCTGTCTATAAAAGAGTATGCAGTTTGGTGTAACACGTTTTTGTGGTGCTTGTCCAATTCAGAAGTTTCAAGATACGTTTTTCATGCATGGTGTCGTCCATCAATTATTGAATTCTTTTTTGTAGCTGAGACGAAATTATATTCTGTATAATCCCTCTTTCCTTATTTACCCTGCGTTCTAGATTTAGTTAAAAATTAAACTAGATAAAGTTTAATTAAGAATATTAGTAAAATTATAATAATTCTAACGATATCTATTTTATATTATAAATGTTTAGATTTTTCTTATATATTTAGACAAAGTTTGTAAAGTTTGCCTTTAACTTAACCTTGAATGCAGAATAATTTAGGACAAAGAGAGTTTATGCTTTTCCTCATCGAAGTCCATGCGTGTATGCTGTATTTCTCGTCAAAGTACAATTCGAGGTGATAATGATGGGTTACTAATTTACTTCCTGACCGACAGCTACCTAGAGCTCTACTCTAGGAACGACCTTAATTAGCTAGCCATATGTAGTGCTTAACAGCTCTGATTAATAAATGGCTGGGAGTGATGCGGCCTACTTAGTGGTTGCTTAAGCCTCAAGTCGCCATGGCTCGATGGTTCTGTTTAAGCAAACAACAACCGAACGGACAGGAATGATTCGCTTGTGATTAATTTACCCGTCCGATCTTTGCCGGTATATCTATATGGCGACGGTGATGGCGATACTCCTTAGTACTACTACATGATTACGACAAGTATTCACAGAACTAATCATCATTACGACCTCCTCTCCGTCACCCGATCGAGCAACACGTCGCCAGTTGCAATTATGGGGTTCGGAGAAAAGGAACATCTAGCTGATTGTTGCCCTGTACGGGTACAAATCTCTACGGACAAGTAAAGAACATGCTGTGCAAAGAATATGATACGTATGAAGCAAAAGTGAGTGATGCTTGTTTAGATTAATGCATGTGCTTTATTTGACGAAATACTTCTTCGATAAGTATACTCACATTCGTGCCAGAAATTTTTAACATGATGCTGGTTTTAAATATACCTCAATTATAGAACAGGAAAATCGGCACCTAGTCGTTGCACATTTCATATTAAAATTCATACTTGTAGAATGTTCATAAGAGTTCGATTTGAAAAGATAAGACCATCTGTCAATTTACCATCATAGTATATTTGGCTACTCGCTATAGTGCATTGACCAATGGCCGAAGAGTGCATTACAGCTCTTTCCCGGTCACCCGTGGAGATGGTTAAGCCGTGACATGCGTTAGACACGTAGGTCCCATCACCTCTCTTTCCTTATCCTCTTCCTCATGTTCCCCTTCCTCAAACTCCAGCCATCCATGATGATTTCCCTTCCTTCTTCCAGGCCAACCCCCTTCTCGCCCGACAACTTCCTCCTCCATGTAGAGCCCGACGACCCAGTCCACCACCACCTCCTCCTCCTCCCCCTCCTAGCCCAAAGACCTCATCGTCCCACTGGTCGAGCCACCGTTAGTGACACGGAGTCACCTTTGTTGAAGAAGACCCGCTTGATGGGGAGGCTAAAGGGATGACAGCCGCGGCGGAGGAGTCAGAGCGAGCCCAAAATCTTAAGGTTTGGGGGGTGCGGGCGCCGGCAACTTAGGGCCTTAGGGGTAGGCGAAGGTCAATCACCTCTGTCGAAGAAGACCCGCCTGATGGGGAGGCTAGAGGGATGACGGGGGCAGTGACCGTCAGGCGGAAGAGGAGATTTGAGGAGGACGGGGTGGCGACATGAGAGAGCCGCCGACCACGGGTGGTGGTGGCCGACGGTTAGGCCGATGTCGACTGCAGGAGATGGCTGCTGGAGGTGGACCACCAGTGCGGTGCCGAGGGATGGCTGCTAGATGTGGGGCGCCCATGCGGTGGCGGCGTTCTTCCTTCTCCGTTTCCCTCTTCTCTAGCGTTGGCTTCTCCCCTTCCCCGAGCCTACCAAAAATTTCCTCGTGTCACCCGTAAACTAGCATAGCCCTGTAGGTTATTCTATTGGTAGCACGTATGGTGTGTTAGAAATATAATACGAGTACGCGTAGAAGTTAGTATTAGACTAGAACTCTACATTACTTATACTCCAAGTATCTACCAACACATCTTTTATCGTGGTATCAGATCTGCACACCTGGTCTTCATCGGCTACCTGCATCGGCGAGTCGGACGCCGCCGCAACACGCGGGTAGCGCATGGACGCGCACGCATCCACAAGACCTTCACATCCTGGTGATTCGATACCATGCGCGAGTGTCAGCCAACATCCATCGGCTGATCCATGCATGCCATGCCATGCACAAGGACATCAGGTATGCAAAAAAAGGAGGAGCAAATCTGCGTCACTTCAATCTATGCCGTCAAGATCGCCTCACCTCGCGCGCGTTCAAGCACGCGGCATCGACCATGGCAGTCCGATCTCGCGCACCCGGCGCAAACACGACTCCGTCGTGACTTCATCAACACCGAGATCTGCACTGTATTAAGCCGGACTACATCGACCCGAACATAAACGTCAAGTTGTACGATTACATCAAGCTATGAGCAAGATTTTTATCGAGTCCTACATCGTCAACAAAAATCATCGCCAAGGTCTACATCCGCACGGTCTTTCGCCGCCGCAGATAAAACCCGCCGCCGTCGCAGAACCGCTATCGCCGCCGCCCAAAAAATCGCCGCTGTCGCAAAACCGCTGCCGCCGCCTAAAAACCCGCCACCGCCACAGAACCGCGGCCGCCGCCTAAACCCCCCTCCCACCCACCCGCCGCCGCAGAACTTCTGCCGCCGCCACACCCTAAAATCCACCGTCGTCGCAGATCCGCTGCTGCCGCCACCAAAAACCTATGACATAAATTGCGCATTTTTTTGCCTCTGGCTGTAGCGGCTACGACGACCACGACAACCTCGACCACGGCTACATCACGACTGGCTACCTCGACATCAACATCAAGAACAATGTCTACAGCAACTCAAGAACTTCAGTCAACAGCGTTCGCGTCGTCACTTGCATCCACGACACTCCCGCTGTGACTGTGGGAGGGAAGAGAGGAGAGGCCGGGAAGGCACTAGAGGTGCTGACCCATTAGAGACGCGGTTAATGATGACATGGAGAAGAAGATGACAAAAGCACAAGACTTCAAATCTAATCGCAATCGTCCACTTCACTCCTGCTACGACTGAAGAGGAATATTAGAAATATAATACGAGTACACGTAGGAGTTAGTATTGGATTATGACTCTATATTACTTGTACTCCACGTCTCTACCAACCATCATGTACTTTTATATATATCCCACGAGGGGTCCAATCAATATAACACACAATTTGAAGGATACACATCTTTTAACACGGTGTACCAGAGCAAGAAGTGACACGAAATCATCCTGGTTTGCAACTCGAGCAGGTACACGTGGACCTGTGCTGTCATTGGTCGATCCAAGCTCACCCATACGGTGTAGGAATACGTGATGGCATAGGCTTAACCTGTCCTAGAAGTTGAAAAACTGACCTGTGGAGACAGGGCAATTCGTAGGGCGACAGCCGACAGCTGTTGCCACAAGGATGGACTTGACCGCGGACACGTAGACCAATGTACTGACTTGGCCATAGCTCACAGAATTTCCTGCTGACGATGTAGCATTCACAGTCACAGCTGATGTCCGTCTACAACGTTTCAAAATATGCTTATTTTTTACACGAGCTAAGTTTTATTTTAAAATTAAATGACACTAAACTGACTCATCGTCTGGTGCTTCAAAACCTACCTGTCAAGTTAAAACTACCAAACAATTTCGCGGTCTAACTGATATAAAAGCGTTGCGTTACACGTTATAATTATGGTAGTGACATACTTTTAAGTACAACCAACGTAGATTTAAAAAGTTGCATGTAAGAAATGAAATCTAAAGTCGAAGTTAAATTAGATACAGTTCCATACATAATGCGCATTTTTAAACTTTGTAGCTCGTATGAAATAAGGTGTGCCAAAGAGGATACACTCTAAAATCAGAATGGCTTCACTAAAAATCATTCAAGATGACTTGTTAAAAAAAGCACATGATTAAGCAAATAAAAAACCATGCAAGATATTGACACTTCGCTTCTGTTGAATTGTTCTATAATAGCCCCTATATACCAAAATAATAAGGCGTATTTTGTTTTGTTTGACCTAGGCTTTGACCAAGAATCACACATTTAACATGTGACTTATGTGATAGAAATCATAATCATAAGTAAAATACATTTGCATTGTAATATCACAATATCCATTCATGTCACAAAATTTACTAATATACTAATTCTTGGTCAAAGTCTTGGCCAAAGCAAACAAATATGCCTTATATTTTGGATCAGAGGAAGTAGAACGATACTACAACATAATGGTAGATTTTGTGGTGGGGATATAACTCATGCGCATCATGGGTAATGGTGTGACATGACACATATGATGGAGGCATGACAACGGTACAAAGATTCGTCAGATATGCAAGGTGGAACAGAAGGTAGTGGTGAAAAATCGGGTGTTAAATGTTGGAATTTCTTGGTTGGTCCATTAGATAATTCCAAGATAAATATGAAAGACCCACTCATGTAGGGAAAGTAGTGAACCTAGAAGAAGGGTGATTCAGGCACACTTCTTATTCTCCGATGTCGACTTTGTTGCATGTGTCTTTCGCGAATGAGATAACCGGACTCAGAACCTGTAACATCCCAGCACGTAGGACAACTCCGGGGTGGTTTAGAGGGCTTTTGTGTATAGCATCTCAAATTACAGGATTTTTTCACGCTTTTATCACTCAAACCTAAGGGGGGTCGATTCTCTCTTTGAGGGGGTATGGTATACTCTCGGAGTGCGAAAGAATTTGACATGATCTCTTTTGATCTATTGCTTGTTGGGAATTGGTGAAATGAAACAACTAAAACCCTAGTTTAACTTATGAATTCAAATATGAATTTGAATTATGAAAAATTGAATTAAGAATTGAAAGACACATTTAGAAAGGATAAATATTAATAAAGAAAGAAAACTTGAGCTTTATTGATCATCAAAACATTATACATTGTCTTTACAAAATTCTGGAATAAAAGAATAATTACAACCTTGGAATGAATAAAAGAAGATTACAACAATGAATAGAAAGAATATTACAATAAAGAATAGAAAATATACAAGTATTTGTTCCTAAAACTACACATCTTCTTTCTTTCTTTTCTTCTTCTTTTCCTTTTGGCACCTGCAAACAAAGACTCAACAGAAACACATCCAAAGGGGGAATTACCAAGTGGCAGTCAAAAATAATGCCACTGTAGACAATCATCAAGTATTTGAAGCTTATCACCAAAGCATCCAGGAAAATATCCCAGGCCAGCCGAGCTGAGCAGGCAAGCTCACAGCAGCTCACTCATCAAATGCATGGACCAAGGTGTCAAGCTCCCAGGTAACAAAGGCCAGTATAAAAACATCACAGGAGGTGAAATTGCTCGGCCAAAGACACCAGCCGACCAAGAACAACATCACCACACCACCAACAACATCACACCAAGAACATCACCACAGCTGAGATCACGTCACAATCACAGAATCACCACCACACAATCAACCCTGCTCATGAGTTGAGCAACAGGGAAGATTTACACCACCAGCACCCATCAAATCAACCAAACCAGCAAAACCAAGGACCAACATGGTTACTTAGTTCAACTAGGAACTAGGTCAAGCAGCTAGGAGGAGCAGGCTTGCCACAAGAAGCAGGAAATCAGAAATATCCAAAAGAACAAGCTACTCTTCAGCAGCAGGTTATTGTTAAACCACAACATACATAAGTGCTGGGAGAAAACTCACAAGTTTATCTCCCAGGCAGACTGCACAGAGCACAGCCACACATAAATCAAGCAAAGCTTGATGATAAAAGAGCTTTGGTCATCACTTGGATGTCCAGGAGGCCATGACCTTGAAGACAAGGCCATCCACAGTACCTACTCCCTAACACATAATCTTACCTGGGAATTTCTCAAAGGAAATACTCATAGAAATAAGAACAAGGCCAAGAGTGGCACATGGGTTGCCTAGACTATCAAGCCTAAGGCCTAAACCTAGAAATCCATCAGCTTTGTCAATGAAATTGATCAAATTTGAGTAAGCATCTGGGAAAAGTGGACAGGGACACTTTTAATCAAATAAGCCACCAGCAGATCACCACAGAGGGTGATCTACTCTCAAGAGCACTCAGTTTAGCAGCCAACACCACAGTAACTATGCACACCTCAAGGAGGTATCACACTGAAGCAGATAGTCAGAAGCTACTGCAAGAGCCACAACAGCATCCACTAACTTAGCATCACAGCTAGAAATAATCAAGCTCGACAGAAGCTAGTTTGCATCACTGAACCAGCATAGCAGTGACACTGCAAGAAAGTGCAGTAAAGCTGTTACACTACAGCTAATTAAACAACAACATTCAGAGATAACTAACACATAGTTATCCATGCACTTGGTGCACATGATCAAGATCAGCCACTAGCAAGCTCTCAGCTAATTAAGTAGAAGCAGTAAATGAATAATTAGACAGAAGAGGGTCACCATAGCATTCAGTTCGATTTCCAGCAAGTTAAACAGTTAACTGAAACCAGCAAGCTTCAGTTAAAAGTGTTAACTGAAGCTATGACTGAAACTAACAGTGGCAGCTGATGTCTACGCATGCTTCTGTTCTAGTAGACAGTGTTGGGCCTCCAAGTGCAGAGGTTTGTAGAACAGTAGCAAGTTTCCCTTAAGTGGATCACCCAAGGTTTATCGAACTCAGGGAGGAAGAGGTCAAAGTTATCCCTCTCAAGCAACCCTGCAATTACGTTACAGAAAGTCTCTTGTGTCCCCAACACACCCAATACACTTGTCAGATGTATAGGTGCACTAGTTCGGCGAAGAGATAGTGAAATACAAGTAGTAGTGATGATTATCAGTAGTAAATGTAATCTGAAATAAATATCGCTGCAAGCAAACATGTAACAAAACTGAAAGGAAACGGTGTGCAATGCTTGGAAACAAGGCCTATGGATCATACTTTCACTAGTGGACACACTCCCAACAAATATAACATAATTGAACCAATAGATACTATCATCAATATGCAACTCAAAACAATTCTCCAATGGAAAATGAACACTAATCATGCGTAGGGCTACGAAGCACTCCTCAAAGTCCGTATGTACCCAAACTAGATTGTCCCACACTATCACCGTGAACGCACTAGATGGTTTCAACAAACACCAACAATTCATAGAGACATTAACCAAAAAGATACACATGATGCGCACACTAGTCACCTTCACACCATGATACAAGGTATCTCCGGAGTTTACAAATATAAAGCATGGGAGTAGCATAATATCTGAATAATAACATCTACCAATTCAACTAGATACAAAGCTCACGATCACATAAAGATCACATCATGGGAGAGAGAGGTGAACCACATAGCTACCGGTAGAGCCCTCAGCCCCGGGGGAGAACTACTCCCTCCTCATCATAGGAGATAGCAAGGTTGATGGAGATGGCGGTGAGGTCGATGGAGACGGCGGAGACGGCGATCGAGACCGATGGAGATGGCTCTGGGGGCACTTCCCCGTCCCGGCAGGGTGCCAGAACAGAGACTTCTGTCCCCCAAAATTTGTCTTCGGCGGCGGCGGAGCTGCGGAACTATTCTGGGAAAAACACCGATTGATTTAGGGTTTTCCGTCGGGAGGCTTCTTATAGGCGAAGGGGCGTCGTCAAGAGTGGACCAGGGGCTCCTCACCACAGGTGGGCGCGGCCAGGGCCTAGGCCGCGCCCCCTGGTGGTGAGGGCAGCCTCTGGCCCCCCTCCGGCTCTCGTTCGGTCTTCGGTCCTCTTCCGGGAAAAATAAGACTTCTGGAACTTGTTTCGTCCAATTCCGAGAATATTTCCTGTGTAGCTTTTCTGAAACACAAAAACAGCAGAAAACAGGGAACTAGCACTGTGGCATCTTGTCAATAGGTTAGTTCCGGAAATCGCATAAAAACGCCACGAAGTGTAACGAAACACAAGGCAAATGGTGTAGAAACAAGCATGGAGCATCAAAAATTATAGATACGTTTGAGACGTATCAGCATCCCCAAGCTTTACTCCTGCTCGTCCTCGAGTAGGTAAGTGATAACAAAGAATAATTTTTGAGGTGACATGCACCATCACAATCTTGATCATCTAGGTAAAGCATTGAGTGCTGAGATCAAAGAACTTAAAACATGGGCATGAAAAACATAATCTTGATAATAGAAACTTAGCAACCATGTTATAACATGAAAAAGAATACAAACAAAAGATCATGAAAATGAAACAATGAAAGTCAAACGTGTGTTCAAATCATATGGAAAAACATACAAATGGTTTTCAGCTTGTCCTTCATGAGAGAGCAAAACATAAATGCATAGGACACCTTCAAGTTTAAGAGGGCGACTAGATACAAGTAATTTAAGAACAAGTGAAACCAACCATCATGAATCAATCAATGAAAACTTTGGGACAATGCACATTATACTCAGAATGACAACTATGCTCTCTTAGACGGTGCATAAAGATAGAAGGTGGTGACTCAACATAAAAGTAAAAGAAAGGCCCTTCGCGGAGGGAAGCAGTGATTAAACATGTGCTAGAGCTTTTCATTTGTAAAACAGAGATACAAATTGAGTTTTGAGAGGTGGTTGTTTCATGTCAATGACTGGCAATGGGGTCTTACTATCTTCCATAATAAACAAGTGAGAGCGGTTCCGAGTTCTTTGAAAATTTGGCACATTGGTGCTCTTTTATAAAGCTTTGGCACTCCTCCCCACCTTTTTTCCTTTCTCAAACCATGGCTAACCGATTCCATCAGGTGTCCACCAACATTCACATACCATGGAGGAGTACCTTTTTTTCTTTTTAGAATTAGATTGTAATGGTCTGACCAGCTCTCATGCAAAATTAATGATGAGCAGATGAAGCTGCCTAGTCGAGGGGTACTTAATTTAATATGGAAGATAGCAATTCCGACCACTATGTCCCCATGAGCTAAAAATAGTGGCACAAAACGAGAAGTAGTTGAATGTTTTGAAAGGTAGCACATGAAAATTTACTTGGAATGGCTTACAAATACCATGCATAGGAATTTATAGTGGACACAATGACAAACTTGGTTTTTGGGAGTTGGATGCACGAGTAGATCTCATACTCAGTACAAAATGAGGGCTAGCAAAAGACTGGGAGCGACCAACTAAGAGAGCAATAACGGCCATAATCATGCATAGCGACAAAACATCATTGAAAGAAGCATAAAGTGGTATTACAAGTCAAAAACCAAATAATCATAGAGGCTATAGGCGACTTATTTTGTAGTCAACATGTGTAAGCATGTGCCAAGTCAACCCAAATAAAGCATCAAAGGAGAAAACCAAATAAATGCTTCCATATAATAAAAACAACGCATGATTTTTTCAAAGGCTCATTAAGCAATCTCAGTCATTTGAGACAAGTCATACTACAACAAAAATCACTAAGCATACTATCAAAAAGACATCAAGCACGACATGCAAAAGCCTAGGCCACAGTCTACACAAGCTCCTTTTTGTACCACTTTTTTGCATGAAACTTTTTCTCTTTTCCAATACCATTCAAACCTTTTTGAGGAAACTCTTTTGATGAAAACCAACATGGACCAGTGGTCAAAATACACCTTGATTCAAAGATATAACAAGATCTGAACATAAATCAAGGCGAAAATCGAAAGCTAAACGCAGTAGCAGAAAAAGAGAACACTCGTTGAAGCGGTAAGAGTGAAAAATGGAGTGTTCTTGGCAATGAAAAACGGAGTTCATCTCCCTCCAAAACAACATGATGTGATCAAACCGTTTATTGCAGCAAACAAAACAAAAGGAAAACTGAAAGCAAAAACAACTGACGCTCCAAGGAAAACACATAATGCATGAAGCAATAAAAATATAGTGTGTTGAAAGGTGACCTGATTTTTGCCGATGAAGAAGGGGGTGCCTCGGGGGCATCCCCAAGCTTTGACGCTTGTACTTCTTGGGTATTTCTTGGGGTGGCATGGGCATCCCCAAGCTTGAGCTTTTGTCCATTCTTCAACTCATCTCATCATTCTCCAATCCCTACACTTGAAAACTTCCTTCATACAAAACTAAACACAATTCTATTAGCAACATTAGTGTAAGCATAACATTGAATCAACCCTTTTTGCTTCAGGTTTCAACTCAAAACCACTACATATAAAGTATATACTACTGTAGCAACTTCCCCAAAACTTCCGTGATCAAAAGAACTAAAAAAGAAAGCGATAAAGCGGCAAACACAAATATTGGCAGAAATCTGTCAAAACAGAACAGCTGACAAAGGTCGAATTTTTAGAGGGTTTTCTGTTGCTCAAATCAAAAAGTGTTCAACTAATGAAAGTTTGGATATAACCTGGGGCATATGCACAAGAAATCACAGGTCCAAAAGATATTCTGAGAATTTTCACGATTTTTTATGGTGCAGTACCGAAATCTGTTTCAGGACAGCAACATCCCCAAATCTTACCTCACTCAAATTAGAGGTTCTCCTTGGCACAACAACAAAATAAAAAGGATAAGGAGCGGTTATTATAGTAGTAATAACTTCCAAGACTCAAATAAAAGAAAAAGTACTGAAAAGTAAAACATTGGGTTATCTCCCAAAAGTGCTTTTCTTTAACACCATTGAGCTAGGCGCAGTAGTTTGCAAAGATGCTCATGTAGGCGCCATAAAAGAGTTTAAAGCAAATGCACTATATAGGAACTTAAAGCAAAAGAGAGCATAAAAAAGCAAATATGAAACACATTTAAATCTAAACCACTTCCTATGAAAAATAGTCTTGTAGAGAGACAAGTCATGAAAGCGCAAAGCAAAAAGCATAGGAAGGCAAAACAAGTACAACTTCAAGAATTGCAACATAAAGAGGGGAAACTCAATATTGTTGAGATCCATTAAACCATGTTTCCCTCTCTCATAATAACTTTCAGTAGCATCATGAATAGAACTAACAATATAACTATCACATAAAGCATCCCTATCATGAGCCACATGCATAAAAGAATTAATACTCCCCACATGAACAATCGTAGTAGGAGAAGATTCAACAGAATAATTATTCTCATCACCATAATCATCAAAAACAGGAGGCATATTGTAATCATAACTAATTTTCTCCTCAAAAGTAGGTGAACTAAAAATATTATACTCATCATTGTAACCATCATAGACTAGAGGTTCAGTATCATCACAAGCTAGAGAACAACTATTTCGCACAGCATATTCATCAAACATATCATTATAAGAAGGAACATGGATAGTACTAATGGCACAACAATTATTAACCTTAGAATTGGTACCAAAAAGATTTTCAATATCAAAAGTAGAGTGCTTTTCCCAATTATGATCACTAACATAGGTAACAGGCATAGGAACATCATCCCAATTAGAATTATCATAATCTATAGCAGGATCATAATGCTTAGGGGAAGATAGCGTGTCCTCTCGCCTTTTACTCCTCTTCTTCTTCTTCTTCTTTATATTCTTCTTACTCTCTACTTTAGGAGGGAGAGACTTGAAGGGCATCTTCTCCACATATCCTTTAGGAGGGAAAGGCATCTTCTCCACATAATCTGGTTTACTGACAGGAACAACAGAAGAAACTTTGGAGGATTCCTCCTCTCTATTAATAAGATAGAAACATCTATTAGTCCTGTCATAGCTTGGCAAAACATCATGTTTTATAAGATTTTGTAAGTAAGTATTTGCGAGGCAATCTTTAGCACAATAGAGATGACAACCACAAAGGGTGCTACTAATATCAACATCTCTCATATCAACCAAAGAAATCTTTCTAGATATCTCTTCACACTCTAAAAACAAAGTAAGCTCATCATGCTGATTGAGAGTAATCTTGTCATCACAATACAAATTTGCGGTACTCATTTGATTAAAAGAGCATTGAAAATTAAAGTGACCTATTTTATCGCAAAGTTCACAAAGAAAAGGATAAAGCTCACAAATCCTTTCACCAAGCTCATCTAGAGCCGTGAGCCACATTCGGGTTTCTTCATTTGCGTGGTGGACACAATAATCTTCCTTGTTGTAACTCTGTTCACAAGGTCTATGTACTCCACAAAAATTAACATGCTTATAGGAAATAGGACTTTCAGAGGTTTGAGCATGTTTATTGCAATCATCAATAACAATATCACTTTCTATGCAAGTGTCCTTAAAAGGTTCATGATACACGTCCCCATTTCCTTTAGGAACATTAATATGGGAAGCAAAGGTTTTAAAGCAATCAATCATAATTTGAGGATCAAGACCATACTTAGCACTAAGCTCTTGAAAATCAGCAGTTTCAGCGAATGACTTAATGCAATCAAACTCGTAATTCATACCTGATCCTTTACCTTTGTCGCTATCCCAACCTTCAATATTGTTTTGAATTGTTTCAAGCAGACCCCACTTGGTGTCAACATCCTTGCTTGTGAAAGACCCATCAAAGCATGCATCTAGATAGTCCTTGTAATATCCTGAAAGCCTTGCATAAAAATTATTAATAACAATATTACGGGGAAGATCATGAATAGGACATTTGTGCATTAGTAACTTCAATCTTCCCCACGCTTGGGCAATGCTTTCTCCCTCATGCGGATGAAAATTATAAATGTAATTCCTATCTTTATAAACCTCACTAGAAGGATAGAATTTAGAATAAAAGAGAGGTACAATTTCCTCCCAGTCAATAGATCGACCATCCTTCAGTGTTTTATACCATTCCTCAGCTCTGCCTTTCAGTGATAAAGAGAATTGCTTCTTCTTAACTCGGTTCATCGAAATACCTGCACACTTGAACAACTCGCATAATTCATGTATAAAAAGCAAATGATCACCAGGATGGACAGTCCCATCTCCTAAATAGCAGTTATCCATAGCACGTTCAACAATCTTCATAGGTATTTTAAAAGGATGAGGAGCACAATCATCATTAAAAACATCACATATGGGAGATAAAATATCATCAGAGTAAACTTTCTCCACTAAAGCTGGGGAACTAAAAATATCATGCTTAACAAAACCAGCTTCCCCAAGCTTAGACTTTTCTATAGCATTAGCAATAACGGTATTCAAAGCATTCGTACTAATAACACTGCTATGCGAAATAAGCTCCAAAGGTTTTTCAATTTTCTCTTCAAATCTAAACTTAGGAAAAAGACTAATGAACTCTTTACTTTCCATTAAGCCTAACTAGTGAAAATAAAAACAAGAAACAAAAAGATATAATTGTAGAATCTAAAGGAAATAACTCCGAGCACTCACACAGGAGGATGCGAGTACCTTTTACCTTACCTCCCCGGCAACGGCGCCAGAAAAGAGCTTGATGTCTACGCACGCTTCTGTTCTTATAGACAGTGTTGGGCCTCCAAGTGCAGAAGTTTGTAGAACAGCAGCAAGTTTCTCTTAAGTGGATCACCCAAGGTTTATCGAACTTAGGGAGGAAGAGGTCAAAGTTATCCCTCTCAAGCAACACACCCAATACACTTGTCAGATGTATAGGTGCACTAGTTCGGCGAAGAGATAGTGAAATACATGTAGTAGTGATGATTATCAGTAGTAAATGTAATCTGAAATAAATATCGCTGCAAGCAAACATGTAACAAAACTGAAAGGAAACGGTGTGCAATGCTTGAAAACAAGGCCTAGGGATCATACTTTCACTAGTGGACACACTCCCAACAAATATAACATAATTGAACCAATAGATACTATCATAAATACGCAACTCAAAACAATTCTCCAATGGAAAATGAACACTAATCATGCGTAGGGCTACGAAGCACTCCTCAAAGTCTGTATGTACCCAAACTAGATTGTCCCACACTATCACCGTGAACGCACTAGATGGTTCCAACAAACACCAACAATTCATAGAGACATTAACCAAAAAGATACACATGATGTGCACACTAGTCACCTTCACACCATGATACAAGGTATCTCCGGAGTTTACAAATATAAAGCACGAGAGTAGCATAATATCTGAATAATAACATCTCCCAATTCAACTAGATACAAAGCTCATGATCACATAAAGATCACATCATGGGAGAGAGAGGTGAACCACATAGCTACCGGTAGAGCCCTCAGCCCCGGGGGAGAACTACTCCCTCCTCATCATAGGAGACAGCAAGGTTGATGGAGATGGCGGTGAGGTCGATGGAGACAGCGGAGACGGCGATCGAGACCGATGAAGATGGCTCCGGGGGCACTTCCCCGTCCCGGCAGGGTGCCGGAACAGAGACTTCTGTCCCCTGAAATTTGTCTTCGACGGCAGCGGAGCTGCGGAACTGTTCTGGGAAAAACGCCGATTGATTTAGGGTTTTCCGTCGGGAGGCTTCTTATAGGCGAAGGGGTGTCGTCGGGAGTGGACCAGGGGCTCCTCACCATAGGTGGGCGCGGCCAAGGCCTGGGCCGCGCCCCCTGGTGGTGAGGGCTGCCTCTGGCCCCCCTCCGGCTCTTGTTCGGTCTTCGGTCCTCTTCCAGGAAAAATAAGACTTCAGAAACTTGTTTCGTCCAATTCCGAGAATATTTCCCGTGTAGCTTTTCTGAAACACAAAAGCAGCAGAAAACAGGGAACTGGCACTGTGACATCTTGTCAATAGGTTAGTTCCGGAAATCGCATAAAAACGCCATGAAGTGTAACGAAACACAAGGCAAATGGTGTAGAAACAAGCATGGAGCATCAAAAATTATAGATACGTTTGAGACGTATCAGCAGCTAGCATAAACATGTTCAAGCTTTTACTGCAAGCTCAATGGACAAGGAGTGATCACAGAGCTTAAAATCACACATCAGAGCATGCCTAATTCCACGGCACGAGAGCAAGCTTGGGGAGAAACCCCAGTGCATCTGAGAGGTGGAGCATGGCCAGAGCAAACTCCAGGAGAGCACAGAGAAGAACAAAGGAGAGGTAGAACTTACTCGATGCCCAGGAGGTACCACCGTGGCATGGCGAGGCAGTGCTCGCACGGCCACGACGGCACCAAGCCAGGGGAAGGCGCCGACGACACGTCGGCAAGCCACCTCACTCGCCAAGCACCAGATCTCGCCGAGGGGAAAGCCAAGCGGCTCGTGACAAAGCTCAAGGTCGCCATGACCGAGATCCAGAGCGTCGGAGGCGACAGAGACGAGAGCACCAAGGGGGTAATCGACAAGATCTCTCGGACAGGCAGAAGCGCCGTCGCGAGATCTATCGATTGGCACCCATCTCGGCGGCTAACTCCGGCGGAGGTCGTCAGAATCAAGCGCGACGGCGGCGGGGCGACGCAGTCGCCAGAGCGGGCGAGAGGAAGGAGACGACGTGAGCGAGGGGGGTGCGGCCGGTCGGTTTGACCGAGCCACCTGGTCGGGTTCGACCAGATAGGCTGGCGCCGACAGGTGGGCCAGGCCTGATAGGTGGGCCAGGCCTGGCAGGTGGGGTTGAGAGAGGATTTTTAACCAAATTTAAAAACAGAAATTGAATAGAAAATAAAGGGTTTATCTAGAAAAACCTTTTAACACTTAATAAAAAGCAGAAAATTACTATGGACTTTGCAAAAATAACCCTAAATGATTATTGAGCTTTTCAACACACAAATAGTGACTTTGAGAATATGAAGAAATTGTTCATAATTGAATTATGGGGTTTTCTTTTGAAGGAATAACCTCTGGAAATGTTTTAAATGAGAAAGTAAAAGGACAATAGCATCCTTGAAATAAAATAAAATAAAGTAAATCCATTCAAGAATTTATCCTTAGCATTCTTGAATGAATTTAACATAATATATACTCTGGTAAATTCATAACTAGGGTATATACACTTTTAATAAATCACCCTATAAAGATAAATAGAAAAAAGAACTTTAAAAGACTTTTCTATAGTTGTGAGATATCTAAGAAACATCTAATTAGAATAGAACTCATTATCAAAATTGAACTCCATTCTAGAATATTGAAGAATATTCTTGAATGAAGTAATTGATAACATATACTCCTTAAAATCATAAAAGGAGTATATAAATTCTAGGATGAAAATAAAACACTTCTGGGGGGTATAAAGGGAACACACACACCTTAAAGGCATGCATTATTTGAATCTTTAACCATTGCCCTTATCGAACAATGATGCTATTTTCCAGAACCCGAGGTCCCGGGTCACTCCAACAAATCCAACTGCGCTACCTTGCAGTTTGCAGGCAAGTTCACTCTTGCTCATATCTCTTGTTTATCTTTAGCAAATTACTTGCAAATATACCGGTGGTATTATTATTATGATTGCATTCAAAAGCAAAGGTTCTGCTTTCTTAACTTAATATGACTAGTGATTAGCAACCATGGTGGTTGTCGACCTAGGAGGGTGGGCAGTGGGACCATGGTAAGAGTATGGTGGAGGTCCCACTGTAACTGGAATGTTCACCTAGGATTAATAACCAATGTCGCCAGTGATTCTTGTGCCATAAAATACGGTCAACCATAGGATCTGGAATGTGACGGAAGAATGATGACCCACAAGTATAGGGGGTGTATCATAGTACTTCCAGTAAATAAGAGTGTCGAACCCAACGAGGAGCAGAAGGTGTTGATGAGTGGTTTTGATCAAGGATTCACTGCAAATACTAGCAAACGGGTTTTCAGAGGTATTTGGCAATACAAGTAAATAAAGTGCGAGTAAATAAAAGACAGTAGTAATAATTGCAGCAAGTGGCCCAATCCTTTCTTCAGCAAAGGACAAGCCGGTTGTGTAACTTATAATAACCAAACGTTCTCGAGGACACACGGGAGTTTCTGTCAAGAGCTTTCGCTTCATACCGCTAATAGTTTTTATTGGTTTGATAGGTGTTATGGGGGTGAACCTCTGCTAGCGCACTACCCTTACTAGGATAAATACACACTTGTGATTATACCCCTTGCAAGCATCCGCAAATACAAGAAAGTAATTAAGATAAATCTAACCACAGCCTTAAACTCTAAGATCCTACGCTCCCTGGTGCAATGGTTTCCCAACGGAGGTTTAGGTTTCTGTCACTCCAGCAACCCCACAATTGGTAGCCAAATACACAATGCATCTCACTAGGCCCATAAATGGTGAAGTATCATGTAGTCGACGTTCACATGACACCACTAGTGAAATAGCACCACAACAATATCAAACCATTAAATATTTCTCAACAATAATTCACTACTAACATCTTGACTTCTCCCATGTCCTCAAGAACTAAATGAACTACTCACAAGACATCATATGGATCATGATCATAGGTGAAATAATGGTAAATAACAATCTGAACATAAACCTTAATTCAACGGTTCCACTCAATAGCATCAACTACAAGAGTAATCAACACCGGGAAAGTTTCCCCTATGAATATAACAAGATCCAACTCAAGATGTTACAGCGGGATGGCGTGGTGATGGTGGAGATGAAGGTGCTGGTGATGGAGATGATGATGATGATGATCCCGATGAAGTCCGGTGCGATGGTGATGACGATGGCGATGATCTCCCCTCTCCGGGAAGGAATTTCCCCGGCACATTTCTCCCTGCCGGAGAGCTTTTCTCTCTCTGGTGTTTTCCGCCCCGCAGAGGCGGCTGTGTCTCTCTCTGAGCCCCCCCTTGACTTAGGTTTTCGGGGACGATGAAGTACGCGAAGGGGCGAGACCAGAAGTGGGCCAGGGTGGCCTCACACAGGGCCGGCGCGGCCAGGGGTCAGGCCGCGCCCCCTGTGCGTGAGGCCGCCCCTGGCTCCTCTCTCCTTCTCCTTCTGGCTTCCAGAGTCTTTTGGTAAAATAGAATTTTCTGGTATTTTTCTAGAATTTTCCTGATCTTCCAAAATATGGTGTCTTGACGGTCCTTTTCCCGCAGAATCCTGACTCCGGCAGCAAATCCTCCAATGATCATCAAACATGTAAAAGCAGAGGAAATAACATAAGTATCATATCCAAATATGAAATATATCAATGAATAACAGTAAATTATGATACAAAATAGTGATGCAATATGGATGTATCAACCCCCCAAGCTTAGCATAATTCTTCTGAGCAACATCAAGAGTCTTACTAGCATAATGAATAACATTCAACTTATTATCTACGCGCTGTCCAAGAACAGCACCAATAGCAAAATCACTAGCATCACACATAATTTCAAAAGGTAAATTCCAATCAGGTGGTTGAACAATAGGAGCAGTAGTTAAAGCCTTCTTAAGAGTTTCAAAAGCTTCCTTACAATCATCATCAAAGACAAATGGTACATCTTTTTGAAGAAGATTAGTAAGAGGCTTTGAAATCTTAGAGAAATCTTTAATAAACCTCCTATAGAAACCAGCATGACCAAGAATACTACGAATACCTTTAACATCTCTGGGACAGGGCATTTTCTCAATTGCCTCCACTTTTGCTCTGTCAACTTCAATACCTCTTTCAGAAATTTTATGTCCAAGGACAATTCCTTCATTTACCATAAAGTGGCATTTCTCCCAATTAAGAACAAGGTTAGTTTCTTCGCATCTCTGGAAAACTTTATCAAGGTTGTGCAAACAATTATCAAAAGAAGTTCCATAGACGGAGAAATCGTCCATGAAGACCTCCACAATTTCTTCACAAAAGCCATGAAAAATAGCAGACATGCATCTTTGAAAAGTAGCAGGAGCATTGCATAAACCAAACGGCATACGGCTATAAGCATAAGTTCCATAAGGACAAGTAAAAGTGGTTTTCTCTTGATCTTCCTTTTTAACAGCAATTTGAGAAAAACCAGAATAACCATCAAGGAAACAAAATTGAGTTTTCTTAGATAACCTTTCTAACATCTGATCTATAAACGGTAAAGGATAATGATCTTTCTTAGTAACTTTGTTTACCTTCCTATAATCAATGCACATCCTATAACCAACTACTACCCTTTGAGGAATAAGCTCGTTATTCTCATTAGGCACAACAGTCATACCTCCTTTCTTAGGAACACAATGAACAGGACTAACCCATCTACTATCAGCAATAGGATAAATAATACCAGCATCAAGGAGCTTTAATACCTCATTTCTTACCACATCCTTCATCTTGGGAATTAGGCGGCGTTGATGCTCCACGACTGGCTTCGCGTCTTTCTCCATATTAATGGCATGCTGACATAAAGTGGGAGAAATCCCTTTTAAATCATCAAGAGTATATCCCATAGCCCCTCGGTGTTTCCTCAATATCTCCTATAATCTTTCTTCTTCCTTTCCTAAAAGTTTAGAGCTAATAATAACAGGATATATTTTCTTATCATCTATATAAGAATATTTAAGATTATCAGGCAAAGGCTTTAATTCGAAAACAGGATCTTCCTTAGGCGGCAAAGTGGTACCAAGATCCTCCACAGGTAGATTATGCTTGATTAATGGTGGTTGATGAAGAAGAATATCGTCAATCTCTTCTCTTTCCTTACTGAAAACATCACTTTTGTGATCTTCCATGAATTGCTGCAAGGCATTATCAGGAGCAAGCGCAATAGAAGCAAGCTGTTCAACTCAAAAAAAATCATTAGGCGTGTCATTTTCATAAGAAGTCTTAGAAAACTTGGAAAAATTAAACTCATAAGACTCTCTATTAAACTTAGTAAAAAAATTCTCCTTCTTACAATCTATCACGGCGCCACAAGTGTTCAAAAATGGTCTACCAAAAATAATAGGACAAGTTTTACTAGCCTCCTTACCAAGTACTAGAAAATCAGTAGGGTATTTAGTCTTACCGCAAAGAACTTCCACATCTCGAACAATACCAAGAGGCCAAACAGTCTCTCTGTTAGCAAGCTGAACAACCACATCAATATCTTCAAGTTCACAAGCGCCAATCTCATGCATAATTTCTTTGTAAAGCTCTAAAGGAATAGCACTTGCACTAGCACCAATATCACATAAACCATAATAGCAATGATCTCCAATCCTGACAAAAATAACAGGAACACTCGTTTTCCTATGCTTTTTAGGATGTGAGAGAATATTAGAAGCATCTTCACAAAAAAGTATATATTCATCCCCTACATCTTTAGTAACAAGATCCTTCAATATAGCTACAGGAGACTTAATAGTAATTTGCTCATCAGGTTCTGCAGCTTTCTTAGTACTTTTATTAGACACACTTACCAAAGTAGAATACTTCTTTACCTTAGCAGGGAAAGGTGTCTTCTCAAAATAAGGTTCAGGCACAATGCTATCAACAGTACAAACTTCACTAGCTGCATCAGGTATATGACTAATAGAGTCTTTATAAGGCGCATGATATTTGTTCCAATCTTTCTTTGGAACATCAAGATAAGAGGTAAAGGCCTTAAGACAATCAGCAAGTATTTGTGAATCAAGACCATAAGCAGTGCTAACACTATGAAAGTCATCAGTTCCCATAAAAGCTTTAATGCATTCATAATCATAGTTTATACCTAACTTCCTACCTTTGTCGTTTTCCCATCCTTCAGCATTCTCTTGTATACGGTCAAGAAGTTTCCACTTAGCATCTTCTTTCATATGAGTAAATGATCCAAAGCAAGAAGCATCCAAGTAATCCTTATCAGGAAGAGTAAGCCGCGCATAAAAATTATCAATAACAATATTATTGGGGAGCTCATGAATGGGGCATTTGAGCATTAGTAACTTCAATCTCCCCCACGCTTGGGCAATACTCTCTCCATCATGAGGCCAAAAATTATATATCCGATTACGATCTTTATGGATTTCACTTGGAGGATAGAACTTGGAATAAAAGAGAGGTACAATATCCTCCCATGCCATAGATGGACCATCTTGGAGCAGTCGATACCACTCCTCAGCTCTGCCTTTCAATGATAAAGAGAATAGCTTCTTCTTGACCTGGCTCGGTGAAATACCTGCACACCTGAAAAACTCGCATAATTCATGTATAAATAATAAGTGATCACCCGGATGGTGTTGGGGATATACCAAATAGGTATACCAGCGACGTAGTCCTAAATCAGCAAGCCAGGGTGGCCCATCAGGGGTGGTATGGCAGATTCGCCATACCGGGCGGCCCAGTTGCTGAAGTTGTGATACGTCTCCAACGTATCTATAATTTTTGATGCTCCATGCTTGTTTTTACACCATTTGCCTATTGTTTCGTTACACTTCGTGGCACTTTTATGCATTTTCCGGAACTAACCTATTAACGAGTTGCCACAGTGCCAGTTTCCTGTTTTCTGCTGTTTTTGTGTTTCAGAAGTGATACACAGGAAATATTCTCGGAATTGGACGAAACAAGTTCCTGAAGTCTTATTTTACCCGGAAGCTTCCAGAGATCCGAAGGAGAGTAGGAGGGGGCCACCAGGGCCCCACACGCAGGGGTGGCGCGGCCAGGCCCCTGGCCGCGCGGGCCCCGCGTGAGGGCGCCTGGCTCCTCCTATGACGACGCCCCTTCGCCTATAAAGACCCCCCGACGGAAAAAACCTAAGGACCCGATCAATTTTCCAGAACACATCGCGATCCGCTGCCACCGTCGACCCGAAGATCGGGAGGGTCCAGAAGCTCTTCCCGGCACCCTGCCGGAGAGGGGAATCGCCACCGGAGGTCTTCTTCATCGCCATGCTTGCCTCTGGAGCGATGAGTGAGTAGTCTACCTTGGACTATGGGTCCATAGCAGTAGCTAGATGGTTGTCTTCTCCACCATGTGCTTCATGTTTAGATCTCATGAGCTGCCCTACATGATTGAGATCACCGTTATGTAATTCTACATGTTTGGTTTGTTGGGATCCGATGAATATTGGTGTTTATGATTAAGTTGCTGTACTGAATTATATCTTTTGTTATCTCTATGTTGTTTATGATCATGCATGCTCTCCGTTGTTAGTAGCTATCTTGGCCGAGTAGTTGCTAGTGACTCCAAGAGGGGGTATTTATGCTCGATAGTGGGTTCATGCCTCTATTTCACCTGGGGGAGTGACAGAAACCTCTAAGGTGGTAGATGTGTTGTTGCTACTAGGGAGAAAACAACATTCATATGCTCAAGGGCATATGCTTTGTTTACATTACACACTTTGCTTAATGCAATTATCTGTTGTTCGCAACTTAATACTTGTGGAGTTCTCGGATTGATTCACCACAAGTGGATTATTAGTCATAGATGCAGTTGGATGGCGGTCTATGTATTTTGTTGTAATGCCCAGAGTAAATCTCATAGTGATCTTCTTGACATATCACGTTTATCTTTATTCTATCAATTGCCCAACTGTAATTTGTTTACCCAGCATGTGTTATTTTATCTATGGAGAGACACCACTAGTGAACTGTGGACCCCAGTCCTATTTACATCATATTGCTATCACCTGTTTACTTTACTCGCACTGTTTACTTTACTCGCATACTATATTGTTTTCCACTCGATACGCTCATAACCTTTGTTTCAAGCAAACCGGTGAGATTGACAACCTCATCGCAAGTTGGGAACAAAGTACTTGGTTGTGTGTGTGCAGGTTCCGCATCACCTTCAGTCGTTTGTCTCTCCTCTCCTGATCGATAAACCTTGGTTTCTTAAACTGAGGGAAAACTAGCTGCTATACTCATCATACCTTCCTCTTGGGGTTCCCAACGGGCTGGTTATTCACCACGCACAAGGACAATCTGCTTCCACGTCAACCACGCAGCAAGTTGCCACGGCGGTACTGGACGCAGGCGCTTATGGCGGATCCTTAGACAGACCCATGGCGGATTACTGACGACAGGCCCATGGCGGTTCCGGAGACGGCCCATGGCGGGCTACCTTGACATACACGCATAGGACTTAGTCTAGGACTCCAAGTTGTATCCGCTCCGGTACCAACGTGTAGCCCACGCCAGGCGCCTTTATAAGCCCGGCGTGGAGCAGCCCTTGAGGCACGTTCTGGTCATACGGCCGATCGCATAGCGAAATAGCCAACCTCATCGTTGTAATCGAGCACTTGTTGCCATATAGTGAATTATAGCAGCACGTAGGATCTCGCCACCATCGCGGGATCTGAAGCTGGGTAAACTCGTGCTACCACCGTCCCGGATCGCTCCTCCGTGTTCACCCCCTTCCACAAACCGCCATACCCCTACCTCTATGGCAGATTTGTTGACGAAACCACGACAGTTGGCGCCCACCGTGGGGCAAAGCGCGTCTGGAGCGCGGATCCAGGCGGGATCCGCCTTTGCAGGCATCGGCGACACCGTCGCCATCGGGCGCGTCCTCTACGATTCCGGCTTCCCCATCATCCCAGCGGATAACCTCTGGGTGCCGGCTAGAGAAGACCCTGCTCGATTCACCGTCGTTCCGATTGGAGATATCCATATCTTCATTGGAGAGACAAACCCTACCCCCGCTACGGAAACCAATTTCCGGCGGATCGGTATGGCTGAGATCCCCAAACGGACCGCTTTCGAGCTGGAGATGGAGGAGGACTCATCTGACCTGGAACTTTCCAAGTTGCCCGGATCGGATCTGAAAAATAATCCCACCCAGCCCGCCCTAGAGGTAGAGGAAGTGGTGGAAGACCGCTGTGAATCCGCCATGAGAAATCTGGCGTTAGAGACACCACGTTACTGCCTTGTTGCGTTCGCAGGCATCACTTCGGGATCTACCTCCAATGGAGGAGAAGATAGCCCAGGTGAATCCATCCTTGAGGCACTTAACGAAAGTGGTGAATCGGATGACTGGGACAACAAGGGCTATGATTCTGACCATTATGACGCCGCCATGAGAAAAATCGAGGCGGAGTTGGTGCAGCAGGCACTTGAAGAACAGCAAGCAGCGGCCAAGCAGGTGTTCGTAACCAACAAAGGAGATGATGCTGGGCAGACAACCGGTGATCCGCCATCCCAGGCAGTCCACGACGGAGATGCCGGCAAAGAGCAGGGTAACCCGCCACCAGCCGCCGATCCCGCCATGGAGCAACTTCCTGAGATTCACGGCGGACCCAGGCCTCTGCAACCCGCCATCCCCGAGGACCAGCACCCGAAAGACTTCACGACCCCGCTGGATAAGGTCGTCTACGGAACTCTAGCAGATCCAATCACCCCTGACTATGTCAGAGATGTGAACAATCTCGAGAAGAAGAGGCGAGCACTCCTCAAGGAAGCAAAGCGAGTCGAGAAGATGGGCCAGCAGCTTGATGGCGACATTGCTAAAGCTCAAGACACGCTGAAGCGCGCAAGGAACATGGAGGAGAAGTATGTTACTCTCATCCAGAACCAGATAACCGAGGGAGGCGACCCGCAGCTGGTATGAAACCTTGAGTTCACCGTACCAACATCGGAAACTCTGGCCAAGATGTACATCAAGAATCCGCCATACGTGAATAAAAACCGCGATGAAGTCAGGGCTACGCCCATCGAAAATATCGTGGCTGCAAAGGAGCTATTGGGGCATAATAAGAGCCCAGCAGCCCTAGAAACGGCGGTGAAACTGATGACCAAAGCATTAGTGCAGTAGGAGAAGGCTACGTCGTCACGACGGCTCGAATCTGATCCCGCGCTATGCAGGTCCAGCACTGCCTCCAAGGCTCGGGGGGCTGGCAACCATGGTACGCGCCCTGACAACGAATCTCATACCGGATCCTCAGAAATCCAAAGAAGAGAAGCTCACAACCGGGCGAACGCCATCCCAATATCCTCCGATGACAAACCAAATGGCAAAGGCCCACAGAGAAATCCATCGCCACCCCGCAAGAACTACCCTGCCTATGGATACCACCAAGACAATGCTGCCCCTCGCCATAAGACCAACATGGGAGGGATCGTCATACGCGACAATGATGGCAAGCGAGGACACAGCCGTGACGCTGGACGCAGAGACGATCCGCCACGACGGGAAACCAGCAGAGACGGCGGATCCAAGAGAAGGGACCGATCTCGCCATGACGACGGCGCGCACCGTGGTGGCGACAAGGACAAGCATCGCTCCACTCGCCACCACGATGACAAAGGGCAAGGCTCCCGCCGCCATGACGACGATCCATCTCCACGAAGAACAGAAGGAAGCCGTCGTAGCTGCAAAGATCAGTCGCAGGATGGCGAGAGTAAACGACGACGTGACCCTTCGCCATCCCCACCAGGGAGCCCCCATGGCGGCGGCGGTGGTGGTGGCGGACCAGCAAGGTCACGCAACTCTCGCAAGGATCCGCCGGACCAGAAGCCCTACGACGCTCGTACCCATCTAAACGAGATTGCCAAGTCTCAAACAGCCTTCTTCCTCGGCCCAAAGTGCTTTGGACAACGGATTTGTGATGAGCCCATCCCGCATGGGTTCAAGATCGAGAAAAATATCCGCCAGTACAATGGAGTCGATCGGCCTTTAACTTGGCTACAAGACTACTTCAACGCAGTACAATTCGCCGGGGGATCACCCAATGTTGTTGTCCGCTATTTGCCCCTGATGCTATTCGGCACTGCGAGGCAGTGGATCAACGACTTGGCAGAAAACTCCATCCAAACCTGGTTCGATATGCAAACTGTGTTCACCGAAAATTTCGAGGGGACTTACAAGAGACCCCATAACATTGGTGACCTCCAACGGTGCCGACGGGCCGATGACGAGACCTCCCGAACTTTCCTCGCGCGATGGCTTGATATGAAGAACTCCTGTGAAGGGGTTACTGACGAATCCGCCATCCTCGCGTTTATTGACAGTTTGGAGAGAGGCCAGCTGCTCCGCCATCGCCTGTTGCGGGAAAGGAACGAAGGGAAACTAACCCTAAATTCCATGATCACCATTGCAAGCAACTACGCGGCCGCCGACGACGACGCCCGCGAATCTCTGAAGGCTTCCGCCATCCAGAACACTGGAAAGCGGAATAGCAGCAACAAACAGAAAAATCCGCCAGAAGAGCAGCAGGCTCCAGACATGGTGGCCACAACCTTCGCTGACAAGGGGCAAAACGGCCAGCGCGGCAGAGGACGCGGTACTAGCAGTGGCCAGCCGCGGAGTTCTGTAACTCCCGCTTCGGCGCCATCCGCCCCCATGTCTTACGACGAGTACCGCGATATGCCATGTTTCGCCCACTGCGACGCCTCAGGAAAGTGCAATCACACCAACCGGAACTGCAAGTTTGTCAACGACCTTAAGGCGGATCAAGAGGCTGGCTTCAAGTGCAGCCGGCGACAACGGCCTCGTGGCAAAGGGAAAGCGGACAAAGACAAGGAGTCCAGGGATGGCAGTGACATGGACGAAGACCCTGCGCCCAAACCCGCCGAAAAGGCAGAGGGTGGCGCTGGCAAGGGCAACCCAATCAAGGACAAAAAAGGTGCCTTTCACACATTCCTCGGACCCCCCACGGCCAAGGCACAAAGAGCCGCTATGCGCTCCCTCAACGCCACCGTGCCCAAAATCCGCCAGTACGTCCGATGGTCCGAAGTACCGGTGCGCTGGAGCCGCGATGATCATCCAGAGCACATCCCAGATGGATATTACGCCATGGTGGTATGCCCTGTAATCCATGGCTATGAGTTCTCCAAATGCTTAATGGATGGCGGCAGCAGCCTGAACATCATGTACGTGGAAACTTTGACGAAGCTCGGCCTTACCAAGACCCAACTCCGCCATAGCGCGGTCACCTTTTATGGGGTGGTTCCTGGTTGCCAAGCCAAGTCCCTCGGGTCCATCACACTCAAGGTTGCCTTCGGTAGCGAGGAAAATTACCGTGAAGAGCCTATAACCTTTGAGGTAGTCCCATTCAAGAGCACATACCACGTGATCTTCGGTCGTCCTGCCTTCCACAGCTTCCATGCCAGGCCATGTTACATCTACAATCAGCTGAAGATGCCAGGCCCGGATGGCATAATCACCGTTTATGGCAGTTTCAGAAAGGCAAAGGAGTGCGAGGAAGGAGAAGCCGCCTTCGCGGAAGCAGTGTTCTTTCGTAAGGAATTCAAAGAAATTCATGCCGCTACGGACCCCGCGGAGATGCCGGCATCCAAGCAGGAGATTTCCGCCTCCCCGCCCACCTTCAAGCCTACGGTCGACACAAAACAGGTGGAACTTGTCGCTGGCGATGCCGCCAAGACCACCTCCATTGGGACAAACTTGTCCCCTAAGTAGGAAAGCGCGCTCGTCGAGTTCCTCCGTGAGAACCGGGACATCTTCGCATGGCAGCCATCAGACATGACGGGTGTACCCAGGGAACTCGCTGAGCACGCTCTGTAGATAATTCCTGGCTCCAAGCCAGTAAGACAAGCCATGAGACGCTTCGGAGATGAAAAGCGTCGCGCCATAGCAAAGGAAATTTCCAAGCTGTTGAAAGCAGGATTCATCAAGGAAGTGATCCATACCAAGTGGGTGGCAAATCCGGTGCTAGTTCCTAAGAAAAACACAAAAGTTCTGCGCATGTGTGTAGATTACACTGGCCTGAACAAAGCGTGTCCAAAAGACCCTTTTCCCTTGCCTCGCATTGACCAAGTCATTGACTCGACGGCAGGATCGGAGCTGCTGTGTTTCCTAGATGCCTACTCAGGATACCACCAGATCAAGATGACAAAGTCCGATCAGCTCGCTACGTCGTTCGTAACACCTTATAGCACATATTGCTATGTCACAATGCCATTCGGTCTGAAAAACGCAGGAGCAACGTATCAGTGCATGATACGTCTCCAACGTATCTATAATTTTTGATGCTCCATGCTTGTTTTTACACCATTTGCCTATTGTTTCGTTACACTTCGTGGCACTTTTATGCATTTTCCGGAACTAACCTATTAACGAGTTGCCACAGTGCCAGTTCCCTATTTTCTGCTGTTTCTGTGTTTCAGAAGTGATACACAGGAAATATTCTTGGAATTGGACGAAACAAGTTCCTAAAGTCTTATTTTACCCGGAAGCTTCCAGATATCCGAAGGAGAGTAGGAGGGGGGCCACCAGGGCCCCACACGCAGGGGTGGCGCGGCCAGGCCCCTGGCCGCGCGGGCCCCGCGTGAGGGCGCCTGGCTCCTCCTCTGACATCGCCCCTTCGCCTATAAAGACCCCCCGACGGAAAAAACCTAAGTACCCGATCACTTTTCCAGAACACATCGCGATCCGCCGCCGCCGTCGACCCGAAGATCGGGCGGGTCCAGAAGCTCTTCCCGGCACCCTGCCGGAGAGGGGAATCGCCACCGAAGGTCTTCTTCATCGCCATGCTTGCCTCCGGAGCGATGAGTGAGTAGTCTACCTTGGACTATGGGTCCATAGCAGTAGCTAGATGGTTGTCTTCTCCACCATGTGCTTCATGTTTAGATCTCATGAGCTGCCCTACATGATTGAGATCACCGTTATGTAATTCTACATGTTTGGTTTGTTGGGATCCGATGAATATTGGTGTTTATGATTAAGTTGCTGTACTGAATATTATCTTTTGTTATCTCTATGTTGTTTATGATCTTGCATGCTCTCCGTTGTTAGTAGCTATCTTGGCCGAGTAGTTGCTAGTGACTCCAAGAGGGGGTATTTATGCTCGATAGTGGGTTCATGCCTCTATTTAACCTGGGGGAGTGACAGAAACCTCTAAGATTGTAGATGTGCTGTTGCTACTAGGGAGAAAACAACATTCATATGCTCAAGGGCATATGCTTTGTTTACATTACACACTTTGCTTAATGCAATTATTCGTTGTTCGCAACTTAATACTTTTGGGGTGTTCGGATTGATATCCTCGGGAGTGGATTATTAGTCATAGATGCAGTTGGATGGCGGTCTATGTATTTTGTTGTAATGCCCAGAGTAAATCTCATAGTGATCTTCTTGACATATCACGTTTATCTTTATTCTATCAATTGCCCAACTGTAATTTGTTTACCCAGCATGTGTTATTTTATCTATGGAGAGACACCACTAGTGAACTGTGGACCCCGGTCCTATTTACATCATATTGCTATCACCTATTTACTTTCTCGCACTGTTTACTTTACTCGCATACTTTACTGTTTTCCACTCGATACACTCATAACCTTTGTTTCAAGCAAACCGGTGAGATTGACAACCTCATCGTAAGTTGGGAACAAAGTACTTGGTTGTGTGTGTGCAGGTTCCGCGTTGCTACTGGCTGAAGACGAGTCAACAAGTGCGCCCTTGTTGGAGTGCTATTAAGCCAGTCTGCATCACCTTCAGTCGTTTGTCTCTCCTCTCCAAGATCGATATTAAACCTTGGTTTCTTAACTGAGGGAAAACTAGCTGCTATACTCATCACACCTTCCTCTTCGGGTTCCCAACGGGCTGGTTATTCACCACGCACAAGGAAGCAACTGGGGGCCATCAAACGCCATCAGCTAATTTTCTGGCGCCATTGTCGGGGATTGAGGAAGAAGAAGCTCCCATACCAATTAGACTTTCCCACGTCAACTTGGCGCCAGCAGCTAATTTTCTGGCGCCGTTGCCGGGGAGGAAGTAGAAGACTTCTGCGAGGGGAGTTTTTCGCACGCACAGCCTTTACTTTGTTATTGCTTTGCTTTACTTTATTTTATTTTACCTGCATTGCTTTTTATCAAAAACCCAAAAAATTAGAATCCTTGGTAGTTTTTTTACTTGTTTACTTTAGTTTTGCTGAAATGGCCAATCCTGAAAACACCAAGTTGTGTGACTTTACTAGCACAAACAATAGTGATTTTATCTGCACTCCTATTGCCCCACCTGCTACTGCTGCAAACTTTTATGAGATTAAGCCTGCTTTATTGAACCTTGTTATGAAAGAGCAATTTTCTGGTGCTAGTACTGAAGATGCTGCAGCTCATCTCAACAATTTTGTTGAGCTATGTGAGATGTAGAAATATAAGGATGTTGATAGTGATATTATTAAGCTCAAGTTGTTTCCTTTTTCTTTGAGAGGAAAAGCTAAAGATTGGTTGCTGTCTTTGACTAAGAATAGTATTGATTCATGGGCTAAGTGTAAGGATGCTTTTATTGGTAGATACTATCCTCCTGCTAAGATTATATCTCTGCGTAGCAATATTATGAAGTTTACTCAGTTTGATAATGAACATGTTGCTCAAGCTTGGAAAAGAAAGAAATTACTTTTTGACTCTATTCTTAGAGCAAATTATGAGCTTGATGCTTCATCACTTGATGCTACTTGATTCGCAATTTTCTGCGCCTAGCTCAAAGGCGTTAAAGAAAAGCACTCTTGGGAGATAACCCAATGTTTTCTTTTCAGTACTTTTTCTTTTATTTGAGTCTTGGAAGTCATTACTACTGTAATGACCGCTCCTTATCTTGTTTATTTTGTTTTTGTGCCAAGAGAAGCCTCTAATTTGAGCGAGGTAAAGATTTGGGGATGTTGCTATCCTGAAACTGTTTTCGGTGCTGCACCGTAAAAATTCGTATAAATTCTCTGTTTATCTTTTGGACCTGCGATTTCTTGTGCATATGCCCCAGGTTATATCCAAACTTTTTTTAGTTGAACACTTTTTGATTTGAGCAACAGAAAATCCCTCAAAAATTCGACCTTTGTCAGCTGTTCAGTTTTGACAGATTTCTGCCAATATTTGTGTTTGCCACTTTATCGCTTTCTTTTGAGTTCTTTTGATCATGGAACTTTTTGGGAGGTTGCTACAGTAGTATTGCTATATATCTGGTGGTTTTGAGTTGAAACCTGAAGCAAAAAGAGGTTGATTATATGTTATGCTTACACTAATGTTGCTAATAGAATTGTGTTTAGTTTTGTATGAAGGAAGTTTTCAAGTGTAGGGATTGGAGAATGATGAGATGAGTTGAAGAATGGACAAAAGCTCAAGCTTGGGGATGCCCACGCATCACCCCAAGAAATATCCAAGAAGTAAAAGCGTCAAAGCTTGGGGATGCCCCCGAGGCACCCCTTCTTCGTCGGCAAAAATCAGGTCACCTTTCAAAACACTATATTTTTATTGCTTCATGCACTATGTGTTTTTGTTGGAGCGTCAGTTGTTTTAGTTTTCTTAGTTGGTTTAGTTTGTTTGTTTGCTGCAATAAATGGTTGGACCCCAACAAATTTCCTTTGGAGAAGTTGCCTTGTTTTCATTTGCAAAGAACGCTTTAGTTTTCACTCTTATTAAAAATCGAGCGTTCTTCTTTTTCTGCTACTGCTTTTGGTTTTCGTTTTCGCCTTGATTTTCGTTCAGACCTTGTCATATCTTTTCATCAAGGTGTATTTTTGCATCTGATCTTTATTGGTTTTCAACAAAAGAGGTGTCTTTAAAAATTTCAAATGGTGTTGGAAAAGAGAAAAAGCTTTGTGCAAAATAGTGGTACAAGAAGGAGCTTGTGTAGACTGCGGCTTAGGCTTTTTCATGTCATGCTTGATGTCTTTTTGATAGTATGATTAGTGGTTTTGCTGTAGCATGACTTGTCTCAAATAACTGAGATTGCTTAATGAGCCTTTGAAAAAAATCATGCGTTGTTTTTATTGTATGGAAGCATTATTTTGGTTTTCTCCTTGATGCTTTATTTGGGTTGACTTGGCGCATGCTCACACATGTTAGACTCTTACAAAGTCGCCAATAGCCTTCATGATCATTTAGTTTTTGACTTTTGATGCCATCTTATGCTTCTTTTAATGTCGCTTTGTCGCTTTGCATGATTATGGCCATTATTGCTCTCTTAGTTGGTCGCTCCCAGTCTTTTGCTAGCCCTCGCCTTGTACTGAGTATGAGCTCTACTCGTGCATCCAAATCCTGAAAACCAAAGTTTTCCAAAGTGTCCACCATACATACCTACTAGCAATTTGCTATTCCAAGTAAATTTGACTTGCTTTTATTTTCTCTTCAAATTAAACTCTTACCAGTGTTATGCGAAATTCGGTCAGTAAAGCTCTCACGAACCGGAAGGCACACTTTACTTTTTCCTGTTCTTAAAAATTTGACATTGTGGTCTCTTATGTTGAGTTGTTATGCTTGCAAGTTGTAAGTTGGATTCTAGCCCATCCATGCTGTCATGGGGCAAGCTTTCAACATTGCACTTCTTATTTGAGTTGATATCGTGATCTTTTGTTTATGGATGCCCGCGGTGTGAAATGAATTGGGAATCTTGTGGGGATCATGGAGTTTGTATATGTGTTAGGGAAACACCGGGCCGCCAATCTAAGCCATGCATAATTCATGGTGGAAATTTGCAGCGTACCCATGGTGAACATTCGACGACGCATCTCACAATAAAAGCTAAACAAAAGGCAAATAAAAGAGATGTCGAGGTGTTCATTGTCTGCTTGTCCTGTCATTTTGGTGTGGGCTTGTGCCATGTCATCGGGCACGGAGGTACCCCATTGGCGGTTCTCAATGATATGCATATACTTACAATGACAAGAGCCTTGCTTGGGGCTCTAAGTAAAGTAGCATGAGGTTTGGGTACTCGTATTCACGGGGCATGAGGTTTTCAACTTTTGATTTGTCAAGCATATGCATCATAATTGTTCTCGCATTAACTTTAACCATTCAAGATGCTTATGATGGGGGCAATGAGAGCTCAAAGCCGGTAAGTACCATAATTTTTGAAGGTTATAAAACTTGCAATCACTGCTTCCCTCTGCGAAGGGCCTTTCTTCTACTTTTATGTTGAGTCACCACCTTCTTTCTTTATGCACCATTAAGAGAGCATAGTTGTCATTCTTAGTGTGATATGCATTGTCCCAAAGTTCATTGATTGATTCATATTGTTGGTTTCACTTGTTCTCAAATTATTTGTATCTAGTCGCCCTCTTAAACTTGAAGGTGTCCTATGCATTTATGTTTTGCTCTCTTTGAAGGACAAGCTGAAAACCATTTGTATGTTTTTCCTTATGATTTGAACACACGTTTGACTTTCATTGTTTCATTTTCATGATCTTTTGTTTGTGTTCATTTACATGTTTACAACATGGTTGCTAAGTTTCTTATTGTCAAGATTATATCTTCATGCCCATGTTTTAAGTTCTTATGATCCCAGCTCACAAATGCTTACATATATGATCAAGATTGTGTAGGTGCATGTCACCTCAAAAATTATTCTTTTGTTATCACTTACCTACTCGAGGACGAGCAGGAGTTAAGCTTGGGGATGCTTGATACGTCTCCAACGTATCTATAATTTTTGATGCTCCATGCTTGTTTTTACACCATTTGCCTATTGTTTCGTTACACTTCGAGGCACTTTTATGCATTTTCCGGAACTAACCTATTAACGAGTTGCCACAGTGCCAGTTCCCTGTTTTCTGCTGTTTTTGTGTTTCATAAGTGATACACAGGAAATATTCTCGGAATTGGACGAAACAAGTTCCAGAAGTCTTATTTTACCCGGAAGCTTCCAGAGATCCGAATGAGAGTAGGAGGGGGGCCACCAGGGCCCCACACGCAGGGGTGGCGCGGCCAGGCCCCTGGCCATGCGGGCCCCGCGTGAGGGCGCCTGGCTCCTTCTCTGACATCACCCCTTCGCCTATAAAGACCCCCCGACAGAAAAAACCTAAGTACCCGATCACTTTTCCAGAACACATCGCGATCCACCGCCGCCGTCGACCCGAAGATCGGGCGGGTCCAGAAGCTCTTCCCGGCACCCTGCCGGAGAGGGGAATCGCCACCGGAGGTCTTCTTCATCGCCATGCTTGCCTCCGGAGCGATGAGTGAGTAGTCTACCTTGGACTATGGGTCCATAGCAGTAGCTAGATGCTTGTCTTCTCCACCATGTGCTTCATGTTTAGATCTCATGAGCTGCCCTACATGATTGAGATCACCGTTATGTAATTCTACATGTTTGGTTTGTTGGGATCCGATGAATATTGGTGTTTATGATTAAGTTGATGTACTGAATATTATCTTTTGTTATCTCTATGTTGTTTATGATCTTGCATGCTCTCCGTTGTTAGTAGCTATCTTGGCCGAGTAGTTGCTAGTGACTCCAAGAGGGGGTATTTATGCTCGATAGTGGGTTCATGCCTCTATTTAACCTGGGGGAGTGACAGAAACCTCTAAGGTTGTAGATGTGCTGTTGCTACTAGGGAGAAAACAACATTCATATGCTCAAGGGCATATGCTTTGTTTACATTACACACTTTGCTTAATGCAATTATCCGTTGTTCGCAACTTAATACTTTTGGGGTGTTCGGATTGATATCCTCGGGAGTGGATTATTAGTCATAGATGCAGTTGGATGGCGGTCTATGTATTTTGTTGTAATGCCCAGAGTAAATCTCATAGTGATCTTCTTGACATATCACGTTTATCTTTATTCTATCAATTGCCCAACTGTAATTTGTTTACCCAGCATGTGTTATTTTATCTATGGAGAGACACCACTAGTGAACTGTGGACCCCGGTCCTATTTACATCATATTGCTATCACCTGTTTACTTTCTCGCACTGTTTACTTTACTCGCATACTTTACTGTTTTCCACTCGATACACTCATAACCTTTGTTTCAAGCAAACCGGTGAGATTGACAACCTCATCGTAAGTTGGGAACAAAGTACTTGGTTGTGTGTGTGCAGGTTCCGCGTTGCTACTAGCCGAAGACGAGTCAACAAGTGCGCCCTTGTTGGAGTGCTATTAAGCCAGTCTGCATCACCTTCAGTCGTTTGTCTCTCCTCTCCAAGATCGATATTAAACCTTGGTTTCTTAACTGAGGGAAAACTAGCTGCTATACTCATCACACCTCCTCTTGGGGTTCCCAACGGGCTGGTTATTCACCACGCACAAGGAAGCAACTGGGGGCCATCAAACGCCATCAGCTAATTTTCTGGCGCCGTTGCCGGGGATTGAAGAAGAAGAAGCTCCCATACCAATTACACTTTCCCACGTCAACTTGGCGCCAGCAGCGCACTATGCAAAAGTGCCTGGCGGATCAAATTGGACGAAACATCCACGCATACGTGGACGACATAGCGGTTATGTCTAAAAAGCAAGATGGCCTTATAGCGGATTTGCAAGAGACCTTTGACAATCTTAGGAAGTACAACATGATGCTTAACCCCACGAAGTGTGTCTTCGGGGTGCCAGCTGGACAACTTCTAGGATTCATCGTCTCTCACCGCGGAATTGAGGTTAACCCGGAGAAGATCAAGGCAATCCTCGACATTTCCCGGCCCATAGATCTAAAAGAGGTACAGCGACTCATAGGCTGTGTGGCAGCAGTGAGCAGGTTCATCAGTCGTCTTGGCGAGAAGGCTTTGCCACTCTACAAGCTGATGAAGAAATCAGACGAATTCGTCTGGACCGACGAGGCAGACGCTGCACTTAAGGATCTGAAGAGAGTGTTATCCACTGCACCAGTCCTGGCGGCTCCCGAAGACCAGGAACCCATGTTACTATACATGGCGGCAACTAACAGGGTGGTCAGCATCGTCATGGTGGTAGAACGTAAGGAAGAAGCGCAGGAGTATGGCGTACAACGACCAGTCTACTATGTCAGCGAGGTCCTGACGGAATCCAAGCAGCGCTACCCTCACTACCAAAAATTGGCATACGGAGTTTTCCTAGCTTCTCGTAAGTTGAGGCATTACTTCTATGACCATAAGATCACGGTGGTGAGCAAAGCCCCACTGAAAGACATCATCAACAACAGCGACGCAACAGGACAAGTTGCGAAGTGGGGCATTGAATTGGCCTCTTTCGACATCGACTATAAGCCTCGCACCGCCATCAAGTCTCAGGCTTTGGCGGAATTTATGGCGGATTGGAAGGAAGCACAGGAAACTACGCCCGTCCCAGAACCAGAGCATTGGGTGATGCACTTTGATGGCTCAAAGTTGCTACACGGCTCGGGGGCTGGAGTGACACTCAAATCTCCCAAGGGAGATGAGCTAAGCTATGTTCTCCAGATCCACTTCCCCACCACCAACAACATCGCGGAATATGAAGCTTTACTGCACGGGCTACGCGTCGCAAAGGAGATCGGCGTACAACACATCATGTGCTGTGGAGACTCTGACCTTGTGGCTCAGCAAGTGGCTGGCACATACAAAGCTCGGAACGACGTTATGGCGGCATATAGAGACGAAGTGGATGAGATGGCCAAAAGTTTCCTCGGCTACGACATAAATCACGTACAACGAGAAGATAACATGGCGGCCGATACCTTGTCAAAACTAGGATCTAGCCATAAGGCAGTTCCGCCAGGAGTATTCCTCGAGCATCTGCGCATACCATCGGTAAAGATGGTGGATCCAGAAAACCCGGAACTAGCAAGCTCCCCCGTCATGGCGGTTTTGCCCAGCAATCCGCCATGGGCAGAGCCCTACCTGGAATTTCTGACGAACAAGAAGCTACCCGAAGACGAAGTCCAAAAAAGACAAATCGAGCGTAGAGCCAAAGCGTACACCATCATAGATGGCCAGCTCTACAAACGAAGCACCTCGGGAGTTTTTATGAAGTGCATATCCCAAGTGGATGGAATCGAAATACTAAGAGAGATCCACGAAGGCGAATGTGGGCATCACGCCGCCGCCAGATCCCTAGTAGCTAAAGCATTCCGCCATGGATTCTACTGGCCAACAGCCAAGGCAGATGCAGATCGTATTGTGGAGCTCTCCCACGGTTGCCAGATGTACTCCAAGCAAACCCATATGCCCGCCACAGCACTGCATACGATTCCTATAACTTGGCCCTTTGCAGTCTGGGGGCTTGACATGGTGGGTCCGCTAAAAACAGCGCCTTCGGGATTTACGCACCTCCTGGTAGCGGTAGACAAATTCACGAAGTGGGTGGAAGCTAAGCCCATCAGAAAACTTGATGGCAAAACTGCCCTCAAAATTGTCAAGGACATTGTGGTTAGATTCAGCATCCCACATAGCATCATCACCGATAATGGCACTAATCTGTCTCAGGGAGAAGTTGAAGAATACTGCCATCACAACGGAATCCGCCTTGACCTAGCATCTGTGGCACATCCACAGTCTAATGGCCAAGTTGAGCGGACCAACGGACTAATCATGTCAGGCATTAAGCCACGCCTAGAAGCACCGCTGCACAGAGCAGCTGGAGTCTGGGCAGAGGAATTGCCATCTGTGCTGTGGAGTCTACGGACCACGCCAAACAGATCAACTGGCCTTACCCCTTTCTTCTTAGTCTACGGAGCAGAGGCAATCTTGCCAAGTGATGTTCAGTACGATTCTCCAAGAGTCAAGGCCTACAAGGAAGAAGATGCAGAAGCGTCCAGACAACTATCTGTGGACCTGCTAGAAGAAGAACGAGACCTAGCAGCCCAGAGATCTGCCATCTACCAGCAGAATCTCCGCAGCTATCACAGCCGGCGAGTTTGCCAACGCTCGTTTAAAGAAGGTGACCTGGTGCTACGCCTCAAGCAGCAGAAGTCCCACAAGCTATCCCCGCCTTGGGAAGGACCCTTCGTCATCAGCAAAGCTCTACTGAATGGTTCCTACTACCTCGTTGATATTCGTGAGCTAGATAAGCGACCAAGTAAGAAGCGCAAACGAAGAGACCCTGACGATATCTACGACGAGACAGATCGTCCATGGAACATCGCACAGCTACGTCCTTTCTACACTTAGCACTTATCTAGCTATGTAATAGGCACCTCTATATGATCAATGAAATAAAGCATTTGGTTCACTCTTGATTTTTTCTGAGTCTTTTACCTCCTTTATTGTTCATTTAGATCGTATAGAACCTTTTTGCGCAATTGTGCTTTGCACTTGCGTCTCTTTTAAATCCGCCATAAACGGTCCGCGTAGCTTTTTTATGTTTTGATCTTCATTCGATGTTTTCTGTGTGGATTCCAGAGTAGTGACTTTTTGACGATCTAAGCCGCCATCTGCTCAGGGTTTTGGACGGTTGCTATTAAGTGTCGTCGCCCTAGCGGATTGTTCGTGCGAAGATTTCTCCATCTCACGAAAAGTCAAGCACAGAGAGCCGGATGGCGGATCGCATAATCCTACGCGTGAAAAAAATTCAAAGTGTTGTTTTTTGGGCATGAAAAACTGCAAGTTGCATAAAACTAGGCTTGGCAGTTCCTTCGCACAATAAAACCACTTCATAAAAAACAAGCTGCAAGAGTTCAAAAGCATTCCACTGATCCGCCACAAGCAGATCAGTCACAGTGCAGAAACATTCACACGCAGTTTAAGTTTAAATTACAGACCCACTCAGGGGCCGAATTGATGCAAAGTATTTTTTCCTGCCATATTGTAGGGCACGTCCTAAGAAGACGGCGGAACCTTGGAGGACACCTCGTCACCGCCATCACCACCTGCAGTAGCTGCGGAGGCTGATGCCGAAGCCTGGCTTGGCGACCCTGGCAGCTCGTATGCTTCATAGTATACGTTCAACTGAGTGCCAAGGGCACACAGTTGATCGTATCCAAGCACGCTCTGCCGGATGGCGGCCTCGTCCACCGGCGCACCGTCCTCGCCGCTCTCTGGGATGCCGGAGGTGAGCAGGTCCAGGTCCATCTCGGGATAGTGGGCCTTCGCCAAGGTCAGAGCAGTCCTGGCACCACCCCGAGCAGAGGACTGTTTCCAGTCCGCCATGAGCCCTGCCACCAGCAGCAGCTTCTGGGTAAGCGCAAGGGCGGAGAGGTTGGAAGAACCCGCTATCTGCAGGCTCCCGCACGCTTGGCGGCCAGCGTTGAGAAGGCCATCAAGATCCTTCTTCGCTGCGTCGGTGGCCATGCGCAAGCCTTCGGCGGTATCCGCCTCGCCCTGCCCCAAAGCGACTGCATAGCGGAAAAAGAAGATGCGTCACGCACGGCATAGCAGGAATTGAAAAACTTTACGTGGATAAAAATAAATGGTACCTAGCAAGGTGTCCTGGAAGTGATGGAGGAGCTCGTTAAATCCTTCGCGCCGCTTTTCAAAATCAGCAGCGGCTTTGCGGAGATCCTCTATCTCCTTATCCTTCTTGAGGTTCTGGCGTTTCTGGTCCTTCAGCTGCTCTTCGAGGAGGGTGTTTGTGGCCAGAGATTTCTGGAGCTGCTGCTGCAGCCCATCCATCGCAATGGCGTGGCCCTTCTCCACCCCCTCAAGTGTGGACTTGAGCTTGGCAACATCTGCATGGCGGAAGTATCAGCACAGCATTGATTGAATAAGCATAAGGGAATTAAAACTTGTTGAGTAAATTACCGCTATTCTCAAGCTGTTGCTGCAAGTCCGCCACAAGAGCACTTTTGGTTGCCAGCTCCTTCTCTTGTGAGCTGACAACCTGGACCAGGTCCTCTACCACCTTCTTGTAGTTCTGGCAAAATAATTTGAAGTGTTAGTCACTCTTAGAGCTTTATGCCGGATAAGTATCCGCCATAACGCTCGGGGGCTACTCACGATGATTTTTTAGTCACTCTTAGAACATCATGATGGATAGAATCCGCCATGATGCTCGGGGGCTACTTATGCTGATTTTTTGTCTTCCTAAGAGCTTTATGCCGGATAGTTATCTGCCATAACGATCGGGGGCTACTCAGTATGAAATTTAAAAGTTCTCTGTAGAGCACTGTGAACTACCAGCGCTCGAGGGCTGTGCTATTCAAAAACTTACAGGAGTCCCTCTTGAAGCCCCATAGCGGATCGAATTTACAAATCCGCCATGGCGCTCGGGGGCTACTGGGAGTACATACCTCTTTGACAAGACTTGTTCTCTGAACAAACGCTGCCATAGCAGATGACACATGGTTACTGGCCTCCTCTTGTAGATTGTCAAGGCGGAAAAGAGCTTCTGATTTCGTCTTCCACTTTGAGGCCTCCCCACCTCCTGCGTCCATCTGAACCGCTTTTCTGCTAAAACTCACCTTCTTGGCTCCTTTAGCGGGGCGATCTGACGCTCCAGCACTTTTCTCTGGAGCATCCGCCATCTTGCTAACATGCTGGGAAGAAGTGGAAGGCCCAGTTGGGCGAGCAGGAGCGTCCGGTGTAGGTGGAATGGCAGCAGGAGATGGCTTGGCTCTTGGAGGTTTTTGGCCAGGAACTTTTCTTCTTCTATGCGCAGAAGTCAGTCACAGATTAGAATAGTCAGGTTATATATGGTATGAAGGCAAGTTATGATTATCCTTACTTCCGCTCTGGCAGATTGATAGTGGCGGAATGCTCGGGCACGGTGTCTAGATGGCCGCGAAGAGCAGGGGACGGATGGCGAGAGAGGACTCTCTTGCCTAGTCCACGAATGCGCCCGCCAGCACCGCGAATGCCACGAGGAACCGCTGTTATGGGCTCATCCGCCACTACCTCCTCTTCCGCCACCTTCTGTCCTTTGGGAGACGAGGATGTCTCGTCCTCATCATCAGTAAGCTCTTTCGTCCGAGGATAACGGACGAGGCGGCTCAGCTCGGAAGGTGGTAGGGAAGAAAGCTGCGGAGAAATACGAAGTTATTTAAGAAAAACCAGCTGTTATGGCGGAATAAGGAGGGACTCACCTTTGGACAACTGCCATTCTCATACATAGGGATCTTTAACTTCAAAGGCTCATCCTGCCCCACCTTAATGATGTTGCGAATTCGAAGCTCGATCTCTTCAGCAGATAGTTCCTCCTTGGAATAGCGCTGAGGATCATCAACTCCGCTATATTCGCACATCAGGGATGGGCAGTATTGAAGAGGTTGAATCCGCCGTGAGATCCAGCAGTAGGTGGTATCGGCACCTGTCAGTCCAGAGAAGACAAGTTTCGAAATTCGTCGTGAGCATAGCTGACATTCATCATCCATTGTAAAGTCGTCCATGACGCCCCAGCTATCCTGCTCCTCGGCGGGGCCATCAACAAAATACTGCAGGCCGAACTTCCTTTCAGGAGGGGCCTGGTCAGCCAGATAGAAGAAGGATCCCCGCCATCCCTTTGCAGAGTCATGAGGGATAATGTAGGGGTAGGATTTCCCGCTCCGAGGAACAAAGGAGATCGATCCGCAATTGCGAGGATCTCCGTTCGCATCCCGGTTGTGGTGGATATTAAAGTATAAGCGGAATAAATCTCCGCGTGGGCTGATACCCAGATACCCCTCGCATAGCGCGACAAATCCCGCTAGGGCGGTGAAGCTATTTGGAGCAATGTGGTATAGCTGTAACCTGTAGTGCCGGAGAACGCCTTTCAGGAAGTAGGATGGCGGAAGACTGAGGCCACGATCAATGTGGGACTTCAGTATGACGACCTCTTTGTCTGAAGGAGCAGGCATTGCTTCACCAGGTTCAACCCGCCATCTGGAGATCTCCTTAGCAGCTATGCGGCCTTCTGCTCCAGGGAAGATAGAATCTCCTCATTTATATTGCTGGAGTCCCAGTCTCCTCCTGAGGTCTCGGGCATGGCGGACTCTGTATCAGAAGACCGCGCTGAGCCCTCAGCAGCTTCGGACTTGGAGGCTTGGCGAGGCGATTCCGGTTCCATGGCGGCTAGCGGCGTGGCAGTAATAACTTCCAAGATTTCAAGCGAGGACGAGGAAGACGAGGCCAGCTTGTGGCGGAAAAAGTCGCCGGCGGTGAGGATTTTCTGTGGCGGCTCGTCGGAGACGATGGAGCTCTCGTGGCGGCGCTGAAGAGAGAGAAAGCGACAGGGCGAATGAGGGGTAAACCGGCCGGGGATGAGAGGCCGGGGTATATATAGACCCCGGGCCTCGAGATTTGTGCGCGCCATCACCACCGCTCGTCCCGATCGTAGAAACCCTAATCCGGTGACACGTGTCCAGGGGTAAAAAAGTAACTTGGTGAAAACAGTGCATGCACTGTAAGTCTTGCCCTAGAAGGAACTGTGTGCCGAAATTTATGACGGATTTCCACGGTATGATCCAATGGATCCCGAAAATCTCGCTAAGATAACTACGTCGCTTGATCCATTATTCACGGCGGATTAATAGATGGAAGAAGGAACATCAAGATGATCGCCATCCCAGCACAGAAGGGAAGAAGAGCTATGGCGGAAGTAACTCACCAAGAACATGCATGGCGGATGTAGATGGTAATCTTGAAGTTTCCTGGGGGCTACTGTTGGGGATATACCAAATAGGTATACCAGCGACGTAGTCCTAAATCAGCAAGCCAGGGTGGCCCATCAGGGGTGGTATGGCAGATTCGCCATACCGGGCGGCCCAGTTGCTGAAGTTGCCACGGCGGTACTGGACGCAGGCGCTTATGGCGGATCCTTAGACAGGCCCATGGCAGATTACTGACGACAGGCCCATGGCGGATCCGGAGATGGCCCATGGCGGGCTACCTTGACGTACACGCATAGGACTTAGTCTAGGACTCGAAGTTGTATCCGCTCCGGTACCAACGTGTAGCCCACGCCAGGCGCCTTTATAAGCCAGGCGTGGAGCGGCCCTTGAGGCACGTTCTGGTCATACGGCCGATCGCATAGCGAAACAGCCAACCTCATCGTTGTAATCGAGCACTTGTTGCCATATAGTGAATTATAGCAGCACGTAGGATCTCGCCACCGTCGCGGGATCTGAAGCTGGGTAAACTCGTGCTACCACCGTCCCGGATCGCTCCTCCGTGTTCACCCCCTTCCACAAACCGCCATACCCCTACCTCTATGGCAGATCTGTTGACGAAACCACGACAGATGGACAGTTCCATCTCCTGAATAGCCGTTATCCATAATACGCCCAACAATTTTCATAGGTATTTTAAAAGGATCAATTTCAGCAGGTGGTGGTGGTGATGGTTCATCCACATGTGCAGCAGTAGTAGATGTGTTTCCAAATAGGAAACCAAATGGAGAGTTCTCCATAGCAGAGTTAAATAAAAATAAAAGACAAGAATAAAACAATACTCACAGTGACGGTTACCTTTACCAATTCCACTCTTCAATAGCGCAAAGCTCCCCGGCAATGGCGCCAGAAAATAGTCTTGATGACCCACAAGTATAGGGGGTGTATCGTAGTACTTCCGATAAATAAGAGTGTCGAACCCAACGAGGAGCAGAAGGTGTTGATGAGTGGTTTTGATCAAGGATTCACTGCAAATACTAGCAAACGGGTTTTCAGGGGTATTTGGCAATACAAGTAAATAAAGTGCGAGTAAATAAAAGACAGTAGTAATAATTGCAGCAAGTGGCCCAATCCTTTCTTCAGCAAAGGACAAGCCGGTTGTGTAACTTATAATAACCAAACGTTCTCGAGGACACACGGGAGTTTCTGTCAAGAGCTTTCGCTTCATATCGCTAATAGTTTTTATTGGTTTGATAGGTGTTATGGGGGTGAACCTCTGCTAGCGCACTACCCTTACTAGGATAAATACACACTTGTGATTATACCCCTTGCAAGCATCCGCAAATACAAGAAAGTAATTAAGATAAATCTAACCACAGCCTTAAACTCTAAGATCCTACGCTCCCTGGTGCAATGGTTTCCCAATGGAGGTTTAGGTTTCTGTCACTGCAGCAACCCCACAATTGGTAGCCAAATACACAATGCATCTCACTAGGCCAATAAATGGTGAAGTATCATGCAGTCGACGTTCACATGACACCACTAGTGAAATAGCACCACAACAATATCAAACCATTAAATATTTCTCAACAATAATTCACTACTAACATCTTGACTTCTCCCATGTCCTCAAGAACTAAATGAACTACTCACAAGACATCATATGGATCATGATCAGAGGCGAAATAATGGTAAATAACAATCTGAACATAAACCTTAATTCAACGGTTCCACTCAATAGCATCAACTACAAGAGTAATCAACACCGGGAAAGTTTCCCCTATGAATATAACAAGATCCAACTCAAGATGTTACAGCGGGATGGCGTGGTGATGGTGGAGATGAAGGCGCTAGTGATGGAGATGATGATGATGATGATCCCGATGAAGTCCGATGTGATGGTGATGACGATGGCGATGATCTCCCCTCTCCGGGAAGGAATTTCCCCGGCACATTTCTCCCTGCCGGAGAGCTTTTCTCTCTCTGGTGTTTTCCGCCCCGCAGAGGCGGCTGTGTCTCTCTCTGAGCCCCCCTTGACTTAGGTTTTCGGGGACGATGAAGTACGCGAAGGGGCGAGACCAGAAGTGGGCCAGGGTGGCCTCACACAGGGCCGGCGCGGCCAGGGGTCAGGCCGCGCCCCCTGTGCGTGAGGCCGCCCCTGGCTCCTCTCTCCTTCTCCTTCTGGCTTCCGGAGTCTTTTGGTAAAATAGAATTTTCTGGTATTTTTCTAGAATTTTCCTGATCTTCCAAAATATGGTGGAGATGAAGGTGCTGGTGATGGAGATGATGATGATGATGATGATGATCTCGATGAAGTCTGGTGCGATGGTGATGACGATGACGACGATCTCCCCTCTCCGGGAAGGAATTTCCCCGGCAGATTTCTCCCTGCCGGAGAGCTTTTCTCTCTCTGGTGTTTTCTGCCCCGCAGAGGCGGCTGTGTCTCTCTCTGAGCCCCCCCCTTGACTTAGGTTTTCGGGGACGATGAAGTACGCGAAGGAGCGAGACCAGAAGTGGGCCAGGGTGGCCTCACACAGGGCCGGCGCGGCCAGGGGTCAGGCCGCGCCCCCTGTGCATGAGGCCGCCCCCTGGCTCCTCTCTCCTTCTCCTTCTGGCTTCCGGAGTCTTTTGGTAAAATAGAATTTTCTGGTATTTTTCTGGAATTTTCCCGATCTTCCAAAATATGGTGTCTTGACGGTCCTTTTCCAGCAGAATCCTGACTCCGGCAGCAAATCCTCCAATGATCATCAAACATGTAAAAGCAGAGGAAATAACATAAGTATCATATCCAAATATGAAATATATCAATGAATAACAGTAAATTATGATACAAAATAGTGATGCAATATGGACGTATCGAAGAGTCAGCTGTATCTTTTCCCTCTTCCATATCAACAGACGCGCCGTTCCGGAGCAGTTGTCTCCCGTCGCGGAGCTTCGGGTTGGGTGGAGTCCCCTTAATGATTTCACGGTCCTGGCGGTCTATGATGGATTGCGGCAACGACGGGGGTAGAGTACCGAGGCCGGTGTTACCACAGTGCGTAACCAAACCGGTGGGGGTAACTCTTTGTCAGAAGACAAGTATGCCGAGGTCGGCAACTACCAAAGCGTAGACCGGCGAGGGTAGCGAACCGAAGTTGGAGCCGCAAAAGGGTGGGTATGCAAGGTCGTGGGAAGGAACAGTGATTGGCTCAGATCAACGGCTGGGCCACATACCAAGGAAGTATGGATGGGAAAGTACACCCGGTCATGCAGCAAAGCGTTGATCTCCTATGGGTACAAGTGACCACCTCTGCAGAGAGTACAAAAAGTATCAAGATACTCCCTGTTCTGGGAAGGAGCTACGAACACGGCAGGAAAGGAGCCCATCGAAGCTCTAGTCAACCAGAGCTCTCATTCGACGCCAGCAAAGATACTCGAGAGCATCGGATCCACCCGACGGATCCAACCAAGACCGCACGGGTGTCGAATTCTCTCTCCCCCGCATAGGAAAGAGCGCTCATCGAGTTCCTCTGTGAGCACTGGAGGATGTTCGCCTGGTGTCCAGCAGATATGCCAGGCATCCCAGGGAACTCGTCGAGCACGAGCTAAAGATCTTTCCGAACGCAAAGCCGATCAAGCAGTCAATGCGTCGCTACAACCCAGAGAAGGCCCGAGCAATGGGCGAAGAGATAAATCGCCTCCTCGAGGCGAAATTCATCAGAGAGATAAAGGAGGCCACCTGGCTTTCACCACCGGTCATGGTAGAGAAGAAGGACACCAAGATCTACAGGATGTTCATCGACTTCACGGCGCTAAACAAGCACTGCCCGAAAGATTACTTCCCTCTACCTCGAATCGACCAGATCATCGACTCCGCCGCCGGCTGCGAGCGCCTCCCGTTTCTCGACGCATACTCTGGGTACAATCAGATAAGGTTAAAGGTTGAGGACGAGGACAAGACGACGTTCATAACCCCACACGGGGTATACTGCAACATGACGATGCCCTTCGGGCTCAAGAACGCCGGAGCCACCTATCAACGGTGTATGCAAGCGTGCTTGAAGGAGCAGATCGGCTGCAATATCGAAGTCTATGTTGACAACATCGTTATAAAGTCCTCGAAGGCAGACAGTTTGCTCAAAGATCTGCGAGAAACCTTCGCCAACCTCGACCGCTACAGCATCAAGCTCAACCCGAAGAAGTGTTCCTACGGGGTGCCTACAGGACAGCTGCTGGGCTACCTAATATCTGAAAGAGGAATCGAGGGCAATCCAGAGAAGATTCAAGTGATCATCAACATGCAGCCGCCGAAGACGCTTCGACACGTCCAGCAGTTGACAGGTCGACTAGCAGCGCTTAGCCGCTTTATAAGCAAGCTCGGCGAAAAGGCTCTTCCCTTCTATCGGCTACTCCGGAAGACGAACAATTTCACATGGACAGAGGAGGCACAGGCCACGTTCGACGACCTTAAGTGCCGCCTTTCGACGTCCCCGGTCCTAGTTACTCCTCGAGAAAAAGAGCCGATGTTGCTCTACAGAGCGGCCACGAATCAAGTTGTCAGTACCGCTTTGGTGGTCGAGCAAGCAGAGGATGGCAAGGAGCACGGAGTACAGAGGCCGGTGTACTATCTCAGCGAGGTCCTGTCCCCGACCAAGCAAAGATACCTGCATTACCAGAAGTTGGCGTACGCCATCTACATGACGGGGAAGAAGTTGCCGCATTACTTCGAGTGTCACTCAATCATAGTAGTGGCTTCGACTCCAGTGTCCAGTATCCTTAACAACCCCGATGATACGGGGCGCGTTTCGCTATGGGGAATCACCCTCGGGCCCTGGGAGATCACGTACTAGTGACAGTCAGCAATCAAGTCGCAAGTCCTGCCAGATTTCATAGCCGAATGGACAGAAGCGCAGTTTCCTGAACTCCCAGACCTGTCAAATTGCTAGACCATATACGTCGATGGGTCCAAGCGAGTTTCGGGAACAGGAGTGGTCCTCGTGTTGCCACAGGGGGACAAGATGCGCTACGTCCTACATATGCGTTTCGCGAACCCCTCGAACAATGAGGCAGAGTACGAAGCTGTTCTGCATGGCATGCGTATGGCGAAAGCTTGCGGCGCCACTCGCATTAAGATCCACGGAGACTCGAACCTCATCGCCCAACAAGTCATGAAGGAGTGCGATGCGGCCTGTGCAAACATGATCGCATATCGCACAATGTACGACAAGCTCGAAGGTGACTTCGAAGGGTGCGAAGTGACGCACATCGGCAGGGAAAGCAATGAAGAGGCAGATAACCTGGCCAACATTGGTTCCAAGTGCTTACCGATACCGCCAGGCGTTTTCTTCGAGGAGATATTCGAGAACTCTGTCAAGATCAAGCCAGTCATCGACCCGGCATTAGCAACACGCTCGGGGGCTAAACATTCAGGTCCCACCCCAGCAGCGGGAACAGAGGACCTATCTAAGGAGACGACCGCAATCATGCTACTCGAAGCAGTTTGGACGAAGCCGTACCTGGCCTACCTGATGCAAGGAGAGTTACCAGAAGACCCCATTCACCGTCGATAGATCGTGCGATGTTCCAAAGCCTTCACGATAATCAACGGAGAGCTTTACAAGCGCAGCACTTTGGGGGTTCTTCAGCGATGCATCGCAGCTGAAGACGGCGTCGCCCTCCTCTGAGAAATTCATGAAGGAACCTGCGGGCATCACGCCAGCAGTCGAACCCTTGTTGCTAAGGCATTTCGGTCAGGGTTCTACTGGCTTTCGGCCCTCCACGATGCCAGGAACATCGTCCAGCATTGTGATGCATGTCAATGATTCGCCACGAAGCCTCATGCACCCGCATCGGAATTGCGCACCATCCCCATCGCATGGCCTTTTGCACAATGGGGGCTCGATCAAGTAGGGACTTTGCCCAAGTCGTCTCGAGGAAGCCACATTTACCTACTGGTCGCCATCGACAAATTCTCCAAGTGGATCGAAGCCGTTCAAGTCACCAATCAAGAGGCGACTACGGCGGTCAAGTTTTTCGAGTCCATCATTTACCGACATGGCGTACCAAACAACATCATCACCGACAACGGCACCAACTTCACCGCAGGCAAATTCCAACTGTTCGCCAAAGAGTTCGACATCAAGATAAAGTACGCATCGGTGGCGCATCCCAAGTCCAATGGCTAGGTCAAAAAGGCTAACGGGCTAGTTTGCGGCGGCCTCAAGAACGACTCCTTCGACCTCTCAAACGTGCAGCAGGCGCTTGGGTCGAGGAGCTACCTTCGGTGCTCTGGAGCCTGCGCACAACACCCAACTCCTCAACCGGCTACACACCGTTCTTCCTGCTGTTCGGGACAGAAGCGGTGCTTCCTACAGATGTGCGATATGGCGCGCCTTGTGTCGAGGCCTATGTTGAAGAAGACGCACAAATAGCGCTGGAAGACGCCCGCGACCTGCTGGATGAAGCACGAGACGTAGCCCTCGTCCGATCGGCAGTTTATCAGCAAAACCTCCACAATTACCACAATAGATGGGTACGCGGACGGTCCTTCGAGCCCGGCAACCTTGTGCTGCGTCTCAAGCAAACAAGCACATCGAAGTTGGAGTCACCATGGGAAGGCCCATACCTCGTCCATGAAGCAATACCAGGAGGCGCGTACCGGCTGCGCGACCCCAAGACAGGGGTAGACGTCGAAAACCCATGGAACGCCCAGCAGCTGCATCGATTCTATCCTTAGAGTCGACATACTTCCTTCCACCCCTTCTTTCTCTTTGTAACTAAGCGTCGGCAGCAGACCACGCTCAACCATTGCGCCCTCGGTGCCAAGCAATAAAGTGTGTTTCCTCATATTATCGTCCAACCCACGCTCGGGGGCTTCGCCTTAAAAAATTGCTCGACCCACGCTCGGGGGCTTCGCCTTTCGACCCATGCTCGGGGGCTTCGCCCTTCGACCCACGCTCGGGGGCTCCGCCCTTCGACCCACGCTCGGGGGCTCCGCCCTTCGACCCACGCTCGGGGGCTCCACCCTTCGACCTACGCTCCGGGGCTTTGCCCTTTGACCTACGCTCGGGGGCTTCGCCTTTCGACCCACGCTTGGGGGCTTCGCCCTTCGACCCACGTTCAGGGGCTTCGCCCTTTGACCTACACTTGGGGGCTCCGCCCTTCGACCTACGCTTGGGGGCTCCGCCCTTCGACCTACGCTCGGGGGCTTCACCCCTCGGCCCACACAACTCGACAAAATTCGTACAGTACTCTGAAGAACTTCACAAGATACAGGTATACATTCAGAAAAACAATAAAGTCTAAGTCACCACACCAGCCTGATTCGCTCTCTGGCGATCACTCTTGGTAATGATCTGCCGAGCGATACAAACGGCAGTCTCTCTATAAGCAGCATAGAGAGCATCCATGTCAACACGGCCACTGGGAGTTGGAGGGAGCATCTTCAACAGTTCCAGGTCGACCTCGGGATAATGGGCGCGCATGAAGGAAAGGGCAACCAGCGCCCCGCAGCGAAGATGCTCGCGAACGAAGCGATAAACCGCGTCGCCGTTCTCAAATCGATCAACCAGCACGGGGAGGCCATCGGGCTGATTGTTCAAAGGAAACATCACCTCGTGCACAAGCGCGAGGGCGGCGCGGCTCGTTTCGGCCAGGACTCCAGCTTGGGCGATCCGATCTTGGAGTACTGTCAGCTTCATCGCTTTCGACCGGTCAGCCTAGAAGTTGTCAGCAATCGAATTAGCATGCGTCTGAGCTACACGAAGGTGCGCGTTTACGCGATGGGCTTCAGCTTCACTGTAGAGGCATACATCTGCAGGAACAGGAAAAGTGTCACATATGATGTGCATGGAGCAAAAACAGATCGAGAACTCGAAAGACTCACATTTCATGGCTTTCCCAAGGTTCTCGATTTCCTCAAGAAGGAACTTTTCGGTGTCCGTAGCCCGCGAAGCTTTGGAAAGAGCAACGTCAACTTTGGCAGTAACTATCTTCAGTTGATGCTGAGTGTTCTTAAGTTGGTCACGCAAAGATCGAATCAAAGAGAGTTCGCTCGTGGAAGGTGCTATCCTCTCAACGGCACGGGAAGAGCTAGCGACTGTCTCATATGAAACAGGCCAGGCATCGGGGCCCGCGGACAAACCCTGCACAGGAGGCCCTAGTCCAGTCATCGGTAATCAAGACGCAAACAAGTGCAAGATACATCGAGGGAAAGTGATAAAAATAGCAGCAGCAGTTTTACAACAAGCGATGTTCAAAAGCTAGCTACAGCCTCTGAAGCGGCACCACATTGTCAATTACAAAATAACAAGTTCATCAACCAAACTATGTGAAACTGTCGGCGGCCTTGCTGGACGGTGCACCTGATGCACTACACTTGCGAGCCCTTGCCGCCGCCCTCTTTTCATTCCTTTCCGCCAGGAAGCTCGTCATCCGGGCAGACAAGTTGCGGGCGCACTCAAGATAGGCCTTGGGAGCAATATCGCGTCCGTCCTTGTCCTTCGGGTACGTACCCGTGACCTTGTCGGCGTCGAACTCGACCCCATGCATCATCAGCATAGAGAAGACAGACTCAGAGCCGATAGTTACCTGTTGGTGAACCGCAGCAACTAAAGGATCCTCGCCGTCCGCCTTCACCGCCAGGGCTTCGAGGATGCCGGCCATGGTGTTGCTGGTCAATTCAGGAATGGAGACGTCGCAAACGCGGTCAAGTGTCGACCGTACCTTCGCCAGGAGATCACTCACTTCCTAGAAGAGGCGTTCGGCGCTATCAACACTCGAATCGAGCCCAGTGGGCTCCTTCATCGCCCCGGTATCCAATTCGGCAGTAGCTTCATGAAGAAACAAGATCTCCAGTCAGGATTGGAAGTAATCGACACGAATCGCTTAATAAAGGGATAGCAAAGGTTTACCGCGCAAGGTATCGAGGGCGGCCTACAAGCGTTGGTGCAGGCCCTTCTCCTTCGACTCAGCCTCCGGACGATGCTGATTGGCAAGCTCCTGAGCTTTGGTCGATTCAGCTTTAAGCCGGGTAACCTCGTCGACCAGCCCATCAGCTTTTGCCTTTAGCACAGATTTTTCGGCCGCAAGATCGCCCAATTGAGCTTTTAGTGACGTCTTGTCAGCAGCAGCTTGAGTCGCAATTCCTGCTCATTCGAGGGATAGCAGACTAAGAACAGAAGTACAAGGTGCCAAAACAAAATGCCAGATGGTAGAGGACATCACTTACGGCGCACATCTTCCAGCTGCGTGGATAACTGCCGGTTTTCTTCCTCCAACGCAAGAAAGTTCTTGCACACCTTCGATAAGTCCCTGACAATGGGCTAAACAAGCAGGGGCAAGGATGAGTCTCGAATAATTCTTTTGAGAGGGCAAGCCCAAGTGTAAACACTTAGACTCACCCTCGGGGGCTACTGATAGGCAAACATCAGAGTTGTAAAGCTAGAATCTTCGGGCTTACATGGCGTTTGGGACCGGAAGGTTCGCCGGAGGAGGAGACCAGAACGAGTTCAGGCTCGATCATCTTCTTCTTCGGAGGGGGCGATGGCTTCGGGAGATCCTCTGGCGCGGCATGTCCAGCTGCTTTCTCTTGCCAGTCCGCAGTTTGCTCGAGGGTGGAATCATGGGGTCGAACTGGGTATCGATCACGATCACCCTGGCTCGCTGAAGTCTCCTGGGTTGAAGATCTGAAGCAGGCGTCAAAGTCAAAATGATGCAGTCAACCTGAGACGAAATCATATAGGAAAGAAGTTTGATAGAGAAACTTACGATGCGTCGAGACCAAATTTTGGGAGAATCTTCTTCCCAACTCGAAGAGGAGGGCGGCTGTCCAGAGGCTTAGCAGGGATCACGCTGTCGTCATTGTCACTAGAAGAGAAGTGGGTGTCGCCAAGATCTTCCGAATCTTCGACGATGTCAGTATCCACAACCTGTCTCTTCTTTGCCGATGCTCGCGACAGCGATGGAGTAGCAGAAGTCGATTCTTCTGGAACCTCGGTGAAATCGCGCCCAGGGTATTCACCGTCTTCGGGCTGGGGCGGATAACATCGGGCCACGTTGACAACCTGAACAAACATTTTCATCATTTTCGATCCTGGTCAACAAGACTGCAGTGGAAAAGAAACATTCGGCTAAGACAAAGAGTATACCTCAGTGCGGGGGAAGGTCTTGCTAAAGGCCACCGCGCCAAAGATTTTCGGCACGAATGCCTTCTTCTTTATGTTGGTGACAGCGCGAACACTGTCATCGATCTTCGCTTCCCTCAACTCGTCAGAAGAAATCCGTGTCGGGCCTCGGCGATTGGTGTAGTCCCACATGGGGTAGGCCCGAGCAGCGAGCGGTTGGACCCGACGCTCTATAAAGGTGTGAATGAGCTGGATGCCCGAAAGCTTTTTCTTGGGCGTGGCTCGAAGCTGCTGGATTTTCTCTATCAGAGGATCCATGATCTTCATTTCCTCGTCAGAGAGCTCGTGCCTCCAAGAGACCCGGGGTCGAAGAACTGTGGTGGCTCAAAATTCCTCAAGCCCGAAGTCTTCGCCAGCGGAGGACTTATCCTTGGCATAAAACCATTTCGTCCTCCAACCGGGGTTGTTTTTGGGCGTCTAGAGATTGAAGTAGGGGACGTCCGGGCGCACCTGGCAGCTAAAGCCACCAGTCTGATAGCGCAGGGGGTGCCGGATGGCGAAAATCCGGCTCCAAAGCACCCAATGGGGCTCGATCCCCAAAAAACACTCACAGAGGGTGATAAAACACGCAATGTGCAGAATCGTATTGGGATTCAGATCATGAAGCTGAATCCCATACGCGAAAAGAAGGCCACGAAGAAAAGGTTGTGGGGGAAGCGACAGTCCTCGGAGCATGAAGGCAAGAAAAATTACCCGGAAGCCTGGAGGCGGCCGGGGGATGATCTCTGGACCGGCGATGAGAGACTCCGCTGGATCGTTCTTGAGAATGCCAATCTTTTCGGCGTTCGACAACTCCTTGTCCCCAATCTTGGTTTGGACCCAGTTGCCGATGACGGAGGCGTCGGTGTTCGTGGTCTTGGCCCTCTCAGCAGCGGAGCTGGCGGCGGCACTGGCCGCGGTCGAGCCTCTCTTGCCCATAGTGGCGGCGCTCAGCAAGAACTCTACGGGAATGGAGATGAGAAAGAGGTGTCACTGGAGCGGAGCGCGAGGAAGAAGATGACGGCGGCGGACTGGGGTGAACAGTTACCCCTCTACTGTTACTTTTATCCCACTTCTGGAAATCATCGACCCATCCTAGCCATCCATTGTGAAGGGAAAGCAGCTGGACGGATATGGCCGTCCATGTGTCAGCACCGCGGGAGCCGCAGCCTCCACTACGCATGGTAATTGAGGAGACCAGGCGGACTTTTTTCACCCACGCGCGGGACATGCGGTCAAACTCAGTCAACAGCCGGGACGCGCGGATGTAGGGCCCACAGGACATCTGGTTTTGTCAATGTCAGGCTATCCTTACAGAGGATGGCGTGACAGCTTGAAGGAGCTGAGCATCATCAATGACGTCATTGCCTACGGAGCGATTTATCTTCGGCTCAGGGGATAAGCGCAATTTTGGACTCTCTTATTTTCGAGGTATGTACTTTCGAAAGCCAAACTTTCTTGGTGCTGGGTTTTTCTTGAAACCTTTCGTCCTTTTTGTCCTGTTTGAACGCAAATATTGCTTTTCGAGTGGTCTTGCTCTTTATTTGTGGCCCTAGTTTGATCCACTCGAAAGGATCCTCCTGTTTTAATCGACAATGTTTTGGTGTTCGAGTTGTGGATTCTCCTTCTCGAATTATCTATCACGGGCCAGCAGTGCTTCCATGTTCTTCGAATTAATGGTGTCGATTCTTCCTGCTTACTGCACTCGAGCAGGTGGTGCTGTATCGATATTCGAGTGGTGGATTCTAATTCCCCGAATTATTTTCTGGCTGGCAATGCCCTCTTATTATTCAAGTCATGGCTATCGATTCTTTGACTGTCTCTTTACTTCAGCACGCAGTGCCGCGAGATCGCTTGGATAATGACTCCGTCAATCCGTGCAATCATAATCGATACTGCATCTAATCATGGGCTTCAGTCCCCGGGTTATTTCTGATTCAGGGCCAGCAGTGCCTCAGTTTCGATTCGGGAGCGGTTTTTAGCCCCCTGAATCCAATTCTAAGCGTACGTTCACGCTCAATGCCTGAATTCTGGTGGCAATATACCAATTCGGATGCCGTATGTCAAATACGAAGGTAAGTCCACGGTTGGCAACACCAGATGGCCCGGTATTCGTATCAAGCGCGCTCTGCCAAGAAATTTTCTATACCTACAGTATGAAGCTTTGCATCGATGGACGCATCGAGTGCCTCACACTGAACTGGGCTTCGACTTGGTAAGTCCACACGTGGCTTGGGTCGAAGTAGCGCCAGCCCACGCGGGTTCGAGTCAGGGGACTCGAATCTGAGTAAGCTAACCGAATGTTTTTGCGGCTATGCAATTAACTGAGACCCAGCGTGAGTCTTAGGCTGGTTATGCCAATCCCCTAGCAACCAAACTTAGCATTTTCGAGGCTCAGCATGAGTACTACTCGAATTAGCAGCGTTTACTAGACGCATCCTATGTATATTCGCTATGCCGTTATGTTTTTACAGGTAAGGCGAATACAATTCGTGTGACCAAGAAGGGCTTTAAGTTAGAGTCCCTGCCATAGTCTTCGACTATCCCAGGCACTCGGTGGCTACTGATGAAGGAATGACAAATAGGCCCTCGATATTCACCTACCTGGTTTTTGGTCCAGGAGGGGTCTCTGTCGAAGGGATCGCAAGGCCCATGAAGATAGCGGCCTGGCGTGGCCCGAGAGCAACACTTGGCGTACAAGCAAAGATTCGAAGAGTCCAAGTTGGATTAGTTTTCGACTAGGGTTTATTCAAAACCGATTCTATCTGTACTTTGCTTGGTGGACAATCCTGAGACCTATCCTTCGCATATAAAAGGCTAGGAGGGAGGTCCCAAAGCCAGAGATACTTTTCCACCACTTCACGCCGAAGCACTCGAAACATTAGAGTTCTCCACCTTTGGCTAGATCCAATCTACGCCACCATTGTAACACCTCCATTGTAGCCACTCCATCAAATAAAGTCAGACAAGCAGGACGCAGGTCGTTACCTGACTAAGGGGGCCGAACCTGGGTAAAACCCTGTGTCCCTCTGCTTTCGTCTGATCGCCGTTGAGTTCGCCGAATCCCACAAGCGCTCCATGAATCGAAAGCCTGCAAACATGGGCATTGCCGGGGTTGAACCTCGTCACCAGGAGTGGCACATGGGTTGCCTAGACTATCAAGCCTAAGGCCTAAACCTAGAAATCCATCAGCTTTGTCAATAAAATTGATTAAATTTGAGTAAGCATCTAGGAAAAGTGGACAGGGACACTTTTAATCAAATAAGCCACCAGCAGATCACCATAGAGGGTGATCTACTCTCAAGAGCACTCAGTTTAGCAGCCAACACCACAGTAACTATGCACACCTCAAGGAGGTATCACAGTGAAGCAGATAGCCAGAAGCTACTGCAAGAGCCACAACAGCATCCACTAACTTAGCATCACAGCTAGAAATAATCAAGCTCGACAGAAGCTAGTTTGCATCACTGAACCAGCATAGCAGTGACACTGCAAGAAAGTGCAGTAAAGCTGTTACACTACAGCTAATTAAACAGCAACATTCAGAGATAACTAACACATAGTTATCCATGCACTTGGTGCACATGATCAAGATCATCCACTAGCAAGCTCTCAGCTAATTAAGTAGAAGCAGTAAATGAATAATTAGACAGAAGAGGGTCACCATAGCATTCAGTTCGATTTCTAGCAAGTTAAACAGTTAACTAAAACCAGCAAGCTTCAGTTAAAAGTGTTAACTGAAGCTATGACTGAAACTAACAGTGGCAGCTAGCACAAACATTTTCAAGCTTTTACTGCAAGCTCAATGGACAAGGAGTGATCACAGAGCTTAAAATCACACATCACAGCATGCCTAATTCCACAGCACGAGAGCAAGCTTGGGGAGGAACCCCAGTGCATCTGAGAGGTGGAGCATGGCCAGAGCAAGCTCCAGGAGAGCACAGAGAAGAATAGAGGAGAGGAAGAACTTACTCGACGCCCAGGAGGTACCACCGTGGCATGGCGAGGCAGTGCTCGCGCGGCCACGATGGCACCAAGCCAGGGGAAGGTGCCGACGACACGTCGGCAAGCCACCTCACTCGCCAAGCACCAGATCTCGCCGAGGGGAAAGCCAAGCGGCTCGAGACAAAGCTCGAGGTCGCCATGACCGAGATCCGGAGCGTCGGAGGCGACGGAGACGAGAGCACCAAGGGGTAATCGACAAGATCTCTCAGACAGGCAGGGGCGCCGTCACGAGATCTATCGATTGGCACCCATCTCGGTGGCTAACTCCGACAGAGGTCGTCGGAATCAAGCGCGGCGGTGGCGGGGTGACGCAGTCGCCAGAGCGGGCGAGAGGAAGGAGACGAGGTGAGCGAGGGGGGTGCGGCCGGTCGGTTTGACCGAGCCACCTGGTCGGGTTCGACCAGGTAGGCCGGCGATGGCGGGGTGACGCAGTCGCCAGCGCGGGCGAGAGGAAGGAGACGAGGTGAGCGAGGGGGGTGCGGCCGGTCGGTTTGACCGAGCCACCTGGTCGGGTTCGACCAGGTAGGCCAGCGCCGACAGGTGGGCCAGGCCCGACAGGTGGGCTAGGCCTGGCAGGTGGGGTTGAGAGAGGATTTTTAACCAAATTTAAAAACAGAAATTGAATCGAAAATAAAGGTTTTTTTAAAAAAAAACCTTTTAACACTTAATAAAAAGCAGAAAATCACTTTAGACTTTGCAAAAATAACCCTAAATGATTATTGAGCTTTTCAACATACAAATAGTGACTTTGATAATATGAAGAAATTGTTCATAATTGAATTATGGGGTTTTCTTTTAAAGGAAAAACCTCTGGAAATGTTTTAAATGAGAAAGTAAAAGGACAATAACATCCTTGAAATAAAATAAAGTAAATCCATTCAAGAATTTATCCTTAGCATTCTTGAATGAATTTAACATAACTAGCAAGGCGGCCCTCGCAAATGCGAGGGAATCATCTTCTGTCTCTTGAAAGTGATTGAGAAACAAACAAATAGTGACCTGCACAGATGCGTGGTTAGGTTTGTTATAGTTCTTGCTTATGTACCATGTTAACTTGGGGATATTTATCAAGAATTTTGGTTTTTAAATGTTCTGTGCTATTTGGTGTGGTACTCATCTCATTGTAGAAAAGTTGGTGCCCCAAATACAATCGATAATATGTTGATACATTAATGTTTATATATTTCACAAAATATTAAAAAGATTGTATACATGTAAGCATGTTTTAACAAAACATGATTGGGAATCGGTTTAAATATGAAGGACACATCTGTTATTAGGGTGGACTATGATAATCCAGCTTTTCCACTCATTTTATTATTATGTTTTTATAACAACATGTTTCCTACTTTGATGGATTTTTTCCAAGTGTGATTTTAGTAAATATAGCTCTATCGTTTGTAATATTCTTGGTTAAATATATCTATTCAAATTCATGTAACCGTTTTTCCAAGCTATGTTTTCCTTGTTTTGTTCCATAAACCTTGCTGCAACTTCACCCACTATTATAATTTGTTCAAGATTTTTTATTGATACAATGTCTAGTTTATCTCACGTTCTATCATGATATCTTTTCGTGTTTCCATGTTGTGTTGCAATGACTTGGATCTTACTTGAATTAGAATCTGACTGAAAATAGGTTATATGCATACATCGTCTTTCAGTTACTTTTTAGGTGGCCTAGTGGAGTCGATGTTTATCCCATGCTGATAAAAAAAATTATATTGCCTAGCGGACCCTATGCATATGTCAAGCAAATGTATTGTCTCTATTACCTGCGCGTATTGGTGCTTTGGTTCCGCCCGACTTCATTGCCTAATATCTGCTCGTCCTTATTTTGATAAATATGTACAATGTTAAAACATGTAATATGCATGTTTACTATTTCTCCATGAGGTAACACATTGAAGCATGTCTCATCGGCTTGGCTTTTTTTTCCATGATAGATGCATAATACGGTATCGAATATAAATCCTAGTACCCGCAAAAAAAGAATATAAATCCTAGTGTTTATTGGAAAATCTTTTTCTAGCTCTTTTTATCGCTTAACAAATTTAATTATTATATCTTAATGCAAATATATATAATTTGCAACCATGAGTGTGCATATATATAGATTACACGCATTTGCAATTATCAGTGTATATATCACATTACACTTCCCTACAGGCAAGTACCCATATTTAATTTCCCAACCATATCGCTCTTTTGTTTCTAGCCAAACCAAGTCGTGTTGCTTTTTTTTTTTTGGTCATACAATACTGTCCTGCTTGTCGTGGCCAGCTAAAGCACCGTTTGCAGATTCAGCTTCCTGATTTTTTTCAAAGCATCCTTACCAATTCATCTTTTTCTGTTTTTCTTTTTTCTACAAACTTCTTGTCAATTCTTTTAACAGGAGACGCCATCCTCAAAAAAAAAAAAAAAAAAACAGGACACGCCCATGGGCTGGTACGACTCTGTTTCCTGTTTTTTTTCCAAAGCATTCTTACCGATTCATCGTTTATTTTTCTTTTCTCTTTCTTTTTGAGAACTTTTTTCTCTTCTTTTAACGGGACACGCACCTGGTGGGCTGTACATGGCGGGGCCATTGGCTACTGTTGTTCTACGTGTCGGATCCTAAATATAGCATACCTTATATGTTTTATGTAACTCTTTGATCTTTTAATCTCAACCAGTGTAATTTAAATCAACGGATCGTATTTTTTAAACCTATGTGAATTAACGTCGTGTCTCTCTATTTTAGACCCCCCGTATTGTGCTTTTAGTATACAATAGATAATAGAAGATATATACTCTGGTAAATTCATAACTAGGGTATATACACTTTTAATAAATCACCCTATAAAGATAAATAGGAAAAAGAACTTTAAAAGACTTTTCTATAGTTGTGAGATATCTAAGAAACATCTAATTAGAATAGAACTCATTATCAAAATTGAACTCCATTCCAGAATATTGAAGAATATTCTTGAATGAAGTAATTGATAACATATACTCCTTAAAATCATAAAAGGAGTATATAAATTCTAGGATGAAAATAAAACACTTCTGGGGGGTATAAAGGGAACACACATACCTTAAAGGCATGCATTATTTGAATCTTTAACCATTGCCCTTATCGGACAATGATGCTGTTTTCCAGAACCCGAGGTCCCGGGTCACTCCAACAAATCCAACTGCGCTACCTTGCAGTTTGCAGGCAAGTTCACTCTTGCTCATATCTCTTGTTTATCTTTAGCAAATTACTTGCAAATATACCGGTGGTATTATTATTATGATTGCATTCAAAAGCAAAGGTTCTGCTTTCTCAACTTAATATGACTAGTGGTTAGCAACCATGGTGGTTGTCGACCTAGGAGGGTGGGCAGTGGGACCATGGTAAGAGTATGGTGGAGGTCCCACTGTAACTGGAATGTTCACCTAGGATTAATAACCAATATCGCCAGTGATTCTTGTGCCATAAAATAAGGTCAACCATAGGATTTGGAATGTGACGGAAGAGTCAGCTGTATCTTTTCCCTCTTGTATATCAACGGACGCGCCGTTCCGGAGCAGTTGTCTCCCTGCGCGGAGCTTCGGGTTGGGTGGAGTCCCCTTAATGATTTCATGGTCCTGGCGGTCTATGATGGATTGCAGAAACGACAGGGGTAGAGTACCGAGGCCGATGTTACCACAGTGCGTAACCAAACTGGTGGGGGTAACTCTTTGTCAGAAGACAAGTATGCCGAGGTCGGCAATTACCAAAGCGTAGACCGGCGAGGGTAGCGAACCGAAGTTGGAGCCGCAAAAGGGTGGGTATGCAAGGTCATGGGAAGGAACAGTGGTTGGCTCAGATCAACGGCTGGGCCACATACCAAGGACATATGGACGGGAAAGTACACCCGGTCATGCAGCAAAGCGTTGATCTCCTATGGGTACAAGTGACTACCTCTGCAGAGTGTACAAAAAGTATCAAGATACTCCCTGTTCCAGGAAGGAGCGACGAACACGGTAGGAAAGGAGCCCATCGAAGCTCTAGTCAACCTGTGAAGACTGACGGACATAGTTCTTATGAATAAAATCAATTTTTGAAGAAATGATTATAAAAAACTGCATTTGACCTAAGGCTTTCTAGTCTATGGTCGTAGCTAGTACATCAAACACCTCTATGCTATTAAATGAACTTGCTGGGTAACGCTCGTTACTCACCCCACTCCCTTTTAACCATTGCTTAGACTCGGAGGGCTAGTTTGAAGAGACGGAAGGAACCCCAGAGGACTATGAGGAAGTGTACTACGAAGAACCGGATCTATCCGGAGGAGTCGAAGGCATCGACTACACCATCTCCTATGGTACCGACGAAGGACTCGAGGAGGGAGCCGACAACTAGAGTCGTAGGATAGAAGCTTTAGTCGCATCGAACACCTAGAATAAAGCAACTAGAGTAGAGCATCATGTTTAGTTTACTGCTTTCAATTGCAATTAAGGTTTGTAGTATTAAATTAGAACCATCTAGTGTTCCTCTTTGGACCAAGGAGGAACTGGAGTCCTTTGTAACATTATGGCTTGTAATATTCAGTGCTTGAATAAAGACCGCTATGTTTCTGTTGTACCACTCTGAGGGATGTAATATTTGTGAATTGGTACTTCACGAGTGTTATGTCAACGACTTGTATACTACAACATGCAGTGGTATGCTGGGTCACCACAGAACCATGCTTGTTTGCACTATCATTTTGTTGCTCGGTAAAGAATTAATTTATGATTAATTACATAAAATAATAGATGAGTTAAGAACATCACTCTTTGATTTGCTCATACACTAGACTTTTACTGATTCGAACATGGGATTAACCTTGCATCTTCCCAGTCTAACTTCACAAGAATAGGATGATCGTCTTTGATCATCTTCATGAGCAACACCCTTACTCCAAAGCTTTGCGCCGCTACTAGGTTTCGCAAATCGGGAGAGGTAACTCCGGAGATGAGTCTCTCGGTATCTTGAGCGGTAGAGAGGCGACAAGACTTTTCAGAAGCACACTTGCATGACTACTCACAAGAGTTTGTCAATTTCTTCTTTGATAAACAACTTCATGGCTGCGCCTGCTCACTTGAGCCCCTGCTACAGTTGCCACTTTTGTCTCCGACACCGAAAATACTCCAAAGGTTGTTCAGTCTATTATTTTTTCCTAGCCTAGTGTGGATCAATCCCAAGAAAAAATTCGCAAAGAGTGATAAAACAAGCAATGTGCAGAATAGAATTCGGCGTGAGCTGATGAAGCTGCATGCCATAGACAAAGAGAAGCCCACGAAGAAATTCATGGACCAGAAGAGAAAGTCCACGAAGGAGAAAGGCGAAAAACATCACCCGGTATCCCTTCGGTGGTTTTGGAACACGCTCGTCGCCGGGGAAGATGACCGGCGCTGCTGCTGGAAGAAAGCCCTCCTTCTGGGTTCTTTAGATCGGGCTCATCAAAAGATGAAGGAACCCACTTGAGAGCCATCTTCTTGTCCCCCTTTTTCACCATCTTCACTCTGTGCGCAACCTTCTTGATGGGCATGCAAGGGTGGAGCGCTTGGGGGCTGCGAGGAGAAGGCAAGCACAAGGAAGAAAAAGCAGCGGCGGTGGTAGAGGAATAGCAAACTGGTAAACAGTAAAAACAAAGGTCCCTCTATATATAAAGCTTCTGCAAGAAGGAACGTGGGCCACACGTGGCGCGCGAAGCGGAAGCGGTAAGCTCACTAACGGGCAGAAAATTTGGGAAATTACTGCGTTGCCCATGTGCAATGGTCAGCGTCCAGTCAAATCATCGCAGAGAGTGACTGACGAGGGTTTAACTTGATAAATGCCCAATATGAAGGACTTAGGATCGGGGGAGTAGGGCGTTGGATGAACTCGAAGGTAAATCAGTCAAACAAGGTGTGTATCGAGAGTAAACGTAAGAATAAACTTGGCTTGCTTTCAATCTGTGTCACACCGTCCTCTCCTGGCCCCTATATATAGGTGGCCAGGTCTCAAGGAACGGGAGAGATCCGATACGTATTACAATATCGGTATACGACATGAACTCATATCTCGACTTGGATTACACTTGGGCCTAACTTGGTGGGCCTCAGGGGTACTTAACTAACAGGCTCTATTATCTATACCCTTGTCAGTAGCCCCCGAGATTCTACCAGAATTGCAGATTCGGGTTGAATCTCAAATCTTCAAATCTTCGACTTGATTGATCTTTGACTTCTTCAGATCTTCAAATCTTCGACTTGATCTTCAAATATCTTTCATTATATTATCTCGCAAGGGGTTTTGATGAACAAGCCTGACAACTCTGACGGATCAATAGGTTAGTTAACTGCCGGAACAGATACTTGTCACCTACTTCAAATTCAATCCCCTTGGACTTGAATTCGGGAAACCGGTCAAACCCATTCTTTTTCCGCATTTAGGACTTACAAAGAATGAATCCCAGTGGTTCTCAGGGTACCCAGTGCGTCCACCAGGATTTTCTTTGCGTCGTAGACACGGATAAGTACTAGCAGAGCGCATCCATGTGCGTATACCAGGCCACACAGGACGGATCCTGGGGTCTTACCTTCATGATATGTTTCAATCATGGTATTCGAGCTTTGTCGCAATGATGCAACTCGAGAATCATATGTCGCAGCCTTGTTTGACTGTTTCAGTTCTAAAAATATTCGGGTTATTCAACCTTGATTATTATAGACTCCCTCCCGATGGGAGTGATGATGCTATCCGAATCTTCTTTCGCCTTCTTTGCTCCATTATATAGGTGAAAATATCATCGGGTGTGCGCCCAGCGCTCCCGATGGGATTAGCCCCCGAGGCTATAGTCGAAAAACTTGTTTTGAGTATAGGCTCAAATGAATTGTACCTTCTTTTACTCACCAGATCATTGCTTTATTTGATAATATCATCGGGTGCGCACCCAGTGCCCCCAATGGTAGTAGCCCCTGAGGCTATAGTCGAATATTTTCGGGTATAGACTCAAAAAATGAGTTTTCTTCCTTGATGCCTCTGTGTCTTTCATAACAAATTTTCGTCGACTTCCTTAGTCATCATCAATACGCAAAATGTCCTACCAGACTTTTGCTAATTTTTTCCTATTTAGTGTCCACAACTGTCACGTTCTTACTTTCCTGTAGCTCGAATTATTGTGACGTCATTAAAAGAATCACTCTATATGTGATTTGACTGGGCGCTGACCGTTGCTCATGGGCAGCGCGGTAATTTTACAGTTTTCCTGCCCGTTAGTGGGCTGCCGTTCCGCTCCTTGCGCCACGTCTCAGCCCACGTTCCTTCATCAGGAAGCTTTATAAGGGGGAGAGTGGGGTTTTTACTATTTACCAGTTCCTCGCTTCTTCCGCCGCCACCATTGCTGCAATCCTCGCGCTTCTGAGCTCCTTCACAGCCTCCTAGCCGCCACTGCTGTAGATGCGCGTAAAGACCCTTGCGCACAAGAACAAGATGGGGAAGAGCAGGACCACCAATGCGTCAACCAGCTGGGTGCCCTCCGAGTTCAAGCAAACGGATCTCACCAAGGCCCAAAAGGAGGGCCTCATCGCCGAAGAGGATGAGGTCGTCTTCCCCAGCACCGAGCGCATTCCCAAGCCCCTGAGCGGCTATCGGGTGATGTTTCTCGCCTTTCTCCTGCGCGGCTTATCTTTTCCTGCCCATGAATTTCTTCGCGGACTTCTCTTTGTCTATGGCGTGCAGCTTCACCAGCTCACGCCAAATTCGATTTTGCACATTGCTTGTTTTATCACTCTTTGCGAGTCTTTTCTGGGGATCGAACCCCATTGGATTCTCTGGAAATATCTCTTTCGCGTACGTCATAGCGTTGCTTTATCAAAAAAGCCTGAGCTGGGCGGGGCTGTTATTTCTGTCCATGCGGAGGCTCATTACTTGGAATTTGCCATGGCTGCCTCAGTACAAGGTTGGAGGAAGAAGTGGTTTTATATCAAAGACCAGAAAATCTCTTCCTCTGACCAGTACGGCATTGCCCCTTTTGATGCCGCTAAAGACCTGAAGAAATTGGCATCGTGGGATTCGCCTCCCACGGAAGCTGAGATGGAGGATATCAAGCCACTGCTAGCTCGCATCCAGGCTCTGAAGAGTAGTAGCGGAGGTGCGCTGTCAGGGACTCAACTTATGTCATTTTTCCTGCAATGGTGAGTTCAACCTCTTCAGCATCGTGCTTCCAAACTTTGGTCGTACTCTGGCTTAGAAGACTATTCTCGAGTATCCAAAGATGATATAGATAAGAAGGATCTCGACAAGCGAGTGAGAGCTCTGACTACTCTCACAAAAGACCATGAAATTCCAGCTTTCGCCGCTGATTTCTTCGACTTCGAGCATCCTTTGCCTGCGGTATATGCTTTTTCATGCACCACTGTCTTCATTTATTCACCTTCTTTTATCGTATCACTGCTTTTCTTATAACTTTTGACTTACTTTTCTTCCAGGATCACCAGTCCCTGGTTTCTCGTCCTCCTCTTCCAGAGGGAGGACCTATTCAGGCTGTTCCTGTCTCTACTGCGTCCGAAGCCCCCGAGGCTGAGGATAGCCAAGACGGAGATGAAGCCGAAGATTCGCTGGAAGGAACCAGTTCGACTACGTTGCCTCCTCCTGCACTTTCCGAAGATCTTGGTCTCGATAAGAAGAGGAAACGTGTCGAGGAGCTCCTTTCTTCGAGTACCTCAGCTCACAAGAGTGTAGCCGGGGAGGCCTCTGCTCTAGAGGATGGAGAAGAGCTTTTTGACCTCTTGGACTCGTGAGTTTTTTTTTCTGACTTGTTTATATACCTTTCTTTCTTTCGACTTGTGCAGAGTGTTTTACTCTTGGGATTTCTATTTTCGTGTCCTCAGGTCCTTAGTTGTGCTCAGTTTTCCCCAGCCGCTTAGTTTTTCCTCAGTTTTGCCCAAGCCCTTGTCTGAAACCCTCACAAGGAGCTCGGACGGGAGGAATCCCGTTTAGTTGACCGTTGGTTGGTGCTGGCAAGTGGGGCCGCTGTTGGTGCCCCGTAGTGGACACGTCTCCACTTATCCAGATCATCGTGGGACCCACAACTTGTCCACATTAGTGCACCAGACCCACAGCTTACCCAGGCGACCGTTGCAAAATGGGAGCCCGAGCCAACCCCGCGCCCATGCCCGTGCCATTGCTTCCCCTTTCTTTCCCCGCGCCCCATTGTTCTTCTTCTCTGCCAGCGGCAGCCCTTCTCTGGCAGGCGGGTGATGTCTAGTTTCTCTTCGACCTCCCGTTCTTCATGGCCGCAGTATGGACCCGTGCCTTTGACAAGATGCCCTGACTGCCCACGCCAGGAGCCTCTGAAGCGGTCGATCTGTAAGACGGATGACAACGGCAACCGTGGACGTGAGTTCCTTGCATGCGAGAGCTTGCCATATAGAAAGGGGGATAAGGTTAGATCTCGCTCCAATTGCTCTGTTTTCTCTCGATTTTCTTTTTATTCCCTCAAATTTGGGATTTAGGGTTCACGTTGTTGTTTTCAGATCCTGAAGAAATGCAGGTATTTCGAGTGGATCGATGTGTACGTTCAGAGGCTTAAATTGCAGGAATCAATTGGCGCTATTGGAGAGCGCAATTTGGGAGGGGAGACTTGCTATAGAGAATGCGGCGGAGAGAGGAGCCGTTCTGATTATGCCTAATGCTCCCAATGCAGAACTGGTGGAAGTGAAGGGAGAACTGAAGAAAATGAACAAGCAGTTAAGGCAGCTGATCGAGTTGAAGAAGCAAGCTAATCTGATGGCTGGTTGTTTTTTTGTTGTATAATTGCGATCAGATTCTTATCATTGCTCATCAGGCGCTAGAAGTTGTTACAAGGGATCCCTTGTTACAAATCCATTATTCAGTTACATGTACTTGTAGTTGTTTTCAAAGTTAGTGTGTGCATTCACCAAAATTACCAAAAAAAATAAGTGTTAGGGAATATAGGAATGCTAAAGATAGTTGATAATTGTTAGAGGGGTGACAAATAATGCATTCACCGAAATCCCACAAATATGTATGTCTCATGTTTATACCAAAATTATACCACTTTTGGGACGTTTCAAATAACCAAAACTATATCCCAAACTATATTCCCTAAAAGAAAAGGAATGCTAAAGAAAGTTGATAATTGTTAGAGGGGTGATAAATAATCCATTCATCGAAATCCCCCAAATATGCCAAATATGTATGTCTCATGTTTCTACCAAAATTATACCACTTTTGGGCCGTTTCAAATTACCAAAACTATATTCCCTAAAAGAAAAGGAATGCTAAAGAAAGTTGATAATTGTTAGAGGGGTGATAAACAATCCATTCACCGAAATCCCCCAAATATGCCAAATATGTATGTCTCATGTTTCTACCAAAATTATACCACTTTTGGGCCGTTTCAAATTACCAAAACTATATTCTCTAAAAGAAAAGGAATGCTAAAGAAAGTTGATAATTGTTAGAGGGGTGATAAATAATCCATTCACCGAAATCCCCCAAATATGCCAAATATGTATGTCTCATGTTTCTACCAAAATTATACCACTTTTGGGCCATTTCAAATTATCAAAACTATATTCCCTAAAAGAAAAGGAATGCTAAAGATAGTTGATAATTGTTAGAGGGGTGATAAATAATCCATTCACCGAAATCCCTCAAATATGTATGCCTCATATTTATACCAAAATTATACCACAAACTATATTCCAAACTATATTCCCTAAAAGAAAAGGAATGCTAAAGAGAGTTGATAATTGTTAGAGGGGTGACAAATAATGCATTCAACGAAATCCGCAAATATGTATGTCTCTTGTTTACACCAAAATTATACCACTTTTTAGTTTAACATTTTTAGATCGTGGAAAATAATGCATAAATAGAGGGAATATAGTTACGTGGCAAACTCGTTATTGCACATAAATAGAGGGGTGGCACTGTCCACCGACAGAGAGAGAGAGGGGTGGCCACGAAGAGAGAGAGAGAGGGGTGGCCATGAAGAGACGGAGAGGGGTATACTGCTCGTTAGATCAGTAGATCAACGGTTGGTGGAGTCGATCCGTGTGACAATGGCTCAACCAATCAGGATAAGTTTGGGATTCTGTGAGCATTTGTAACAGTACTTGAGGGCAAAACTGAGTAGTACTAAGAAACCAAGGGCACGTAAATAGTAAATAGACTAAGGGATTCAAACAAAAGAATTACAAAATGAAAAATGTGTGTTTTGTACAATATAATTCATATTGGGCTACAACAAATTATTTGCAATTCAAATATACATGAGTGTGACAATTATGGCCTCATTTAGACAAACTATGTTTTGGGGAAGATGTTTTGCAAAGGGGTTTAAGTGGAAAACCATGCATCTTCCTAGCTACTAGTGATTCTGAGAAGTGGCAATTTGTGGTAAAACATGATTTATCTATGTTTGTTAAGGTTTCCTAGGTGGCAGGTTGCGTAGGAAGACTCCATGAGTAGGTGCCACTATGTTTTTATTTTTTGGATTTTTTTGCGCATGAAATAACTCAATTAGCTATGTTAATCTCATTTGTTGATTCTCTGTTGACCAGCTACTTGAGGGTAGAACTGAGTATATTGCACTTGCCAGTCTAAGTACTCGAGGGGAAAACTGAGTACAAATAAAATTTCTGTATAAGGCCCGAGTTTATAACTGAGTACACCAAATGTCCCAGGGTTAACCTTCTGTCGCGGTGCATGCTGCAGCCGTGCATAGCGGACGTGTGTTGCGGTACATGCCACCTTCGTCTTTATAGAGCCCCTCTTTCTCTCCCTCGATGCTCGCCCACTCTCTCATTCTCACTGCAACCGCCTCTCCTGTCCCATCATCTTCTCCACAACCGAAGAAAAAACCCCGAAGAAAACCGCCGGCGATGGAGAAGAATGAGATGCCCATTGTCGGCGCTTCTGACGTAGCCGCCGGCGCATCAGCCGCCGGCGCATCGGACGCCGCCCCCGTCCAGGCCCCCGTCGCTGCTTTCAACGTAGCCGTCGACGCATCAGCCGCCGGCGCATCGGCCGCCGCCGCCGTCCAGGCCTCCGTCGCTGCTTCCGACGTAGCCGCCGGCGCATCAGCCACCGGCGCATCGGCCGCCGCCCCCGTCGCTTGGGACCCGTACGAACCAGTGCCGTACGTCGGGCCAGAGAACCCCTATGACACCAGCATCGTCGACGACGAGCCAGAGGTAACCCTTTGTTCCCTTGTTCTTATCTCATTTCAATCCTTTTGTGTTAGATCTTGTGTTATTAGGGTTCGTCTGTTCCTAGTTCAATCCTTTTGTGTTAGATCTTGCGTTATTAGGGTTCGTCTATTCCTAGTTCTAGATCTTGTGTTATTAGTGTTTGTGATTTGCTTTTGTTTAAGATTCGGTTAACTTATGTGAGTAATCAATCCCATCCGGTTAATTTGTGCCGATGATGATGAATATTTGGGCACAAATTGATTCAGGGTTTGGTCATTGAACAATTGATGTGTACAAATTTGTTGTGCATGATCTTTGGTTCAGTAACTCAAATCCTGGATATAAGTGTGTCCAATGTAACTGAGGCAACCTCTTTTTTTCGTGCCCATATTATAATGCATGATCTTTTGTTCACTCTCTGTTCCATCATCGTTGCAATTGACTCCGTGTTTTTTGCACGATCTTTGGTGCTACGTGACAGGTGCAGAGCAGCGACGTTGACTGCGACGATGAGTCCTTCCACACCAAGACTCGTCACATTCTCAGGAGGCTGCAGTCTGGCCATTATGATGGCCACTTTGCTTGAGGCGTTTACAGGTGCCCCTTCTACAACAGGAGGATCCGCGCCACCGACTTCAACTGCCTGGTGAACCATGCTGAATCCATTGGCAGATCCATTGGCGGCGCTAGAGTTAGAACGACCGTGAACGTGCATGCGTTCATGGCCAAACACAAAGCACTTGGGATTCACCTGCGCAGCCTCCAAGCAGCTTAAATTCATGTAAAATGTAGCTTATGTTGGATCTATCGGTAGTACTGTTGGATCTATCGTGAATATATCTATGCTATATTGGCTGCTGTATGCAGCTTATCCTATATTTTCTCTGGATTTGTGCCCTAGATTTCCTACCTGATTGGGTAAAAACGAAGGCATAAAGAAATGAATGGCGTTAAAAAATAGAAGGAGAAGCTGCTCTAGATTTGCTACCAATTTGGGCAATCAAGAATGAATGAGATCGAGCGAGAGAGAGGAAAAAGGTGCATTGAAAACTGCTAATCTGGGCGAAAGAGACAGAAACCACTCGTGCCCACGTCCCGGATCCACACGGCTCCACACGCTACGGCCCTACACGCTACGGCCCCCGCTCCGCTCGTATGACCAAACACGGTCTCGTCCTGTCCCACACGGTCCCTTTCTACCAGCCCCACACGACGCGGCCCCACTCGTCAGCACGGAACGGTCAACTGAACGGGATTCCTCCCGTCCGAGCTCCTTGTGAGGGTTTCAGACAAGGGCTTGGGGAAAACTGAGGAAAAACTAAGGAGCTGGGGAAAACTGAGTACAACAAAGGACCCGAGGGCACAAAAATAGAAAGCCCTTTAATCTTTTGTTTCTTTTTCAGTGATAATGGGAACCCAAAGAAATATGTTGCCACTGCTCCCATTGTTGATGCTCCTGCTATCGATGAGCCTCCCTTACAAGAGGCAGCTGTGGTGCCTAAATCACCAGAGGCTGCTGCCAAAAAGGCTGGTTCTCGTGCTTCCAAACGCCTGAAGAAAGCGTCAGCGGCGAGTACTTCTCTCGACGCCCCTCGGCCAAGTATCTCCACTGATGATGTAAGTGCTATATATTTTTTGTTGCTTACTAGCTTTGAACTGCTCTTCTCATGCCTTGCCTTGGACAGACTTTGATGAAAAAGTTCGTCTCTTTGGGTACTAAATGTGTCGAGTTTTTGAAGGCGGCGAGGGCTTCTCATGGTAAGCCTTTTGCCATCCTGCGTCTTTTATTTGCCTAACTTTGTGCCTTTGTGGCTCTTTATCGAACTTTTCTTTCCCCTTCTTGTGTTGCAGATGCTTTGTCAGCGGCCAATGCTCGCATATCGTCCCTGGAAGCTGAACTCGAAGCTTCCAGAAAAGCTTGGGATGTTGCCGCCACTGCCAAGACCGCTGCTGAGAAGTCCACTAAATCAGCATTGGCTAAGGTGAAGAAAGCGGAGAAGGCGCTTGCCGACGCTAATTAGGAGCGTATTCAGAGGGAGCAGGCCATAACTAAACGCCTAAATCAAATTTCAGCTCTTGCTAGAGGTAAATACCATGCTTTTCCCTTCTTCGTTGATTTGCCCATTCTTATACTTACTGATGTATGCTTTCTTATTTTCTGTCTTTGTCCCTTTGTTTCTTTAGAACATACTGGGGTGTCTTTGGCACCTTTGCAGCCGGACGACGATCCTCTAATGGCCGCGGTGAACTTGCTGGAATCGAATTGGATATCCATCCAGGAAATCTTCGACCTGGCTAATCGCGTGCTAACACGGATTTTCGTCGGGTTGTCGCCCAAGCAAAAAGCGGATGTGCCTGCTGCTGATCTGAAGAAACTTGCAACGGCTTTTGACACCCCCGAAGATCCTATCCTTCTGATGAAGGGCCGCTCGGTTAAGCGAGGCGCTGAGGGGGCCATTGCGCTGACTTATGCGCATGGCAAAGAGGTTAACTGGGAGAAGGTGAGCTCTTCCCGCGGTCGACCTCTTTCGGAGCTGCGGGGTTTCTTCGAGAAGGCAAAGAGGTACGTGCCAGGCATCATGTCGATTATTACTCCTTCAGCGGCTTCTTCGACCTCCGCTACGCCAGTTTCTTCGACTCCGGCGACAAGTGGGTCGATGCCTCCGCCCAACGCTGGTGCTACCTCTTCCGCGCCTACTTCTGCCACGGACCCTGATGCTGAGGTGGCGTAGACTTAGTCTTCCCTTGTAGTCTTCATTTCTTTTGGTGTAATGAACTTTATTTATATTTTGCCCGAGAACTAGTCAGAGGACTTGTACTCTTTGTAAATACTTTTCCCTTATGAAATGTCGTGCCTGATTGAGTTTCTGAGATGTTTTCTTTTTGTTTTGTTGGCTTCCAGCCTGTGCATGCTGGTAGGTCGTCGGGTCGTGGTCGGGAATCACCTCCCGCCAATATGTTCAACTCCGGAGCTTCTTTGCCTCCTCGTTCTCCTTGTCGATGTACTGAATATTCGTTGAGGATTTCGGACCTTGAAGGCCGTTTATCCTTGATGAAGCGCCAGGCCAAGATTGCTTTGGACAAGGCCAGCAAATCTTGCGGCTTTATGAAACAGATATCCACACTTGAGGATAAGGTGTCAGGTCTGGTGGCCCGAATTGTGCATCTTGAAGAATGCGACTCCTTTCTTGTTGGTATCGTTGAGTCTGTCTGTGAGATGTTGCGATGTAAGATTCCTTGCAGCCTTTCTCTTTTTCCCTTTCCTCCACTATTGTGGGTTAATATCTTTTCGTACCTCAGGTACTTGCCTGGACCTTGTTGGTGAGATGCGTCGAGTTTCTGAATGAACTGCGGCTCTCGAGAAGGCATCAGAGGGAACCGACAGTTTGTGGTCTAATCCCTGGCGCTGTCATGCCATTGTGCTTCTTCAAGATCGCGCTCAGCATATTGGGGAAGCGATTGATGGTTGTCAAGCATCTTTGACAACCATGTACTCTGTTATGCTCCCCCGCAACCCACTACCGAGGGATTTTAGACAGTTGCTCGAGACCTTCAGGACAAGCCAGCGGGTTCATCTTTTGATAAAGCTCAATTTGATTGCTGGTGCGAATTTTGCCCTTGGATGGATGCGGAAATGGCATCCAAGGCTTAATTACGACTCGATGTCGGAAGGGTTGCCTCCAGGGCGTGCTACGCTTGGTGTCCATATGGATGCCACACTGCAGCCCGCGAGGAGGATTATTTCAAGGTTACCGCAGGAGGACGCGAGGTTTTTCCGCGAGCATCACTACTTGAACCCTTTCAACGTGGATGACTCAGATCAGCCAACAGTGTAGCATGTTGCTGCTTGTATGCTTTGTGTGTAAGACTCGAAAGTTCCCGTTTTCTGCATTTTTCTTACTAGAAAATTTCTCAAGGCATTCCTTGCTTAGTGTGTTTGCCGCGATTTCGTTTTAGATAATGGAGACACGTAAACTCGAATAGGGGGAACTATGTCTTTATTTATGCTTATAATGTAAGATACATGGGGTGTCCCAAGAGATCCGGCCAATGACATGTGTTCTGGATCTAGAGGGCATTGCCCTGGAATAACTCGTGGTTTTTACAGCCTTATTTTTCTACTCTACTTTTTTATTGTGCTTGTTGCCTATGCCACCGAGGTCTTCTCTTCTTCTCCTGTGGGTTTCTCTTGGTCTGACGACTGTACCCGCGGTTTTTTCACCTCTGGCTCTGCTGGGTGCCCTTCGAGTTGTTGTGTGATTCCTGTAGTCACGCTTTTTGTCTTGTCTTTGGGTTCCCTGTAGCTTGCCATCATGCCGAAGTTTTGGGCCATCTTGTGAAATTTCTTGTCGCATAGATCCGATAGCTCGAAGCTTCCCTTTACTGTGATAATTCCATTGGGTCCTGGCATTTTTAGTACCAGGTACGTATAGTGAGGTACTGCCATGAATCGCGAAAACGCGGGTCGCCCGAGGATCATGTGATATTGTGATGGCCAGTCCATGACTTCGAAGTCGAGCTTCTCTCTTCTATAGTTTTGTCGATTTCCGAAGCAAACGTTGAGTGCTATTCGACCTAGTGGATAGTTGCCGCTCCCTGGGACGATTCTGTGGAAGGAGCAGTCAGTTGGTTTCGGGAACTCTAATGAAATGTGCATTGCTCGTAGAGTCTTTGCGTATATTAGATTTATTCTGCTTCCTGCATCCATGAACACTCTGTCGACGTCGTATGTCCCAATTTGGGCTTTGAGTACCAGAGGCGCGTTTCCTGGCCGAGGTACTATTATGGGGTGATCATCCCTGCTGAATTCTATAGGTTGCTCCGACCAGTGTAGATATTCCGTTGTTGCTGGAGGCGAAGTTACTGCGAGGTTAACTTGGCGAGTTATGCTTTTCTCCTCTTTGTTCGACTTTGGCACTGGTTGTATCATTGCTGTGATGTGCCCCTTAGATGGAACATATCCTCCGTCATTGTCGTGTCCCTGGTTCGGCTGGTCTTAATTTTGAGGAACTCCATTGTTTCCTTGTTGACTTGCCGACGCGTTGTTTGTGTTCCCTTCGTATCCTTGCCTTTTTGCTTCGGCTTGCTTGTTCAGCGCTGCCTCCTGGAGTTTCAAGAATGTCGTACAATCTTTCATCGCATGTCTGGATACTCATTTTCCATCAACAAACGCGGAGTGTATGTGGCATGGTCCGTTTAGCATATCCTCTGGTGATGGGTTGTACTCTCTGGGTTCTTTTGTCTGAAATTTTTTGTTGCTCCCGTAGTCTTCTTTTCCGTAGCTACGGTATCCTGAGCTTCTATGGTCATTCCCTTGGCAACTATTGTCTTTGTACCCTACTGCTACCTGGCTGTGAGAGCCGTAGTTATCGTAATTGCGGGATCTCCTTCTTTGGCCTCCATATTTGTTTCCTCTGTCATCCTCTCGTGATCGTGTCCGTTTGTTGTTGGACGCATCTTCTCCATCTGCAAACCTGTTTGCTATATCCATTAAATTTGATACTGTTTTCGGCTTGATTCTGCCCATTTCTTCGACTAGGTCTCCTCGCCTCAACCCGAGCGTGAATGCATCTATTGCTCTTTCTTCTGAGACTTCGACTGCTGAATTTTTGATAATGCTCCACCTTTGGATATACGCTCTTAATGTCTCATTACGTTGTTGTATGCAGGCTTTGACTTCTTCTATGGATGCTGGCCGTTTATATGTCGACTTGAAGTTGCTCGTAAATTGCTTTGTGAGCTCCTCCCAGCTTCCGATTGTTTCTTTTTCTAATTTGCTCAACCATGACCTTGCTGCGGCAGTGAGGTGTAATTGCAAGCTTTGCATAGCTGTTTCCTTGGTTCCTCCCAGTATTTTTACTGCTTGTAAATAATCTGAGAGCCATGACTGTGGCTCCTAGGATCCATCGTATTTTTGCTGATCATGGGGTAGTTTGAAACCCTTGGGTACTGGCATGGTGCGAACCCTGTGAGTAAAGCACGATGCCCCCATCTCCTTTTCGTCGTCTTCGTAGTCGTATGTTTTGCTTGGAGTTCTGGACCTTCGGGTTCCTCCATGCTTTGGGCTTCTTTGTCGCCTTGGTGATGGTGTTCTAGATCGTCGACTGCCGCTTCTGTGCCGAGGACTGTTGTGACGGTGTGGTGATCTTGGTTTATATGTTCCTTTGTTGCGGTATGCTTCCTCTTCTTTTGCTGATAATTTGTTGCCTACCATCTTCAATCCTTGTAGTGCTGCCCGGTGCATATGTTCCCTTGGGTCTCCTGGGTTTGGTCGTGTTGTGTTCAGGTATGCTTGAGCTGCCACCAGTGCTGCTTCAGGTGTCTTTGGTATAATGTTTCCTTGCTCGTCGACTGATAGGAAAGACAAGTCGAGGTTTTTTGAGAGGCTTTGCCTTTCTCAGTACTCGAGGTTTTCGAACCTTGATCCATGCTGACGATGCCTTTTGCTGTTTGTGTATGATGCATCGCTACGTGCTTTGTGATAAGCATCGCTTGCCGCAATGGCTGAGTCTCTTCTCTTCTGTATTTCAATCCTCTCCTTCGCTAGTTGCTTTGACTGTTGTCTTAAGGCGTAGTGGTACCCCAAAAGCATATTCTTTCTAGCGTTTGTTGGTATTGGCGTGCAGTGCTCCACGGCCATTTTGATTATTCTCCACTCATCGACTGATAGTCGAATTTTCTCCCTAGTTGCCAGGGAATCTGCAGTTTCTCCTTCTGCCAGGTGATTTGCCCCTCTGTTTACATTTGCTGGGTTGAGCACTGGATTGTTGTTTTCGTCGAGCTCTTCTGAGTTGTCCCCTATAATGGCGAGTACTTTGTATCAATTGTCGAACTTGCTGTTGAAGCTTGAGAAGATTGAACTGTCATCTTCATGAAGCTCTAATCCTGTCTTCCAGGTGTCTGCTGATTTGTCTGAAGTATCGTCATGGCAGATCATGAGGTCTTCGAGCTGCACCTCTAAGTCAAAATTCTCCATGGTTTCGTCGCCTTCTGCGATTTTTCCTTCGTCTGCTTCTGCAAAGCTGACCGGCGAGTTTACCTCGCTGGAGGAGCCTTCTGATGATTCCGACGTTGCTACTGTCTTGGACTTACTTGCCGACGGACCCGGTTTCGCCGGATCTGAAAGGCGAATCGAACCTAAAGATCCGACGCGAAAGTTTAGACTTCTGATCGTCAGGTCCATATCTTCATCCATGCTCTCGAAAACTTGCGTGAAATTCGACTGGTGAGGTTGAAAATCGATGGTTCCGAAGGGTATCTGGATTTCGTCGACTTCCGGATTGCTGTTGGCCAAAGGCGAAAAAGCCATCGAATTCATGATTCCAACGCCCAGAGTCCCCACGGTCGGCGCCAATTGACGAGGGTTTAACTCGACAAATGTCCAATATGAAGGACTTAGGATCAGGGGAGTAGGACGTTGGATGAACTCGAAGGTAAATCAGTCAAACAAGGTGTGTATCGAAAGTAAACGTAAGAATAAACTTGGCTTGCTTTCAATCTGTGTCTCACCGTCCTCTCCTGGCCCCTATATATAGGTCGCCAGGTCTCAAGGAACGGGAGGGATCCGGTATGTATTACAATATCGGTATATGACATGAACTCGTATCTCGACTTGGATTACACTTGGGCCTAACTTGGCAGGCCTCAGGGATACTCAACTAACAGGCTTTATTATCTATACCCTTATCAGTGACTCTATCAGTGACGTCACCTATACCGAGCAAGTCAACAGAATTATAAGTCAAAGAAAAGATATGAGACTAGGATTGTTTCCAAGGAACCCACCCATAGCCTCGGGGGCTACTTCTATTGGAAGCATTAATCGCATACCCGACAAAAAGAAAAGATAAGAAATTTTTCTGCAGGATATGATGATGCGAGGAAAGCAAGGAGTAAATATTTTTTGAGTTTATACCGGAAAAAGTTTTTCGACTATAGCCTCGGGGGCTACTCCCATCGGGAGCGCTGGTCGCGCACCCAACGAAATTGCAGATCACAAGAGTTATGGAGTAGACGTTGGAATACATTACCAAAGATTTGCTATTCGTTTAGTCACCCCCATCGGGAGGGGTTTTCAGTTAGCCGAGGATTGTGCAACCCGAAGATTTTGGATATTGAAATAGTCAAACAAGGCTAAAATGACTAAAAATATGATTCTCGAGTTGCGTCATCGCGACTAAACTTGAATGCCGTGATTGTAACAGATCATAAAGGTAAGACCCCAGGATCCGTCCTGCGTGGCCTAGTATACGCACCTGAACGCGCTCTGCTAGTAATTTTCCGTATCTACGATGCAAAGAAAAATCCCGGTGGACGCACTGGGTACCGTGAGAAATAGTGGAATCCTTTCTTTGTAAGACCTAAATGCGGCAAAAGATTGGGTTAGACTGGGTACCAGACTCAAGTCCAGGGGCTTAAGTCTGAAGTAGGTAGCAAGTTTCTGCTTCGGCAGTTAACTGGTTTCCTGATCCATCAGATATGCCAAGCTTGTTAACCAAAATCCCCTTGAGAAATAAAATAGTCTGAGTTGTTTAAATGAGTATAGGAAAAATAAGAAGTCGAAGATTGATCAAGTCGAAGATATGAAGATTTGAGATTCAACCCGAATCTACAATTCTGATAGATTCTCGGGGGCTACTGACATGGGTATAGCTAATAGAGCTCATTATCTTTGTACCTCTAAGGCCCGGGCTAGGCCCAGTCATAGACATAGTCGAAATACGAGATAATATCGTATACAGACACTGTAATTTGTATTGAACCCGATCTGATCCTTGAGACATGTCCACCTATATATAGGGGCCAGGAGAGGCCGGTCAGGGGCAGATTGAGATTGAGTCAATTGAGTACCATGCTTATTCTCGATACACGTATAATCATGCCTTGTTTGACTGACCTTTATCTTCGAATTCATCTGACGCCCTTTTTCTCCTGATCCTAAGTCCTTCATTTAGGACATTTGCCGAGTTCACCATCGTCACTATGTTTATCTTATCTGCCATGCATATCTAGTTTGCTTGGTTTAGCTTATCTGTTTAATCTAGATAGATGTACGGTGCATCTACTATTTTTTGCGAATACTTTATGAAAAACATACTTATATTCTCGACATTAAAGGAGAAGAAAGGCGGGTGAGAAGGTTATAGAGGTAAACACCGGCCGATTGACTGGGCGGAGAAGATGTGGATAGATGATTTCAGTCGCGTCCTAAGGCAAGCGACCTATCATTTGTGTCTAGTTCATATATGTGTGTATTAGTGTATTCATCAATAAAACATGATGCAACTTGTGGGCTGGAGTTCACTTTAATAATACGCAACGACCGGATACATATAACAACTTCATCCACAGCGCGTACGTACAATGTTGAGATTTCTTGGATCATTCGCCCTTTCCCCAGTTGACTTCCCCAAAATCCAGGTAATGCAAGCTTAAGAAACCCGTTGGGATGCAACGATCGATGCATGGAAGAGCTAGGGATAAGAGTAGATAACAAGATACTACGAGTACTGTATAGGAGTATTGTAGTATGGGGATCTCTCTCCAGGACGAACATGGATATCGGATTCTATCCGGAGACAGGGAACGGGATTACTGGCGCAGCCCGCAGCAGAGCATCCGATGGTCGCGTCGATTCGTCGATGGCTGCGCAGACACGCCCGGAGCCACGATACACGCCAATCTCACTGTTCCCCACCCAACAGCAGAGGAAAGTCAATCCAGCGAGCACATACGATGGCCAGGAAACCAGACCCAATGGGTCACTGCTGCGTGCCAAAATGGCACACATTCATGCCAAGACACATAGGCAGAGGAAATGCAGAACGAGATGTGCGTGGATCCGTGGATGGCAATGGCAATGGCATGCAGCAGAGCGGCAGTTGCAATTCAATGGAGTAGTTTTTCTTGTTGGTATCCAGCAGTTATGTTGCCTTCTCTATTCTTGGGTGGTTCGGACCGATGGAACTGTGAGTGTTGATTGGTCAGTTGCAGTATAGAGTAAGATGGATTTATTGTTTTGTCTGCAGCAGAAATCTCTGACCTTCAATTTTCATTTTGATTTTCTTACACCCTCATTATGCAAATAGGTACTCTCTCTTCTCATGATTGTTTTAAACTAAAATCGACGACAAGAGTTATGGAACGAAATGAGTAGGAGTATTGTACAAGATATTGGCACTGCCAACATCTAAGTCAATTGTGAAATTCTTACCAAAAAAATCAACGGTGCTAGCCATAGCTCATTACTAAATTATCTTAATTTATTTTATAACGCACGAGTGGCATCATGGAGATATATGAGGGTTCAAGACGTCGATTCAGACATAAGAAAAAAATTATTCGACCGAGTTTTGGCAAACTCAGAATAGTCTTCACCCAACACATGATTTTGATGAAGCTTTTGACGAGGGTTAACTCGACAAATGTCCTAGATGAAGGACTTAAGATCAGGAAGATAGGGCATCGGATGAACTTAAAGGTAAAATCAGTCAAACAAGGTGCGTATCGAAAGTAAACGTGGGTGTAGAATCTGACTTGCTTTCAATCTGTCCCTCACCGTCCTCTCCTGGCCCCTATATATAAATGGCCAGGTCTCGAGGATCGGGAGGGATCCGACACAGATTACAATATCGACATACGACATGAACTCGTATTTTGACTAATATTACAACTGGGTCTAGCTTAACAGGCCTCAGGGGTACTCAACTGGAGGGCTCTATTATCTATACCCTTGTCAGTAGCCCCCGAGATTCTACCAGAATTGCAGATTCGGGTTGAATCTCAGATCTTCAAATCTTCGACTTGATCAATACTTGACTTCTTCAGATCTTCAAATCTTTGACTTGGTCTTTTGACTTATTTTTTTTTATTATAATGTCTCACAAGGGGTTTTGATGAATAAGCCTGACAACTCTGACGGATCAAAGGGCCAGTTAACTGCCGGAACAGATACTTGTCACCTACTTCAAATTTAATCCCCTTGGACTTGAATTCGGGTAACCGGTCAAACCCATTCTTTTGCCGCATCTAGGACTTATAAAGAATGAATCCCAGTGGTTCTCAGGGTACCCAGTGCGTCCACCAGGATTTTTCTTCGTGTCGTAGACACGGATAAGTACCAGCAGAGCGCATCCATATACGTATACCGGGCCACACAGGACGGATCCTGGGGTCTTACCTTCGCGATATATTTTAACCACGGCATTCAAGTTTCGTCGCGATGACGCAACTCGAGAATCATATGTCGCAGCCTTGTTTGACTGTTCAATGTACCAAATATTCGGGTTATTCAACCTTAATTAATAAAAACTCGCTCCCGATGGTAGTAATGATGCTTCCTAAAGCTTCTTTCACCTTCCTCGCTCCATTGTTCATGACAAAACATCGTCGGGTGCGCGCCCAGCGCTCCCGATGGTAGTAGCCCCCGAGGCTATAGCCGAAAAACTTATTTTGAGTATAGGCTCAAGTACATTGTGCCTACTTGGACTCATCAGATCTCAGCTGTATTTCAATATCGTCGGGTGCGCGCTCAGCGCTCCCGATGGTAGTAGCCCCCGAGGCTATAGGTTAATATTTTTGGGTATAGACTCAAAGAATTAGTTTTTCTTCTTTGATTCATATGTACCTTTTACGTCAATCTTTCGTCGACTTCCCTGGTCATTATTAATACGCAGATATGTCACTCTAGACTTTTCATTGTCATAGTCTTACTTCCCTTTACTCGAATTCTCATGACGTCATTAATATAATCATACTGTGTGTAATTCTGACTTGGCGCTGACCGTTACTCATGGGCAGCGCAGTAATTTCGCAATGTCCCTGCCCGTTAGTGGGCTGTCGTTTCTGCTCCTTGCGCCACGTCTCAGCCCACGTTCCTTCATCAAGAAGCTATATAAGGGGGAGAGTGGGGAAATTTACTGTTTACCAGTTCCTTGCTTCCACCGCCGCCACCATTGCTGCAAACCTTGCGCGCCTCTGAATTCCTGCACAGCCCCCGTGCGCAAACCGTAGATGCGCGTCAAGACTTGTGCGCAGAAGAACAAGATGGGCAAGAGCAACACTGCGAACTCCGCGACCAGCTGGGTGCCTTCTGATTTCAAGCAGAAGGATCTGGACAAGGCCTGAGCTGACGGCCTCATCTCCGATGATGATCAGGTCACCTTCCCTAGCACTGAGCGCATCCCCAAGCCCCCGAGCGGCTTCCGGGTGATGTTTTTTGCTTTTCTCTTGCACGGTCTTTCTCTCCCTGCCCACGAGTTCCTTCGTGGGCTTCTTTTTGTGTACGGTGTGTAGCTTCACTAGCTCACACCAAACTCGATTCTTCATATTGCTTGTTTTATTACGCTTTGCGAATCGTTTCTGGGGATCGAACCCCATTTTCTCCTCTGGAAATTCCTCTTTCGGCTCCGCCCCAGTGTCGCTTTATCAAAGAAGCCTGAACTGGGCGAGGCTATTGTTTCTATCCGTGCTGAATCTCAGTACCTGGAGTTTTCCATGGCTGCCTCAGTACAAGGTTGGAGGAAGAAATGGTTTTATATCAAAGACCGGAAGGTCTCTTCCTCTGACCAGTACGGCATTGCCCCTTTTGATGCCTCCAAAGAAGTAAAGAAATTGGCCTCGTGGGATTCGCCTCCCACGGAAGCTGAGATGGAGGAAATCAAACCACTTCTAGCCCGCATCCAAGAGCTGAAGAGTAGCAGAGGAGGTGCGCTTTCGGGTACTCAACTCATGGCGTTTTTTCTGCAACGTCGAGTTCAACCTTTGCAACACTGTCTTTCCAAACTGTGGACATTTTCTGGCTTGGGAGATTCTTCTCGAGTATCTGAAGATCTTATGGAGAAGAAGGATCTCGACAAACGAGTGAGAGCTCTCACTACTCTCACTAAAGATCATGAAATTGCGGATTTGGCCGCTAGATACTTTGACTCCAAACACCCCTTGCCTGCGGTATGTTTGCTGTCTTTATTCGCCTTCTTTTATCTTATCATTGTTTGTCTTGTAACTCTCGGCTTGTTTTCCTTTCAGGATCATCAATCCGTTGTTTCTCGCCCTCCTCTCCCAGAGGGAGGGGCCATTCAAGATGTGCCTGTTTCCGCTGCCTCCGAAGCCCCCGAGGCTGAGGATAGCCAAGATGGAGACGAAGGCGAAGATTCGCTGGAAGGGACCAGCTCGACGACGTCGCCTCCTCCTGTGCTTTCTGAAGATCTTGGCGTTGACAAGAAGAGGAAACGTGTCAAGGAGTTTGCTTCTTCGAGTGCCTCCGCTCAAAACACTGTGGCCGGGGAGACCCTTGTTCTAGAGGACGAGCAAGAACTTTTCGACGTCTTGGACTCGTGAGTATTTTGCTATCTCGATTTTTTATTTTGCATTTGCTTTCTTCCTTTCGGCTTATGTGAAGTCTCTTGCCTTTTGTTTTCTTCGCAGCGACAATGAGGACCCGAAGAGGGATGCTGCCACTACTCCTTCTGCTGAGACTGTGCCTGCCGAGGAACCTTCTTTGCAAGAGGTTGACCCGGTGGTGAAGTCTCCAAAGGCTCAAAAAGCTCCTGTTAAGAAGGTCATCGCTACTCGTGGTTCCAAGCGTTTGAAGAAGTTGATAGACGCTGGTGCTTCCCTTGAGGCCCATCGGTCCACGAGCTCCTCCGACGATGTGCGTGTTGATCCTGGTATTTTTTTCTTTTGTTCCTTGCGTGATCTTTGATACGTCTCCAACGTATCTATAATTTTTGATGCTCCATGCTTGTTTTTACACCATTTGCCTACTGTTTCGTTACACTTCGTGGCACTTTTATGCATTTTCCGGAACTAACCTACTAACAAGTTGCCACAGTGCCAGTTCCCTGTTTTCTGTTGTTTTTGTGTTTCAGAAGTGATACACAGGAAATATTCTCGGAATTGGACGAAACAAGTTCCTGAAGTCTTATTTTGTCCGGGAGATTCCAGAGATCCGAAGAGGAGTAGGAGAGGGGCAACAGGCCAGTCTCACGCCTGGCTGGCGCGGCCCAGGCCCTGGCCGCGCCGCCATGGTGTGAGAGGGCCTGGGGCCACTCCTGACATCGCCCCTTCGCCTATAAAGACCCCCCGATGGGAAAAACCTAAGTACCCGATCAATTTTCCAGAAACACATCGTGATCTGCCGCCGTCGTCGACCCGAGATCGGGAGGGTCCAGAAGCTCTTCCCGGCACCCTGCCGGAGAGGGGAATCGCCACCGGAGGTCTTCTTCATCGCCATGCTTGCCTCCGGAGCGATGAGTGAGTAGTCTACCTTGGACTATGGGTCCATAGCAGTAGCTAGATGGTTGTCTTCTCCACCATGTGCTTCATGTTTAGATCTCATGAGCTGCCCTACATGATTGAGATCACCGTTATGTAATTCTACATGTTTGGTTTGTTGGGATCCGATGAATATTGGTGTTATGATTGAGTTGCTATACTGAAATATATCTTACGTTATCTCTATGTTGTTTATGATCTTGCATGCTCTCCATTGTTAGTAGCTATCTTGGCCGAGTAGTTGCTAGTGACTCCAAGAGGGGGTATTTATGCTCGATAGTGGGTTCATGCCTCTATTCAACCTGGGGGAGTGACAGAAACCTCTAAGGTTGTAGATGTGCTGTTGCTACTAGGGAGAAAACAACATTCATATGCTCAAGGGCATATGCTTTGTTTACATTACACACTTTGCTTAATGCAATTATCCGTTGTTCACAACTTAATACTCATGGGGTGTTTGGACGATATCCCCGTGAGTGGATTATTAGTCATAGATGCAGTTGGATGGCGATCTATATATTTTGTTGTAATGCCCAGAGTAAATCTCATAGTGATCTTCTTGACATATCACGTTATCTTTATTCTATCAATTGCCCAACTGTAATTTGTTTACCCAGCATGTGTTATTTATCTTATGGAGAGACACCACTAGTGAACTGACTAGTGAACTGTGGACCTCGGTCCTATTTCCATCATATTGCTATCACATGTTTACTTTACTCGCATACTTCTACTGTTTTCCACTCGATACGCTCATACCCTTTGTTTCAAGCAAACTGGTGAGATTGACAACCTCATCGCAAGTTGGGAACAAAGTACTTGGTTGTGTTGTGTGCAGGTTCCACGTTGCTACTAACTGAAGACGCGCTAACTCGTTTTATCGTGAAACGGCGCCCTTGTTGGAGTGTCGCTAAGCCAGTCCGCATCACCTTCAGTCATAATTGTCTGCTCTTCTCCTGAATGATAAACCTTGGTTTCTTAACTGAGGGAAAACAAGCTGCTATACTCATCACACCTTCCTCTTGGGGTTCCCAACTGGCCGGTTATTTACTTCATCAAATTGGTAGCATCAAGCTTCTTTTCTGGCGCCGTTGCCGGGGACTGAAGAAGAAGAAGCTCCCACATCAACTACACTTTCCCACGTCAACTTGGCACCAGCAGCTTCTTTTCTGGCGCCGTTGCCGGGGAAGAGTGGAAGACCTCTGCAAGGGGAGTTTTTCGCACGCACATCCTTTACTTTGTTATTGTTTTGCTTTACTTTATTTATTTTACCTGCATCGTTTTATATCAAAAACCCAAAAAAATTAGAATCCTTGGTAGTTGTTTTTACTTGTTTACTTTCGTTTTGCTGAAATGGCCAATCCTGAAAACACCAAGTTGTGTGACTTTACTAGCACAAACAATAGTGATTTTATCTGCACTCCTATTGCACCACCTGCTCCTGCTGCAAACTTTTATGAGATTAAGCCTGCTTTATTGAACCTTGTTATGAAAGAGCAATTCTCTGGTGCTAGTACTGAAGATGCTGCAGCTCATCTCAACAATTTTGTTGAGCTATGTGAGATGCAGAAATATAAGGATGTAGAAAGTGATATTATTAAGCTCAAGTTGTTTCCTTTTTCTTTGAGAGGAAAAGCTAAAGATTGGTTGTTGTCTTTGACTAAGAATAGTATTGATTCATGGGCTAAGTGTAAGGATGCTTTTATTGGTAGATACTATCCTCCTGCTAAGATTATATCTCTGCGTAGCAATATTATGAAGTTTACTCAGTTTGATAATGAACATGTTGCTCAAGCTTGGGAAAGAATGAAATCTATGATAAAGAATTGCCCCACTCATGGACTGACTATTTGGATGATTGTCCAAACTTTTTATGCAGGACTGAATTTTTCTTCGAGGAACCTACTTGATTCAGCTGCTGGAGGCACTTTTATGTCCCTTACCTTGGGCGCCGCAACAAATCTACTCGACAACATGATGGTGAATTATTCTGAATGGCACACCGAGAGATCTCCACAAGGTAAGAAGGTAAATTCTGTTGAGGAAACCTCTTCCTTGAATGATAAGATTGATACCATTATGGCTATGCTTGCTAATGATAGGACTCATGTTGATCCTAATAATGTTCCTTTAGCCTCTCTGGTTGCTTAAGAAGAGCATGTTGATGTGAATTTCATTAGAAACAATAATTTTAACAACAATGCTTATAGGAACAATTTTGCTAGTAACAATTATAGGCCCTATCCTTCTACCAATGGTAATGGTTATGGTAATTCTTACAACAACACTAGGGCCGCGCCCTCCGAGCTTGAGGTAATGCTCAAGGACTTCATCGGTAAGCAATCTACTTTTAACAAGTCTGTTGAGGAAAAGTTAGGCAAAATTGATATTCTTGCTTCTAAAGTTGATAGCCTTGCTCATGATGTTGAACTTCTGAAATTAAAAGTGTTGCCTAATGATGTGAAAGAGAACGATGTTTTTGCTACTGCTAATGCTATTCAAGTTGGAATTGATGAAAATATTAGATTGTTAGCGGAATTGCATGCCAGGTGGGAAAGAGAAGATGAGATGGCTAGAGAGATGAAGCTATGTACCATTACTACCTCTAATGATGTTGCTCCTAATGCTAGCAATCCTCCTACTTTGATTGGTGTAGAGAAAACTCCCACTCCTTGTGTTAAAAAGCCTAAAACTGCCAAAACTTTTTCTCAAAAGAGTGCTGAAATTTTTCGGAGTGTGGGAGATGATAGCTCTATTTCTTTTAATGATTTTGATGTTGATGGCTGCAATATATCTGAAGTTATTTTGTTCTTGCAAAACCTTGCTTTGACTCCCAATGCTAGTTCTTTAAATGTTGCTTTTACTAAGCATATTACCAATGCTCTCATAAAAATTAGGGATGAAAAGTTGAAGCAAAAAGCCTCTGTTCCCAAGAAGTTAGAAGATGGTTGGGAACCCATAATTGATATGCATGTTAATGGTTTTGATTGCCATGCTTTATGTGATCTAGGTGCTAGTATTTCTATCATGCCTAGAAAAATTTATGACATGCTTGATTTACCACCGCTTGAAAAATGTTATTATGATGTTCCTATTGCTGATGTTGCTAAGAAGAAACCTTTGGGAAGGATTAATGATGTTCTTATTGTGGTTAACAATAACCTTGTTCCCGTTGATTTTCTTGTTATGGACGTTGAATGCCATGCTTCATGTCCTATTATTTTGGGAAGACCCTTTCTTCGAACTGTAGGTGCCATTATTGATATGAGAGAAGGCACCATCAAATATCAATTCCCATTAAAGAAAGGTATGGAACACTTCCCTAGGAAAAGAAAGAAATTACTTTTTGACTCTATTCTTAGAGCAAATTATGAGCTTGATGCTTCATCACTTGATGTTACTTGATTCGCAATTTTCTGCGCCTAGCTCAAAGGCGTTAAAGAAAAGCACTCTTGGGAGATAACCCAATGTTTTATTTTCAGTACTTTTTCTTTTATTTGAGTCTTGGAAGTCATTACTACTGTAATGACCACTCCTTATCTTGTTTATTTCATTGTTGTGCCAAGAGAAGCCTCTAATTTGAGTGAGGTAAAGATTTGGGGATGTTGCTGTCCTGAAACTGTTTTCGGTGCTGCACCGTAAACATTCGTATAAATTCTCTGTATATCTTTTGGACCTGCGATTTCTTGTGCATATGCCCCAGGTTATATCCAAACTTTAATTAGTTTAACACTTTTTGATTTGAGCAACAGAAAACCCCTTAAAAAATCGGCCTTTGTCAGCTGTTCTGTTTTGACAGATTTCTGCCAATATTTGTGTTCGCCGCTTTATCGCTTTCTTTTGAGTTCTTTTGATCACGGAACTTTTGGGGAAGTTGCTACAGTAGTATTTGCTATATATGTGGTGGTTTTGAGTTGAAACCTGAAGCAAAATATGTTGATTATATGTTATGCTACACTAATGTTGCTAATAGATTTGTGTTTAGTTTTGTATGAAGGAAGTTTTCAAGTGTAGGGATTGGAGAATGATGAGATGAGTTGAAGAATGGACAAAAGCTCAAGCTTGGGGATGCCCATGCATCACCCCAAGAAATATCCAAGAAGTACAAGCGTCAAAGCTTGGGGATGCCCCCGAGGCACCCCTTCTTCATCGGCAAAAATCAGGTCACCTTTCAAGACACTATATTTTTATTGCTTCATGCACTATGTGTTTTTCTTGGAGCGTCAGTTGTTTTAGTTTTCTTAGTTAGTTTGTTTTGTTTGCTGCAATAAATGGTTGGACCCCAACAAATTTCCTTTGGAGGAGATGTACTCGTTTTCATTTGCCAAGAACACTCCGTTTTCACTCTTATCGTTCATCGAGTGTTCTTCTTTTTCTGCTACTGCTTTTGGTTTTCGTTTTCGCCTTGATTTACGTTCAGATCTTCTTATATTTGTTTATCAAGGTGTATTTTTGCCTCTGATCTTTATTGGTTTTCATCAAAAGAGGTGTCTTTAAAAATTTCAAATGGTGTTGGAAAAGAGAAAAAGCTTTATGCAAAAAAGTGGTACAAGAAGGAGCTTGTGTAGACTGCGGCTTAGCCTTTTTCATGTCATGCTTGATGTCTTTTTGATGGTATGCTTAGTGGTTTTGCTGTAGCATGACTTGTCTCAAATAACTGAGATTTCTTAATGAGCCTTTGAAAAAAATCATGCGTTGTTTTTAATTGTATGGAAGCATTATTTTGGTTTTCTCCTTGATGCTTTATTTGGGTTGACTTAGTGCATGCTCACACATGTTAGACTCTTACAAAGTCGCCAATAGCCTCTATGATCATTTAGTTTTTGACTTTTGATGCCATCTTATGCTTCTTTTAATGTCGCTTTGTCGCTTTGCATGATTATGGCCATTATTGCTCTCTTAGTTGGTCGCTCCCAGTCTTTTGCTAGCCCTCGCCTTGTACTGAGTATGAGCTCTACTCGTGCATCCAACTCCTTAAAACAAAGTCTTCCAAAGTGTCCACCATACATACCTACTAGCAATTTGCTATTCCAAGTAAATTTGACTTGCTTTTATTTTCTCTTCAAATTAAACTCTTACCAGTGTTATGCGAAATTCGGTCAGTAAAGCTCTCACGAACCGGAAGGCACACTTTACTTTTTCCTGTTCTTAAAAATTTGACATTGTGGTTGAAGGGTTTCGCAGCATAGTAAATCAAAAAATTTCCTACGGATGCGAACAAGAAAGCCAAGATCTAATCTAGGAGATGTAATCAACGAGAGAGGTAGATGAGATCTTCATACCCTTGAAGAAATCGCACAGCGGAAACGTTCAACAGAACGTGGATGATGTAGTCGTACTAGCCGTCTCCTCCCCGCGATCCGATCCGATCCGATCCTACGCCGCAAGTGGCGGCGCCTCCGAGAGATGCACACGTACGGTGCAGCGATGTCTCCTCCTTCCTTGGTCCAGCTTATGGTGGAGAGTTTCTGCGGCAGGGCTTCGCCTGCGCACAGTCGCGAGAGAGAGAGGTGGAGGGGCAGCAGTTGGACGACGGCTAGGGTTGGAGTGGAGGGAGACTGCGCCCCTGCCCCTCCTTATATGGGGGGCTGGCCGGCTGCCTTGGCCCCTCCTCCAAGTCCTAGGGTGGTGGCCTAGGGGGAAGAGTGGGGGGGCAAGTTTCCCCCCTCCTTCTGGAAGGTTCCCTTAGGGTTTCCCTAAGGGCTGGCCGGCTGGGCCTTAGGGGCCTTGTGCGCCTGGCCCAAAGTGGCCAGGACACTTCCCCTTAGGCCCATGCAGGCCTCCGACAAGTGGGCCCACGTTGGTCCCACTCCGGAACCTTCTAGAACCTTTCGGTACAATACCGATAAACTCCGAAACGATTCCGGAATCCAAAAACTGCTTTCCTTTATATGAATCTTATTCTCCGGACCATTCCGGAACCTCTCGTGATGTCCTGGATCTCATCCGAGACTCCGACCAAAAAACTCATAAACCAATTATCCATTCTATCCTAGCGTCGATGCACGTTAAGTGTGTGACCCTACGGGTTCGAGAATATGCAGACATGATCTTCTATCAATAATCAACAGCGGGATCTGGAAACCCATATTGACTCCCACATATTCATCGATGGTCATATCGGATGAACCACGATGCCAGGATTCAATTAATCCCGTATATGTATTCCCTTCGTCACGCGATATTTTACTTGCCCGAGATTCGATCGTCGGTATCGACATACCTAGTTCAATCTCATTCACAGCAAGTACTTTACTCGTTCTGTAATCCGATATCACTTTGTGATTAACTCCTTAACCACATGCTTGCAAGCGGTGTTGATATCGATTACCGAGTGGGCCCGAAGTATATCTCTCTGACTCGGGAGGGACAAATACCATCTCGATACATACAACCCAACAAGTACTTTCCGATCACCTGAGAGACACCTTTATGATCACCCTCTCATAGGATGACGTTTGATGACCTCAAAGCTTTCTTCCAATACTAGGGAGTTGTATTATCTCATGGTCTAAGGAATACAATACTTGACATGGGAAAAAGCTTTGCAAAGATGAACACAATGACACGATCTAATTGCTCTGCTTTATTTGGGTCTGTCCATCATATCATTCTCCTAATGACATGATCTCATTATTAATTGACAACTCATGTCTATGGTTAGGAAACCTTAACCATCATTAATCAATGAGCTAGTCCATAGAGGCGTACTAGGGACACGGTGTTGTTCATAAACCACACAAGTATTAAAGTTTCCGCTTAATACAATTCTAGCATGGAATATAAACATTATCATGAACAAGAATTATAATAATAACATATTTATTATTGCCTCTAGGGCATAATTCCAACAGTCTCCCACTTGCACTAGAGTCAATAATCTAGTTTACATCTGGCAACAATCTAACACCCATGGCATTAAGGTGCTGATCATGTTTTGCTCGTGGAAGAGGTTTAGTCAATGGATCTGCGACATTCAGATCCGTATGTACTTTGCTAATCTTCAGATCTCCATCTGCTATATAATCTCGAATTATATGGAACCGGCGGTTGATGTGCTTGGTCTTTGGATGATATCTTGGTTCCTTAGCCAGTGCTATGGCGCCAATGTTGTCGCACAATATCTCCAGTGGGTCCAAGGCATTTGGAACCACACCAAGCTCAGTGATGAAGTTCCTGATCCAAACTCCTTCACTTGACGCTTCCGAAGCAGCCATGTATTCCGCTTCGGTTGTAGATCCCGTGATCACGCTTTGCTTGCAGCTTCTCCAGCTCACAGCTCCACCATTCAAAATATAAACGTATCCTGTCTGAGATTTAGAATCATCCGGGTCGGTGTCGAAACTAGCGTTGACGTAACCTTTTACGACGAGCTCCTCATCACCTCCATAGACCAAGAACATTTCTTTAGTCCTATTTAAATACTTTAGGATGTTCTTTACGGTTGTCTAGTGTTCCACTCCTGGATCACTTTGGTATCTGCTCGTCAAACTAAGAGCATTGGACACATCCGGTCTAGTACACAGCATGGCATACATGATAGAACCTATGGCCGAGGCATATGGCACTTTGCTCATAGTATCTCTATCTTTTACCGTAGCTGGACACCGAGCCTTGCTCAATAGCTTACCTGACAACATGGGCAATGAACCTTTCTTTGCTTTATCCATTCTGAACCTCTTCAGAACTTTGTCCAGGTATGTACTTTGGCTTAAAGCTATTAGGCGTCTTTCTCTATCTCTATAGATTTTGATGCCTAATATATAAGCAACTTCTCCTAGGTCTTTCATTGAAAAACATTTATTCAAATAACTCTTCACATCGTTAAGCATGCCGATGTCATTTCCAATAATCAATATGTCATCCACATATAGTACTAAAAATGTCACCGAGCTCCCACTCACTTTCTTGTATATACAAGCTTCGTAGCAATTTGGAACAAATCCAAAACTCTTGATCACTTGATCAAAACGAAGGTTCCAACTCCGAGATGCTTGCTTCAGTCCATAAATGGAACGCTGAAGTTTGCACACGTTATTAGCATCCTTAGGATCGACAAAACCTTTGGGCTGCATCATATACAACTCTTCATCAATGTTCCCATTGAGGAACGCAGTCTTGACATCCATCTGCCATATTTCATAATCATGAAACGCAGCAATTGCTAATAAAATCCAAATGGACTTAAACATCGCTATGGGAGAGAAAGTCTCATCATAGTCAACACCTTGAACTTGCCGAAAACCTTTTGCGACAAGCCGAGCTTTATAGACAGTAACATTACCATCCGCGTCCGTTTTCTTCTTGAAAATCCATTTGCACTCAACGGCCTTACGGTCGCTAGGAGGGTCCACCAAAGTCCATACTTGGTTTTCACTCATGGATCCCAATTCGGATTTCATGGCTTCTAGCCATTTCTCAGAGTCTGGGCTCATCATTGCTTCCTCATAGTTCGCAGGTTCATTGTTGTCCAACAACAAGACGGTTAAGACAGGGTTGCCATACCACTCAGGAGTGGCACGCGACCTTGTTGACCTGCGAAGTTCGGTAGTAGCATCGTTCGAAGTTTCATGATCCTGGTCATTAGCTTCCTCTCTTGTTGGTGCAGACGGCACCGGAACAACTTTAGGTGCTGCGCTACTCTCCAACTCGAGAGAAGGTTCAATAACCTCGTCTAGCTCTACCTTCCTCCCACTCACTTCTTTCGAGAGAAACTCCTTCTCAAGAAAGGATCCGTTCTTTGCAACAAACACTTTGCCTTCGGATCTGTGGTAGAAGGTATACCCAATCGTTTCCTTAGGGTATCCTATGAAGACGCATTTCTCCGCTTTGGGTTCGAGCTTGTCCGGCATCAACTTCTTGACGTAAGCTTCGCATCCCCAAACTTTAAGAAACGACAACTTAGGTTTAGCACCAAACCATAGTTCATACGGTGTCGTCTCAACGGATTTAGATGGTGCCCTATTTAAAGTGAATGCAGCGGTTTCTAATGCATAACCCCAAAATGATAACGGCAAATCTGTAAGAGACATCATCGATCGCACCATATCTAATAGAGTTCGATTCCGGCATTCAGACACACCATTGCGCTGTGGTGTTCCGGGTGGCGTGAGTTGCGAAACGATTCCGCTTGCTTTAAGATGCGTGAGAAAATCATAACTCAAATATTCACCTCCATGATCGGATCGTAGAAATTTAATTTTCCTGTTACGATGGTTTTCCACTTCATTCTGAAATTCTTTGAACTTTTCAAACGTTTCAGATTTATGTTTCATTAAATAGATATACCCATATCTACTTAAGTCATCAGTAAAAGTGAGAAAATAGCGATATCCACCGCGCGTCGAAACACTCATTGGTCCGCACACATCGGTATGTATGATTTCCAATAAGTCCGTTGCTCGCTCCATTATTCCGGAGAACGGGGTTTTGATCATCTTGCCCATGAGGCATGGCTCGCACGTGTCGAATGATTCAAAATCAAGAGACTCCAAAAGTCCATCAGAATGGAGTTTCTTCATGCGTTTTACACCAATATGACCTAGACGGCAGTGCCACAAATAAGTTGGATTATCACTATCTACTTTGCATCTTTTAGCCTCAATGTTATGAATGTGCGTTTCATTGCTTTCGAGATTCAAAAGAAATAAACCATTCACAACAGGTGCATGACCATAAAAGATGTTATTCATATAAATAGAACAACCATTATTCTCAGATTTAAATGAATAACCGTCTTGCAATAAACATGATCCAGATATAATGTTCATGCTCAACGCAGGCACATAATAACACTTATTAAGGTTTAAAACTAATCCCGAAGGTAAAACTAAGGAGAGCGTGCCGACGGCCATCACATCAACTTTTGATCCATTGCCAACGCGCATCGTCACCTCATCCCTTGCTAGCCGCCGTCTATTCCGTAGCTCCTGTTTCGAGTTACAAATATTAGCAACTGAACCAGTATCATATACCCAGGCACTACAACGAGCGCTAGTAAGGTAAACATCAATAACATGTATATCAAATATACCTTTAATGGTGTCAGCCTTCTTGTCCGCTAAGTACTTCGGACAGTTGCGCTTCCAGTGACCCTTGTCCTTGCAATAGAAGCACTCAGTGTCCGGCTTAGGTCCAGACTTGAGCTTCTTCTCAGCAGGGGCAACGCGCTTGCCGCTGCCTTTCTTGAAGGATTTCTTTGCACCCTTAGCTTTCTTAAAGCTAGTGGTCTTGTTGACCATCAACACATGATTATCTTTCTTGATATCCACTTCCGCAGCTTTTAGCTTAGCGAAGAGCTCAGTGATCGTATCAGTGGAACCAATTTGATTGTGAGTAACTACAAAGCCTTTGTAGCTAGGAGGGAGTGATTGCAGAACTCTGTCAATCTTGAGCTCTTCTGGAATCTTGCAGTCCAGTTGCTCAAGGCGTTGAGTGTAGCCCGACATCTTAATGGCGTTCTCACTAACGGAACTCCCTTCCTCCATCTTGCAGTTAAAGAACTTCTCGGAGATCGCATATCTCTCAGAACGGGCTTGAGTCTGAAACATGGTTTTCAGTTCCTCAAGTATCTCAAAAGGCCCGTCGAACTCCTCAAAACGATTTTGAAGTTCCGGTTCCATAGCAAACAACATGGTACTCTTAATCACTCCATAATCATCTTTGTGTGACTGATAAACAGCTTTTTCATCAGCCGGCGCATCAGTAGCAGGGGCGTCACCTAGCGCTTTCTCAAGTACATAGGATTTTTGTCCGCCAGCGAGAATGATTCTCAGATTGTGGAACCAGTTGGTGAAGTTAGACCCACTGTTCTTAAGTTTTTCTTTCTCAGCAAACACGTTGAAGTTGAAGTTGGACTTAGCCATTTGATCTACAACATTGCAAGTACAATTTAGACTATGTTCAAGATAATTAGTTTAACTTAATCAAATTACTAGATGAACTCCCACTAAATTCAACATCCCTCAAGTTGTTTAGTGAACACGATCCAAATTCACCACACCTAATCCGATCTTCATGAGAAGAGATGTGGTTTCAATGGTGGACAACTAAGTGTCGATCATATCATTCATATGACTCATGTTTAACCTTTCGGTTCGTGTGTTCCGAGGCCATGTCTGTACATGCTAGGCTCGTCAAGTCAAACCCAAGTATCTCCGCATGTGCAAAACTGGCTTGCACCCGTTGTATGTGAACGTAGAGTTTATAGCACCCGATCATCACGAGATGCTTGAAAACGACGAACTTTCGCAACGGCGCATACGAGGGGAGAACACAATTTTATCTTGATCTTTAAGTGAGGAATCATCTTATAGTGCTACCGTCGCGGTCTAAGCATAATAAGATACATAAAAGGATAAACATCACATGCATATAATTTTATGTGACATGGTATAGCCAATCTCCGCGCAATGATCTCCATCTTGTGCGCGCCGGCATGATCTCCATCACTCCATCATGATTGCCTCCACCACGAATAGCAACTACAACTATTGCTAACTACTTAGCGATAAAGTAAAGCTATTACATGGCGTATAAGAAGTTGACACGCAGGTCATACACAATTATAAAGACAACCATATGGCTCCTGCCGGTTGTGAACTCATCGACATGCAAGTCGTGAAAGATTACAAAACATGATCATTGCATACATCACATATATCACATCACATCTTGTGGCCATACCATATCACAAAACACTCCCTGCAAAAACAAGTTAGACGCCTCTACTTTGTTGTTGCATGTTTTATGTGGCTTATGAGAGTTACAAGTTAAGAACGATTCTTACCTACGAAAAGCCACAACGGTGAGATTATGGTTGCTAACATCCGTTGTAAATCTCATGACTACTATAGTGAGAGAAACTGGCATCCACCAGCCGCATGTGTGGAACAAGCCACACGTCAAGTGCGGAGCCGGTCTCGCGAACGAGGTCGCGTAAAGTTGGCCTGGACCGCTTCAATCTCACTATGCCGCGCCATAAGAAATACAAAACAAAGAGGTTTGCAATAGAAACATCAACGCCCGCAACAAGCATGTTGCGTTCTACTCGTGAAACACATCTACGCATAGATCTAGCTCTGATACCACTGAAGGGTTTCGCAGCATAGTAAATCAAAAAAATTCCTACGGATGCGAACAAGAAAGCCAAGATCTAATCTAGGAGATGTAATCAACGAGAGAGGTAGATGAGATCTTCATACCCTTGAAGAAATCGCACAGCGGAAACGTTCAACAGAACGTGGATGATGTAGTCCTACTAGCCGTCTCCTTCCCGCGATCCGATCCGATCCTACGCCGCAAGTGGCGGCGCCTCCGAGAGATGCACACGTATGGTGCAGCGACGTCTCCTCCTTCCTTGGTCCAGCAAGTATGGTGGAGAGATAGATTGGATCTGCAGCACGACGGCGTGGTGCTTATGGTGGAGAGTTTCTGCGGCAGGGCTTCGCCTGCGCACAGTCGCGAGAGAGAGAGAGGTGGAGGGGCAGCAGTTGGACGGCGGCTAGGGTTGGAGTGGAGGGAGACTGCGTCCCTGCCCCTCCTTATATGGGGGGCTGGCCGGCTGCCTTGGCCCCTCCTCCAAGTCCTAGGGCGGTGGCCTAGGGGGAAGAGTGGGGGGGCAAGTTTCCCCCCTCCTTCTGGAAGGTTCCCTTAGGGTTTCCCTAAGGGCTGGCCGGCTGGGCCTTAGGGGCCTTGTACGCCTGGCCCAAAGTGGCCAGGACACTTCCCCTTAGGCCCATGCAGGCCTCCGACAAGTGGGCCCACGTTGGTCCCACTCCGGAACCTTCTAGAACCTTCCGGTACAATACCGATAAACTCCGAAACGATTCCGGAATCCAAAAACTGCTTTCCTTTATATGAATCTTATTCTCCGGACCATTCCGGAACCTCTCGTGATGTCCTAGATCTCATCCGAGACTCCGACCAAAAAACTCATAAACCAATTATCCATTCTATCCTAGCGTCGATGCACGTTAAGTGTGTGACCCTACGGGTTCGAGAATATGCAGACATGATCTTCTATCAATAATCAACAGCGGGATCTGGAAACCCATATTGAATCCCACATATTCATCGATGATCATATCGGATGAACCACGATGCCAGGATTCAATTAATCCCGTATATGTATTCCCTTTGTCACGCGATATTTTACTTGCCCGAGATTCGATCGTCGGTATCGACATACCTAGTTCAATCTCGTTCACAGCAAGTACTTTACTCGTTTTGTAATCCGATATCACTTTGTGATTAACTCCTTAACCACATGCTTGCAAGCGGTGTTGATATCGATTACCGAGTGGGCCCGAAGTATATCTCTCCGACTCGGGAGGGACAAATTCCATCTCGATACATACAACCCAACAAGTACTTTCCGATCACCTAAGAGACACCTTTATGATCACCCTCTCATAGGATGACGTTTGATGACCTCAAAGCTTTCTTCCAATACTAGGGAGTTGTATTATCTCATGGTCTAAGGAATACAATACTTGACATAGGAAAAAGCTTTGCAAAGATGAACACAATGACACGATCTAATTGCTCTGCTTTATTTGGGTCTGTCCATCATATCATTCTCCTAATGACATGATCTCATTATTAATTGGCAACTCATGTCTATGGTTAGGAAACCTTAACCATCATTAATCAATGAGCTAGTCCATAGAGGCGTACTAGGGACACGGTGTTGTTCATAAACCACACAAGTATTAAAGTTTCCGCTTAATACAATTCTAGCATGGAATATAAACATTATCATGAACAAGAATTATAATAATAACATCTTTATTATTGCCTCTAGGGCATAATTCCAACAGTGGTCTCTTATGTTGAGTTGTTATGCTTGCAAGTTGTAAGTTGGAGACTAGCCCAGCCATGCAGTCATGGGCAAGCTTTCAACATTGCACTTCTTATTTGAGTTCATATCGTGATCTTTTGTTTATGGATGCCTGCGGTGTGAAATGAATTGGGAATCTTGTGGGGATCATGGAGTTTGTATATGTGTTAGGGAAACGCCGGGCCGCTAATCTAAGCCATGCATAATTCATGGTGGAAATTTGCAGCATACCCATGGTGGACATTCGACGACGCATCTCACAATAAAAAGCTAAACAAATGGCAAATAAAAGAGATGTCGAGGTGTTCATTGTCTGCTTGTCCTGTCATTTTGATGTGGGCTTGTTCCATGTCATCGGGCACGGAGGTACCCCGTTGGCGGTTCTCAATGATATGCATATATTTACAATGACAAGAGCCTTGCTTGGGACTCTAAGTAAAGTAGCATGAGGTTTGGGTACTCGTATTCACGGGACACGAGGTTTTCAACTTATGATTTGTCAAGCATATGCATCATAATTGTTCTCGCATTAACTTTAACCATTGAAGATGCTTATGATGGGGGCAATGAGAGCTCAAAGCCGGTAAGTACCATAATTTTGGAAGGTTATAAAACTTGTAATCACTGCTTCCCTCCGTGAAGGGCCTTTCTTTTACTTTTATGTTGAGTCACCACCTTCTATCTTTATGCACCATTAAGAGAGCATAGTTGTCATTCTTAGTATAATGTGCATTGTCCCAAAGTTTTCATTGATTGATTCATATTGTTGGTTTCACTTGTTCTCAAATTATTTGTATCTAGTCGCCCTCTTAAACTTGAAGGTGTCCTATGCATTTATGTTTTGCTCTCTTTGAAGGACAAGCTGAAAACCATTTGTATGTTTTTCCTTATGATTTGAACACACGTTTGACTTTCATTGTTTCATTTTCATGATCTTTTGTTTGTGTTCATTTGTATGTTTACAACATGGTTGCTAAGTTTTTATTGTCAAGATTATATCTTTCATGCCCATGTTTTAAGTTCTTATGATCCCAGCTCACAAATGCTTACATATATGATCAAGATTGTGTAGGTGCATGTCACCTCAAAAATTATTCTTTTGTTATCACTTACCTACTCGAGGACGAGCAGGAGTTAAGCTTGGGGATGCTTGATACATCTCCAACGTATCTATAATTTTTGATGCTCCATGCTTGTTTTTACACCATTTGCCTACTGTTTCGTTACACTTCGTGGCACTTTTATGCATTTTCCGGAACTAACCTACTAACAAGTTGCCACAGTGCCAGTTCCATGTTTTCTGCTGTTTTTGTGTTTCAGAAGTGATACACAGGAAATATTCTCGGAATTGGACGAAACAAGTTCCTGAAGTCTTATTTTGTCCGGGAGCTTCCAGAGATCCGAAGAGGAGTAGGAGAGGGGCCACAGGCCAGTCTCACGCCTGGCTGGCGTGGCCCAGGCCCTAGCCACGCCGCCATGGTGTGAGGGGGCCTAGGGCCACTCCTGACATTGCCCCTTCGCCTATAAAGACCCCCCGACGGGAAAAACCTAAGTACCCGATCAATTTTCCAGAAACACATCGCGATCCGCCGCCGTCGTCGACCCGAGATCGGGGGGGTCCAGAAGCTCTTCCCGGCACCCTGCCAGAGAGGGGAATTGCCACCGGAGGTCTTCTTCATCGCCATGCTTGCCTCCGGAGCGATGAGTGAGTAGTCTACCTTGGACTATGGGTCCATAGCAGTAGCTAGATGGTTGTTTTCTCCACCATGTGCTTCATGTTTAGATCTCATGAGCTGCCCTACATGATTGAGATCACCGTTATGTAATTCTACATGTTTGGTTTGTTGGGATCCGATGAATATTGGTGTTATGATTGAGTTGTTATACTGAAATATATCTTATGTTATCTCTATGTTGTTTATGATCTTGTATGCTCTCCGTTGTTAGTAGCTATCTTGGCCGAGTAGTTGCTAGTGACTCAAACAGGGGGTATTTATGCTCGATAGTGGGTTCATGCCTCTATCTAACCTGGGGGAGTGACAGAAATCTCTAAGGTTGTAGATGTGCTGTTGCTACTAGGGAGAAAACAACATTCATATGCTCAAGGGCATATGCTTTGTTTACATTACACACTTTGCTTAATGCAATTATCCGTTGTTCGCAACTTAATACTCATGGGGTGTTTGGACGATATCCCCGTGAGTGGATTATTAGTCATAGATGCAGTTGGATGGCGGTCTATGTATTTTGTTGTAATGCCCAGAGTAAATCTCATAGTGATCTTCTTGACATATCACGGTATCTTTATTCTATCAATTGCCCAACTGTAATTTGTTTACCCAGCATGTGTTATTTATCTTATGGAGAGACACCACTAGTGAACTGTGGACCTCGGTCCTATTTTCATCATATTGCTATCACCTGTTTACTTTACTCGCACTGTTTACTTTACTCGCATACTTCTACTGTTTTCCACTCGATACGCTCATACCCTTTGTTTCAAGCAAACCGGTGAGATTGACAACCTCATCGCAAGTTGGGAACAATGTACTTGGTTGTGTTGTGTGCAGGTTCCACGTTGCTACTAGCTGAAGACGCGCTAACTCGTTTTATCGTGAAACGGCGCCCTTGTTGGAGTGTCGCTAAGCCAGTCCGCATCACCTTCTGTCGTAATTGTCTGCTCTTCTCCTGAACGATAAACCTTGGTTTCTTAACTAAGGGAAAACAAGCTGCTATACTCATCACACCTTTCTCTTGGGGTTCCCAACTGGCCGGTTATTTACTTCATCAAATCGGTAGCATAAATCTTCATACTCACGTGTTTTTTCTGGACAGATCTTGATGAAGAAATTTGTCACTTTGGACACTGAATGTGTCGAGTATTTGAAAGCTACTAGGGCTTCTGAGGGTAATCTTCTTTTCTATATTTTGCTTGTCTCGAGTGCCTTTCTTTGCTTCTTTATTTGACTTTCTTCTCCCTTTTTTGAACTACAGATGCTTTGGAGGCAACTAATGCTCGCATTTCGTCTCTGGAAGCTGAACTCAAAGCTTCCGGAAAAGCTTGGGATGCCGCTACTGCTGCCAAAACCACTGCTGAGAAGTCCACTAAATCAGCACTGGCTAGGGCAAAGAAAGCGGAGAAGGCCCTTTCTGACGCTAATAAGGAGCACATCCAGCGGGAACAGGCCGTGATGGAACGGCTTAATAAAATGTCTGCTCTTGCTGGAGGTGAGTACCATGCCTTTCCCTTCTTTGTTGAATTACCTGCTTTTATGCTTGCTGATGTCTGCTTTTTCCTCTGTCTTTGTTTCCTTGGTTGTGTAGAACATACTGGGGTGTCTTTGTCATCTTTGCAGCCAGACGATGATTCTCTCATGGCCGCAGTTAACTTGCTGGAGGCAAACTGGATTTCTGTCCAGGAGATTTTCGAGTTGGCTAGCCACGTGCTCACGCAGATCTTCGTCGGGTTATGGCCTAAGCAGAAAGCGGACATGCAAGCTGATGACCTAAGGAAGCTTGCCAAAGTTTTCGACACCCCCGAAGATCCAATCCTGCTGATGACGAGCCGCTCTGTGAAGCGAGGCGCGGAGGGGGCCATTGCATTGACCTATGCGCATGGCGAGGAGGTCGACTGGGAGAAGGTGAGCTCTTCCCGCGATCGACCTCTTTTGGAGCTGCGGAGTTTCTTTGAGAAGGCGAAGAAATATGCCCCAGGCATCATGTCTATTGTTTCTCCTTCGGTGGCTTCGACGACCTTTTCGACGCCAGTTTCTTCGACTCCGACGACAAGTGCATCGATGCCTGATACGTCTCCAACGTATCCATAATTTTTGATGCTCCATGCTTGTTTTTACACCATTTGCTTAGTGTTTCATTACACTTCATGGCATTTTTATGCATTGTCCGAAACTAACCTATTAACGAGATGCCACAGTGCCAGTTCCCTGTTTTCTGCTGTTTTTGTGTTTCAGAAAAGTTACGCAGGAAATATTCTCAGAATTGGACGAAACAAAAGCCAGAAATCCAGATATTTACCGAAGCTTCCAGAGAACCGAAGAGGAGACCGAAAGGAGCAACAGGGCGGCCACACCACCAGGGGGCGCGACCTGCCCCTGGCCCGCACCAGCCTATGGTGTGGGCCTCCTGGTGCACTTCTGACGCTGCCCCTTCGCCTATAAAGACCCCCCGACGGAAAAACCTAAACACCCAATCACTTTTCTAGAAACACATCGCGATCCGCTGCCATCATCGACCAGAGATCGGGAGGGTCCAGAAGCTCTTCCCGGCACCCTGCCGGAGAGGGGAATCGCCACCGGAGGTCTTCTTCATTGCCATGCTTGCCTCCGGCGCGATGAGTGAGTAGTCTACCTTGGACTATGGGTCCATAGCAGTAGCTAGATGGTTGTCTTCTCCACCATGTGCTTCATGTTTAGATCTCGTGAGCTGCCTTACATGATCGAGATCACCGTTATGTAATTCTACATGCTGTGTTTGTTGGGATCCGATGAATATTGGTGTTATGATTGAGTTGATGTACTGAATTTTATCTTATGTTATCTCTATGTTGTTTATGATCTTGCATGCTCCCCGTTGTTAGTAGCTATCTTGGCCGAGTAGTTGCTAGTAACTCCAAGAGGGGGTATTTATGCTCGATTGTGGGTTCATGCCTCTATTTAATCTGGGGGAGTGACAGAAACCTCTAAGGTTGTAGATGTGTTGTTGCTACTAGGGGGAAAACAACATTCATATGCTCGAGGGCATATGCTTTGTTTACATTACACACTTTGCTCAATGCAGTTATCTGTTGTTCGCAACTTAATACTTGTGGAGTTCTCGGATTGATTCGCCACAAGTGGATTATTAGTCATAGATGCAGTTGGATGGCGGTCTATGTATCTTGTTGTAATGCCCAGAGTAAATCTCATAGTGATCCTCTTGACATATCACGTTGTCTTTATTCTATCAATTGCCCAACTGTAATTTGTTCACCCAGCATGCGTTATTTTATCTTATGGAGAGACACCACTAGTGAACTGTGGACCCCGGTCCTATTTCCTTTATATTGCTTTCACATGTTTACTTTACTCGCACTTTTTAATTTACTCGCATACTACTACTGTTTTCAACTCGATACGCTCATACCCTTTGTTTCAAGCAAACCGGTGAGATTGACAACCTCATCGTAAGTTGGGAACAAAGTATTTGGTTGTGTTGTGTGCAGGTTCCACGTTGCTACTAGTTGAAGACGCGCTAACAAGTTATCGTTAACGTCGCCCTTGCTGGAGTGTCACTAGGCTAGCAAGCATCACCTTCTGGAGTATTGGATTTTTCCTACTGGATTGACTACCTTGGTTTCATAACTGAGGGAAAACTTGCTGCTATATTCATCAAACCTTCTCTTGGGGTTCCAACTGGCCGGTCATTTACATTATCAACTACACGCCAGCAAAACATCACAAGTTTTCTGGTACCGTTACCGAGGACTGAAGAAGAAGAATCTCCCACATCAAGACCGCGCCATCAACAAGTTTTCTGGCGCCGTTGCCGGGGAAAAAGAAGACTTCTGCAAGGGGAGTTTCGCACGCACATCCTTTACTTTGTTTTAAGTTTTGCTCTACTTTATTTTTACTTGCATCATTTTATCAAAAACACAAAAAAAAATAGTATCCTTTATAGTTGTTATTTCTTTACTTTAGTTCATTATGTTGTTCCCTAAGTATGTTTTGGAGGACCTCTCAGTAGGTAGTGGTTCTATTATTGGAAAAAGTAACATCGAGGAGTTCTTTAATCATATTAGTATGCATAAAGATGTTGAGGAAAAGTCTTTGGCTGAGCTTGCTACTAGTTATGAAGTTGCTTCTGCTTATTTAGTTCACATGTTGGAAGCTAGGTTTGCTAGCCTTAATCCTTTTAGGCAATATATGCTCCTTAAGCTTCAAGATATTGAGGATCCCAAAAAGAAAGCTTTTATCTTGGAAACTTTGCGCATAGAATTTAGAGATGTTGCCATTGAGGCTAGGGAAGTTTTTAAGAAATTTAATAAGCTTGGCTCGCTTGTAGAGATGTTGGTACACCCCATGATTCTAGAGTGCCAATACCTTGTAAACTTGTAGGAATTCATGATGCTTTGGAAAATAATTTTAGTTGGATTTGTCCTGAAAATATTTTTGATAAAAGTAGTGTACCAAGGTGTGATTACAAGGGATACTCAAAAACTCATTTGGACAGCATTCATTTCTTTGTTGACAAGACTTCTGCTGTTGATCTTAATGCCTCTTTCGAAAATACTTGATTCGCACTTTCTACGCCTAGCTCAAAGGCGTTAAAGAAAAGCACTCTTGGGAGATAACCCAATGTTTTTACATTCAGTTCTTTTTCTTTTATTTGAGTCTTGGAAGTTATTACTACTGTAATGACCTCTCCTTATCATTTTATTTCGTTTTTGTGCCAAGAGAAGCCTCTAATTTGAGTGAGGTAAGATTTGAGGATGTTGCTGTCCTGAAACAGTTTTCGGTGCTGCACCGTAAAAATTCGTGAAACTTCTCTGTAAATCTTTTGGACCTGCGATTTCTTGTGCATATGCCCCAGGTTATATCCAAACTTTCATTAGTTGAACACTTTTTGATTTGAGCAACAGAAAACCCTCTAAAAATTCGACCTTTGTCAGCTGTTCTATTTTGACAGATTTCTGCCAATATTTGTGTTTGCCGCTTTATTGCTTTCTTTTTGAGTTCTTTTGATCACGGAACTTTTGGGGAAGTTGCTACAGTAGTATATGCTTTATATGTGGTGGTTTTGAGTTGAAACCTGAAGCAAAAAGGGGTTAATTCAATGTTATGCTTACACTAATGTTGCTAATAGATTTGTGTTTAGTTTTGTATGAAGGAAGTTTTCATGTGTAGGGATCGGAGAATGATGAGATGAGTTGAAGAATGGACAAAAGCTCAAGTTTGGGGATGCCCATGCACCCCAAGAAATATCCAAGAAGTACAAGCGTCAAAGCTTGGGGATGCCCCCGAGGCACCCCTTCTTCATCGGCAAAAATCAGGTCACCTTTCAACACACTATATTTTTATTGCTTCATGCATTATGCGTTTTTTTGGAGCGTCAGTTGTTTTAGTTTTCAGTTTTGTTTAGTTTTGTTTGCTGAAATAAATGGTTGGACCCCAACAAATTTGTTTTGGAGAAGTTGCCTTGCTTTTCATTTGCCAAGAACACTCCGTTTTTCACTCTTATCGTTTCAACGAGTGTTCTCTTTTTCTAGAACTGTGTTTAGCTTTCGATTTTCGCCTTGATTTGTGTTCAGATCTTGTTATATCTTTGCATCAAGGTGTATTTTTTTCCTCTGGTCCATGTTGGTTTTCATCAAAAGAGTTGTTATAAAAAAGTTCGAATGATGTTGGAAAAGAGAAAAAGCTTTATGCAAAAAAGTGGTACAAGAAGGAGCTTGTGTAGACTGCGGCCTAGGCTTTTGCATGTTGTGCTTGATGTCTTTTTGATAGCATGCTTACTGGTTTTCCTGTAGCATGACTTATCTCAAATGACTGAGATTGCTTAATGAGCCTTTGAAAAAATCATGCGTTGTTTTAATTATTTGGACGCATTATTTTGGTTTTCTCCTTGATGCTTTATTTGGGTTGACTTGGCGCATGCTCACACATGTTAGACTCATACAAAGTGGCCATTGCCTCTATGATCATTTAGTTTTTGACTTTTGAAGCCATCTTATGCTTTCTTTTAATGTCGCTTTGTTGCTTTGCATGATTATGGCCGTTATTGCTCTCTTAGTTTGTCGCTCCCAGTCTTTTGCTAGCCCTCATTTTGTACTGAGTATGGGCTCTACTCGTGCATCCAACTCCTAAAAACCAAGTTGTTCCAAAGTGTCCACCATACATACCTATTAGCAATTTGCTATTCCAAAGTACATTTGACTTGCTTTTATCTATCCTTCAAATTAAACTCTTTTTGGTGTTATGCAAAAATTGGTCAGTAAAGCTCTCACGAACCTGATGAAACACTTTACTTTTCTCATTTTAAATTTTTGACATTGTGGTTCTCTTATGTTGAGTTGTTATGCTTGCAAGTTGTAAGTTGGAAATTAGCCCAGCCATGCCGTCATGGGGCAAGCTTTCAACATTGCACTTTCTTTCATTTGAGTTGATATCGTGATCTTTTGTTTATGGATACTCGCGATGTGAAATAAGTTAGGAATCTTGCGGGATCATGGAGTTTTTATATGTGTTAGGGAAACGCCTGGGCCGCTAATCTAAGCCATGCATCATTCATGGTGGAAATTTACAGCATGCCCATAGTGGACAAGGACGCAACTCACAATAAAAAGCTATACCAATGGTAAATAAAAGAGATGTCGAGGTGTTCATTGTCTGTTTGTCTTGTCATTTTGATGTGGGCTTGTTCCATGTCATCGGGCAGGAGGTACCCCGTTGGCGGTTCCCGATGATACACATATATTTACCATGACAAGAGCTTGCTTGGGACTCTAAGTCGAGTAGCATGAGGTTTGGGTATTCGTACTTCACGGGACACGAGGTTTTCAACTTATGATTTGTCAAGCATATGCACCATAAGTGTTTTCGCATTAACTCTAACCATTCAAGATGCCTATGATGGGGGAAATGAGAGCTCAAAGCTAGTAAGTACCATAATTTTTGAAGGTTTATAAAACTTGCAATCACTGCTTCCCTCTGCGAAGGGCCTTTCTTTTACTTTTATGTTGAGTCTCCACCTTCTATCTTTATGCACCGTCTAAGAGAGCATAGTTGTCATTCTGAGTATAATGTGAATTGTCCCAAAGTTTTCATTGATTGATTCATGATGTTGGTTTCACTTGTTCTTAAATTACTTGTATCTAGTCACCCTCTTAAACTTGAAGGTGTCTTATGCATTTATGTTTTGCTCTCTCATGAAGGACAAGCTGAAAACCATTTGTATGTTTTTCCTTATGATTTGAACACACATTTGACTTTCACTGTTTCATTTTCATGATCTTTTGTTTGTGTTCTTTTTCATGCTATAACATAGTTGCTAAGTTTCTTCTATCAAGATTATATCTTTCATGCCCATGTTTTAAGTTCTTCTGATCCCAGCGCACAACGCTTACATATATGGTCGAGATTGTGTAGGTGCATGTCACCTCAAAAATTATTATTTTTGTTATCACTTACCTACTCGAGGACGAGCAGGAGTTAAGCTTGGGGATGCTGATACGTCTCCAACGTATCCATAATTTTTGATGCTTCATGTTTGTTTTTACACCATTTGCTTAGTGTTTCGTTACACTTCGTGGCATTTTTATGCATTTTCCGGAACTAACCTATTAACGAGATGCCACAGTGCCAGTTCCCTGTTTTCTGCTATTTTTGTGTTTCAGAAAAGTTACACAGGAAATATTCTCGAAATTGGACGAAACAAAAGCCAGAAGTCCAGATATTTACCGAAGCTTCCAGAGAACCAAAGAGGAGACAAAAAGGAGCAACAGGGCGACCACACCACTAGGGGGCGCGGCCTGCCCCTGGCCCACGCCGGCCTGTGGTGTGGGCCCCCTGGTCCACTTCTGACGCTGCCCCTTCGCCTATAAAGACCCCCCGACAGGAAAAACCTAAACACCCGATCACTTTTCCAGAAACACAACGCGATCCGCCGCCGTCGTCGACCCGAGATCGGGAGGGTCCAGAAGCTCTTCCCGGCACCCTGCCGGAGAGGGAAATCGCCACCGGAGGTCTTCTTCATCGCCATGAGTATATGAGATTTACTCTGGGCATTACAACAAAATACATAGACCGCCATCCAACTGCATCTATGACTAATAATCCACTCCCGGGGATATCAATCCGAACACCCCATGAGTATTAAGTTGTGAACAACAGATAATTGCATTAAGCAAAGTGTGTAATGTAAACAAAGCATATGCCCTTGAGCATATGAATGTTGTTTTCTCCCTAGTAGCAACAGCACATCTACAACCTTAGAGGTTTCTATCACTCCCCCAGATTAAATAGAGGCATGAGCCCACTATCGAGCATAAATACCCCCTCTTGGAGTCACTAGCAACTACTCGGCCAAGATAGCTACTAACAACGGAGAGCATGCAAGATCATAAACAACATAGAGATAACAAAAGATAATATCCAGTACAGCAACTTAATCATAAACACCAATATTCATTGGATCCCAACAAACCAAACATGTAGAATTACATAACGGTGATCTCAATCATGTAGGGCAGCTCATGAGATCTAAACATGAAGCACATGGTGGAGAAGACAACCATCTAGCTACTGCTATGGACCCATAGTCCAAGGTAGACTACTCACTCATCGCTCCGGAGGCAAGCATGGCGATGAAGAAGACCTCCGATGGCGATTCCCCTCTCCGGCAAGGTGCCGGGAAGAGCTTCTGGACCCTCCCGATCTTCGGGTCGACGACGGCGGCGGATCGCGATGTGTTCTGGAAAATTGATCGGGTACTTAGGTTTTTTCCGTCGGGGGGTCTTTATAGGCGAAGGGACGATGTCAGAGGAGGAGCCAGGTGCCCTTACGCGGGGCCCGCGCGCCCAGGGGCCTGGCCGCGCCACCCCTGCGTGTGGGGCCCTGGTGGCCCCCCTCCTACTCTCCTTCGGATCTCTGGAAGCTTCCGGGTAAAATAAGACTTCAGGAACTTGTTTCGTCCAATTCCGAGAATATTTCCAGTGTATCACTCTGAAACACAAAAACAGCAGAAAACAGGAAACTGGCACTGTGGCAACTCGTTAATAGGTTAGTTCCGGAAAATGCATAAAAGTGCCACTAAGTGTAACGAAACAATAGGCAAATGGTGTAAAAACAAGCATGGAGCATCAAAAATTATAGATACGTTGGAGACGTATCAAGCATCCCCAAGCTTAACTCCTGCTCGTCCTCGAGTAGGTAAGTGATAACAAAAGAATAATTTTTGAGGTGACATGCACCTACACAATCTTGATCATATATGTAAGCATTGGTGAGCTGGGATCATAAGAACTTAAAACATGGGCATGAAGATATAATCTTGACAATAAGAACTTAGAAACCATGTTGTAAACATGCAAATGAACACAAACAAAAGATCATGAAAATGAAACAATGAAAGTCAAACGTGTGTTCAAATCATAAGGAAAAACATACAAATGGTTTTCAGCTTGTCCTTCAAAGAGAGCAAAACATAAATGCATAGGACACCTTCAAGTTTAAGAGGGCGACTAGATACAAATAATTTAAGAACAAGTGAAACCAACAATATGAATCAATCAATGAACTTTGGGACAATGCATATCACACTAAGAATGACAACTATGCTCTCTTAATGGTACATAAATAAAGAAGGTGGTGACTCAACATAAAAGTAAAAGAAAGGCCCTTCGCAGAGGGAAGTAGTGATTTCAAGTTTTATAACCTTCAAAAATTATGGTACATAGCGGCTTTGAGCTCTCATTGCCCCCATCATAAGCATCTTGAATGGTTAAAGTTAATGCGAGAACAATTATGATGCATATGCTTGACAAATCATAAGTTGAAGACCTCGTGCCCCGTGAATACGAGTACCCAAACCTCATGCTACTTTAGTTAGAGTCCCAAGCAAGGCTCTTGTCATTGTAAGTATATGCATATCATTGAGAACCGCCAATGGGGTACCTCCGTGCCCGATGACATGGAACAAGCCCACACCAAAATGACAGGACAAGCAGACAATGAACACCTCGACATCTCTTTTATTTGCCTTTTGTTTAGCTTTTTATTGTGAGATGCGTCGTCGAATGTTCACCATGGGTATGCTGCAAATTTCCACCATGAATTATGCATGGCTTAGATTGGCGGCCCGGCGTTTCCCTAACACATATACAAACTCCATGATCCCCACAAGATTCCCAATTCATTTCACACCGCGGGCATCCATAAACAAAAGATCACGATATCAACTCAAATAAGAAGTGCAATGTTGAAAGCTTGCCCATGACAGCATGGATGGGCTAGAATCCAACTTACAACTTGCAAGCATAACAACTCAACATAAGAGACCACAATGTCAAATTTTTAAGAACAGGAAAAAGTAAAGTGTGCCTTCCGGTTCGTGAGAGCTTTACTGACCGAATTTCGCATAACACTGGTAAGAGTTTAATTTGAAGAGAAAATAAAAGCAAGTCAAATTTACTTGGAATAGCAAATTGCTAGTAGGTATGTATGGTGGACACTTTGGAAAACTTTGGCTTTTAGGAGTTGGATGCACGAGTAGAGCTCATACTCAGTACAAGGCGAGGGCTAGCAAAAGACTGGGAGCGACCAACTAAGAGAGCAATAATGGCCATAATCATGCAAAGCGACAAAGCGACATTAAAAGAAGCATAAGATGACATCAAAAGTCAAAAACTAAATGATCATGGAGGCTATTGGCGACTTTGTAAGAGTCTAACATGTGTGAGCATGCGCCAAGTCAACCCAAATAAAGCATCAAGGAGAAAACCAAAATAATGCTTCCATACAATAAAAACAACGCATGATTTTTTCAAAGGCTCATTAAGCAATCTCAGTTATTTGAGACAAGTCATGCTACAGCAAAACCACTAAGCATACTAAAAAAGACATCAAGCATGACATGAAAAAGCCTAAGCCACAGTCTACACAAGCTCCTTCTTGTACCACTATTTTGCACAAAGCTTTTTCTCTTTTCCAACACCATTTGAAATTTTTATAAACACCTCTTTTGATGAAAACCAATAAAGATCAGAGGCAAAAATACACCTTGATGAAAAGATATGACAAGGTCTGAATGCAAATCAAGGCAAAAATGAAAACCAAAAGCAGTAGCAGAAAAAAGAAGAACACTCGATTTTTAATAAGAGTGAAAACTAGAGCATTCTTTGCAAATGAAAACGAGTACATCTCCTCCAAAGGAAATTTGTTGGGGTCCAACCATTTATTGCAGCAAACAAACAAACTAACCAACTAAGAAAACTAAAACAACTGACGCTCCAAGAAAAACACATAGTGCATGAAGCAATAAAAATATAGTGTTTTGAAAGGTGACCTGATTTTTGCCGATGAAGAAGGGGTGCCTCGGGGGCATCCCCAAGCTTTGACGCTTGTACTTCTTGGATATTTCTTGGGGTGATGCATGGGCATCCCCAAGCTTAAGCTTTTGTCCATTTCTCAACTCATCTCATCATTCTCCAATCCCTACACTTGAAAACTTCCTTCATACAAAACTAAACACAATTCTATTAGCAACATTAGTGCAAGCATAACATATAATCAACCTCTTTTTGCTTCAGGTTTCAACTCAAAACCACCACATATATAGCAAATACTACTGTAGCAACTTCCCAAAAAGTTCCATGATCAAAAGAACTCAAAAGAAAGCGATAAAGTGGCAAACACAAATATTGGCAGAAATCTGTCAAAACTGAACAGCTGACAAAGGTCGAATTTTTGAGGGATTTTCTGTTGCTCAAATCAAAAAGTGTTCAATTAACAAAAGTTTGGATATAACCTGGGGCATATGCACAAGAAATTTCAGGTCCAAAAGATAAACATAGAATTTATACGAATTTTTACGGTGCAGCACCAAAAACAGTTTCAGGACAGCAACATCCCCAAATCTTTACCTCACTCAAATTAGAGGCTTCTCTTGGCACAAAAACGAAATAAACAAGATAAGGAACGGTCATTACAGTAGTAATGACTTCCAAAACTCAAATAAAAGAAAAAGTACTGAAAAGAAAACATTGGGTTATCTCCCAAGAGTGCTTTTCTTTAACGCCTTTGAGCTAGGCACAGAAAATTGCGAATCAAGTAATTTCAGAAGAAGCATTAAGATCAACAGTAGAGATCTTGTCAATAAGGCATTGTATTTCATCCACATAAGTTTTTGAAGACCCTTTGTGATCATGCTTTGGTACACTATTTTCATCAAAAAGATTTTCAGGACAGATCCACTCAAAATTATTTTCGAAAGCTTCACACAATCCCAAAAGCTTGCAAGGTATAGGTATTTCGGCCCCTTCATCGTTTGTACTAATAACTTTTATGGGTGAACCGAGTTTATCAAAACGTTTAAGAACTTTCCTAGCTTCAATAACGATATCCTTAAATTCTATACGCAAAGTTTCCAAGATAAAAGCTTTCTTTTCGGGATCCTCAATTTCATGAAGCTTAAGGAACATGTATTGCGTAAAAGGATTAAGACTAGCAAACCTAGTTTCCAACATGTGAATCAAATAAGCAGAAGCAACTTCAATACTAGGGGCTAGCTCAACCAAAGATTTCTCCTCAACTTCCTCATGCATACTAATGTGATTAAAGAACTCATCAATGTTACTTTTGCCAATAATCGAACCACTACCTACTGAGAGGTCCTCCAAAACGTACTTAGGGATCAACATGATAAACTAAAGCAAAGAAATAACAACTACCAAGGATTCTATTTTTTTTTGGGTTTTTGATATAAAACAATGCAGGTAAAATAAATAAAGTAAAGCAAAACAATAACAAAGTAAAGGATGTGTGTGCGAAAACTCCCCTCGTAGAAGTCTTCTACTTCCTCCCCGGCAACGGCGCCAGAAAATAAGCTACTGCGTGTGGTGGCGTGCTGTTAACGTGGGAGCAGACTGTCCTTCTGCGTGGTGGATAACCAGCCCGTTGGGAACCCCAAGAGGAAGGTATGATGAGTATAGCAGCTAGTTTTCCCTCAGTTAAGAAACCAAGGTATGTCGATCTTGGAGAGGAGAGACAAACGACTGAAGGTGATGCGGAACCTGCACACACACACAACCAAGTACTTTGTTTCCAACTTGCGATGAGGTTGTCAATCTCACCGGTTTGCTTGAAACAAAGATTATGAGCGTATCGAGTGGAAAACAATATAGTATGCGAGTAAAGTAAACAGTGCGAGTAAAGTAAACAGGTGATAGCAATATGATGGAAGTAGGACCGGGATCCACAGTTCACTAGTGGTGTCTCTCCATAAGATAAATAACACATGCTGGGTAAACAAATTACAGTTGGGCAATTGATAGAATAAAGATAAACGTGATATGTCAAGAAGATCACTATGAGATTTACTCTGGGCATTACAACAAAATACATAGACCGCCATCCAACTGCATCTATGACTAATAATCCACTCCCGGGGATATCAATCCGAACACCCCATGAGTATTAAGTTGCGAACAACAGATAATTGCATTAAGCAAAGTGTGTAATGTAAACAAAGCATATGCCCTTGAGCATATGAATGTTGTTTTCTCCCTAGTAGCAACAGCACATCTACTACCTTAGAGGTTTCTGTCACTCCCCCAGATTAAATAGAGGCATGAACCCACTATCGAGCATAAATACCCCCTCTTGGAGTCACTAGCAACTACTCGGCCAAGATAGCTACTAACAACGGAGAGCGTGCAAGATCATAAACAACATAGAGATAACAAAAGATAATATTTAGTACAGCAACTTAATCATAAACACCAATATTCATCGGATCCCAACAAACCAAACATGTAGAATTACATAACGGTGATCTCAATCATGTAGGGCAGCTCATGAGATCTAAACATGAAGCACATGGTGGAGAAGACAACCATCTAGCTACTGCTATGGACCCATAGTCCAAGGTAGACTACTCACTCATTGCTCCGGAGGCAAGCATGGCGATGAAGAAGACCTCCGGTGGCGATTCCCCTCTCCGGCAGGGTGCCGGGAAGAGCTTCTGGACCCTCCCGATCTTCGGGTCGACGGCGGCGGCGGATCGCGATGTGTTCTGGAAAATTGATCGGGTACTTAGGTTTTTTCCGTTGGGGGGTCTTTATAGGCGAAGGGGCGATGTCAGAGGAGGAGCCAGGCGCCCTCACATGGCGCCCGCGCGGCCAGGGGCCTAGCCGCACCACCCCTACATGTGGGGCCCTGGTGGCCCCCCTCCTACTCTCCTTCGGATCTCTAGAAGCTTCCGGGTAAAATAAGACTTCAGGAACTTGTTTCGTCCAATTCCGAGAATATTTCCTGTGTATCACTCTGAAACACAAAAACAGCAGAAAACAGGAAACTGGCACTATGGCAACTCGTTAATAGGTTAGTTCCGGAAAATGCATAAAAGTGCCACTAAGTGTAACGAAACAATAGGCAAATGGTGTAAAAACAAGCATGGAGCATCAAAAATTATAGATACGTTGGAGACGTATCAGTGATCCTCTTGACATATCACGTTGTCTTTATTCTATCAATTGTCCAACTGTAATTTGTTTACCCAGCATGTGTTATTTTATCTTATGGAGAGATACCACTAGTGAACTGTGGACCCCGGTCCTATTTCCTTTATATTGCTTTCACCTGTTTACTTTACTCGCACTGTTTAATTTACTCGCATACTACTACTGTTTTCCACTCGATACGCTCATACCCTTTGTTTCAAGCAAACCGGTGAGATTGACAACCTCATCGTAAGTTGGGAACAAAGTATTTGATTGTGTTGTGTGCAGGTTCCACGTTGCTACTAGTTGAAGACGCGCTAACAAGTTATCGTTAACGGCGCCCTTGCTGGAGTGTCACTAGGCTAGCAAGCATCACCTTCTGGAGTATTGGCTTTTTCCTACTGGATTGACTACCTTGGTTTCATAACTGAGGGAAAACTTGCTGCTATATTCATCAAACCTTCTCTTGGGGTTTCCAACTGGCCGGTCATTTACATTATCAACTACACGCCAGCAAAACATCACAAGTTTTCTGGTACCGTTAACGAGGACTGGAGAAGAAGAATCTCCCACATCAAGACCGCGCCATCAATGCCTCCCCCCAACACTGGGGCTACCTCTTCCACGCCTACTGCTGCTGCGGACCCTGAGGCTGAGGTGGCGTAGACTTAGCCCACCCTTTGTAATCTTAGTTTTTTCTGATGTAGTGAACTTTTAGTCACATTGAGCCCGAGAACTAGTCAGAGGACTTGTGCTTTTTTGTAAATATTCCTCCTTTGTGAAATGTCGTGTTTAGTTTCTGAGATGCTCTTTTTTCCTTTCTTTTGGCTTCCAGCCTATGCATGCTGGTGGGTCACCAGGTCGCGATCGGGCTTCATCTCCTGTCAATATTTTCGACTCCGGAGCTTCCTGGCCTCCTCATCCTTCTTGTCGATGTACTGAGTATTCATTGAGGATTTCGGACCTTGAAGGTCGTTTATCCTTGATGAAGCGCCAGGCACAGATGGCTATCAACAAGGCCAGCAAATCTTGCGGCTTTATGAAACAGATATCCAAACTCGAGGATAAAGTGTCGGGTCTAACGGCCCAAATTGTGCATCTTGAAGAATGCGACTCTTTTCTTGTTGGTATTGTTGAATCTGTCTATGAGATGTTGTGATGTATGGTTCCTTGCAACCTTCCTCTTTCCCCTTTTACTCCATTATTGGTGGCTAATGACTTCTCATTGTCGCAGGCACTTGCTTGGACTTCGTTGGTGAGACACGTCGGGTTTCTGAACGAATTGCGGCTCTCGAGAAATCATCAGAGGGAGTCACAAGTTTGTGGTCTGATCCCCAGCGCTGCCGTGCTATTGTGCTGCTTCAAGATCGTGCTCAGCACATTGGAGAAGCTGTTGACGGTTGTCGAAGATCCTTGACTACCATGTACTCCGTGATGCTCCCTCGCAATCCTCTTCCTGGAAGCTTTCCACAGCTACTCGATGCTTTTAGATCTAGTCAGCGAATTCATTGACTGATAGAGCTCAACTTAGTGGCTGGTGCCAATTTTGCTCTTGGTTGGATACGTAAGTGGCATCCAAGGCTTAATTGTAGTTCCGTGTCACTAGGTTTGCCTCCAGGGGGAGCTATGTTGTGAGTCCATATGGATGCTACTCTTCGGCCAGCAAGGAGGCTCATAGCTAGGTTACTTCAAGAGGATGCCGCGTTTTTCCGCGAGCATCATTATTTAGATCCTTTGGGCGTAGATGATTCTGATCAGCCACTGCTATGACTTTTGTATGTTTTTGTGTGCAGAACGCGAGAGTTTTTGTTTTCTAACTCCTTTTGTCAGAATTTATTCTCAGAGCGTTTTATTTTAGTGTGTTTGCCGCAATTTCTGTTTAAAGACACGTAAACTCGAATAAGAGGAACTTTGTCTTTATTTATGCTTATAATGTAAGATACATAGGGTTACCCAAGAGATCCGGCCAATGACCTATATTCTGGATCTAGAGGGCATTGCCCTGGAACACCTCGTGGCTTTTAAAGCCTTATTTTTCTACTCTATTTTTTACGTACTTTGTCGCCTATACCGTTGAGGTCTTCTCTTCTTCTCCTGTAGGCTTGTTTTGCTCTGATGACTGTACCCCCGGTTTTTTCACCTCCGGTTCTGCTGGGTGTGCTTCAGGTTGTTGTACGGTTCCTGTAGTCGAGCTTTTCGTCTTGTCTTTAGGTTCTTCGTAGTTCGCCATCATGCCGAAGTTTTGAGCCATCTTGTGGAACTCCTTGTCGCATTGATCTGAGAGTTCGAAGCTTCCTTTGACTGTGATGATTCCTTTGGGCCCTGACATTTTGAGTACCAGGTACGTATAGTGAGGTACTGCCATGAATCACGAAAACGCGGGTCGCCTGAGGATCGCGTGATATTGTGATGGCCAGTCCATGACTTCGAAGTCGAGTTTCTCTCTTCTGTAGTTTTGCCGATTTCTGAAGCAAACGTTGAGTGTATTCGACCCAGTGGATAGTTAGCGCTTCCTGGGACTATTCCGTGGAAGGAACTATCAGTTGGTTTTAGGAACTCCAATTAGATGTGCATTGCTCGTAGAGTCTTTGCATATATAAGATTTATGCCACTTCCTGCATCCATGAATACTCTGTCGACATCGTAAGTCCCAATTTGGGCTTTGAGTACCAAAGGCGCGTTTCCTGGCCGAGGTACTGTTATTGGGTGATCATCTCTGCTGAATTCTATGGGTTGCTCTGACCAGTGTAAATATTCTGTTGTTGCTGGAGGCGAAGTCACAGCTAGGTTAACTTGGCGAGTTATGCTCTTTTCCTCTTTGTTCGACTTTGGCACAGGCTGTATCATTGCTGTGATGTGCCCTTTAGATGGAACATATCCTCTGTCGTCATCGCGTCCCTGGTTCGGCTGGTCTTGATTTTGAGGAACTCCATTGTTTCCTTGCTGGTTTGCAGGCGCATTGCTTGTGTTTCCTTCGTATCCCTACCGTTTTGCTTTGGCTTGCTTGTTTAGTTCTGCTTCCTGTAGTTTCAAAAATGTCATGCAATCTTTCATTGCGTGCTTGGATACTCATTTCCCATCAACAAACGCGGAGTGTATATGATATGGTCCGTTTAGCATATCTTCAGGTGATGGGTTGTACTCTCTGGATTCTCTTGTCTGAAACTTTTTGTAGTCTTCTTTTTCGTAGCTGCGATATCTTGAGCTTTTACGGTCGTTCCCTTGGTAGCTATTATCCTTGTACCCTGCGGCTACTTGGCTGTGAGAGCCATAGTTATCGTGATTGCGGGATCTCCTCCTTTGGCCTCCATATCTGTTTCCTCTATCATCCTCTAGCGATCGTGTTCGTTTGTTGTTGCACGCATCTTCTCCATCTGCAAATCTGTTTGCTATATCCATTAAATCTGATACTATTTTTGGCTTGATTTTGCCCATCTCTTCGACTAGGTCTCCTCGCCTTAACCCGACTATGAATGCGTCTATTGCTCTTACGTCTGATACTTCGACTGCTGAATTTTTGATGATGCTCCATCTTTGGATATACGCCCTTAATGTCTCACCGTGTTGCTGTACGCAGGCTTTGACTTCTTCTATGGATGCTGGCCGCTTATATGTCGACTTGAAGTTACTCGTGAATTGCTTTGTGAGCTCTTCCCAGCTTCCAATTGTTACTTTTTCTAATTTGCTCAACCATGACCTTGCCGCGCCGGTGAGGTGTAATTGCAAACTTTGCATAACTGTTTCCTTGGTTCCTCCCAATATTTTTACTGCTTGCAGATAATCCGAGAGCCATGACTGTGGCTCCTGGGATCCATCATATTTTTGCTGATCATGAGGTAGTTTGAAACCTTTGGGTACTGGTGTGGTGTGAACCCTGTGGATAAAGCATGACTCCCCCATCTCCTTTTCGTCGTCTTCGTAGTCGTACATCTTGTTTGGAGATCTGGATCTTCGGGTTCCTTCGTACTTTGGGCTTTTGTGTCGCCTTGGTGATGGTGTTCTAGATCGTCTACTGCCGCTTCTGTGCCGAGGACTATTGTGACAGCGTGGTGATCTTGGCTTGTGGTTTCCTTTGTTGCGATATGCCTCCTCCTCTTTTGCTGATAATTTGTTGCCTATCATCTTCAACCCATTTAGTGCTGCTCGGTGCATATGTTCGGGTCTCCTGGATTTGGTCGTGTTGTATGTAAGTATGCTTGGGCTACCACCAATTCTGCTTCAGGAGTTTTTGGTATAATGTTTCCTTGCTCGTCGACTGATAGGAAACACGAGTCGAGGTTTTTGGAGATGCTTTGCCTTTCTGAGTACTCGAGGTTTTCAAACCTTGATCCATGTTGACGATGCCTTTTGTTTGTGTATGACGCGTCACTACGTGCTCTGCGAGCAGCGTCGCTTGCTGCAATGGCTGAGTCTTTCCTCTTCTGTATTTCAATCCTCTCCTTTGCTAGTTGCTTCGCCTGCTGCCTTAGGGCGTAGTGGTACCCCAAAAGCATATTTTTGCTGGAGTTTGTTGGTATTGGCATGCCATGCTCCATGGCTGTCTTAAATTTTCTCCACTCGTCGACTGATAGTCGAACTTTCTCCCTAGTTGTTAGGGAGTCTGCAATTTCTCCTTCTGCTAAATGATTCTCTCCTCTGTTTATATTTGCTGGATTGAGCACTGGATTGTTGTTTTCGTCGAGTTCTTCTGAGTTGTCTCCTGTGATGGCGAGTACCTGGTATCGATTGTCGAGTTTGCTGTTGGAACTTGAGAAGATCGAATTGTCATCTTCAGAAAGCTCTAACCCTGTCTTCTAGGTGTCTGTCGATTTGTCTGAGGTATCGTCGTGGCAGATCGTGAGATCTTCGAGTTGAACTTCTAAGTCAAAATTCTCCATGGTTTCGTCGCCTCCTGCGATTTTTCTTTCTTCTATTTCTGCTAAGCTGTCCGGCAAGTTTACCTCGCTAGAAGAGCCTTCTGATGATTCTAACATTGCTACTGTCTTGGGTTCACTTGCCGACGGACCCGGTTTCGCCGGATCTGAAAGGCGAATCGAACCTAGTGATCCGACGTGAAAGTTTAGACTTCCGATCGTCAAATCCATATCTTGATCGATGCTCTCGAATACTTGCGTGAAACTTGACTGGTGAGGTTGAAAATCGACGGTTCCGAAGGGTATTTGGATTTCGTCGACTTTCGGATTGTTGTTGGCTAAAAGCAAAAAAGCCGTCGAATTCATGATTCCAACACCCAAGCTCCCCACGGTCGGCGCCAATTGACGAGGGTTAACTCGACAAATGTCCTAGATGAAGGACTTAAGATCGGGGAGATAGGGCGTCGGATGAACTCGAAGGTAAAATCAGTCAAACAAGGTGTGTATCGAAAGTAAACATGGGTGTAGAACCTGGCTTGCTTTCAATCTGTCCCTCACCGTCCTCTCCTGGCCCCTATATATAGATGGCCAGGTCTCGAGGATCGGGAGGGATCCGACACAGATTACAATATCGACATACGACATAAACTCGTATTTCGACTAATATTACAACTGGGCCTAGCTTAACGGGCCTCAGGGGTACTCAACTGACGGGCTCTATTATCTATACCCTTGTCACTTTAGTGACACAAAGATCTGCAGCCTATATGGTGTTTTTTTTAACATAGCTATATGGAGTTTGGATCGATTGCTATGACAGAAGGAATGTTGGTTTCGAATTTCAGGATTGAATTGAGACTTTCGACTCACCCTGAGGTTGTAAGTAGCACAATTTAGTTCAACTTGTTGTTATGTTCCATCCATCTTGTTTGGTGGTATGGTGCAATAACGAAGACTAGAGTGGTCATGGACTCATGGGTGTGGCTGCCGAGGGGCATTGTATCTCCCTCTGTTCAGCTACCAATGAGTTTTTCATCTGAGTTACTCCCATGGATTGACAACATAAGTGCATTTAGTACTTTTGATGCTTAAACAAAATGCAAGCATTATATATTATTCTTCCAAGTTTGCTCGAACAGTTCCTATTAGCCCAACATAGACACACACTTATGTTAGTATTGAGAGGGAGAAGACAAACATAGAAACAAACACCATGCACGATGAAATTTTGAGGAGGTCGGGTCGTCGATTAGTTCCGCGACACTTCCGTCGAATCACTGCCACTCGTGATGTTGATCAACAGATCCCCACGTCCGATAAGCCTACCTCGATTAAATACAACCAAAAATTGTCTAGCGTGGCCTAAAAAGGTCAAGAAACATCCTTAAACTTTTGTTAGGGACGATAATTAGACTTAACTAAATGTTTGAGGACAGATTTAGACCAAAAAAGAGTTGAGGGACCAAAATTCCACTTGAGCAACACTTGAGGGACCAAAAGTGCACTTTACCCTTAGAAAAATCTACTGAGAACTATGATACTGCATAATATATGATATGTTGTGTCTAATGATGTTGATTTAGCATTGCCGATGTTGATAGATTATTTTTAAACTTGGTCAATGTTTACATCATTTGACTTCTAAAAAAATATACGCCTTCTGTTACGGAATGGAGGGAGTACGATTTATCTAAGACTTTTAATTCTTATGCTAGTTTAGAGTTTTAGGATGTTGGGGGTTGGATCTGATTTAGCACCACCGCCTCAACCGTTGGAGGTATCAGATCCGAACTTGGAGGAGTAACGGGGTTCTCCCCGATTGTCGATCACCCAAAACATCTAACCAACGGACCGTTCGAGAAGTCGTAAGCAAAAAAATAACGCATGAATTCTCTTCTTGTTCCAGGTTTTGCCATTCCAGTTCTTCCATTGCAACAGGTTCTCCAATTACACCGAGGGGTGGTAAGGTTCATAGTGGAAGATTCCAATGCATAGTTGCAATTTCTTGTTCCGGGGGTTATCTTCTCTGTTGTGTTGTTACTTTTTTTCCTATGGCTTTGCATTCTGTACAAGTCTTGTATGGTTGGTATTAATTTGATGACGGTAATATGTAGTTATTATAACGAAGCTAAGATAACAAAACATGTAGTAATAGGTAAATGCAACGAATGCTCATTTTCTCCATGATATACGATAACTTTATTCTCAACACATAAAGTTTGATGCCAAATTATAGGGGAACATCCACATAACTCTCTATATTTTTTTAGTTGAAGAAATAAAGGGCGTGAAAAAGATCCGTTGACATTTTTGTTGACTCTCTATATTGTTTGCTTCATTATTGACATTTTTGTTGATCATGTAACAGAGAGGGGAAGCGGGTCGTAAAATACTTGTCATCCGAGATTCCGAGATCGAGTGGAAATGCTTGCGATCTTATCCAATGCACACTGATGAAAAGAAAATGAAATAACCTTGATATAAATTGTGCAAAGAACCAAGCATACTTTCGGAGCAAGTCACCTCATCAAAGAATAATACCCGAATTAGCACGAACACGCACACATGTTTACGAAGAGATGCTCGATCTCCAAATTTGCTCTCCAATGATGCCACGTTCGGCAACTTTTGCCAGAGCGATATATTCCCTCCATGGAGTACCATGGACGCAAAGCTCCAACCTACGTAGACGTACGAGCCATATATATCCGTTTATACGTGGATCCACTACGTACCGCACGTAAATTCGGACTAGACTAGAGTACGTATGATCTGTACGGCAACGCAAAGCCAGGCAAACGAGGAAGAAGGATTAGCGCGATGAGGAATGCGAACATGGGTTAGGCCGGATAAAGGTGGCGCATGCCGCGGCTGTAAAGGGTGCGGGCGATGCTGACATTTTGGTTGGTCACGTGACAAAATTAATGGCGACTGGTAAAGGCGGCAGGGGTTAAAAAAAGAGCGTAATTAATTAAAGGCGTACGCGTATGTGCGTGCCAGCGCGCCACCGAGCGCAGGGGGTGGCGTGTTGCTTCCGCAGCACTCTACCACATTCCGGTCATAAATCGCCCTACGGCTACGGCGTTCATGCATGATGATGAGCAGTAAAAGGGCAAGTACTGTGACGCTACTCTTTCGTGCTGGCGCGGTGATACCGGCACGCACAGTAGCGGTCTCGGCATGGGAGCGGCAGCGAGAGCTTGGCGTGTTGCAGGTAAAACGAGCGAGGGAGCACGAGCCAAGATTGTCAATATTCATCATTCAGAAGAGAGCCCGGCGTCCCGATGTGGATAAGATCAAGGCTGCCAGCCATCGGGTAGTGCATCTGCACGGAAGGAGCTTTTCACCACATGCGTCAATCGTTGTTCTCTCACGTAGGAGTACCAATACCAAGCTAGGTACATGGTGGTGGTGGCACAGATCGGAAAGTGTTTAAGCGAGGAGTACAACTTAGGTGTGAGACAGAGGCTGAAATGCTGGTAGTTGTGCTAGTATTTGACAAGTCCGCTCAGCTGGATCTGTAGGCTGTAGCTGGAGTACGAAGAGAAGACTGATGATCAGCTTGCTTATTTAGTGCATGCCTTATCGTAACAAACCATTGGTACGGTGCTGCTGGTATGTATGAGGAGACACCAAATTAAGCGCGAGACCCCATGGACGACCAACACTTGACAGTACCGATTCAACTGCCATCGCCCGATCGATGACACCCTCCCCTCGCCCGGGGCCGTGCTCTCACTCACTCTGCGTATCTGTATCGCTGTAGCGGGCGAATGGCGATCGCACCAAGATGAAGATAGAAACCACCCCGGTGCCGGTGGTAGTATAGTATTGGGCAGACAGTGCAACTTATCCGTGATGCCACAGGAGCGCCAGCGCCGCTCGATCGGCTCAGGGAAAGCTGCCTCTCGCTGGCGTGGCGGGCCCGACAGCTCGGCGGTGACCTGGACCGCAGCGCCGCGTGACGCGTCGTCATGGGGCGTATAAATACGCGCGCGTAGCGTAGGGCGTATTTATGCCAACCTTTTCTCCGTGTACGCGCTCCTGCATCGGTTGCCGGCCCTTGCCTTCCCGTGACGGGGACAACTCAGTTTTACCATTATGTCCCGGTGAAAGTTTTTTTTCTTTTGCAGGGAAAATAGTGAGCTTTATTCATCATCTAAAAAAGAGCCCGATCTATCAGCCTGAAGACTGATGACCAGAAAATCTGGGGTACAATCGAGCCAGCTGCTCGTCACCAAGAGAGTGCTCGCATGCTTTGCACAAAGGTGGGCCGAATTGTTTGCTGATCTCAAAACATGCTGAATAATAAAAGAAGTAAAACAAGTAACTAGCTCTCCGGTCTTTCCTTTTGTTCTGCATACTTACGCGCAAGGTGGGATACGTGGACTGTACACTACACTGTGGGTTACTGTATGTGCCACGTACGAAACCTTCCGTGTATCCGCAGAAGTAACTCGGACGCGATACGTGGCACTTATATACTAAAATATAATATTAGCATAATTCGAATCATCATAAATCATACTTTCATATTATATGAATTCAGTATTATGAATGTTAATATCTTTTGCTACATATTTAATCAAACTTTTAAAAAAATTAACTTTAACTATTGCCAAAACGCAGGGTATTAAAAAACGGAGGGAGTACATCGTGCAAAGGCAGGAAGCGGCACTGTACATGTATACACTTATTATTGATGAGGACAGTACCTTCACTTTTCCGCCAGATATTTCGGTATTTGCCTCCTCCCCGTTGTACTGGTACTGTGGTAGGTACGAGCGGCGTTAATATCTGCAGGTTTCGTCACACAAAGTAACGAGTACGACGATTTTCTCTCAAGAACAATAACGAGTACGATTACGAATTTATATGTGTACAGTACGACTGTTCAGGGTTGCTGGATCGTCTGTAATTAGCAACTCTACCATGTACGCACAACAGCTGCGCATAATCATTCGTGTCATATATATATACTTTGTTGAATCGAAAGAGGCTCTGGCTTTAAATTGATAACCTAAACTAGTTGAGAGAATAATCGAATCATCCAAAGTCAAAAATAAAAGATGAAAAGAGAAGAAAGAAAAGAAGCGGCGGAGAAAATGGTTGGGTAGAGAGCAAGGTTGGGGAGGAGGAGGAGTAGTGGGTCAGCAATACTATTCTCCATCTGCACTTTAAAAAGCTAATCACACCCTACGCAAGACCTTTTAAATTTTAACTGGACCTGTGAGGTGTGCTGTGCTGTGAGTGAGGATGTGTTGGCTAGGCATCTTGGCCAGCTAGGATCCGAGCTTTCTCTCCTCAAAGGGAAAGACGAGAGGCTCTGTATACAGCAGTGCAGTCAAAGCTGGCATTTCTCATTCGCCATTATATTCCTTCCCATCTAGCCCATCCCCATTTTCCCAATTCAAACCGAGAAAACATTATAAAATACTCCGAGCGAGCGAGGTGGTAGATTTGGGCGAGAGGTAGGAGACGGACGGGATCCGTATAAATAACCTCCTCTATCTCTTCTGGCCTTCCTGCCTAGCCATTCCCCCCCCCCCCCCCCCCCCCCCCCGTCTCTCCGTCTCTCACCTTCCGGTCTCCGCCGTGTCCCTCCCCTGTACGTCCTTGTTTGGGATCGATCCGAGCTTAGTGAGGGTTGCGCCGATTGATGCGTGGAGAGCAATGGCGGTGTCATCGCCTTCTTCTGCTCCGGAGAAGAAGAGGAAGTGGCTCCACAGCAACAGGAAGGTCCGTACCGGTTCCCTGCTTGCCTTCTCTGCTCTCTGTCTCCATTGCTGAGTTGGGTACCATCCCGCCGGCCAGTTCTCGCCGCGCCTATTGCTCCTCTGTTCAGGAGCTGTTGCTCGTCTGCTCAAGAACTGTTCGGTCATGGGGTACGGCACGCCTGCCAAGAACATGGGCTCGAGATAAGTTGTTTGGTCGGGCGCCGTCCAAAACAATTTCTTTCAGTCATGAACCATTTGCTTCATTCGAGCATAGTGCGCCTTTTGTTTTCTTGCATTTTCCCCCAAGATCGAGCCACTTGATCTGAGCGCACTCTGTCTGCTTGCTCGTTTCCGTTGTTGTTTTGTCGCCCCAAAATTTAATTTTGCTCTCTTGAAGCATTTCTCTTTTTTATGGAAAGATCGATTTTTCCGGGCCCCAAATCTCATGTTGCTCTTTCTATTTGGGCAGGTGATCGACAGGTACCTTCGGGAGGCGCGGTCGATTCTCGCGGCGGCGCCTGAATCCGGCGGCGGGGACGCCGTGGCGGCGCTCGGCCTGGTAGACGCCGCGCTGGAGCTCTCCCCGCGGATGGAGGCCGCGCTGGAGCTGCGGGCGCGCGCGCTCCTCGCGCTGCGGCGGTACCGCGAGGTCGCGGAGATGCTCCGCGACTACATCCCCAGCTGCGGCAAATCCTGCTCCGGCGAGGACACCTCGTCCTCCTCCTCATCGTCCCTGTCCTCCTCGAGCTCCGGCGACCTCGGCACCATCTCCCGTGCCAAGCTCCTCTCGCCCGACCGCCATCGCTCCGACGCCGCCGAAACTGACACCGGCACCGCGCGGAACTTCCGCTGCTTCGACGTATCCGAGCTCAAGCGCCGCGTCCTCGCCGGCCTCTCCAAGAACCCCAGCACGGACACGCAGTGGAGGTACTTGGTCCTTGGCCAGGCTTGCTTTCACCTTGGCCTCATCGAGGACGCCATGGTGCTTCTCCAGACCGGCCGCCGCCTCGCCTCGGCGGCGTTCCGCCGCGAGAGCGTCTGCTGGTCGGAGGACAGCTTCTCATCTTCGGCCGCCGCGGCGGCCGTCGCCTCGGTACCATTGGGCAGGGCCTCCAACTCTGGGTCGGCGTTCATCATACCGGCCGTGGAGTCGGAGGCCGTGTCCCAGCTCCTCGCGCACGTCAAGCTCCTGCTGCGCCGCCGCACGGCCGCGATGGCGGCGCTCGACGCGGGCCTCCCAGCGGAGGCCGTCCGCCATTTCTCCAAGATACTCGAGGCGCGCCGCGGCGTGCTCCCACACACCTTCGCGGCCGCGTGCCTCGTCGGCCGAGCCTCTGCGTTCCAGGCCGGCGGCCGCCCAGCGGACGCCATCGCAGACTGCAACCGTGCGCTGGCACTGGACCCCGCGTACATCCCGGCGCTCCGCGCCCGAGCCGACCTCCTACAGTCCGTTGGGGCGCTCTCCGACTCCCTCCGTGACCTCGACCACCTCAAACTTCTGTACGACGCCGCGCTCCGCGACGGCAAGCTACCGGGACCAAGATGGCGGCCACAGGGCGGGGTGCGGTACCGCGAGATCGCCGGCGCCCACCGCAAGCTGATCGCCCGTATCCAGGGGCTCCGCGGCCGCGTCGCCATGGGCGAGGCGTGCAGCATCGACTACTACGCGTTGCTGGGCGTGCGGCGCGGGTGCACACGATCCGAGCTGGAGCGCGCGCACCTGCTCCTGTCGTTGAAGCTGAAGCCCGACCGCGCCGTGGTGTTCGGCGAGCGGCTGGAGCTGGTGGACGAGCATCGCGACCTGGAGGCGGTGCGCGACCAGGCCCGCATGTCCGCGCTGCTGCTGTACAGGATGCTGCAGAAGGGGTACTCGTTCCTAATGTCGGCCGTGATCGACGAGGAGGCTGCCGATCGGCAGCGGGCGAGGGAAGCCGCCGCTTCAGCTGTCGCTGCCGCGGCATTGTCCAAGCAACAGCCCGCAGCGCCGATCCTGCCGGAGAATCCTCCCAGGGAGATGGACAGGGTTCCGATCACAACCACCCGGACGGCGAAACCAAACGCGAAGGCTGCTGCGATCGCTGTTCCAAAATTGTCCAAGGCCGCGGTGGCCTCCCCGGCTCCGACGGCGTCGAGCGCGGCGCCGGTGTACCAAGGCGTGTTCTGCCGCGACCTGGCGGTGGTGGGAACCCTGCTGTCCCGCGGCGGGTTCGACCGGTCTCTCCCACCGGTGAAGTGCGAGGCGATGAGCTGCTGACAGTGACGCGGGCAGGTGCGATCTGATGCGAGGCGGACGGGCCATCGGGACGGACGGACGGACGGGGAACAGAAGATCCAGGAAGCTGGCGGGAAAAAGCAGAGGCGTTTGAATTATTGGACGACAAAGAACTCGCCATTGTACTTGTACAGTTTGTGAATTGGGGGGTTCGGAAGAAGAAAAACTTTGATGAAAAAAAGAGAGTATGCTGTGTAGTAGGATGTGGAGGGGAAATTTTGGTTGCATCTTCTTCAATTTGTATTGTTACAGTGCAATTAGTTCTCTCTTCCATTGCTCCTCGAGTATCATGATGCACTTAACAGCTTTTCATGTTGTACTTTCTCCTCATGATTCCGGCTTTTGCCATTTGCACTCTTCCCCATGGCCATGGATGGATACTTGACAGACCAGCGTATGTATGTGATTTTGAATTTCTATCTTTTTCTCCCACCCATCTCTATACTTGACAGACCAGAGTAGGCATCTTGGTGTCGCATCCGGCCAACGCGTTCAGTGCGTCAGTGCGTGGGTTTGCAATCTTAAAGCTCCCCGTAAATGATGCACAGTGACTGACGGATCGCTGTGGTGGCGGTGTGCCCAATATACACACTGGCCCCGCTGCAGCCTCTGCCCCGGCGGGCGAGCGGTCCAGCTCCTGCCATTGCCCGACCTCAGCTCTCTGAGCGATGCGATCTAGCGGGTAGATCACCATCTCGTCTCATCTCTCTTGCCTCGCTTTGCTGCCTGCCAGTGCCAAGCTTTTCCCTCCTCTTGCCCGTGTGGTCACTGAAAGCGAAGGCTGATGATGCATCGGTAAGTGCATCCTCATCACGAGAAAGAAGAAAAATATCTCAGCCTCCAGTGTCAAACAGCGACCCAAAATTACAGGAGTTAATAAATTTAAAGATTTTCACTCAAATTTGTAGATATTTTACATAGTTTGAACGTAATTTAACAAAAAAAAACTACATCGTGTGGGGGCGGCGGTAGTGGAACCACTTGTACTGCTGGACCAGCGTCGCCTCCTCGTACTCTTCCTCCTTGATGCGGTGGCTCGGCCCGGCTCTGCTGCTCATGCCTTTGCCACCATTAGGGCGAAGAATCAGCCAGTGTCGCGCATAGAATGCTCGACGCCGATGGTAAGAGAAGTCTAGGATCACCTTCAGATAACCAGGGTTATCCTTGGGGTCGGTGGTGGCACATAGTTGCTGTTGGCGCCTTGCTGCAGCCGCTGGCATAGGCTCTTCATCAACCTGCTCCTCCTTTGCACGACGGAGGTAGAGCCTCCCGCGGGGTTGTTGCGTCACAGGATCGCCAATCACAATGCCAGATCTACGCGCCACTGGGTGCTTCCTGGGCGGCATCGCTGACTCCTCCTTGACCTTGCGCTTCGAAACATTGTAGGAAGTAGCTGCCTGCGATGAGGTGGCCACCGGCGAGGAGGAAGCCGATTGGAGCGCGACGACGATGACCTAGAAGACGATGATAGAGAGGACGTCCTCGACATGCGGTAGCATCTCTCGATGTGGTCTAGCATATTCTGGTGTGTGCGGTCCGGCACGCCCCAGAATTGGTCCCGCTCCGTGATACGTCTCTAACGTATCTATAATTTTTGATGCTCCATGCTTGTTTTTACACCATTTGCTTAGTGTTTCGTTACACTTCGTGGCGTTTTTATGCATTTTCCGGAACTAACCTATTAACGAGATGCCACAGTGCCAGTTCCCTGTTTTATGCTGTTTTTGTGTTTCAGAAAAGTTACACAGGAAATATTCTCGGAATTGGACGAAACAAAAGCCAAACATCCAGAAATTCACCGAAGCTTCCAGAGAACCGAAGAGGAGACGGAGTGGAGCCACGAGGGGCCCACACAACAGGGCGGCGCGGCCCAGGGCTAGGCCGCGCCCCCTATGTGTGTGGACGCCTCGGTCCACTTCTGACGATGCCCCTTCGCCTATAAAGACCCCCCGACGGGAAAAACCTAAACACCCGATCACTTTTCCAAAATACATCGCGATCCGCCGCCGTCGTCGACCCGAGATCGGGAGGGTCCAGAAGCTCTTCCCGGCACCCTGCCGGAGAGGGGAATCGCCACCGGAGGTCTTCTTCATCGCCATGCTTACCTCCGGCGCGATGAGTGAGTAGTCTACCTTGGACTATGGGTCCATAGCAGTAGCTAGTTGGTTATCTTCTCCACCATGTGGTTCATGTTTAGATCTCGTGAGCTGCCTTACATGATCGAGATCACCATTATGTAATTCTACATATTGTGTTTGTTGGGATCCGATGAATATTGGTGTTATGATTGAGTTGATGTGCTGAATATTATCTTATGTTATCTCTATGTTGTTTATGATCTTGCATGCTCTCCGTTGTTAGTAGCTATCTTGGCCGAGTAGATACTAGCGACTCCAAGAGGCGGTACTTATGCTCGATAGTTGGGTTCATGCCTCTATTTAATCTTGGGGAGTGACAGAAACCTCTAAGGTTGTAGATGTGCTGTTGCCACTAGGGAGAAAACAACATTCATATGCTCAAGGGCATATGCTTTGTTTACATTACACACTTTGCTTAATGCAGTTATCTGTTGTTCGCAACTTAATACTTGTGGAGTTCTCGGATTGATTCGCCACAAGTGGATTATTAGTCATAGATGCAGTTGGATGGCGGTCTATGTATCTTGTTGTAATGCCCAGAGTAAATCTCATACTGATCCTCTCGATATATGCACGTTGTCTTTATTCTATCAATTGCCAAACTGTAATTTGTTTACCCAGCATGTGTTATTTTATCTTATGGAGAGACACCACTAGTGAACTGTGGACCCCGGTCGTATTTCCATTATATTGCTATCACCTGTTTACTTTACTCGCACTGTTTACTTTACTCGCATACTACTATTGTTTTCTACTCGATACGCTCATACCCTTTGTTTCAAGCAAACCGGTGAGATTGACAACCTCATCGTAAGTTGGGAACAAAGTATTTGGTTGTGTTGTGTGCAGGTTTCGCGTTGTAGCTGGTAAAGCAAAGCTTGGACGAGGCGCCCTATAAATTGTCCGGAGCTGTCGCGAAGCTAGCGAATATCACCTTCTTGAGTTTGACTTTTTCCTACTGGATTGATAACCTTGGTTTCTTACTGAGGGAAAAGCTTGTTGCTATATTCATCAAACCTTCTCTTGGGGTTTGCCAACTGGCCGGTTATTTACTGCGCCATCAATAGCAATCAAGACATTTTCTGGCGCCGTTGCCGGGGAAAAAGAAGACTTCTGCAAGGGGAGTTTCGCACGCACATCCTTTACTTTATTTTAAGTTTTGCTTTTACTTTATTTTTACTTGCATCGTTTTATCAAAAACACAAAAAAATTTAGTTTCCTTTATAGTTGTTTTTACTTGTCTGCTTTTAGCTTTGCTAGAATGGCTACTCAAGAGAACACCAAGTTGTGTGATTTTACTAGCACTAATAATAGTGATTTTATCTGCACTCCTATTGCGCCACCTGCTCCTGCTGCTGATTTTTATGAGATTAAGCCTGCTTTGTTGAACCTTGTTATGAAAGAGCAATTTTCTGGTGCTAGTACTGATGATGCTGTAGCTCATCTCAATAATTTTGTTGAGCTATGTGAGATGCAGAAATATAAGGATGTAGAAAGTGATATTATTAAGCTTAAGTTGTTTCCTTTTTCTTTGAGAGGAAAAGCTAAGGATTTGTTGCTATCTTTGCCTAAAAATAGTATTGATTCATGGGCTAAGTGTAAGGATGCTTTTATTGGTAGATACTATCCTCCTGCTAAGATTATAGCTTTGCGTAGCAATATTATGAAGTTTAGTCAGTTTGATAATGAACATGTTGCTCAAGCTTGGGAAAGAATGAAATATATGATAAAGAATTGTCCCACTCATGGACTGACTACTTGGATGATTGTCCAAACTTTTTATGCAGGACTGAATTTTTCTTCAAGGAACCTATTGGATTTAGCTACTACAGACACTTTTATGTCCCTTATCTTGGGCACCGCAATGAAGCTTCTCGACAATATGATGGTAAATTACTCTGAATGGCACACCGAGGGAGCTCCACAAGGTAAGAAGGTAAATTCTGTTGAGGAAACCTCTTCCTTGAGTGATAAGATTGATGCTATTATGCTTATGCTTTCTAATGATAGAACTCATGTAGGTCTTAATAATGTTCATTTAGCCTCTTTGGTTGCTCAAGAAGAGCATGTTGATGTAAACTTCATTAGAAATAATAATTTCAACAACAGTGCTTATAGGAACAATTTTGCTAGTAACAATTATAGGCCGTATCCTTCTACCAATGGTAATGGTTATGGTAACTCTTATGGTAATTCCTCCAACAACACTAGGGCCGCGCCCTCCGAGCTTGAGGTAATGCTCAAGGACTTCATCGGTAAGCAAAATGCTTTTAATAAGTTTGTTGAGGAAAAATTAGGCAAAATTGATATTATTGCTTCTAAAGTTGATAGCCTTGCTCATGATGTTGAACTTCTAAAATTAAAAGTGTTGCCTAATGATGTGAAAGAGAATAATCCTTTTGCCACTGCTAATGCTATCCAAGTTAGAATTGATGAAAATGTTAGGATGCTAGCAGAATTGCATGCCAGGTGGGAAAGAGAAGATGAGATGGCTAGAAATATGAAGGTATGTACCATTACTACCTCTAATGATGTTGTTCCAAATGCTAGCAATCCTCTTACTTCGATTGGTGTAGAGAAAACTCCTACACCTAGTGTTAAAAAGGCTAAAACAGCAAAAACTTTTTCTCAAAAGAGTGCTGAAATTTTTTGGAGTGTAGGTTATGATAGCTCTATTTCCTTTACACCCTGTTTGGATGCACAGAATTGAACTGGGAAACCAGAATTCTGGAATTCGGGCCCGAATTCCGCCGTTTGGATGTACCACGGAATTCGGCCCAGAATTCGGATAGATTTCCAGCCCGAGTCCCGCATAGAATCGTTATGCACACCATCTTTCCGACCCCGTCGCCTCCCTATTCATCTGGAATTCGGTCGTACCGCTTCGTCTGTTTCCTCCACTTATCCTCTCGCTCGTGCTGGCGGCGGCGGCGGCCAGGAGCCTCGGTCCGGCCACCTCCGTCCACCATCCTCCTCCCACCTCTCCGAAATCCCGGCCTCTCCCCATTCCCGTCCTTCACGCGACCCCGCGCCTCTCCGCATCCCCTCCAGCCCTAACCCTAGCAGGCGGCGGGTGGTGTGGTGCTTGGCAGCGGTGGTCTGATGCTCAGCAGCGGTGGTTGTGGTGCTCGGCGGCGGAGGTTGTGGGCGCAGGCGGCCGGAGCTCTTCCCGGCCCTCCATATCGGAGCTCTTCCAATATGGCAGAGAGTTAATTCCGCCAGTGATGTACAATACCGAGGTACGGCTCCCGTCGATCTCAGCACATTCATCATACAGTCTGTAGGCATTCAGTTTCATACGTTGGAGATTATGACTGAAACTGAAATTCGTCCACCTTTGGTTCTTGCAGGACCGTGATTCGAACACTAAAAGGAACTGTTTATCATATCAGTACATGAGTATGGCGTGCTGCCCTGTTCAACAAATTTCCGCAAAATGAGCTCATTTGACATGTAAACTGGGCGTACATAGATGATTAAGCAAGCCCAGGTTTACGTTTTTTTCCTATGCCAACTAGTTGAAATGGTTTGTGGCATGTTTGTGTATTCCAAGAATTCAGTTATGACAGTAAAATGTGCTCGGGTGAATGCATGTAAACCAGGTTGCTTGTACTAGTTGAAGACTGTACTGTACATACTAAACTTCGTAGATGACTCTGTGTAGAATTACTAATGTAACATTGTGCCGGGCATGCTAAATTTAGTGTACAACTGTGTCTTGATAGTGTTCGCTGATGAGGTTAATGACAAATATGTAAATCAAGTCCTGATAAGTGTGTTCTTGTCATCTTATTCAGATTATTTTAAAGTTTTTATGTGTGGCAAAAAAATAGTAATATACAAATATGACTATTCATATAACATAACTTTATATTGTACAAATTAAAAAAAATCCAATTCCATGGTTCCTGCATCCAAATGTGAATTGGAAATGGGTGCCACACTCTGATTCCAACAATAAATTTCAAGCCATCCAAACAGCTGAATTAGAATTGTAAGTCATTTCCTTTCCACCTTGGATTTGGAATTTCCACTCAATTCAATTCGAGAAATCAATTCTGCGCATCCAAACAAAGCGTTAATGATTTTGATGTTGATGGCTGCAATATATCTGAAGTTATTTTGTTCTTGCAAAAGCTTGCTTTGACTCCCAATGCTAGTTCTTTAAATGTTGCTTTTACTAAGCATATTACCAATGCTCTCATGAAAATTAGGGATGAAAAGTTGAAGCAAAAAGCTTCTATTCCCAAGAAGTTAGAAGATGGTTGGGAACCCATCATTGATATGCATGTTAATGGTTTTGATTGCCATGCTTTATGTGATCTAGGTGCTAGTATTTCTATTATGCCTAGAAAAATTTATGACATGCTTGATTTACCATCGCTTGAAAAGTGTTATTATGATGTTCCAATTGCTGATGTTGCTAAGAAGAAACTTTTGGGAAGGATTAATGATGTTCTTATTATGGTTAACAATAACCTTGTTCCCGTTGATTTTCTTGTCATGGATGTTGAATGCAATGCTTCATGTCCTATTATTTTTGGAAGACCCTTTCTTCGAACTGTAGGTGCCATCATTGATATGAGGGAAGGCACCATCAAATATCAATTCCCACTCAAGAAAGGTATGGAACACTTCCCTATGAAGAGAAAGAAATTGCTTTTTGACTATATTCTTAGAGCAAATTATGAGCTTGATGCTTCATCACTTGATATTACTTGATTCGCACTTTCTGCGCCTAGCTCAAAGGCGTTAAAGAAAATCACTCTTGGGAGATAACCCAATGTTTTTACTTTCAGTTCTTTTTCTTTTATTTGTGTCTTGGAAGTTATTACTATTGTAATAACCTCTCCTTATCATTTTTATTTCGTTTTTGTGCCAAGAGAAGCCTCTAATTTGAGTGAGGTAAGATTTAGGGATGTTGCTGTCCTGAAACAGATTTCGGTGCTGCACCATAAAAATTCGTGAACATTCTCAGAATATCTTTTGGACCTGCGATTTCTTGTGCATATGCCCCAGGTTATATCCAAACTTTCATTAGTTATACACTTTTTGATTTGAGCAACAGAAAACCCTCTAAAAATTCGACCTTTGTCAGCTGTTCTGTTTTGACAGATTTCTGCCATTATTTGTGTTTGCCACTTGACCGCTTTCTTTTTGAGTTCTTTTGATCACGGAACTTTTGGGGAAGTTGCTACAGTAGTATATGCTTTATATGTGGTGGTTTTGAGTTGAAACCTGAAGCAAAAAGGGTTGATTCATTGTTATGCTTACACTAATATTGCTAATAGAATAGTGTTTAGTTTTGTATGAAGGAAGTTTTCAAGTGTAGGGATTGGAGAATGATGAGATGAGTTGAAGAATGGACAATAGCTCAAGCTTGGGGATGCCCATGTCACCTCAAGAAATATCCAAGAGGTACAAGCGTCAAAGCTTGGGGATACCCCCGAGGCACCCCTTCTTCATCGGCAAAAATCAGGTCACCTTTCAACACACTATATTTTTATTGCTTCATGCATTATGCGTTTTTCTTGGAGCGTCAGTTGTTTTTAGTTTTCAGTTTTGTTTAGTTTTGTTTGCTGCAATAAATGGTTGGACCCCAACAAATTCCTTTTGGAGAAGTTGCCTTGCTTTTCATTTGCCAAGAACACTTCGTTTTTCACTCTTATCGTTTCAACGAGTGTTCTCTTTTTCTAGAACAGCGTTTAGCTTTTGTTTTTCGCCTTGATTTTTGTTCAGATCTTGTTATATCTTTTCATCAAGGTGTATTTTGACCTCTGGTCCATGTTGGTTTTCATCAAAAGAGTTGTTTCAAAAAAAAGTTTGAATGGTGTTGGAAAAGAGAAAAAGCTTTATGCAAAAAAGTGGTACAAAAAGGAGCTTGTGTAGACTGCAGCCTAGGCTTTTGCATGTCGTGCTTGATGTCTTTTTGATAGTATGCTTAGTGGTTTTGTTGTAGCATGACTTGTCTCAAATGACTGAGATAGCTTAATGAGCCTTTGAAAAAATCATGCGTTGTTTTAATTATTTGGAAGCATTATTTTGGTTTTCTCCTTTGATGCTTTATTTGGGTTGACTTGGTGCATGCTCACACATGTTTGACTCATACAAAGTCACCATAAGCCTCTATGATCATTTAGTTTTTGACTTTTGATGCCATCTTATGCTTCTTTTAATGTCGCTTTGTCGCTATGCATGATTATGACCGTTATTGCTCTCTTAGTTGGTCGCTCCCAGTCTTTTGCTAGCCCCCATTTTGTACTGAGTATGAGCTCTACTCGTGCATCCAACTCCTAAAAACCAAGTTGTTCCAATGTGTCCACCATACATGCCTATTAGCAATTTGCTATTCCAAAGTACATTCGACTTGCTTTTATCTATCCTTCAAATTAAACTCTTTTTGGTGTTATGCGAAAATTGGTCAGTAAAGCTCTCACGAACCTGATGGCACACTTTACTTTTCTCGTTTTAAAATTTTGACATTGTGACTCTCTTATGTTGAGTTGTTATGCTTGCAAGTTGTGAGTTGGAAATTAGCCCAGCCATACTGTCATGGGGCAAGCTTTCAACATTGCACTATCTTTCATTTGAGTTGATATCGTGATCTATTGTTTATGGATACTCACGATGTGAAATAAGTTGGGAATCTTGCGGGATCATGGAGTTTGTATATGTGTTAGAGAAATACCTGGGCCGCTAATCTAAGCCATGCATAATTCATGGTGGAAATTTACAGCATGCCCATAGTGAACATTCAACGACGCATCTCACAAAAAAAAAGCTATACCAATGGTAAATAAAAGAGATGCCGAGGTGTTCATTGTCTGTTTGTCCTGTCATTTTGATGTGGGCTTGTTCCATTTCATCGGGCACGGAGGTACCCCGTTGGCGGTTCTCGATGATACGTGTATACTTACAATGACAAGAGCTTGCTTGGGACTCTAAGTCAAGTAGCATGAGGTTTGGGTATTCGTACTTCACGGGACACGAGGGTTTCAACTTATGATTTGTCAAGCATATGCATCATAAGTGTATTCGCATTAACGTTAACCATTCAAGATGCTTATGATGGGGGCAATGAGAGCTCAAAGCTAGTAAGTACCATAATTTTTGAAGGTTTATAAAACTTGCAATCACTGCTTCCCTCCACAAAGGGCCTTTCTTTTACTTTTTATGTTGAGTCACCACCTTCTATCTTTATGCACCGTCTAAGAGAGCATAGTTGTCATTCTGAGTATAATGTGCATTGTCTCAAAGTTTTCATTGATTGATTCATGATGTTGGTTTCACTTGTTCTTAAATTACTTGTATCTTGTCGCCCTCTTAAACTTGAAGGTGTCCTATGCATTTATGTTTTGCTCTCTCATGAAGGATAAGCTAAAAACCATTTGTATGTTTTTCCATATGATTTGAACACACGTTTGACTTTCATTGTTTCATTTTCATGATCTTTCATTTGTGTTCTTTTTCATGTTATAACATGGTTGCTAAGTTTCTTCTATCAAGATTATGTCTTTTATGCCCATGTTTTAAGTTCTTTTGATCCCAGCGCACAACGCTTACATAGATGATCAAGATTGTGTAGGTGCATGTCACCTCAAAAATTATTTCTTTTGTTATCACTTACCTACTCGAGGACGAGCATGGGTTAAGCTTGGGGATGCTGATACGTCTCTAACGTATCTATAATTTTTGATGCTCCATGCTTGTTTTTACACCATTTGCTTAGTGCTTCGTTACACTTCGTGGCGTTTTTATGCATTTTCCGGAACTAACCTATTAACGAGATGCCACAGTGCCAGTTCCCTGTTTTCTGCTGTTTTTGTGTTTCAGAAAAGTTACACAGGAAATATTCTCGGAATTGGACGAAACAAAAGCCAAACATCCAGAAATTCACCGAAGCTTCCAGAGAACCGAAGAGGAGACGGAGTGGAGCCACGAGGGGCCTACACAACAGGGCGGAGCGGCCCAGGGCTAGGCGGCGCCCCTATGTGTGTGGCCACCTCGGTCCACTTCTGACGATGCCCCTTCGCCTATAAAGACCCCCCTGACGGGAAAAACCTAAACACCCGATTACTTTTCCAGAATGCATCGCGATCCGCCGCCATCGTCGACCCGAGATCAGGAGGGTCTAGAAGCTCTTCCCGGCACCCTGCCGGAGAGGGGAATCGCCACCGGAGGTCTTCTTCATCGCCATGCTTGACTCCGGCGCGATGAGTGAGTAGTCTACCTTGGACTATGAGTCCATAGCAGTAGCTAGTTGGTTGTCTTCTCCACCATGTGCTTCATGTTTAGATCTCGTGAGCTGCCTTACATGATCGAGATCACCGTTATGTAATTCTACATGTTGTGTTTGTTGGGATCCGATAAATATTGGTGTTATGATTGAGTTGATGTGCCGAATATTATCTTATGTTATCTCTATGTTGTTTATGATCTTGCATGCTCTCCGTTGTTAGTAGCTATCTTGGCCGAGTAGATACTAGCGACTCCAAGAGGGGGTATTTATGCTTGATAGTTAGGTTTATGTCTCTATTTAATCTGGGGGAGTGACAGAAACCTCTAAGGTTGTAGATGTTCTGTTGCCACTAGGGAGAAAACAACATTCATATGCTCAAGGGCATATGCTTTGTTTACATTACACACTTTGCTTAATGCAGTTATCTGTTGTTCGCAACTTAATAATTATGGAGTTCTCGGATTGATTCGCCAGAAGTGGATTATTAGTCATAGATGCAGTTGGATGTCGGTCTATGTATCTTGTTGTTATGCCCAGAGTAAATCTCATAGTGATCCTCTCGACATATGCACGTTGTCTTTATTCTATCAATTGCCCAACTGTAATTTGTTTACCCAGCATGTGTTATTTTATCTTATGGAGAGACACCACTAGTGAACTGTGGACCCCGGTCCTATTTCCATTATATTACTATCACCTGTTTACTTTACTCGTACTGTTTACTTTACTCGCATACTACTATTGTTTTCCACTCGATACGCTCATACCCTTTGTTTCAAGCAAACCGGTGAGATTGACACCCTCATCGTAAGTTGGGAACAAAGTATTTGGTTGTGTTGTGTGCAGGTTTCGCGTTGCAGCTGGCAAAGCAAAGCTTGGACGAGGCGCTCTATAAAATGTCTGGAGCTGTCGCGAAGCTAGCAAATATCACCTTCTTGAGTTTGGCTTTTTTCCTACTGGATTGATAACCTTGGTTTCTTACTGAGGGAAAATCTTGCTGCTATATTCATCAAACCTTCTCTTGGGGTTTCCCAACTGACCGGTTATTTACTGCGCCATCAATAGCAATCACTCCGCCTGGTTTTTATGCGGTGACGTGATGGTTCAGTTATCTTGTTGTGCCAGCTCAAATTCTCGTCCCTGTCAAAAAAAGGCGTCCAAGGCAAGGTGGTTTGTTGGATCCCACCACATGGAGGCGCGTTCCTCTGCCGCCAGGCTGAAGCCGTTTGGATAGCGTGGCGCCTTGGTCAACCGCGCCTTACCCCCTACCTTGGCGCCGTTGACCAAGGCTCCATGCTTTTTATGTTTTTTTATCTAGCAGCTGAGATAATTTGTTTTAAACATTTTTTGTCACTATTTTTCTTAGATCAATTTTTAGAATTCCTCTAATATTTATTCATATTTTTTTAAAAAAATATCCCCATTCAAAATGAAGAAATGGTGTTTCTTGCATCCTTGCATGCATGCTAGGGAAAAAATATATATGAATATATAGAATAAAGAGTAGCTAGACATAAGTGGTTTCGGTATGTTGGGCCATATTTTCACTTTAGATCATAGCTACACATAAATTAGATAAAGTCAGTTCAATCAAAGTTAAATAGAGTATCACAAAGTCAACTCGTCACACACATTGTCAACAACATCAATACAAGCAACTATCAAACACTCAAAGAATCAAGTGTTAAACAAGTGCTAAATAATAATCATGCCAAATGTAAGGTTTAAGAAGGTCCTTTGATAAGGGAGCACAGTTGTTATAAATTTTCCCAGAAAGGCATGCACATCTTATTTTCTAAATCCAAAGGTGTTCAAAAAGCAACTATCAAATATATATATAATAAAATTTGCAAAATAATTGGATACAAAATAAATAAATACTGGGTGAATTTTAAAAATTCAAAAATTGCTCTAAGAAAAAATAGTGACAAAAAATGTTGAAAACATATTATCTCAGTTGCTAGATTAAAAAAACATAGAGCCTTGGTCAACGGCGCTTATCTAGGGGTACGGAATCGTTGACGAAGGCGTCATGATATTTCGCTTAGAGCTCCGATGTGAGATATCAAGAAAATGGTTATTTTAGAAAATACATTCGCCAGCAGGTTATTTGGTGTTAAACTTAAGAGATTGGGGTTTTTTTTTGTCAAAATCGGCTCTGATCGGCACCGATTGTAAATCGATCCAGCCCTCACACGATCTGCGCCGTTGGTCGTCATCACCGGGTAGTAGGGATGGACAGGCAGATATGGTTAGTTTAAGCAAGTGCGCGTCACCTCGCCTCACGGCCGTGTCTCTCCATAAATTAGATAAAGTCAGTTCAATCAAAGTTAAATAGAGTATCACAAAGTCAACTCGTCACACACATTGTCAACAACGTCAATACAAGCAACTATCAAACACTCAAAAAATCAAGTGTTAAACAAGTGCTAAATAATAATCATGCCAAATGTAAGGTTTAAGAAGGTCCTTTGATTAGGGAGCACAGTTGTTATAAATTTTCCCCGAAAGGCATGCACATCTTATTTTCTAAATCCAAAGGTGTTCAAAAAGCAATTATCAAATACATGTAAAATAAAATTTGCAAAATAATTGGATACAAAATAAATAAATACTGGGTGAATTTTAAAAAATTAAAATTGCTGTAAGGAAAAATAGTGACAAAAAAAGTTGAAAACATATTATCTCAACTGCTAGATAAAAAAGTGGATCCTTGGTTAACGGCGCTAAGCTAGGGGGTTTGGAGTCGTTGACCAAAACGTCATGCTATTTCGCTTAGAGCTCCGGCGTGAGGCGTTAAGAAAAATGTTATTTAAAAAAATACATTCGCCAGCAGGTTATTCGATGTTAAACTTCAGAGATTAGGTTTTTTTGTTGTTGTCAAAATCGGATCTGATCGGCGCCGATTGTAAATCGATGGAGCCCTGACACGATCTGCGCCGTTGGTCATCATCACCGGGTAGTAGGGACGACAGGCAGACATGGTTAGCTTAAGCAAGTGAGCGTCACCTCGCGTCACGGCCGTGTCTCCCCATTGGATTCGCTGCCGCAGGAAAGCCCGGTTTGATTGATGGGGGCCGGGTGAGGCGAGGTGACGCACTGGCGCACGGGGTTCGCTAAACCTGGCATTGTTTACCCAAACCAACGAGCAAGTTGGAGCTAAACAACCGCCATGATTGGCTGATTGTAACGATCAAGTTGGAGCTTGGAGGCGATAGGACAGACGGTTGTGAACATCCACAAACTGCGCATACACGTATAGGTTAGGTGCTTTACCATGTGGCGTTCACGTGATTTGATCCACGGGGTCGGGAGGAGGAGCGTTGTGAATGATTAGGAGTGCTTGATTATTCCATGGCTGGGGGTTTAAGCTTCCTTTTTCTAGTGTACAATCCAAACCGCCCTGATCTGATCAGCCATGTGGCGAGACGATTGGCCGAACGCGCAGTGACGTAGGCGTCGCTGGCAGTGTCAGCTCGGGGTTACTGCTCTGCTCCATTTTATTACTGCTGGTTACGGCCTGTGCCGACCTGGTTAAAAAAATCAAGAACGTACTAGCTCGCGGGGTTGAGGCAGTACCACGGAGCACGTACTTGTGCGGGGAGGATTAAACTAGAACGGGCACGTTCCAGGTGATGCGGCGGTGACGTACGGCGTCGCCTCTGGGAGGCAGAGGAAGGAAATTGCACATTTTACCATGTTTAAGTTCTTGAGTTGTACAAATCACCACTTGGACATAGATATTCATGAAAAGATAATTGTTCACTTAAATATTACTCCCTCTGTACCGATATAATCGACGCGTATGATCGTTGCGGTTGTTGCTGTCCACCAAGTATGGATGCGTCAATTAAAACTGCACGGACGGAGTATGCATGTCCAAAACCAGTTTTATTAAACCCTGTAAGGGTTTGACAATAAATTTCATGCTTTTTGGATCAACAATTATTTTTCTAGTTAGGATTTGATAAGCGTGTCACAAGTATTTGATTTGTGAAACAATATACACTAACTTTTTAGTACCCATTGATCCTTCATATAAAGTTTCTCTCTTACATCGTCCTAGTGTGCATCCGCAAAAACCATATATAATGTTTGGATGAATAATCATTTCTATGTGTTTTGAAGGCTTATATATTTTGTAATATTAATTGAAGGGTTGACAGAAGGGTTCCACTTCCACCTGTAAGTTTTACTTTCAAACAAAGGTAAATAGTCGATTAAATGACCAAGTGGTGGAAAGCACAATAGATTAGATCAACATCTGGTGAAAAGCTACAGAAATTCCATCCAAATGGTAGTATATGCAACACATGGAGTAGGACATGGTGAAAGCTGCAATTTCCTCGGATGAGAAATATGAAATGAAACAAACCACCTCCTACTTTGCACCGTAAACTAAGCGCGAGAGATGAGCTCAAATCTGGAGTAGCTTTTCTGGACGTGACCCGATCTGATCAAGAGTTGCGTTCCCAACTTGCTCATGCGGCTGTGAGAGAGAGTGAGACTAGTTGGTCATTACTGCATCACTAGCTGATCGGAACGGGATCACGGGCAGGCTGATCGGGAAGGAAATTTTAGTCGTCTTTGTCGGATATTTCGGACGGTCGTGGCTCGTGACAAGCTGGTCAGGCCTGGGCGTGAGTACGTAATAAACGTGTGACGCGACGCGCTGGATCTGGCTCCGGCCTGAGGAGACGGATAGATCAGAAAGGAGTGGACGGCTGGTTGATGATTGCGTGATAATGTATAAATAAACAGCGGGAATTAGCTGTCCCGTGATCCATCCAAAATACCCGCAGGGGAATTCAAACTTAGGTCAAGAAAAATAGGTGGATGGCGCGCTGGGAAATCTTGTTGGGTTCGAAAATGCCATGTCAGAGGCATATATATATTGCGTCCTGCCAGCTGGGAAGTACAGGCGTGGGTCGGCGGCGAAGAATATCGCGTACGTACTTACGTACCGTTGCAGCACCGCCGGGCCGGCCCTAGAAAACGTGACGGACCGGTGTGATCTCGAGCCAACACTAGTAGGAAAATGGTCTTTAGTCCCGGTTGGTAAGGGCCTTTAGTCCCGGTTGTACCAACCGGGACTAACTAATCGGGACTAAAGGTCCTTCTCTTTAGTCTCGGTTGTGCTACAACCTGGGACTAAAGGTTCTTCACGTGGCTGTCCTAAGCGCTGCGGGCTGGAGAACCCTTTAGTCCCGGTTGGTAACACCAACCGGGACTAAAGGTCATTTTATCATTTTTTAATATTTTTTAAAAAAGTTTTAGATTATTTCGGATTTTCTTGAATTTTCCTATTTTCGGATTTTTTATTTGTTTGACAGTTTCTCCTCTAATCCCCTCTAATCTCTAATCATCACCCCTATTCTTCATGTCAAAGTATATACTCGTGGTCCCACTTCCCGGCCGGTCACCCATCCTCACACTGCTCCACACTCAGCACGCTTAACTTCTCCATTCCTTCTCTACTAGCTTCCAAGACTACGCTCGCGACTTCTTGATAATACTATGCTATGAATTGTATTAACCCTTAGACTTTGATAACATATAATTTTACTTTTTTGAATTCTAAATAATTTCAAAAATAAGCAACAATGAGTAAGTAATAATGAGCATCAATAAATTTCAAATAATCTTTATGCATAATTTAAATATTAATTTTAAAACTCAAAATATTCAAAAAAAAACAAAAAAAATTCAAAAACCTTAAAAATTCCAAAATTAATAAAAAACTTCAAAATAACTAAAAAGTGGAAGAAACAACTAAAGAAATTTAAAAAACCTTGAAAAAATCATTTTTTCTCATTTTTCTAACAAAAACTAAAATCTTCCTGCTTTCATATTTCCCTTTGGAATTTTGAGAAAGTAGAATTTGTGCAAACGGCCGTAGGCTGTTGAAATCAACCGGGACTAAAGGGTGAGGCTTTAGTCCCGGTTAGAGACACCAACCGGGACTAAAGGTCGCTAACCCTTTAGTCCCGGTTCGTATTTCCAACCGGGACTAAAGGTCCCGTTTGAACCGGGACAAAAAATTCCTGGCCCACATAGTCTTTTGAACCGGGACTAATGCTCACATTAGTCCCAGATCAAAACACAACCGGGACTAAAACTCAAATTCGTTCTGGACATTAGGCCTGTTTTCTACTAGTGCAAACTAACTCCACTCTACGTACGTACTGTACGGTACGTAATTCGTTCTTGGACGTCCGAGATTTAGGACGAGAGTGCAGCGTGCGCGTGCCACTCCTACGGCATAGAAATCCCTTTCCGATGATCCCAACAATATTCGGTTCGCGATTCGCAGTGCGAGAGCAGATTTTGCACTGACAGCGTACCACAGCCCATACCGAGCATGCATGAAGATGCTCACATAGTGACCATGCATCGAATATGGTGAAAGCGCATTTGCATGGATTTTTTGCAAACAAATAAGTACTTTCTTGTTCGCGCGCCTCAAGAAAGAAAGAATGTTGGTTAGGCGTTGCCATGCACGAGGTCGGTAAGATGTTGGGCTGGCGCGTGCGCGCGCGCATGTCAACGACATGCATGCAGACATGCACGGGGAAAGAGAGCTACTACTAGCAAATCTCTGCGTGGCTTTCCAAATTGGTCCTTATTCCTACTGTCTTCGAGGCACTACCGAGAAGAACACTCCACCACCGCGGATATCAAAATTTATAATTTTTTATAAATGCACTAAGAAATTACATCATACTGTAGATCTATTGATAGATATTTGGTCATGTGGATGTTCACATTTTTATCTCCAAACTTGATAAAACTTAGAGAATGGTGACTTTTGACTAAATTTATATGCCTTTTTACATAACGGAATGGAGATAGTAGCTAAGACGAAGAAAGATGTCCAGTTAGTTAATGAAGAACCAAATGAAAACCATTACAATAAAATCACCAAGGAATAACACCCAACACTTGCAGGCTCCCACTGACTAGTCAAACATACTAACAATCTAACAACACACATCAGTTGCAAATTGATGACACCTTAAAGAAGAGGACATGACAAACCAAATTGGGTGTATCAAGCAGCTGCAGAAGTTTTCCTAGCAATGTCATTCTTATTTCTTCTCCACCTTCCTAATTATGTCATTACAAGCCTTTCTCGCCAAGACGCAAGCAATCTTCTTGCCATATCTAGGGCTATCTGCTTCCAGCTGACGAGTAAGCCACAACTATCTTTTCCAAAGAGAGTCTTAGAGTTAGGAGCCAACACACACCCACTGTCTACAAAGGTGGGCGGCTGGCAGGGTTCTGATGGCGATGGTGAGGGCATCATGGACATCGTGGATGCATCTAATGAGCCTAGCTCCATCGTTACCACCACTGTTGATTCACCACATATCTCCTGTAGCTCAGGCATAATCTGCGAAAGTGAAGATACGACCTTAGTGATGACTGCAATCCCCGGGACATACGGCATAGCAGACAGAGCACGAGAAGATATATCTCCATAGAAGCATTCACGCCCTCATCAATAAAGACAACTGATACGTCTCAAACGTATCTATAATTTTTGATGCTCCATGCTTGTTTTTACACCATTTGTATATTGTTTCGTTACACTTAGTGGTACTTTTATAGATTTTCCGGAACTAACCTATTAACGAAGTGCCACAGTGCCAGTTTCCTGTTTTCTGCTGTTTTTGTGTTTCAGAAGTGATACACAGGAAATATTCTCGGAATTGGACGAAACAAGTTCCTGAAGTCATATTTCACGGGGAAGCTCCCAAACATCCGAAGACCTGACGGAGGAGGGCCACGTGGCCCCCACACACAGGGGCGGCGCGACCACCCCCCTGGCCGCGCCGGGCCCACGTGAGGGGCCGTGGTCCCTCCTCTGACATCGTACTTTCGCCTATATATACCCCCTGACGAGAAAAACCTAAGGGCCCGATCAGTTTTCCAGAATACATCGCGATCCGCCGCCGCCGTCGACCCGAAGATCGGGAGGGTCCAGAAGCTCTTCCCGGCACCCTGCCGGAGAGGGGAATCGCCACCGGAGGCCTTCTTCATCGCCATGCTTGCCTCCGGAGCGATGAGTGAGTAGTCTACCTTGGACTATGGGTCCATAGCAGTAGCTAGCTGGTTGTCTTCTCCACCATGTGCTTCATGTTTAGATCTCATGAGCTGCCCTACATGATTGAGATCACCGTTATGTAATTCTATGATGTTGGTTTGTTGGGATCCGATGAATATTGGTGTTTATGATTAAGTTGCTGTACTGAATTATATCTTTTGTTATCTCTATGTTGTTTATGATCTTGCATGCTCTCCGTTGTTAGTAGCTATCTTGGCCGAGTAGTTGCTAGTGACTCCAAGAGGGGGTATTTATGCTCGATAGTGGGTTCATGCCTCTATTTCACCTGGGGGAGTGACAAAAACCTCTAAGGTGGTAGATGTGTTGTTGCTACTAGGGAGAAAACAACATTCATATGCTCAAGGGCATATGCTTTGTTTACATTACACACTTTGCTTAATGCAATTATCTGTTGTTCGCAACTTAATACTTTTGGGGTGTTCGGATGATATCCCCGAGGGTGGATTATTAGTCATAGATGCAGTTGGATGGCGGTCTATGTATTTTGTTGTAATGCCCAGAGTAAATCTCATAGTGATCTTCTTGACATATCACGTTATCTTTATTCTATCAATTGCCCAACTGTAATTTGTTTACCCAGCATGTTATTTATCTATGGAGAGACACCACTAGTGAACTGTGGACCCCGGTCCTATTTTAATCATATTGCAATCACCTGTTTACTTTTCCCGCACTGTTTACTTTACTCGCATATTACTACTGTTTTCCACTTGATACACTCATAACCTTTGTTTCAAGCAAACCGGTGAGATTGACAACCTCATCGCAAGTTGGGGACAAAGTATTTGTTTGTGTGTGTGCAGGTTCCGCGTTGCTGCTGGCCGAAGACGAGTCAACAAGTGTCGTAAACGGCGCCCTTGTTGGAAGCTACTAAGCCAGTCCGCATCACCTTCAGTCGTCACCGTCTCTCTTCTTCAAGAACGATATTAAACCTTGGTTTCTTAACTGAGGGAAAACTAGCCGCTGCACTCATCATACCTTCCTCTTGGGGTTCCCAACGGGCTGGTCATTCACCACGCACAAGGACTGTCTGTTGCCACATTCACCTGAAGCATCAACAACCTGGAGCTTAGGCATCAAATGCACAACAAAATAAATATGAAGTTTGGCAAGAGTGTCCCCGAAACTCAGCACAAAGCAGGTTAGCCTCCTCTAAGATGAAGTGTTGCAAAGGCACGCTAGTCGGCGTAGCATCATGAGTGTGTGGATGCAAGGCTGTGACCTAAACAAGTGTGAGGTGGTGGAGATGGTGAAGCGGCACAACATGAGACCGACGTATACTGTTCGACATAGGCTTAGCATGGTAGAAGCAAGCAACATGGACGAAATGGTGGTAGTTCATGCATTGGATTGGGTACGTACAAAAGAGGGCATGATAAACTTTGGAGAGGCACCAAATGCATCATTCTCTCAGCCATGCAGGAGGAGTCGGTCGCTTGCGAGGAGCAGGGCAAAAAGCGATGTGGAAAGGGATGAGCGATGACGCCCCGAGAAAAAGTGCTAGCCCCCTTCCAAATCTAACTGAGGTGAAATCACCACCATGACATAGGATGGACGGCCGTGGTTGACCCCAACCCAACCAACAACATAGGAGGTGGAAAGTGAGGAGGAAGAATTAGAAGAGAATGGCACATCGATCTTCAGGAAGACTCTTCGTGGATAATCTAAGAGAAGGTTTAACTACCTCTTGGATATAATTGGTGAGCATTGATACGTCTCCAACGTATCTATAATTTTTGATGCTCCATGCTTGTTTTTACACCATTTGCCTAATGTTTCGTTACACTTCGTGGCACTTTTATGCATTTTTCGGAACTAACCTATTAACGAGTTGCCACAGTGCCAGTTCCCTGTTTTCTGCTATTTTTGTGTTTCAGAAGTGATACACAGGAAATATTCTCGGAATTGGACGAAACAAGTTCCTGAAGTCTTATTTTACCCGGAAGCTTCCAGAGATCCGAAGGAGAGTAGGAGGGGGGCCACCAGGGTCCCACACACAGGGCTGGCGCGGCCAGGCCCTGGGCCGCGCCACCCTGGCGTGAGGGAGCCTGGCTCCTCCTCTAACATCGCCCCTTCGCCTATAAAGACCCCCCGACGGAAAAAACCTAAGTACCCGATCACTTTTCCAGAACACATCGCGATCCGCCGCCGCCGTCGACCCGAAGATCGGGAGGGTCCAGAAGCTCTTCCCGGCACCCTGCCGGAGAGGGGAATCGCCACCGGAGGTCTTCTTCATCGCCATGTTTGCCTCCGGAGCGATGAGTGAGTAGTCTACCTTGGACTATGGGTCCATAGCAGTAGCTAGATGGTTGTCTTCTCCACCATGTGCTTCATGTTTAGATCTCATGAGCTGCCCTACATGATTGAGATCACCGTTATGTAATTCTACATGTTTGGTTTGTTGGGATCCGATGAATATTGGTGTTTATTATTAAGTTGCTGTACTGAATATTATCTTTTGTTATCTCTATGTTGTTTATGATCTTGCATGCTCTCCGTTGTTAGTAGCTATCTTGGCCGAGTAGTTGCTAGTGACTCCAAGAGGGGGTATTTATGCTCGATAGTGGGTTCATGCCTCTATTTAACCTGGGGGAGTGACAGAAACCTCTAAGGTTGTAGATATGCTGTTGCTACTAGGGAGAAAACAACATTCATATGCTCAAGGGCATATGCTTTGTTTACATTACACACTTTGCTTAATACAATTATCTGTTGTTCGCAACTTAATACTTGTGGAGTTCTCGGATTGATTCACCACAAGTGGATTATTAGTCATAGATGCAGTTGGATGGCGGTCTATATATTTTGTTGTAATGCCCAGAGTAAATCTCATAGTGATCTTCTTGACATATCATGTTTATCTTTATTCTATCAATTGCCCAACTATAATTTGTTTACCCAGCATGTGTTATTTATCTTATGGAGAGACACCACTAGTGAACTGTGGATCCCGGTCCTATTTCCATCATATTGCTATCACCTGTTTACTTTACTCGCACTGTTTACTTTATTCGCATACTCTACTGTTTTCCACTCGATATGCTCATAACCTTTGTTTCAAGCAAACCGGTGAGATTGACAACCTCATCGCAAGTTGGGAACGAAGTACTTGGTTGTGTTGTGTGCAGGTTCTGCGTTGCAGCTAGCAAGCAAAGCTTGGACGAGGCGCCATATATAAATTGTCCGAAGCTGTCGCAAGCTAGCAAGCATCACCTTCAGTCGTTTGTCTCTCCTCTCCAAGAACGATAAACCTTGGTTTCTATACTGAGGGAAAACTAGCTGCTATACTCATCACACCTTCCTCTTGGGGTTCCCAACGGGCTGGTCATTCACCACGCATCAAGCTAATTTTCTGGCGCCGTTGCCGGGGAGGAAGTAGAAGACTTCTGCGAGGGGAGTTTTCGCACGCACATCCTTTACTTTGTTTTATTGTTTTGCTTTACTTTATTTATTTTACCTGCATCGTTTTATATCAAAAACCCAAAAAAATTAGAATCCTTGGTAGTTGTTATTTCTTTACTTTTAGTTTATCATGTTGATCCCTAAGTACGTTCTGGAGGACCTCTCAGTAGGTAGTGGTTCGATTATTGGCAAAAGTAATATTGAGGAGTTCTTTAATCACATTAGTATGCATGAGGAAGTCGAGGAGAAATCTTTGGTTGAGCTAGCTCCTAGTATTGAAGTTGCTTCTGCTTATTTGATTCACATGTTGGAAACTAGGTTTGCTAGTCTTAATCCTTTTATGCAATACATGTTCCTTAAGCTTCATGAAATTGAGGATCCCGAAAAGAAAGCTTTTGTCTTGGAAGCTTTGCGCTTAGAATTTAAAGATGTCGTTATTGAAGCTAGAAAGGTTTTAAACGTTTTAATAAACTCGGTTCGCCTATAAAGGTTATTGGTACTAACAATGAAGGAGTCGAAGTACCTATACCTTGCAAGCTCTTGGCATTGTGTGAAGCTTTCAAAAATAATTTTGACTGGATCTGTCCTGAAAATCTTTTTGATAAAAATAGTGTACCAAAGTATGATCACAAAGGGTCTTCTAAAACTTATGTGGATGAAATACAATGCCTTATTGACAAGACTTCTGCAGTTGAGCTTGATGCTTCATCACTTGATGTTACTTGATTCGCAATTTTCTGCGCCTAGCTCAAAGGCGTTAAAGAAAAGCACTCTTGGGAGATAACCCAATGTTTTTATTTTCAGTACTTTTTCTTTTATTTGAGTCTTGGAAGTCATTACTACTGTAATGACCGCTCCTTATCTTGTTTATTTCGTTTTTGTGCCAAGAGAAGCCTCTAATTCGAGTGAGGTAAAGATTTGGGGATGTTGCTGTCCTGAAACTGTTTTCGGTGCTGCACCGTAAAAATTCGTATAAATTCTATGTATATCTTTTGGACCTGCGATTTCTTGTGCATATGCCCCAGGTTATATCCAAACTTTTGTTAGTTGAACACTTTTTTATTTGAGCAACATAAAACCCCTCAAAAATTCTACCTTTGTCAGCTGTTCAGTTTTGACAGATTTCTGCCAATATTTGTGTTTGCCACTTTATCGCTTTCTTTTGAGTTCTTTTGATCACGGAACTTTTGGGGAGGTTGCTACAGTAGTATGTGCTATATATGTGGTGGTTTTGAGTTGAAACCTGAAGCAAAAAGAGGATTGATTATATGTTATGCTACACTAATGTTGCTAATAGAATTATGTTTAGTTTTGTATGAAGGAAGTTTTCAAGTGTAGGGATTGGAGAATGATGAGATGAGTTGAAGAATGGACAAAAGCTCAAGCTTGGGGATGCCCATGCATCACCCCAAGAAATATCCAAGAAGTACAAGCGTCAAAGCTTGGGGATGCCCCCAAGGCACCCCTTCTTCATCGGCAAAAATCAGGTCACCTTTCAAAACACTATATTTTTATTGCTTCATGCACTATTTGTTTTTCTTGGAGCGTCAGTTGTTTTAGTTTTCTTAGTTAGTTTAGTTTGTTTGTTTGCTGCAATAAATGGTTGGACCCCAACAAATTTCTTTTGGAGGAGATGTACTCGTTTTCATTTGCAAAGAACACTCCGTTTTCATTATTACAATTTCACCGGGTGTTCTTCTTTTTCCGCTACTGCTTTTGGTTTTCGTTTTCGCCTTGATTTGCGTTCAGACCTTGTCATATCTTTTCATCAAGGTGTATTTTTGCCTCTGATCTTTATTGGTTTTCATCAAAAGAGGTGTCTTTAAAAATTTCAAATGGTGTTGGAAAAGAGAAAAAGCTTTATGCAAAATAGTGGTACAAGAAGGAGCTTGTGTAGACTGCGGCTTAGGCTTTTTCATGTCATTCTTGATGTCTTTTTGATAGTATGCTTAGTGGTTTTGCTGTAGCATGACTTGTCTCAAATAACTGAGATTGCTTAATGAGCTTTTGAAAAAATCATGCGTTGTTTTTATTGTATGGAAGCATTATTTTGGTTTTCTCCTTGATGCTTTATTTGGGTTGACTTGGCGCATGCTCACACATGTTAGACTCTTACAAAGTCGCCAATAGCCTTCATGATCATTTAGTTTTTGACTTTTGATGCCATCTTATGCTTCTTTTAATGTCGCTTTGCATGATTATGGCCATTATTGCTCTCTTAGTTGGTCGCTCCCAGTCTTTTGCTAGCCCTCGCCATGTACTGAGTATGAGCTCTACTCATGCATCCAACTCCTAAAAGCCAAAGTTTTCCAAAGTGTCCACCATACATACCTACTAGCAATTTGCTATTCCAAGTAAATTTGACTTGCTTTTATTTTCTCTTCAAATTAAACTTTTACCAGTGTTATGCGAAATTCGGTCAGTAAAGCTCTCACGAACCGGAAGGCACACTTTACTTTTTCCTGTTCTTAAAAATTTGACATTGTGGTCTCTTATGTTGAGTTGTTATGCTTGCAAGTTGTAAGTTGGAGACTAGCCCAGCCATGCAGCCATGGGCAAGCTTTCAACATTGCACTTCTTATTTGAGTTGATATCGTGATCTTTTGTTTATGGATGCCCGCGGTGTGAAATGAATTGGGAATCTTGTGGGGATCATGGAGTTTGTATATGTGTTAGGGAAACGCCGGGCCGCTAATCTAAGCCATGCATAATTCATGGTGGAAATTTGCAGCATACCCATGGTGAACATTCGACGACGCATCTCATAATAAAAAGCTAAACAAAAGGCAAATAAAAGAGATGTTGAGGTGTTCATTGTCTGCTTGTCCTGTCATTTTGGTGTGGGCTTGTTCCATGTCATTGGGCACGGAGGTACCCCATTGGCGGTTCTCAATGATATGCATATACTTACAATGACAAGAGCCTTGCTTGGGACTCTAAGTAAAGTAGCATGAGGTTTGGGTACTCGTATTCACGGGACACGAGGTTTTCAACTTATGATTTGTCAAGCATATGCATCATAATTGTTCTCGCATTAACTTTAACCATTCAAGATGCTTATGATGGGGGCAATGAGAGCTCAAAGCCGGTAAGTACCATAATTTTTGAAGGTTATAAAACTTGCAATCACTGCTTCCCTCTGCGAAGGGCCTTTCTTTTACTTTTATGTTGAGTCACCACCTTCTTTCTTTATGCACCATTAAGAGAGCATAGTTGTCATTCTTAGTGTAATATGCATTGTCCCAAAGTTCATTGATTGATTCATATTGTTGGTTTCACTTGTTCTCAAATTATTTGTATCTAGTCGCCCTCTTAAACTTGAAGGTGTCCTATGCATTTATGTTTTGCTCTCTTTGAAGGACAAGCTGAAAACCATTTGTATGCTTTTCCTTATGATTTGAACACACGTTTGACTTTCATTGTTTCATTTTCATGATCTTTTGTTTGTGTTCATTTGCATGTTTACAACATGGTTGCTAAGTTCTTATTGTCAAGATTATATCTTTATGCCCATGTTTTAAGTTCTTATGATCCCAGCTCACAAATGCTTACATACATGATCAAGATTGTGTAGGTGCATGTCACCTCAAAAATTATTCTTTTGTTATCACTTACCTACTCGAGGACGAGCAGGAGTTAAGCTTGGGGATGCTTGATACGTCTCCAACGTATCTATAATTTTTGATGCTCCATGCTTGTTTTTACACCATTTGCCTAATGTTTCGTTACACTTCGTGGCACTTTTATGCATTTTCCGGAACTAACCTATTAACGAGTTGCCACAGTGCCAGTTTCCTGTTTTTTGTTGTTTTGTGTTTCAGAAGTGATACACAGGAAATATTCTCGGAATTGGACGAAACAAGTTCCTGAAGTCTTATTTTGCCCGGAAGCTTCCAGAGATCCGAAGGAGAGTAGGAGGGGGCCCACCAGGGCCCCACACACAGGGCTGGCGTGGCCAGGCCCTGGGCCGCGCCACCCTGGCGTGAGGGAGCCTGGCTCCTCCTCTGACATCTCCCCTTCGCCTATAAAGACCCCCCAACGGAAAAAACCTAAGTACCCGATCACTTTTCCAGAACACATCGTGATCCGCCGCCGCCGTCGACCCAAAGATCGGGAGGGTCCAGAAGCTCTTCCCGGCACCCTGCCGGAGAGGGGAATCGCCACCGGAGGTCTTCTTCATCGCCATGCTTGCCTCCGGAGCGATGAGTGAGTAGTCTACCTTGGACTATGGGTCCATAGCAGTAGCTAGATGGTTGTCTTCTCCACCATGTGCTTCATGTTTAGATCTCATGAGCTGCCCTACATGATTGAGATCACCGTTATGTAATTCTACATGTTTGGTTTGTTGGGATCCGATGAATATTGGTGTTTATGATTAAGTTGCTGTACTGAATATTATCTTTTGTTATCTCTATGTTGTTTATGATCTTGCATGCTCTCCGTTGTTAGTAGCTATCTTGGCCGAGTAGTTGCTAGTGACTCCAAGAGGGGGTATTTATGCTCGATAGTGGGTTCATGCCTCTATTTAACCTGGGGGAGTGACAGAAACCTCTAAGGTTGTAGATGTGCTGTTGCTACTAGGGAGAAAACAACATTCATATGCTCAAGGGCATATGCTTTGTTTACATTACACACTTTGCTTAATGCAATTATCTGTTGTTCGCAACTTAATACTTGTGGAGTTCTTGGATTGATTCACCACAAGTGGATTATTAGTCATAGATGCAGTTGGATGGCGGTCTATGTATTTTGTTGTAATGCCCAGAGTAAATCTCATAGTGATCTTCTTGACATATCACATTTATTTTTATTCTATCAATTGCCCAACTGTAATTTGTTTACCCAGCATGTGTTATTTATCTTATGGAGAGACACCACTAGTGAACTGTGGATCTTGGTCCTATTTCCATCATATTGCTATCACCTGTTTACTTTACTCGCACTGTTTACTTTATTCGCATACTCTACTGTTTTCCACTCGATACGCTCATAACCTTTGTTTCAAGCAAACCGGTGAGATTGACAACCTCATCGCAAGTTGGGAACGAAGTACTTGGTTGTGTTGTGTGCAGGTTCCGCGTTGCAGCTAGCAAGCAAAGCTTGGATGAGGCGCCATATATAAATTGTCCGAAGCTGTCGCAAGCTAGCAAGCATCACCTTCAGTCGTTTGTCTCTCCTCTCCAAGAACGATAAACCTTGGTTTCTAAACTGAGGGAAAACTAGCTGCTATACTCATCACACCTTCCTCTTGGGGTTCCCAACGGGCTGGTCATTCACCACGCATCAAGCATAAAGCGCTTGTCGCCTACTGTGATAAGTATATTGAGCAAGCGTGTGTTGCTATTCATGACGCCACAAACAAGAATGCTCTTCTAGAGGAATCCCTCAAAGAAGAACAATCAAGCAAGGGATCTCTTGAAGTGACCTACGCTTCAGAATTAACTAAAGCAAAGGAAACTCTATGGTCATGTGAAAGATGCAGCCAGTGGATCTCGAGATTGTGTTTTCCTTTCCTAGGTTGGCGGTTGTATGATACGCCACCTTCACCTCCATATCGGGATCGCTTTTGCTCAATAGGTGCTACACACGGTATCTCTTTAGGAAGCGTCAAGCCATGCCCGTCGCCGGTTGGTGCTACAATGTCTCATGAGGAGGCGTCAAGTCATCTCTGATGCTGGGAGCTATGCATGGTGACTCGAGCAGAGGTGTCAACTCATGCTTGTTGTTGTAGGATCAAAGGTGGCGCGATAGTGAGACTGGGTGGTATGGGCGTCTTTGCTTTCCGATATCCTACAAAGGTATCAAGTTAGGGAGGTGTTAGTAGGCATGCAAGTGATGATGTTGAGGTTGCTTTAAGGACGAGCTTGCGCAATCCGGTGAAACTCAAAGATTTATGATCATGAAATGTTGAAGCGCACTTGCATTGTGCCCTTGATGAAAAGTAGTGCCTCAAAGCTCTACTTTGGAGATAAAAATTCCGAGGTCATGCTATGATTGTACTTGTCATATGGCGATTCTATGAAGTCTTGGCCTACAAGTTGTGTACTTTTCGTTTGTTTCATCTTCTCATTGAAGAGTTGGCGGTTGCTTGGTAAAATTACGGCCTCAAGGCATACGGCCTCGGGATTTCTCATTAGGGTCAATTTTATTTGGCTGTTGGAGTTTGAATAACAAATAATATATGGTTGTGTGCATCAATGGGTCGAGAGTCCCGGGATATCCTCCTTTTCAAAAGAAAATTAATCTAAATCCATCTAACCCTTATTGTTTGTTAGTGTGAGTTTGGCGCATATTACTGTGCCAGGTCGTTGAACTGCTTCAAGGACAACACGTTTATGCATTGAATCATAACAGGAATCATTTCTTACCTCACAATGCACGCATCATCGTCATAGAATATTTTCCATCACAAAACAGGCCAGGTAAGCATGTACTGTGCGCTCATGTAAATACACATTTCAGCATTTAACCTTGGAGCGGTAGGGCATGGACCAAACACGCATGCGCGCGTGCCTAGCTATGTTGAGAATTCTTTGTAGCAAACAGATGCAACCACTGCAGAATCTTTCAGGCACCACCAGCAACATTATTAAGCTATTTCAGAGCTTAAAAAACCATTGTCTATGCACTTCCAGTTGCTACGAGGCAAGGTTTAACAACTGCTACTACTACATACCACGATCTTACCCAAGCATACGTCACAGAGATGGATGGATCATGGATGCCTTTGCGTGTATACAAATCCCCGGCCTCCAACTTGTGAGACAGAATACATTCAATGTCCAATTGACTGTTTGGGTATTAGGAGATCCAGGGCATCAGGGAGATACGTACAATATTATCTGAACCACTTCCTCTTACATGTAAAACTACTACCGCCATACATGTCATCCGCAGTATAGTATGGACAGATCGGATCCTAGCATGTTTCTGTTGGCCACTCACAGGCACAGCCTAGAAGCACTCAACCGTTTTTTACAGCTTCAGCACAGAGCACTAAGTGTGTGGTTTGGTACCCCAATCTGACTTAGTTAAGTAAACATCGCTTGCTAGTGTAAATTATCTTTTCTTCAAGAATTTTAACCAATAGGAAGAGATCATGCTTACTGCTGGACCACAGTACAGGCAGTCAAATCCATATGTTAATTAGACTTAATGAACTGTCATTAGGAGCCCTAGGATACCCTATCATCTGTATGGTGTTCTTCAAAATCAGATACTAACTGCAACAATATTAAAGCCAGTGGGCAGATAGTGGTCAGCCCACCCAGTGCCAGAAACAGCCATACACAACGGGAGAGGCTTTTTTGCTCTCAGGTGCACATGCACCCTTTATTTGAAATGTATTTTTGAAACAAAAATGTTTTGTGTACATGTCCATGTTCTACGTGCCTACAAAGTTGTTTCAACAAAAACCGACTTTTTATATGGTCTATGTTAAAATAACAAAATTTTGTACTAAAATAGGCCTTTTCGTGATGCATGTTTTTGTCTTTTTTGTATAGGGCATAAAAAATATCCGTTTTTCACGAAACTTCCCGTGACCACGTAGAATATGGAGATATACATGCGCATATTTTTTTCCTAAATTTGTAACATTTTAAAATTCATTTTTCAGATAAAGGGAGCACATGCATATGAGATCAAAAGTGCATTTTCCATACACAACATGGTACTCTCCCCATCTGGCCACACAATAATGTCACTTTATTATAAATTCTCTCACAATTGTTTTGCTTAAGGCTGCTCATAGTCGGGAGTAACTTGGAGTACTGTCATACATATGTTACTAGTATATGTTACTACCTTCATAGTGGGTAGTAACTTATGTGTGGTGTCATGCAAGATGTCATTTATTAGGTTATAGACTTATTTTGCTTTGGGGTGTGTGATGTTATGGTAACATAGCTAGTTACCACAAGCCTCTCTCTCTTCAATTAATGACCTGCTATGTCACCATTCTATCTTGAAAAGTGTGATGTTACCACCTAAGTTACTCCCACTATGACTAGTCTAAACCCTTTAGATAAACCCTTAGGCTGCTCATAGTGGGGAGTAACATAGAGTAGTGTTATGCGGATATTACTAGTCTATGTTACTAACTTCATAGTGGGGAATAACATATGTGTGGTATCATGCAAGACCTTATTTATTAGGTTATAGAGTCATTGTGTATTGGGGTGTGTGATATTACAGTAACACAATATGTTACCACAACACTCTCCTTTCTCACTTAATAGCATGACATGTCATCAAAATACATTGGAGTGGCCTCATTTGATTCAAAAGAAGTGTGCATGTGAGGCCACAACATGCGAAAGGAAATGGGCAGTGCAAAATTGAGTGCAGACGAACAAAGAAGTATTAGCCCTATCCTTTTAGTGGAATAAAGCTTAATATATATACATCAATAATCATAAAGGAGTACTTGTTCCTGTGGTGCCTTGTTATTTTGCGGCAACCAAGGTCGGCGAGAATCTGTGGCGCACGCATTGATGGAGATCATGAGAACGAAAAGAATTAGTCATTTCAGTTGGAGAGATGATCACAGATGCATGCAGGTTGTGGGTCCGGGTCATGTGAAGGAGCGTCGCTTGTGTTGGCCATGATGGAACTAATGTGGATTCCATATCTCTGAGGACAATGTATCTGCTCACAGATAGCATATGACTCCACAAGCACTTTGAAATAAGAACTGTAACCTTGGGCACTTTGAGTGAAGTTCTTGCAAACTTACAAATCTAGCCATCCATTTGAAATAAGAGCATCTCTAACAGCAACAACCGCATTACCAGCTGCCGCATTTTGCAGCACCAGCTGCTCCAGCAGCTGCCGCACATACGGCTTTTGCATTCAAATAAGGATATAGCGCCAAAATTTAAACCTTGTTTTAGTGATAGATTGCGAATTTCAACATTGTTTGGCAAAATTAAACTAGATAGTACGACGAAATTTAAACTAGATAGTTCGATGAAATTTAAACCTAATATATTCCTTATCTGACATGTCCCAGAAGTCGCTGTCAAGCGAGGAGTCAGAGTCTTCAATCTTCACGGGACTGGTGGCAGCGGCGGCGGTGACGCGACGTTGGACAACCCGGCGACGTCGGTCTTGTGCTTCTTTCGCGCGCGTCAAAGGCGAGTTGGGCCTGCACGAGCTCCGGCTGCTCGCGGGCTGACTGCCCATGCACATCTCATCGAGGGCAGCCAGTTGATGTTGCCTGGCGATGCGGCGCTGCTGCCTCCGTGCATCGTAGTCGACGTACTGCATCAGGGGCTTGAGGAACTCGGATTCCACCATCGACTTCACGTCTGGAAAGTTGTGGTCGCGGCAAGGGCGGCCGAAGCGCCACGCCGCCGCGTTGTAGGCGCGCGCCGCTTTGTCGGTGCTATCGAAGGTACCCAGCCACCACCACACACCATCCTTGCTGATGTCGGCAGCGAAGCAATCGGAGGGCCGCATCGATCCTCACGCCGAGGAAGCCGGTGACGCCCTTCGACTTGCGGCGCAGCGGCATCGTCGACTCCAGCGCCGGGATCAACGATTAGCCGGCGTCAACGTCGTTAGTCCTTGGTCACGGCGTGCGGCGGCCGGATCAAGTGTGGAGGGGGCTCTACGGCGGTAGATTCATCGGCGGCGGCTGCAGTGGAAGGGGGAAAGACGGCGGGTAGGTGACAGTTGGGCTTGCGCGTGCGTGTCAAAGAGATTTGCGATAGCTACGTGGCTGTCGTAATTGCGGCAAAAAATATGCGGCACAAAAATTTGTTAGATTGGAGGCGTTTTTTGCCTCGTGGTGCAGCATCCGACGGTTATTCTGCCTGCTACCGCATTTTGCAGCAGCTGTTAGAGATGCTCTAACAAAACAAACTGTGACCTTGTGGAGCATGCACTGTACGATCGATCTCAAAGCACGATTAATTAGCAAGCGATGATCACACTAGGCAGCCGCGCGCAAAGTTCACAAGGGTAGTTAGCAAGAGACACGATCTTGAAAACTCTTAATACCGCCGCCGTACAGTCGAAGCCGCAGATCATGGTTCGTGGCCAAATTCTTAGCAACCAACACAAAACTAATTGCCCATAATTAGATCTCACGTACCGTACGAACGCTGGCACATGAAATTCTGGAGACTGGAGAGAGCCCAATAATAAGTTGCTTAATTGCCCAGGGCATCTTCCCTGCTGGCAATTCCGATCCCGGCCACTTTTCGCAGGCTTTGGTGGGTCTCCCCCGCTCCGATTTAAATTCTGGCCAGGTTTGTAGTTAGGCGCAAAGCGCAGCGTCAAGCTAAGCCTAGGGTTTCTGCCTCTCTGACCGGAATCTCCTCCGGTTTGAGAGTTCTTCTCCGACCCGTTCTCGCTGATCGGGGGTTCTAAAGGTCTGGGAGTCTCTCCGTGGCCCGGTGAAGCTGCGATTGGTCTTGGAGCAAGGTTCCTAGGGCGCCAGCATGTCGACGCAATCGGAATCTAGTGGTGTAGGCGGGAGTTCAGATCAAGGCAGGAAGAAAGGTGAATCTCTTGAGGAGATGCTGCTGCGACTTGGGATCGAGGAAGATGCAGCGGATGACCTAGTCTTTGAGGAGGAAGAAGATGTGCCCAAGGAGGGGATTAAGTGGATGGCTCTTGCTCGTGTTCATACAGACAACTTCTTTAGCCCTCAAACTTTCGAACAACACATGCGCTTTGCGTGGAGCCCCGCGAAGGAAGTGATATTTCATGCACTTGAGGAAAATCTGTTCACAATCCAATGCTCATGCCTCGGTGATTGGATGAAAGTTGAGGAAGAAGGGCCATGGCTGTTTCGACAACATGCAGTAATCATCGAGAAATACGATGGGTTAACGAGTACTAATGCTATTGATCTGAATTTTCTTGCAGTGTGGATCCAAATTCATAAACTGCCGGTGGGGTATAGGAAGGTTCCTCTGATCACAAATCTTACCGAGAAGAAAATCGGAAAGGTTATCAAGGTGGAGAAGGACATCCCGGGTGTCTGCAATTTTGTCAGGGTAAGGGTGAAAATTGACGTCAGGAAGCCCCTTGGACGGTTTGTCTCACTTTCAAGGGCAGGGAAGAGAGAAATTTATCAAGTTAAATATGAAAAAATGCCTAAATTCTGTGGAGTCTGCGGCATGTTGGGACACTCTCACCTTGAGTGTGGAACGGGGGAGCACGACATCGAAAAGATGCAATGGGGTGATTGGTTGAAAGCAGATTGGGACACCTGGAGGGGAAAAGGAAATAGAGGTGGCCGTACTGGTACTCGTGGGGGGCGTAGAGCTCCAATGGATGCAGGGCCTATGAGAGGCAATAATGGAGGGCGGGGCTTTGCAGGACGTCAACAAAGCTGGAGATTTAATGCCCTACCCCCACGTGGTGAAGAGGAGCTTGTGGATCCGGAGCTTCAGGACACTGGATCAAGCCCGGTTAAAAACCCTGATGTTAACATGGATGATAGTGACTCAATGGAACCTAGTGTTAAAAGGCGACTGGCTCTTGAGTATGTTGACCGTGAGACTAACAGTGATGGAAATCTTGATGATATGATCACAAATGATGAGTCCCCAAGAAAGAGTGCTGAAAATGATGATAAGAATGAAAGGATAAAACGCTCAAAGAAGGCCGGAGCTTCCTCCCCTTCACTAGGATCGGCGGGTTCCCTCGGGGAACCTGTCCGGTCACAATGAGGATATTCGCTGTGAGCTGTCAGGGTTTGGGTAATCGCCCAACAGTTCGCTCTCTTCTGCATGTTCAGAAGTTAAGTAACCCCGATGTGATGTTCTTGTCGGAGACTCACCTCGACACTTATCCGGCAGATTGTCTGATGAAAAGGCTACAGATGGACTTCAAGATAGTAGACCCTACATCTTCTCGCAAAGGAGGTGTTCTTCTACTTTGGCGAAGAGGTATAAATATTCAGCAATTGTTCTCTCATCCAAATTATATTGATGTTATTGTTCAGGAGAGCCCTGAGAAGACTTGGAGATTAACTGGCATTTATGGTGAACCACGATGGGAAGATAAGTACAAAACGTGGGATAGGATGAGGGAGTTACACGCGCAGAATAATTTACCTTGGGTGATAATTGGAGATTTCAACGAGATACTTTATTCTCATGAGAAGGAAGGCGGGAATTCTCGCCCTCAACATTTTATGCAAGCTTTTCGTGATGCTGTCAGCGATTGTAACATGGAAGATATTGGTTTTTCGGGCGATCCTTTTACTTGGCGCAGAGGGCGAATTAGGGAACGCCTTGATAGAGCGCTAGCTTCACCTGCTTGGATGACTATGCACCCAGAGGCTGCACTGCAGCACCTAGATTGTATGCGCTCTGATCATCGCCCTATCCTTCTTGATACTGATCCTCAGGTGTCTATTGGTAATTCGGGTAAAGTGAAAAGATTCGAAGCGAAGTGGCTTCAGGAAGGTTCTTTCCGTGACGTGGTGGAGAAGGCTTGGCAGCGAGCTGCTCAGGAGGTTCCTGGTCCAGGCGTCCATGCTAAACTCGACCACCTCCATTCTTCTCTACACGCCTGGGATCGTGATTTCTTAAAGAAGCCGAAACACCGTATACGCACGGCCCAGAGGAAGGTGGAACATGCGATGGCTGGGCCTCTTACGGCTGAAAACGATCTCATTGCAAAAGAACAGGCAGAACTGATTGAACTTCTTTTGGAGCAAGAAGAGGTTCACTGGATGCAACGCTCTCGAACAAATTGGCTTCAGAATGGTGATCGTAACACATCTTTTTCCATCAGTTTGCATCGGCTAGAAGGAAAAAAGAACCGTATTACGAAACTGAAACATGATGATAACTGGGTGGAAGGTACTAGTAATCTGAAACCAATTATTCTCCAATATTTTGCTAATCTTTTTACTTCTGAAGTTCAGGTGGTTGATCCCGATCTTCTAGAAAAGATTACTCTGAAAGTGACCACTCTTATGAATGACAACCTCCTGGCTCCGTTTTCAGCTGAGGATGTTAAGAAAGCTGCTTTTAGTATTGGTGACCTCAAGGCGCCTGGGCCTGATGGGCTCCATGCAGTTTTTTATAAGAGATTTTGGAGTCTATGTGGTGATGAAATTACTCATGAAGTTTTGCTGGCAATGGAAACTGGAAATATACCTGAGGGATGGAATGATACTACGGTGGTTCTTATACCGAAGGTTGATAATCCAGAATCAATTTCCCAATATCGCCCTATTAGTCTCTGCAACGTGATCTATAAAATAATTTCGAAGATGCTTGCGCAGAGATTGAAGATCATACTCCCAGAGGTAATTTCCCCAATGCAGAGTGCTTTTGTGCCAGGTCGACTAATTACTGATAATGTCCTGGTGGCTTACGAGTCTGTTCATGCAATAAAAAATAAAAGATCTGGCAATATTGGGGCTTGTGCGGTTAAACTCGATATGCACAAGGCTTACGATCGTGTGGAGTGGGTGTTCCTGGAAAATATGATGAGATGGCTTGGTTTTGCTGAAAGATGGATTTCTCTTATGATGGCTTGTGTTAGCTCAGTAAGATATCAGGTAAGGTTCAATTCTGAGGAGACCGATTACTTCTCTCCTACGAGAGGGCTTCGGCAGGAGGATCCCCTATCCCCGTATTTGTTCCTGTTATGTGCAGAAGGGTTATCCAGTCTGCTGCTGTATGAAGAAGAAGTTGGTGGCATTGCAGGGGTTAGAGTGTGCAGGAATGCACCATCAGTCTCACATCTACTTTTTGCTGATGATTCTCTTATCCTCATGAAGGCGGACACGAATAATGCAACTTCCTTACAGCGAGTTCTGGATACTTATTGTGCTAATTCTGGTCAGTTGGTCAGTTTGGGAAAGTCTAGTATTTTCTTTTCTCCAAATACTAATGTCCTTTTAAGAGCTGAAATTTGTCAAGAGCTGCTTATTACTACTGAAGCTATTTCAGATAAATATCTTGGGCTCCCTGCTTTGGTGGAAGCGGATAGAAGCAATTGCTTTGAGCATTTTATCGAGAGGATCATCCAGCGCATTAATGGTTGGAAAGAAAAACATCTCTCAATTGGTGGAAAGGAGATTTTATTAAAAGCTATTGCTCAAGCTATCCCGGTTTATGCTATGTCTGTGTTCCAAATCCCTAAGAATATTTGCAAACGTATGATGGATGCTATTTCGAGTTTTTGGTGGGGTGATGATGAGAATAATAATAAAATGCATTGGTTAGCCTGGTGGAAACTGTGCTATCCGAAGAGAGAAGGAGGTATGGGTTTCAGAGATTTTCACTCCTTTAATCTTGCTATGCTGGCTAAGCAAATTTGGCGGCTCATATCTGATCATGATTCGCTTTGTGCGCGTGTCTTGAAAGCAAAATATTACCCCAATTATGATATCTTATCTGCTGGTCCGAAGGCGGGTTCCTCATTTACTTGGCAGAGTCTTGTGGCGGCTATTCCCACCTTTAAACGTGGGTATATTTGGAGAGTGGGTTCGGGGGAAAGGATTAACATATATACTAATCCATGGATTCCCTCGAGTCCGAACAGGATGATTATCTCTCCAAGAGGATTAGGGGTCTTGTCCAAAGTTGCGGATCTGATTGATACATCTTCTGGCACGTGGGATGCCGAGTTACTTCGTTCACTCTTCTTGGAGGTTGATGTCAAGCGCATATTGGAAATTCCTATCAATGTTCAGGGGTTCGATGATTTCATTGCATGGAATTATAACAAGAATGGATGCTATTCTGTTAAATCAGGATATCATCTTCAATGGCGACACACCTTTGGCCCTCGGGCGAATCAGCTCGCCCTCCCTGGAACATCGGCCTTGAATCCTGTGTGGAAAACTGTTTGGCAACTCAATCTCCCTAGTAAGATCAAGATCTTTTTATGGCGGGCTTTGCATGGAGTGATCCCTCTCAAGTCTATATTGGCTAACAGACACGTGGGTACGAGTGGGCAATGTCATGTTTGTTTGCTAGCCACGGAGGACGTCAAGCATCTCCTATTTCAGTGCGATATGGCAAGAGATCTTTGGAGGACGTTAGGGCTGCTGAATGTGGTTGACGAGGTTTTACAGCTCGACCATTCTGGTTCGGTGATCCTCGAGCTTCTTTTTAGGGGACAAGACTTGATGATGCCAGGTTTCGCTTCATTGGGATTGAAAGAAGTTGCTGCTGTCACTTGTTGGTACTTATGGTGGATTAGGAGAAGAAGAACCCATAATGAGTCGGTGCCCCCTCTCTTTCGTTGCAAAATGTCGGTGCTGGCTATTGCCAATGCGGCTAATGTTAGGGGTAAACCAATCTTGACCGAGCATCACTGGGAAAGGCCACTGGCTAGACAACTAAAAGTAAATGTGGATGGCTCTTTTCACCTGGAGGAGCGTGAAGGCGCAGCTGGTGCTGTTATTCGCGACTGTGAAGGTAAATTTATCGCGGCTTCTTCAGTTTTTCTTACTACCATCTCTTCGGCTGGTACAGCGGAAGCGATGGCTATGCGGGAAGGGCTAGCCCTAGCTAACCGACTTGGCTGCAATGACGTTATCATGGAGTCGGACTCCAAGGAGACTGTTGATGCTTGTACCGGCTCTGAAACTTGGTGGGGCGAATCCGCGGCGATCTTTGCTGACTGTGTGGACCTGGCCGTGCTTATTGATAAAGTCTCGTTCAAGCATTGTCAGAGAGAGGCAAATGAGGTAGCTCATGAGATAGCAAGTAATAGCTTTTCGACTAGGAACTCGTATAATTGGGTTGATGAACCCCCGGATTTTATTATCTGTAAACTGCTGAACGATGTAACCAAACGTTGAGATAGGCTGCAAGTTTCTGACGCACTCTTTTCCTTACCAGGGTACCTAAGGGGAATGGAAGGTTTTTAATGAGGCGGCTTGCTAGTCTTATATATATATGAGTGTTTATTTCAAAAAAAAAGCCTAGGATTCCAGGGGATCGCGCTCGAGACAGTGGCCGTTTGAAGGAGCTGGATTTTTTTTATTTTTTTTAACGGTAAAACGGGTCTCGAAGGACCCGGAGAGTGCTTCATTAATCAATCGTCAGCGAACAATTACAGGGAGGCCCCTCAGAGAGAGGGAAGTACAGAACAGCCTAGTAAAAGTACAAAAAGGACCCTGGAGAAAGCGCAGAAACGCGATCAGGTCCTTTCAGGCGTCTACCTCGCCACCGACGGAGAAACTGCACGCCACGGCCGCCATGCCACCACCGGGAACATCCACTTGGGGAGACACCACGAGTAGGAGCCGAGGAGCAGAGAAGCAGCGGAGTGGGTGCCCTACACCCATCCAGTCCGGCCGGGGGGAACGGAGCAAGCCGCCCCATGCCGCCGGAGAAGAGCTCCTGAAGAAGACGTCGCTTGCACCCAAAGGCAGAGCTTCCTGCTGCCACCATGGAAGCTGGAGGATGCAGAAGGGGCCAGCAACGTCCGGGGCAGCACCGGCACCTGAGAGCAAGAAGAGAGCTTAGCAGAGCCTCAATCCCCCCGCCTCCACGGCCGGCCAGGATTGAGAGCATCCACGAAGTCAGCTTGTAGCCCGCCTCCCTCGCCGCCACGGCCGGCCAAGGGGAGCTCCAAGCCTGCAGGTCTTGCCGATTAACTCCGGAACCGGCTCCTATGAGTTTATCGAAGGGCGTTGCCGCCAGCGTCCGCCAGACCAAATCCACCTCGGATCTGGGAGGAGAGAGCACCCGCGGCAGACCTCCTGGTGCTACGCCGGAGCACCGAGGAGGCGCTTAGCCCCAGCCACCTCCAGAACACAGCCGCATCAGGGGACCCGACCGATCCCCCCCCCCCCCCCCCCCCCCCCGCCGCCAAGGCCGGCCAGGAGCGGAGAGGAGCCGCCGATGCAAGCAGGAAAGGAGGGTCTCAGCCTTATTGCGGAGATCGTCGAGGAAGTGGCGGCCGCGCGCACTCCAACCACAGGAGCAGAGGGCGTCGCCACCAACCTCGGCAAGCTCTGGATCGGCTGGGGGTCCAGAGGCCTACTCCAAGAACAGCCGGGAAAACGCCGGGAAAACCTACTCTAACCTAAGGGGACCTACACCGGACCTCACCTCCGCCGCCTCCGGCCGGCATCGCCGCCGGAGGGGCTCGGGATCTGGCCGGCACACTCTGGAGCTCTCCGGGAACTGTAGCTGAGAAAGAACGAGAGAGGGGGAAAGTTGGTGGGTGTTCGTTTGTTATTTAGATCGGTGAAGGAGCTGGATGGCACGTGCGACTAGACTGAGTTGAGGTTGAGCCACACATGGGGGCCTTGACTTCGGCCGTAGCTCCTTTTCCCACCTATGGACGCAAAGGATTTGTTTCTTGTACTTGGCAGCATTTCTTTGGTAATGACCCCTTGGGGAGATTGGTATTAATTCGTTTTCTATCCACCACCTTCACCACTTCCTCATAACCATATTACTTGTCGCAACTTGTTTTAGAATGAGAGAACCTACCTACACACTGATACAATGTCTAGATATATGCATATAGAGACCAAATTTGACTAAAACTGCGACAAGTAATATGTATTAGAAGAGTACAAGCAATTGCAAGGATCACCACTTTTGGAACTTTTTTTGAAACACACTTCTGCAACTTTTTTTTTTGGCAGTTTTCACCACTTCTACGGATAATCTGTTGCACATTTCACCTATACATCCAATATATTGCACTTTTCATCAGTTTTTGTTAATCCATCACTTAGCTCAGTTAATCCATCTGTGTTTATATATTAATGTCTACTTAAACATGCAACAACATTATCCTAGGCCCAATTCATCTATAAACATTATCTATAGTCTGTTGGGTATAGTTTTTTGGTACATTTATAATTGTTGGATCAAAATTAAATCCACTAGAACCTGGAAAGCATAAAATCACAATTCCTCGTGGACAATTACTTTCAAATGTTTTATTTAGCCTAGTACAATTAATTATATGTTTTGAAAAAATAGACAAAATATTTATGAGTAAATAGCGATGTTTCATATAAAAAGGATCAACTAAACCCTAGAGAGCATGCACAAAAAATATTTTTTTTTCAAATATTTTTTTAATTTAAGCGTCTGATGAATCTTGTGCATAAACCTGGAGCACTTACATTGTCAGTTTTCTTGTCCATTGAGCTAACAGTCCTGGTGTGGATTTGTGACTCGGCGGTCTGGGTGCCGACCCAATTAACAATGTGGAGGAGTAGGATCATCCCGTCAGGTGCTACATTTCTTCTGTTGGCTTGGTCCACCGTGGCCTTCCGAGAGTTGTGTTGAATCTGTCCCTTCCCGTAGGTGATCTCACCGTCACGGGAGAAGTTGCATGGCATGGGAGAAGAGTGTGTTTGTGACACACAAAGTTCATGTAATAATTACAATAGAAAAATGCCTCCTGCAACATTTTTTTTCTTCGCATCGTGATCTCGACATTCGATCACACTATGCAAAGATGGCATGCAATAGCGTTGCAATATCTAAAACACATCCATTGCATAATTTTGTATGCATGCAACAAATGTTCACTTGCTGCCGCAAACGTCGAGGAAAATGAAGGCATGTATGTGACATAAAAGGATAACCCCTGCAACAATGTAACAACTAAAGCAACATGAGCACAACACATGGTGTACTCACAGTGAATGCCCTTTGCCTCGCCTTCATAACCTGACTCCATTTTTTTATGATATTGCTTGTTTTTTAGTTAGGTGGTGTTTCAATAAATTGTTGGCCATATATATTGTCAGCCAATGTGTTCATTACCTACGCCGCTAGAATCACTCAGAGTAATTTTGATGGTTATGTGCATCTATTGAGGAAGAGACCAAAACCAGGTATCCTTTCCTCCTATTTTTTGTGAAAAGGAAAATAAAAATATGTATGCACCAATGCAGAGAACACAACCACAAAAGTACATTTTGTTCCCAGCGATGGCACCAAAGTAAAACTGCCCTTATTTGCTCCATGGCCAAAGAGAGCCCCACAAGTTCGGTTAAGGCTGTGGTGCGGTCGTCCTGTGGTGCGAATTATAGCATTGTGTCTATCCAGTTCAGTGATAACGCAGCCATTTCGGGAGTTGGCAAAGGAGAGTAATGGACAGGGACGGGCCATCCATGATCCATGAGCCGAGAAGAAGAGTGAAACAGATCGGACGCAGTACGTACGTGCTCTCATTTCATGTTTCCATTCCAGGCCCTGCCTTCCGCAGCAAAGAAGCTGCGAGAAGATGATGAGCCGCCCCTTTCCGTGCAGCCGTGCAGGCGAGCATAGGCCTGTCCGATCTGGGATCGGCAGGAAAGGAGGAGGAGCGTGTTGCATGCGCGAGTACACGCGGAAGGAAAGGATCAAGGCTCACATGGATCGTCATGGATGGCTGCACTGCACTGCCTTTTCTGGACAGCTTCAACGGGGATAAGACAATGCTACAGCTACGGAATCAACTTACGGAATTGTCTTACGGATGAGACGTGGGTTAGCACGATTGGAGGGTCTGCAATAGTCATCTGGATTCACGATAACCCGACACATCAGCCCGTAAGCCCTATAAGAAATTATCCCATAAATCTAGCATTATTGATAAATCACCTCCCTACTTCAAGGAAACGGAGCCACGCTTTTCTTCTAGTGCGACGAGATGCCCCCGAAAGCTTCGGGCCTAATTGCCCGATTGGCTCATGGGAAAAAGACGAGGAGTGCAGCAGTTCGTGGCTTACATGAAATGAAAGCTAGCTAGGATCGCTTTGTGGATAAATCACCTCCCTGCTTTTGCCGAAGCTTGCTGTTATGAAATGCTCTGCTGCTCCAAGTCATTTTGCTTGGCTGGGCGCGCTACGATGCGTGCTGCGGTGGACTCCGAGTTCTTTTTGCCGGTTTAAATAGGCGCGTGCCCTTATCGCTGTGCAGACTCATGATGGCTATCCGCTGATGGGATGGACTCGGAAGGTACCATTAAAGCAATCATCATGGGATGGCATCACTGCACCATCGGCTTGTCTCCGCAGGAACGTCCGCGTGCTCCCAGCGTAGCATGGACGTGTCGTGTTCATATTGGTCTTCCTATGATTCTCTCCAGTGAATAAAAAGCATGTTTGGCATTTAATGGGAAGAGAAATTGTTACATTGTAACCTAAATTCATCTATAGGTAAAGGCCAACTTCTAACAGAGCGGAGGGAGGTCCGTCGCCCATCGCCACCGATTTATACACCTTGTCAGCCGCCGGGTAGCTAGGGTTGACCATCTAAGATAACATGTGGCGTTTGTAAATGTTATTTATGTTGATCCAAATTCTACAAACACGAGAAGAGCGAAGCCCGTCACTGGAGGCTTGGGCCGAGAGGAGCGGATGTTAGAGGTATGTATCGTTACCGCCGACTATATATACTCCTTGTAAGCCGCCGGCTAGTGGCATTATAAGATAACCTAAGGCGTTTGTAAACATTCTCGATATAGTGAAGTTTTGCTAGCTGACATCCGTGGTATTTACCTTCTCTTTGTTGAAGAGGGTTTTCCACGTTAAAATCTTGTGTCTTTGTGGTGTGATTTCTTCTCGTTCTTCGTTACTCCCTCCGTTCTTCTCCACCAACACTTCCTTTGATTTCATAATGTCATCTATCTTGTCTCTCAAACTTCCGGCCTTGACATGCTTCATTTCCTTGTCCTTGGCCTTCTTCCAGCCATCAGGCTTGCCCTTGTTTCTCCATCCTTCGGTGTCACCCTCGTCATCATCCGATATGGAGAATGCTCTTTTTTTGGTGGAGCCTCATGGTCTCTCAATCTCCACTTCTCCTATGCTCAAGCAACTTCGAAGCATGTTGGAACATGAAGAGCTTGCCTTTCGAAGCCGGCATCTCCTTGTACCTATCCATTGCGCCATCCTACATACCAAAACAATGCAACTACCACATCATGCAACAAAAACAATGCACTACACACGTTTAAACAACACAAGATGCACGTAGAGCACTTACATAATTATCGATAGTGATACCACTTGGTGGTGCATTCTGGGAATGCTCCAAGCACCCACTCCATCGACTACAGCAAGACTTTATCACATCCCAACGGCCTTGAGTGATCTTGCTGTGCGGTTCGATGTGATGAGGGGAGAAACAATGGCTAGGTGGTGGTAAAATCTGTCCTCAATGCGTTGCCAATACCGCTTGCCAGTTTGGTCTAGGCCCGTCACCGCATCGAGTGAGACATTCTCCCACGCTCTCACCAAGCAAATGTCTTCAAGGTCAGTGTAGTTCAATGTCCTCTTCCTTTGTTGAGTGGTTGCAAGGCATCGAACACCTCCTCCACATCAATGTCACCGTCTCCATCCTCCTCTACAACATGGGGAACAACACCGTCGATGTCGAACGCCTCAAGTGGTGCACGATCAATATCCGCCGAGTTGTTATTCAACAAATTGACATACAAGGAGTGACCGGTGCTAATAAAAACGAAATTCCATGATTTCACGCAATTGGCATTCATAATTTGGACGTACATGAACAAAAAAGAGGAATTTTGTATGCCTATCCGGTGCGGGAGCGAGGAGGGAATAGGCGATGGGGGGCGGTGCCGGGACAGTCTTCGGCGGCTTTGCGGTGTGGCTGACCACCCTATTCTTCTTCGGAGCCTTCTCCACGGGGGTGCGAGATCGTTGCACCACCGGCGGCGGCGTGGGTGATGTAGCAGCGGCGATTCTGCGGTGGGGGCTGCAGCAGCGACAAGGTGATTCCCTTGCCACTTCCGCTTCATGGTGGCGGAGGTAGCCGTGGCAACACGCATAGCCGTGGGGACGCGAACAGGGGCAGCAACGCGCGAGATGCAGGAGCGGTGGGGACATTCAATTGGGGTGCGACGACTTCCCCTATGGCCGGCGGCAGGATGGTGGGGTCCATGGAGGCGCGAGGCGGAGAGGCGACGGTGGGCAGCACCTGAGAAAGGAGATCGACCGGTGGCGGCGACGCGGGCGCGGAAGAGAGGGAAGAGTGGGAGCTAAAAAATCATCCCGCCGAGTGCGCGAGTGGAATACAGACCAGCGTTGTTTTGGCCGCGAAACCCTTGTATGTACAGGTTGGGCCGCGAATTATATGAGCCCCTTTAAAATAATTAAAGTTTGTTTCCATTTTAAGGTATAGGGTTTGTGCGTTTTTTCATGTAATTTTTAACCGGTGGTTATTTTAAGGTTTCTGCGAATTTAAGGGATCTCTTAGAGTTGCTTTTTGAGCACCTCCAACAGCTTACTTAAAATTTGAGTAGTCAAAATGGTTATGAGTAGAGGAGAGAGAAGATTTGAGTACCGACAATATTTTTTGCTTTTCAAACTTACTGTACCCAAAACTGAACTATAATTGGGATCCACTTATCAGTGAGTCATATTTTTTCTCTCTTTTTTTCTTTTTTTATTTTCATCTCTGTCCTCTTCTTCCACACCACATCCGCCTCCCACTGGCCTCCCTGCCACGCCTAGCCATGCCCCTTGTCAGGTTAGCTCCGGCCACCGTCGGCATAGACGGAATCGAGCTCCGACAGATCAGGGGAGGTTGTACTCGCGGCGGCTCTCCTTGGCTAGATTGGCGGAGGTGGGCTCGACGGAAAGGCTGAGCGGGAGACGCGCTGGTGCGGCAGTGGGGCGCGGTAGCGGCTCCAGACGGTGCGGCGTGCATCGAATCTCGGGGCAGCGGGAGGCTAGGAGTAAGGTCATCGGCGTGCAGCCGCAGTGGCGGGACGGGGTCGCCGACGTGCAGGAGTGCGGGCTTAGCCTCTCCCTGTGGATTCTGCTGACGTTGCATCAATTTTAGGTAGGATGAGTAGTGAGAGGGGGAGTACTCAAATTTGAGCATTTCGTAGCAAATTTTGAGTAGCTAGTAAAAAAATGTGGGGATCACTTTTGAGTAAGCTGTTAGAGCTGTGTTTTGGCAACCAATACCTAAAATTCCATAATTTGAGTACTGATAGCCAGAGCCTTACACCAGTGTATGAATATGTTTTGAACTTTCGATCTTTTTCCTCGCACCCATCTCTATGCGCAGCACAGGTAGGCATCTTGGTGTCGCATCCGGCCAACGCGATCGGTGCGTGGGTTTTGCCATCTTAAAGCTGCCCGTAAATGGTGCACGGTGGCTGACTGATCGCTGTAGTGGCGGTGTGCCCAATATACACACACAGGGCCGCCCCGCTGCAGCCTCTGCCCCGGCGGGGGCGAGCGGTCCAGCTCCTGCCACTGCCATTGCCATGGCTGCGCTCTCTCTCGTCTCTGAGCGATGCGATCTAGCGGGTAGACCATCCTCTCGTCTCTCTTGCCCGCTTTTGCAAGTAAACTGTACCTGATCTATCACGGACCCCCACCGCAGCTCCCCGCTTTGCTGCCTGCCAGTGCCTAGCTTTTCCCTCTCCCACCTCTTCCCCGTGTGGTCACTCAAAGCGAAGGCTGATGATGCATCATTGGTAAGTAGAAAAATATCTGAGCAGCCTTCATTAACCCGCGGCTGCGATGGCCTGTGGCGGTCTGATCTTGTAAATAGATCGAGTCATCGAGCCATGACATGATCTGCGCCGTTGGTCATAATGACAAGTCGACAGGCAGATGTCATCTGGCGTCACGGCCGAGTCTGCCCCCATCGGATTCGCTGTCGCAGGAAGCCGGTTCGATTGACGGAGGTGACGCACTTGCGCACGGGGTTCGCGAAACCTGGCATTGTTTACCCAAACCAACGAGCAAGTTGGAGCTAAACAACCGCCATGATTGGCTGATTGTAACGATCGGAACGGGATCCCAAGTTGCTCCTCATGCAATGCAGGTGTGAGAGTGTGAGTCATTACTGCATCACACTACGCTCGCTGATCGGAACGGGATCACGGGTGCTTGCCCGTGCTGATTGGGAGAATTTTACTTGCTTTTGTCGGATATTTCGGACGGTCGTGTCATGTTCAGGCTGCAGCTAGCAAGTGGCGCCGTCAGGCCTGGCGAGCGAGCGAGCGTGAGTACGTAGTGAACGTGTGACGCGACGCGCTGGATCTGGCTCCGGCATGACGAGACGGATGGATCAGACAGTAGCGGACGGGATGGCTGATGATTGCCTGATAATGGGAGTATAAACAAACAGGGAATTAGCTGTCCCGTGAACGAAAATAATACTGCTGCTGCTGCTACTTTGACCCGCAGGGAAGGAATTCAAACTTGGGTCAAGGAAAATACTCCGGTCGATGTATGGCGCGCTGGGAAATCTCGTTGGGTTCGAAAATGCCATGTTAGTGGCATATATATACTGCGTCCTGCCAGCTGGGAAGTACAGGCGTGGGTCGGCGCGGCGAAGAATATCGTGTAAGTACCGTTGCAGCACCGGCCTGGCCCTGGCTAGAAAATGTGACAGACCCTCGGAGCGACTAGTCGACTACGTTCTGGACTTGTACACTTGCTCGATCCATCGGCTGGCAGCTTAATCGGCCGGGTAGGTTGAGATGCACGTGGTCTATGCGGACGGTGCGTCTGTATCTTGGTTACGCGCTGTAACACCATGTCGTGTCTCCTGACTGCAGTGTGCTCCTCCGAATGCATCTCATATCTACTTATCCTCATGGCATGCTGCGCGTCTACATGTTTGGGCATCGGATTTGCTTTCAGATGATCCGATATTCGCGTTTCGCGCGTACTGCTTTCGCAATGCGATTCCTGCTTTACACCAAAAGGGGGAGAGGGGGAAAGACAGACATGATAGCACTTCTAATCGTATGCACTCCATCCACTAGGCACTAGCTCGGTCGGTTTTTTTTTCCGGAATGCATCCCGAGATATTTATAGAAACTCACAAGAAATACAAAGTATATCAAATATAATGAAAATTACATCAATATCTTTAAACCACCTAACAACCACTACCACAACGAGAACGAGCTGCCGGCGTGCCGCTATCGCCCGCGCAGCTCCACTATCGGAGCTGGCCTAATGTTGTTGATGACAACCAGAAAGTTTTTATGCACATACCCCTAAGGACTAGCGCCATAAAGTAGAAGTTCTCGCCATTGAACTCTTGAATCGATCCGAATATCCTAGCACCACCAATCATACAACAACCGTAGACAATATGAGATCGACCACTCCATGGGAGCAGCGACCATACGATTTCAAGCCCCCTCAATGCTACTAGCGAGATCGTCGCCAATGAGCTGGACAAAGAGACGGAGAAACATTATTCTTCTTCCGTGCAATATCGCCAAGGCACCATAACTATTGGGGATCACGCTACATAAAACAAAAAATTCTAGCGCTTAAACTAAGATCAAGTTTGCAAGGGGAGGCAATGGATCACGTACCCTTGTTGATCGAGCTAGCAGAAGATTTTTTTTTATGATGAGGTTAATCAAGTCACGAGTTGATTCCCGCAACTAACCTTAGTTAGTCGCGAGAAGATGTGTTCTCCTTCTCCGGCTCCCATGATCTAGCGTCGCACGTGCAACACCTCTGATGGTATCCATACTTACTAGCTTGATGTTGCCGCATCAATCATGTGATCAAGCACACATACTACACTGAATATGTCGGTGAAGATCTGACAGCGCTTCCGTGATCCCAATGAAATCATGGTAGAGATGGGGCAGCGCTCAGTGAGAGAGAGAAAGAGAGAGAGGTTGGCGATAGTGGTGTCGTCGTTTCGGTGATAGGGCGGCGGCGGTTGCGTTGTTGGTGGCTTGGGCGGCTAGGGTTGTGGGGCTGCCCTAGCCGGCCGCTTGCCCCTCCTTATAAAGGCGGTCGTCCCCCTTGGCCTCAAACTGACTTGCTTGGGGAGTCGGAGTTCAACACGAACTCCCCCCCCCCCCCCCCACCTTAACCGACTTAGTAGAGGAGTCCACGGAGTCCACCTTGTGGACTCCCCCTCCCTTTCTCTGGCCCATGGTGCCCCCACCTTTCAGAGTTTGACCTTTTGGAATATTATAACCTTTTGGATGTTTCCGAACATTTCCGAAATATTCTAATTTGACCTAAAATTAGTTTGGCACCTTCTATATATGACATAGGGTTTCGAACACTTCCGAAACCATTCATGACATAGTGGAACCATTCTGAGACTTCTCCAAACATCTTTTGGAGTATTCCCTCTCTCGCATCATTCATCAAACTCACTTCAATAGATGCTAAACCTTTAAGTGTGTGAACCAATGGGTTCGGATATATGTAGACATGTTCGGACACCTCTGCAACAATAATATCATATGTGCTCTTGAATCGCTGCAATGATTTCTATATATAACACGAATATCTTTATTGTTTGAACTATTACAATTGTTCGTTAGGGTTTCAATTTTACTTAGCGGTACTTTGCATTGCCCGAGATGAAATTGTTATGTTGTATCTATTTTACTGGCATGCTCTCTTTACTCTATCCAGGTTATCGGTGTTCTTGTGACTAATAACATAGTCATGTGTCTGGCCAGACCATGATGAACATCATAACACTGAGTGGGTCTACGGAATATCTCTACATTGTCGGAGTAGTAAAATCTCAATTTCGAGACAATAGAACTATATAAGCGTACTTTCTGATTACTCCACCATCATTCTAATAATCACCCTTTTACGAATAATGTTAAATACCGCGGAAGTAATCTTTTGATACCTACATCTATTTCTCTTATGGTCTGCCGAAATAGATAAACAACAATGATAATTAAATATATATAACAATATATTAACGACTTAGTTTCATGGTATATCAATAGGGTCTCGTCCAGCATCATTTTTCTCTCCCAACAATATACTCTCATTTATTATCAGCAACCACATAACACTTTACTTATGCCTATAGTCAGAAAATCAAGACTACCAAATAATAGGTGAACTTATATTAGAAACAAGATTAGGCAACTCTTTGTTGTTTATTATTTCACAGACTTAAATAGGTTTTGCCCAAATCTCATATTCGGTTTTTTTTTCAAGGTTGAGTTTATTGGGCAGCTAAAATATCTAATAATGAATAATATATGACCGGGTACATCTATGCATGCAGAGATGGCTATCCTACTTTCAAAAAAAAAAGTCTTTATTCCTTTGATCGTTTTTTTCGGAAATCCTTGTTGTTAGAATGTTGGTTAGTGTGAGTCCAGCGCATATTACTCTACCAAGTCGTTGAACTGCTGCAACTGAAACTGCAAGGACAACACATGTATGCATTGAATCATAATAGGAATAATTTCTTACCTCACAATGCAGGCATCATCGTCACAGAATATTGTCCATCAGAAAACAGGCAAGGTAAGCTTGTACTGTGCACTGATGTAAATACACATCTCAGCATTTAACCTTGGAGCGGTAGGTCATGGACCAAACAAGCATGCGCGCGTGCCTAGCTATGATCAGAATTCTTTGTAGCAAACAGATGCAACCACTGCAGAATCTTTCAGGCACCACCAGCAAAATTATTAAGCAAGAACCATTGTCTATGCACTTCCAGTGGCTACCAGGTAAGATTTAACAACTGCTACTACTACGTAACACGATCTTACCCAAGCATACGTCACAGCGATGGATGGATCATGGATGCCTTTGCGTGTATACAAATCCGCGGCCTCCAACTTGTGAGACAAATAATATTCAATGTCCAATTGACTGTTAAGGTATTAGGAGATCCAGAGCATCAGGGAGATACGTACAATCTTATCTGAACCACTTCTCTTACCTGTAAAACTACTACCGCCATACATGTCATCCGTAGTTGCGTGTAGTATAGTAGTATTGACAGATCGGATCCCTGCATGTTTCTGTTAGCTTGTTGGCCACTCACAGGCACAGCCTAGAAGCACTCAACTGTTTTTTACAGCTTCAGCACGGAGCACTAAGTGTGTGGTTTGGTACCCCAATCTGACTTGTTAGTGCAGCTTATTTTTCTTCAAGAGTTTAGACCGATGGGAAGAGATCATGCTACTGCTGGACCACAGTACAGCCAGTCAATTCCTTATGTTAATTAGACTTCATGAACTGTCCGCAGGAGCCCTAGGATACCCTATCATCTGTATGGTGGTCTTCAAAATCAGATACTCCTAACTGCAACAGTATTAAAGCCGATATATTGGTCACTCCTACCCACAGCGCCAGAAACAGCCACACATAACAATGGAGTACTCCCCATCTGGCCACACACAAATAATGTAGTTTGTTATAAGTTATCTCATAATTGTTTTGGATAAACCCTTAAACTACACAATCTGGCCTCTAGGGACTGAATTTAAGACCCTTTTTCACATGAACTTAAGTTCTCTAAAAAGTATATTGCCGTGTGGCTGCTCTGGAAATAATGGCTATAACAAGAGTAATCGCCACATAATAGCACGGCATAAATTATGCAACGGACCACACTGTCCTTCTGCAACTTGAAAACGGTAACAATGGGTAACCTTGCAATGTGCTCACAAATAGAATAGTCCATGACTCCATGAGATGCCGGAGCATGTGAAAGGAAAAGGGCATTGGGAAATTGAGTGCAGACGAAGAAACAAGTATTGCCCTACACTCTTAGTGGAATAAAGCTAAATATATACACAGCAATAAGCATAAAGGAGTACTTGTTTCTGTGGTGCCTTGCTATTTTGGGACAGCAAAGTTCGGCAAGAATCTATGCGCAAGCATTGACGGAGTTCATGAGAACGAAAAGAGTTGCAAAATTTCTAGTTGGAGAGATGGTCACAGATGCATGTATGCAGGTTTTGGGTCCGGGTCATGTGAAGGAGCGTAGCTTGTGTTGGCAATGATGGAACTCATGTGGATGCCATATCTCTCAGGACAATGTATCTGCTCACACAGATAGCATATGACTCCAAAAACACTTCGAAAAAGACACTGTAACCCTATCCACTTTGATCGAAATTCTTGCGAACTTATCGATTTCAAAGGACGGTTAATTGGCAAGAGATGACCACACAAGGCAGCCCAAAGTTCACACTAGTTAGCAAGAGATTGATCACGCAGGGACACGATCTTGAAAACTATTAAGATCACCGCCGTACAGTCGAAGCAGCAGATCATGATTCGTGGCCACATTCTTAGCAACCAACATAAAACTAATTGCTCATAATTAGATCACGTAGTACCGTACGTACGCTGGCACATGAAATTCTGGAGACTGGAGAGAGCCCAATAATGAGTTACTTAATTGCCCAGGCATCTTCCCTGCTGGCGTTTCTGATCCCGACCACTTTTCGCATGCTTTGGTAGGTTTCTCCCGCTCCGGTTTAAATTCTTTGCAGGTTTGTAGTTAGGCGCAAATTAAGCGCATCGTCACGCCAAGCCTAGGATTCCATGGGACAGTGGCCGTTTCAAGGAGCTGGATGGCACGCGGGGGCCTTGACTTTGAGGTCCTTTTCCAACCTACACGGACGCAAAGAATTTGTTTCTTGCATTTGTCAGCATTTCTTTGGTGATGAGTGTTGACACCTTGGGGAGATTGGTATTCATTTTCTATGAGCAAATTAGACTATCCACCACCTTCACCACTTCCCATGATCCATATTACTTGTCACAACTTTCTTCAGAATGAGCGAACCTACCTACACAATAAAACTCGTTTAGATACATGCATATTTAATCCAAACTTAACCAAATCTGCCACGGGTAATTTGGATGGGAGAGCACAATATTTTGCAAGGATCAGCACTTCTGCAACTTTTTTTCTTTCCATTTTTCACCACTTCTATGCCTAATTTGTTGCATATTTCACTGGCTTTTGTTAATCCATCACCTAGCTCAGTTAATCCATCTATATATATATATATATATATATATATATATATATATATATATATATATATATATTAGTATCCACTGCCATCTGGAAGGCATAAAATGGAATCCACTGCCAAATTCGTATGGACTTTATTTATAGTTTTCTGGATATGGTTTCTTGGCACATTTTGTAATTGTTGGATTAAAATCAAATCCATGCCACCTGGAGAGCATAAAATCATAATTTCTCGTGGACAATTATTTTCTAATGATTTATTTAGCCTGGTACAATTAATTATATGTTCTGCAAAAAAAAGTAGATAAATATTCTGAGTAAATACCGATGTTTCATATAAAAATGATCAATGTCACCCTAGAGTGCATGCACACAAAAATGGATGGACAATATTTTCTGATTTTAAGGTTTTGATGAATTGTGTGCATAAACCTGGAGCACCTATATGCGGGATACAATTAAACCGTCAGCTGAGCCGACGGTCTAGGTGCAGATTCCTGAGTCGGTCATCTAGGTGTCGACCCAATTAACCAGGTGGAGTAGTCGGATCATCCTATGGTGGTTGCCTTAAACGGGCCTTTGGCCATCCTAGGCTGTTACATTTGTTCTGATGACTTAATCCACCGTGGCCTTCTAAGACTTGTGGTGAACTTGTGCCTCCCCATAGGTTTATCTCGTCATCACGAGAGAAGTTGTGTGGCACGGAGAAAACAATTGTTGCACGTAGGGTTTCTCTATGGGAATTCCAATAGAGAAACCCACATGCAACAATTGTTTTCTTCGCATTGTCGTCTCAATATTTGATCACAGTATGTAGCGATGGCATGATAAAGCATCGCAATATCTCAGACGCGTCCATGGACTAATTCTGTATGCATACAACAAATCTCCATTAGTTGGCACAATTGTTGAGGAAAATCAAGGCATGTATGCAACACAAAAAGGCTAACCCTTGCAACAATGTTACAACTAGTGCAACATGAACACAACACTTGGTATGCTAGGAGTGAATGCCCTTTGTGTGGCCTTCATAACCCGACTTCATTTTTTTGTTGATATTATTGCTGTTTTTTTAAGTCGGCGACATTTTAGTAAGTTTTTTTTTTGAAACGGGAGCAAAAGATTTGCCCCAATCTATTAATTAAGAAGAAGAGAGGTGCCAAGTTAATTAAAGGAAAACCGGGCGAAAACCGCTACAAGAAACCACAAACGAACAATGCCCCACACATGCAACTACACGACCAACGAGACAAACCAACAACCACTCGAAACCTGCAACAACCGAACTAACAACATCTAACTGACAACATCTGGAACACCACTAACTGACTAGGAACTCTCAAGTAGTTGCGGAAGCTTTATTGTGATGTACCTCATCTTTCTTCTTCTTGTGAGAGACTTTTCCATCTTTCTTATTAAACTCTTTGAAGCCTTTCCCGTCAAAACGCAAGCAATCTCCTTGCCATACCCAGGACTAGCCGCCTCCAGACTGACGAGCAAGTCACAAAGCTCTTTCCCAAAGAAAGCCTCGAAGTTAGGTGCCAACACACCTCCAGTGTCTACAAAGTTCGGCGGCTCTGGCGACGGTGGTGAGTGAGTCATGGCCACTGCCACAGAATCTAACGAGCCCAATTCCACCATCGATGCCACAGATGATTCTCCACATAGCTCCTGCAGCTTAGGCATAATTTTGTCGCAAATGTAGGTAGGCTCCACTGGTTGTGGTGTGGAAGCCACCACCGAGGTCCCAGGCGGGTCCACCTCAAGATGCAACACTGACATGGGAGAGGGCTCCTCACACAACTCCTGCAGCTCGGGCATAATCTCCATCACGCGTGGTCGCTCTCACAGGCAATCGGCACATCACGATGTGGCGACAGGCAAGACCTGGCACGAGGGGAGAAACTACCTCTGTGATGTCAATCATATTTATGGCAAACCAATGTGCTCGTTACCGATGATGCTGTTGGCACCCACTAAATTTGGTTGTTATGTGCATCGGTCGAGGAAGACACCAAAAGTAGGAATCCTCTCGTACTTTTTCTTGAAAGGAAAATAGAAATGTGTATGCACCCCTGTAGTAGTAGAACACAACGAGAAAGTACATTTTGTACACAGCGATGGCACCAAAGTAAAACTTCCCTGATTTGTTCCATGGCCAAGGAGAGCCCCAGAAGTTGGGTAAACGCTGGTGCGGTCGTCCTGTGGTGCGAATTATAGCGTTGTGTCTATCCAGTTGTGTGATAATTAATGCATCCATTTCGGGAGTGGGCAAACAAGAGCAATGAACAGGGACGGGCCATCCATCCATGAACCATGAGCCGAGAAGAAGAGTGAAACAGATCGGACGTAGTACGTACGTGCTCCCATTCCATGTTTCCATTCCAAGCCCCGCCTTCCGCTGCAGAGAAGCCGCGAGAAGATGATGAGCTGCCCCTTTCCGTGCATATGCCTCTCCGATCTGGGCTCTCATCTTTCCTGTCGCGTGGGGATCGAGAGGAGGGAGGAGCGTGTTGTGTGCGCGAGTAGACGCGGAAGGAAGGAAAGGATGGGGTGACATGGATCGCCATGGATGGCTGCACTGCACTGCCTTTTCTGGACAGCGTCAAGCGGAATCCAAAACGGAGCCACGCTTTTCTTCGAGGACCAGCCCAGCGATGCGATGTGCCGGAAAGCCTCGGGCCTAATTGCCCAATTGGCGCATGGGAAAAAGATGAAAGGACTTTTCGTGCTGCGGTGGCCTCCGAGTTCTTTTCCAGGTTTACATAGGGGCGTGCTCCTATCGCTGTGTAGACTCATGATGGCTATCCCCTGATGGGCGATGAGCTCACAGCAGCATCGGCTTGTCTCCGCAGGAACGTCCGCGTGCTCCCAGCTGTGCTATGATTCTCTCCACTGAAAAAAGGCAAAGGGGCCAGCGGCCCAGGCCACAGTGGTGGCCTGAATGAATCAATCTCTAGATACCTCCGCAGTTTTGGGCCGTCAGTACCGGCTTAGCCCAACTGAAACTTTTTGCGAGTCGTAGTACACTCGCGGTAGTGGTTAGCTACTTAGCTTGGGTTGGGCTTTGTCAGTAATGGGCTCAGTTTTCAATCCGAAACACTCGTTCGAACTGATAAACTAGTGTAGAAATAAGGGTCAGCAATGTAAAATGCTACTACGGGGATGTAGCTCAGATGGTAGAGCGCTCGCTTAGCATGCGAGAGGTACGGGGATCGATACCCCGCATCTCCATCTGATTTTGCGCTTTTTGTGTTTCATTTTGAATAATAACGACATCCCTGGCTTTGCTACTGGACTGAGAATGTACGTACGTCCACGCTCTGGCTCAGTTCCAGTATGCTTTGGAAACGCTCGTGATGAAGATTTACTCAATTTTCAGTTCCGATTGCATGCGCGGTCTCTACAGAAACAAAGATCAGTGTATTAGTATTACGTACGTATGAATACCAACTCCATGTTTGCCATCGGTGGTAGCACAAGCAGCCGCTCTGCACTTTTAATCCAAACGCGTTTTTTTTTTCTTTTCCTAGCGCGGTTGCTGTCATCCAGAAGCTGGTGAAAAAGGAACAAGGCAGGTGCAGGTTGGTCTGAATTTGATGTTACTTTTTGTTCTTATTACCGATCGACGATCATCTCGGTCCCTCTATAAATCGTCCGCCACGGACCCACCAGGGTTAGCACGGAGCTGGATCGCCGCCGGCTCGTCGATGAGCCTCCCCGCTCGCCTAGGCCGCCGCTGGTGCGGCCTCGCCGCCGTCCTCTGCCTCTGCGCGTCCTCCTGCAACGCAGGTATAGTCACGCACTGGTCGTTGCCAATCACAGCCGCACGCAATGCTAACATTTCCCGATATTAACTGACGTGAACTCTCTGCGTGACAGAGCCGATAGAGCCTCTGCCATTGCCCGACACGCCGGCGAGGTCGCTGCAGTGCTTCGAGGACGGCCAGGTACACGCACCGGCGTGTGTGTGTTTAATTTCTTGAAGCGTCTGTCTCTCTTACGGTCTTGCCTGGTCCTGGCGGCGATCGCAGGTGTACGGGTGCTGCGAGGACGCGTACCGGCTGAGCCCGTCGGGGATCATCGGCGTGCCGCTGGGCGCGGTGGACTACTACTGCGGCGGGCAGTGCGTGGTGGAGACGGAGGACGTGCTCAACTGCGTCGCCAGCGCGCTGGACGGATTCAGGTTCTACAACGGCGCCTCCGTCGAGGACGTGCGCTACGCCCTCAGGAGGGGATGCAGCCACACATTCAAAAGAGGTGAGTAGATATGAAAGGAGAGATGTGCCTGGACTGAACTGAATTTGGGTGGGTTTATAAATGACAAAATCTGTATTTATTTGTTCTGTTCTTTCTGGTGCTGACCTAAGAATCGTGCACGTTTGCAGGGGACTTCAACGATCTGGAGCCGCCGCTAGGTGATTACCCGGACATATATGGTGACAACAGCGGCGCTGGCTACACGATTACGGTTCCTCACAACATTGTCGCGCTTCTCCTCTGTGCGTGGCTACTGGTTCACGCTCGCTGAAGATACAACGCAAAAAAATTAAAATAGAGGAAACACTGGAGCTCGGAGTCAAAAGCACTTACCGCTACTCCTGTATAAACTTTGGTTTCGACTTCTCTACACACCATCGATATACTACACTAATATAAGCACTAGGCTAGTCGATAGCGACTCGTCCTAACACAGTTCAATCACGCATGGTTAATGTACAAAACTAGCGCCAGTTCAATCACGGCAATTATATAAGTTGAGAAATTTCCCGTGGTGCAAACAAGTTCTGTTCAATTGCTTTCAAATTCCAGGCTACGTTCTGACCATCCTGTAAACAGAGAAGCATGTACCAATTCAAAAAAGAACTAAAAGTGTACACTGCATGGAGAAAGTACACAAAGCAGATATGCACAGTTTAAGTTCTCGAGAGGCAATTATATAAGTTGAGAAATTTCTGTGGCCCAAAACAAGTTCTGCTCAATTGCTTTCTAGTTCCAAGCTAGCGTTCTGACCATCCCATAGAGGTGTACACTGCTTGCAGAAAGTTAAAGATAACTCCTTGCTGAGAAAAAAAAGTGACACCAAAACTCACCATGTCAACTTCATGCATCATCTTCGAGATTCAGATATTAGATGAATAAGTTGCACTTTTCACTTGTAAATTACTCGCAACCTAACTCACAAACGAATACATCATAGATCAACCATCTTCACAAGATTAGTATAGACAACATGATTATCCTTTGCAGAATTGCTCTCAGCAAGCGCAGCCTGCACCAGCTCCTGCAGAGAGAAAGAAAGAAAAAAACATAAAAAACTTATAGCGTTGATAATATCACACAAGAGTTGTAAAAATGCTTCCCACTCAAACTAATAATAATAACGTGAACTAACAGAGAATTGCTCGTTTATGACTTCATTATGTTTTTAGTCGACATATAATTTAAACAATTACACGTGGGAAACGAAAATAAATTACAAAATAGAGCTCAGAGAGAATTTCAACAATTCATGTCTAGGGAAGGTAAAATAGATTCAAGTATCTGACCTTCACGTCTCTGTTAGACAAGAACTTTCCCAAATTGTCAACAATGCACCTTAGATCTTCAGCCTGCAGTTGTTAAATATGAAAACTATGCAACATAAGTACAATAGTCGCGAGAAAAGAAGAGTGCAAGTAATAATACATGAACTACTTAAACGATGTGAACATGGTTTCAGAGAAAGGCATCATTAGTATGTTATTATTACCTTGATATAACCCACTCTGTTTTGGTCAAAGTACCGAAAAGCCTACAAGATGGGGCGAAACCGCACACATTAGCAACATATTTACTTTTATGGGAACTCTTTAATTTGTACACACACAGAAAAGTTACCTGTAACAGGTCCTTATCAACCACCTCATGCTTCGTTGAATCTTCTTTCAGAGATACAGGTGTCTTCCCTTCCTTCCTGACTACCTTTTCCCCGACTTCTACCACACCTCCTTTCTCTTCCTTAGTAGGTGTGTCTTCCCCTGAAACAAGCTTTTCTAATTCGATCTCCTTCCCTCCTTTCTTGTTTGCTTTAACTTCTTCTGGATTGGACTCGGTACTGTTCAAATTACCCCCATCCTGCAGCATGCACACAGGTTAATACAGATACACATAATCTCTTGGGGCAGACAAACCAATCTGGCACATGGTAAAAACATGAGAGGGGGCGCAGCAGGATGTTACAGATGCACTTTCAATCAAGATAAAGAAATTACAAAACCGTTCTCATTACAGTAACCTGGAACTACCAATCAATGACCATGGGAGCATGTCAGCTGTTAAAGCCACTATATTTGTAAGCTCTAGTTGAAAACACTAAAACACAAAAGTAACAAGTATAGTAGCCTTGAGATGTTAGATTGGGCACATAGACAAGCAAGTTTCTACACTATTCCAGGATGAAGTTGATAATATATAATAGCAGGACATGAATGCTAATGGAAACTATCCACTTAAAGTATGCTCCATATGTCTTTTGCTGTAAGTTCCTTAATGTACTAATAATCAATTAAGAAAAAAATGCAAATTATATTATCATCTAAGCCTATAACAAACATCTCTATCGTTAAGGAAAAAGTAGATTCCAAGAGAAATGCAAGATAAAAAAATTGACACATACTCAGTGTATAAAAATGTGTGAAATAAATGTGTACCTGTTGCTCAGCAGTAGCACCAACCATGTCCGCATCGTCTTCATGTACTTCTACTTCCTTGGGATCTTCTTCATAATCTAGATCTTCATCCTCCATTTTCTCTTCTGTTTCAGGTTCAGCAGGAGCGGCTGGTATCTGATCCACAATCATGTTTTTCACATCATCTTTGATTATTTCATCGTTTTTCACTGCATTAACATTATTAGGGGTGCTTTCAGTACGAGTATCATCGGTTGTCTTCGATCGCTTTTCTGACGACTTATCGTCTTCCTTCTTTAGATCTTCCTCCCTTGGGCGCTTACGTTGGTTCTTCTTTGTAACATAATGCTTGTGCAGTTTCTGTGAAATAAACAAACATCAAAACCCAGGTAGGCAGATATGTAGAAACCTCCTACTAAACATGATAAGTGCAACTTATTTTGTTACTAAGAAAAGAAACCAAGAGAGAGAAAAAGCCAAGCAGCATTGCTTAGGAACAGGGAATATAAATCAACAGTCTGCATGAAAATACAACATGATACCTCGACTGCTAAGCAGGCACCGACCTCACAAGTTACAACATTAATGCCACAGTTTGTGTAATTACCAGGAAGTATGATTATCATATCTTAATACTCCATCAGATTACCAAGAAGCTTCATCCCTAATGGTACTTTAATGTAACATATAATTTTATACTAATCTAAATATATATACTCCCTCCGATCCATAATACTCTTCGCTAATATAGATGTATCTAGACACATTTTAGTGGTAGATACATCCGTATTTGCGAAGAGTAATATGGGTCGGAGGGAGTACAATAGAAATTAGTGGTCACAGGTGTATAAAGCTAACGAAGTGTCAGCAGAGCCAAAGAAAATTACCTCAAGAAAAGACAGGATAATGCATCCCATTCTGAATTGAAGCATTTCACTAAATGACTCGGCAAACAAAGAAAGCTGAAAAATAAATAGGAGCACATATCAATGTCAAGCAACATGATGATAACCGCAAAAATAATAAATATTAGCCCTCGAAGTGCAATAAATCACAATTAAAGAGTAGTTACATAAAAATTAACATATTTATTTGCCACAATGAAGATGGAAAATATACCTCAAATACAGACTCCTCAGTGTCATTGGTTGTATAGTCTAGTAAGCCATCCAATGAAAGAGATATTGAACGGAGCTGCAAATAAGTAGTTCAGTAAAAAATGGTGAACCTTTTAAGGTTTGTGAGCCATGACACTACACAAAATAAAAAGGAAGTACAGAGCACATTAGGCATACTTTAGAGTCTTTACTCCTTTTTGTCTGCAAAATGAATCCTGGATGTTTAGGAGGTTCATCAGATTTCTTCTTCTCTTTGGCATCATTAAGTGAATTTAGCTTCGGATCTTTCTTCAGATCTTTACTATTTTTCTCTTTATCATCCTTTGTCTTATCTTTCGTTCCATTTCCCCCTACTTTATTTGTATCCTTTTCTTCCACAACTTCCCGTTCATTAACCTTATCTCCATCTGATTTTTGATTCCCGGTATATATGGTCCCTTTATCTGACGTTTCTTCTTTCTTCTGATCTGAAATCACTTCAGCAGCGACGTCTGACCCTTCTGGCAGCTTAATCGGCAAATTCTCGGCATCAGTTAAGCTTACTTCATTGTTTTCCTGTTGAATTCCCACTCCTTGTTCACTTGTTTCAGCAGGAACAGTAGACGCATTCAACTTGGATCCTGAAGCAACAACTTTTCTTTTAACAATCCTTCGAATTACTTTCTTCTTCCCAGATTTCTTAGTCTCAGGCTGGCTGATGCCAGCTTCATCCTTTTCCTTACAAACATCCACAGTTGTTTGCTGAATGTCCTCTTCTGCAGTTTTGCTCAGAGTTTCTGCCACAGCAGCCTTGTCCACCTGAGATGACTTGTCAGCTGAAGCTTCAGCAGTTGGCTTTTCGCGAACAACTTTTCTGATGACCTTCTTTATTACTTTCTTTCGTGTGGGCTTTTTATCCTCAACAGCATGGTCAATGGGGGTGTCACCAGAGGTATTTCCTTGAACATCCCCACCATTCTTATTATGCTCCTCAACATTAACAAGCTGCTTCTCTTCTTTCTCAGCAGGCTTTGCCTCTCCAACTTCACCCTGCTCATCCATTTTAGTATCATCTTTCTCGATTTTGGTAGCATCCTTGTCAATATCAACCTTCCTCAAATGGTCATCACCTGTTCCTTTCTTTTGTTCTTTTGTATCACCAGGGACCTAAGATATGGCAGTCAGGAAATAGAGCTGTTAGTATTGATTATTGAAGAACGACTTAAAGATAACAAAGCATGTTGCTAACTAACCTTTTCCTTCTTTATAGTCAGTTTATCCCTGTCTGCTTTCGTTTTTCTGTATGCAATCCAGGTATTCCTCCATACATCTACTGAAGGTACACATTCTGACAGGTTTGGCACAAACAGTACATTAATCTCTTTATGACTAAAGAGCCCATCTTTGCCAATTCTGTTGTAATGGACCTGCAAACAGTTAGACATGTTACAGAAACGATGACAATTTCAACAATGGTGTCTCACAGATGTGCAGCAATAATTGTGCTAAATCAAAATTAAAATGGACTTCATCTGATGACAAATGCACGTACTAAACACCCTCAGAAAGCACTTGTAGGAGTACAAAAGATTAATGTTTTAAGATGTGTACTACAGCCTGCCGGGTAGGAGTCACACTGGTACAAGATATATTCCACTCAGGCTTATAAAGAGGTTACTACTTGCACGTAATAAACATATTTTGGTTTATTTTTTATCAAGCCATATACTTTCTATGTGGAATATATCAACCCATGAAATGTCAGTCAATATAGTAGGAATCATCTTCCATTCTGAGAAACTGAAATGTCTACACTATATACCTAAATCTATAAGTCCTTAATGAGCAAAAATAATAATATTAACATTGTTTCGATCTGATGGAAATATATCGTTTCCCTAAATGAAGAATGCAAGCAAGTTCATCATAATTGTGAAACAATACCTCAAGGAAATGATTCCAGTGTGTGCAATTAGATAGATCAACCTGAACCAGTTCCTTAGTATATCTGTATAGGTAAAGTGAATTTTAGCACAAACTCCAGTTCGAGAAATGAAATGAATGTCAAATTGTCAATTCAACTGCAGATCATCCATCATGCCAATATTTGATTATATACCTGATAGCAGTTTGAATCAAGCAAGAACTGTCAGTTGATGGATCTCCACCATCCATTGCTGCATTCCAAGGACCTCCAATTGCAAAAAGTGCATGATCTTTCTTAAATATAGCAAATTTTAAGACATTGTTCCAGTGCGCTATTCGGTCCTCAGCACTTTTCAATGAACATATATCAGCAAACGCACCATTGCTCATGCCACTCATCAAGAGAACCTGACCACCATCATCAGAGCAAGAAGATGACAAAAACAATTTGGCAACACTTCAAAACTTAACAAGCTTCAAAAATAGAGAGCCAGTACATCCTAAGCATAACTTAAGAACCCTGACCCAAAAAAAGGACAGCCAACGCCGTCAGATAATGCAGTATCATAACTTAAAGTACATCGCATGGATTTACAAACTACAAGGGATGCTCCAAACATTCTACAAACAGGAGTACAATTCCAACAGACTGTGTGCCACAAGATTCCTATACATATTGATATACAATACAGATTAGTATGGTAATACAAGGTACTTATAATAAGCAAATCGTTCAAATATAAATAAGTAGCTCAATCTAGCCCTTACTTTGAAAAAGAACACAAACCTTTACATTCCAAACAGTGTCTGGGGTGTTGCTGCTGCTCGATTTCTCTGAAGATAAAACTGCTCTTTCGTCAAACTTATCATCCACTTCGTGGATGTCATGCTCCAGACTGTTTCATGGCAATAGCAAAATAGGGTAATAATAATGCTCCTAAAACAAAGAATGAGCACTTTGGGCAGCTAACTATATTATACAGTTCAAACAGAAAGCATACCTGACTGGTGTACGCATTGAAAGATTAAGATTTCCTTTAGGCCAGTTCAAGACAACCTATAAATAAATAGGTTGCAGATGAAAAAAGAATCCTTTGATTCCACATTGGAAAAAAATTGAAGTCATTGATACAACACCAAACCTTACAAACATCTGGAGAAATGACTAGTTTAGGGTATCGTTTCGTCAAAGATAGATAGTCCCTATCAGCATCGACCAAGCGAAATGGAGATACCTGCACATAAAAACCTAACTAGCATTAAATTCGCACTAGGAAGCAACCCAAACAACTACATAAATGCACACAAAGCCATGATCAATTGCACAAGGGAAATCCAAACAGAGGAGGAGGCAAGTGCACCATCATGCATAATGGAGCACAATAAAGATTATGATCTTCCAATTGGAGACAGAAAGCATCTCAGGATTTTTCATATCACAATGAGGAAAACGATATTTTGGCACCAGATAAAGAGATATATAGCTACTACTACTAGAGATGCTGAAACAAGGATCAGTGAAGATGGATGAATAAAATGGAACTCCAGAAGCAAATAGAACCAAGTAGTTCCACATGTGTGTGCAGAGACAGAAGTGCACATAGGAACTGGCTTCAGAAGGACAGGAATCAGGGAGCTTTACGACCGAGAGTACATCAAAGAGATCAGTAAGCCCCTAACGCAGAGACAGAGGTGTGAAAAGGAACTGCTTCAGAAGGACGAGAATCAGGGGGCTTTACGACAGGGAGTACATCAAGGAGATCGGTAAGCCCCTAACATCATTATTAATGGTTTGAACAACAACAATGTGAAAACATAACTATCCGTTTACCTTGCAAATATATTCTCTCTTTATTTGTTTAACAGGTGTACGAGGCCTTCAGGACAACAAACAAAAGAGTTAGTTATAAAGGCTTCACTGAAGACAAAACAGCAACCTGTTGCATCCACAAAGCTACAATGAAACATGGAGCTCCACCTATGCACAGCATCACGTCGAGGTGAAAGTCGCCGCAAAGGCTTCTCAGATCTAACAGGAGAAGATCGTCGCCGTTCAACAGGTCTTCTTGGAGGAGTGCGCTCCCGCCTTGGAACAGCCACATGCTTCCTATCCCGCTCCCTCTCCTTCTCCCGGCGTACACGGAGATGTTCTCTTTCTCGTTCATGTTCCCTCCTTTCCCGCTCCCGCTCCCGTTCCCTGTCCCGCTCTCTTTCAATTTCACGGTTCCGTAGCTCTTGTTCATATTCCCATTCCCTTTCCTTCTCTTTTTCCCACAAAAGGTCCCTTCGACATTCCTCGTCTCTTAGATCCAGTTCACGGCGATAACCAACCCGGTCTCCTGTTCGTTCATCGACCATGGAGATGCCTGGATGCACACGTGGTAAGATGCTATCTCGGTAATCAGATTCTGAACCTGGTTGCAGCAAGCTTTTCCCTGAAGCATAGTCGCGTACAGGGGGCAGACCCACCCCAAAACCACTGCTTGATGATCCTTGTCCATAGAGAAGGCTGTCCATGGTTGGCTTCTGAGTTCTCCCCAACACTGAAGCTTGCTGTTGGCCTCCATATGAAACAGGTCCAAGAACAGACAAGCTGGGATGATCTGCTTCTGCTCTTCCATATGCACCAATTTCCTGGGATCCTTGATGGATTGGGCCGGTTCTTCCTGCAAAGTAATCGGCTTGTCTGCCAGAAATGCATACTTTTCTCAGTGCATGTGCTATGTTTTGTTGTGGTGACAGACACAAAGGTCGCTAGTTATCCATAGATTTAGTTCTCGAAGGCTATCGAGAGATTATTTACAGCTAACCAAAACATACAGATGCGCCAGAGATGTTGAAGAAGCAATTTTTTATTTATTTCAAGGAACTTCTTAACTGAACCTTACAATGATAATACGATAATAGTAACAGTAGTATCAAAAGATAGTAGTATCGATAGGACAACAGCAGAAGTAACATAATATAAAGCAAAGTCTGCCGTGGTCATTTGAACAAAAACATACCTTATATCAGAACCAGGCAGCCGTTGAGTTTTTAGGAGTTGAGGATGACGTGTTGATGAAACCTAATTTTTTTGTAGCATTTCAATAATGAAAGTTAGTAAATTATCAAAGCAGGCAATAAATGAAAACAAAATGATGTCTTGTAAGGGAGAAACAAATGTGCGTACGTGCACACGCACGTGCGTGTGCGTGTGTGTGTGTGTGTGTGTGTGTGTGAGAGAGAGAGAGAGAGAGAGAGAGAGAGAGAGAGAAGGGGGAGAGAGAGAGACCTGATGGCTTCCAGGAATATGATCAGGATATCTTCTATCCAAATCATTGAGGCCATCTCTCCTGCCAATATTAGCTGACTGTTCACCGTACACCCTTCTCTCCAATTCATAATTTGCACTGTACTGGTCTAGCTTTGGCGCATACCCACGAGAAGCTAGATAGTCATCATTTGATCTTCCCAGGCTAGACCCTACAGCTCCAGATGAGAACTTTGATGACTCAGAGGGCATTGTTTGATGAGCTTGCAGGCTAAGAAAATCCGAAGAACCTGGGCCGTTGCTAGCAAGTCCACCAGCCTGCAAAAAATATTAGTAGGGTATTAAATTATTTATTGACAATTTCTGAAACAAGATCATGTAACGATGGTAGTTTCCCCCTTGTATAATTATACTTTGGTGCCAAATAAAACTTGATCCATATAACTAAAAACTTGTCTAAAGCATCAACTAAGCAAAGTTAAAGGAAAAAAAAAACTTCCTCAAAAGATCTTACTCCCTGCTATCCATAATCAGCGACATTTATTATGGATCGGAGGGAGTAGTAATTTTGTGATGTAAAACACAGACAATGCAAAAAATACTAGAAATTGGTTGACCGGGACTAAACACCAAAAAACAGCAAACTAGTTTTTTGGTTCATCATTTACTATATGTGGAGTAACTTGAGTAAAGTCACACATGTCTTCAGGGTTGCGAAACCCCAATCTGCTGAGTCATGCTCAGTGCTCACTACCAAAACAACTCATACAAAACCAGATCTATGTTCTGAACACTAAACAGGGTTGGAGAGGTGAGAGAATTTAAGAGAAACTTGTCATGCTCTATGGTCTTCATTTAGATTGGTATTATAGTTGATAGAGATAGAGAAGGAAGTCGGTAAGTTGCACACCGAGAATAACATCATGGCTTTCATATATCAAATCAGCTTATGAAATTGTTGTAATGCGGTTGTGGCGTTGTAGGAGCTATGACTTCCGATTTGTACCTAGTAAATCTTATGCAAATAATGGCACCATCAGTGTCATTCTACCCACACCAACCCACATAAAGCTCCAGATGTCAGAATTTCATCCAGCTTTACGAATTGTTGGGGAGCTCTCAGTGAGTCCATAAGGTACCCAAGCTACCAGTTTCGGATGACTTAAGGTGTTCACATTTTTCAGCTGAAGACTGATGCCTCCCCAAATGGCATGAGAATGGTGGATGCCGAATGATGCATATGTTTGGGAAGACCAAACAGGTATAGCGTCAGGACACTGTTGCTTTACGACCTATATACAGCTCTACGCCTACCATCAAATAAAAGGTAAGGGGGGATTTTTCAGACTGAGGTCCTGGTGTGGATCAACAGCTTATGTTGGAAGATGGCATCAATTCCCCAGTGAACAGAAGAGATGGTTTGTAATGAATAGCTAAAAAACATGGTAGAGCAGGCCGTACAAAGGTTAAATTTTATGATAGGACTCCAAGAGCAATATAGCTGGTGAATGATTATTCCCCTGTCACCATAAATAGGTCTCAGTTGTCACAGATGTCCAAGTAGGTCCATTAATTCCTTAAAGCATGTAGGTCTAAGGTCTGGATGAAATTGAAAAGTTGCTAGTAACATTGACTGTCTTTACCTGAAGAGACGCATTTGGTACATAAGAAGGCAACACAAACTGACACACGACAATTCACGCATCCATAATTTCACATGTAACACCAACAAGTAGGAAGCAACACTAGGAGACAAATTTAACTGCATCCATATTCAAATGTAATGGGGCGCCAAATTAGGGCTAGAATAAACCACCTTCGGCGCGCCATAAACGGCAGCATAGGGGCCTCCATACTGCCCCACAGCACCCTGGGCAGCACTTCCGCCGAACCGACCACCGTCAGCGCCTCCAGCCGCTGCAGTAGAGGTCGCATACCCTCCGCTGCCAGGCTGCAAAAAAACAAACCAGACGGTCGCAAGTGTTTACACACATATTTGAGAACCTCGCAACATCACCATAAACATCACATGGGTTTTCCAGAGCGCCTTACAATTTTTCCGTATGATTGCTGCGCCCCGTACGGCGGCGGCTGGCCGTAGGGATTGGGCCCTTTCTTGGGAAACATTGCGGACGTGCCCGCCTGGCCGCCTAGCAACACGCAGCTACGCGCGCGCGCTTCTGCGGGGGAAACGATCTCATCAGATACATCAGCGACGGAAAAAATACCACCAATCAATCGAGAATCTAAACGCCCCCGCGAGCATGACTGGGCCGGGCGGATTGGTCCCTGGCGAACACGGGGAGGATGGAACCGATGGATTCTAGGGCTTACCCTGCGGAGGATGGGTGAGGGGGCCGTACGGAGTATTCAAACGAGAATGGGCTCGGCCGGATACGACGGCTACGGCGACGGCACCGAATGGGGGGAGGGGGGGGGGGGTGAAAGGCGAGGTCGGCGGCGGCGGCGGGCGGGGAGGGGTTGGAAGCTGGGGTTCAGGCTGTTGTATCGGTCCGAACGGAGGAGCAAGCGTGAGGATACCTTACCGACATCAATGAAACGCCGGATGGACGCGGGCCAGAATTATAGCAAGAAAGTTTTTGTTGGGCCGCCCCCAGTGCGCAGGATAGTTTGGGCTGGACATGGGACGAAAGTGTGAGCTCCTTTGTAACTAGCCCATCAGAACAGATGAACAACGGCCTTGTGGCCTACTAACCGATAGACTTTTTCTTGTGAATCTTCAAAGTTTCCATTCTGAAATATGACGAGTTACAGTCTATCTAGAAAAATAAATGAACCCTTGTTTTTTTGCATGGCACAGTAATCACAAGTGATAGATGGGGGTACACTCGTCTTCAGCTAAGACTTGATTTGCACCAACAACACTGGATTCTGCTGTCTTGGCTTGCCCGCAAAAATGAGTGGGTCTGTAGACTGTAGTGCTAATAATAATCGTTTCATTTCTTGAGCAATACGACGCCCCTTGGCAGGTTATAAAACTCTTGTCGGTGACACCTGAAAACCATGGTAGTATGACCGGCCGATGAAGGCACGCTGGCGACCCAGCCGCCCTGCCGGCCACGAGCGGTCATTATGATGGTGCAATGATTCCGCCGTACGTACGACAGTGGAACGACACATGGTACGTGCTGATACAAATGAGGCTGGACCGATGGTGAGCCCCGGCCTGTTCATACACACGGCTATGGCAGCAAGAACATGCATGCTATGGCAGCAAGGCTGCATGCCGTCCAATCGCAGGCTCCTCTTTCCGTGTTTTCCTGTCTGGAATCATTTCGGCCCGGAACTGGATTCCGTCTATTCGATTCGATTCGATTCTACCGTGGCACGCGACGCTCGTGGTGAACGAATCAAGGGAAGGTCGACGCAATCAAAGCCGACCCACACGATTCGCAAAAAAGGGGGGAAAGTCTATTTTAAACTCTGAATTTGTAGAGGTTTGACAAAATAAACACTCAACTTCAAATCCTTGTCGTTTGTACCCTGAACTTGTGAATCCCGGTCTAAATCAAACCTTGGAGCTGTTTGCTACACCGGGAAAGTAACAATCCCGACCGGGATTATTAGTTAGTCTCACTGACAGTAGGGCCCACATGTCAAATCCTTCTCTTTCCCGATTCATCTCTAATTCGTTCCTACATAAAATAGCCCAGCAAGCCGATGCGGCCACTGGCCGCCGCTCAAGCACGGCGACAGAACTCGGCCTCCAGCACATGGAGGGCCACGACGAGCAGTCCGGTGTCGAGATCATCGGAGGTGTCCTTGTGTTTCGCAAGCGCTTTGGTGAGTTCTGACACGAAGCAGGGCTCAAAGAGACTGCGCTCCCGAGGTACTCGACTGGTTCTGAAATCCACTGAGCGGCGAAGCTACAGTTGTCGGAGATGAACCGAAGCGCCTCCTCGAGCCTGCCAGTGACGGCCAGGTACCCGGGGATGTCCTGCACTGCGGCGGCGTTCGCCAGGAGCTACGGCAATGGCTGCAGCGTCGAACATCTTGAGCACGGCCACAGTGGGGCCCACGTACGCGCCCACGGCCAGTCGAGGCAGGTATGCATACTGGCGAGCAGCTCTGACGAGGCCTCCACGGTGCAGATGTACAACGTCAACGTGTGGTTGAGTGCACGAGGACTCTCCACCCCGACACACAGTGCCGTCTGTGCCGCGAGCAGGTCCGCGGGCGATGGGAAGGCAATTGGGGAATATAAGAATATGACATGTGGGCCAATGTCGTCACTGAGAGAAGGAATCTGGAATTTTGTTTATTTCTAAAAGAAACCGGTTCAAGATTTAATTTAGACCGGGATTCGCAAGTTTAAGGTTCAAATGACCGAGATTCGAAGTTCGGGGTTCATTTTGTCAAACCTGTACGAATTCAAGGTTTGAAATAGACTTTTTCCAAAAAAAAAAAAGAGCCCACCCACAGTTGCAGGTCACGTGCGTGCTCAATGGTTCGTGCCCGCACCGCCGCCGCGCACGTTCCGTGTTTCGTGTTCGTACAAGTTTTACAGCAACGCGCATGTTTCACGTGGCCACGATCGAACAGCATCCATATGCATTTTAGCTCTGCAGTTCTATCGCGTCGCCATGATTCACCTGCAGGTGCGCTGAACAACGGAACCCGACGGCTCGTCAGCTGAGCGAAGATGCCTTTTGCGGAGCCTAAATCGATCTCCCGCTAGGATCTTCGACCAGTCCGCAGGCTGCATCACGTCCAGCCTGCTGCACCCGGCCCCGGCCGTCTTAATTCCACGTTTCATGGGGCCAGACCTTTCTTGTCGTCTTCTCCGTCGATCACCAATCATGGAGCTTTCCCTCGGATCCTACGTACGACTCGGCCGGCCTCCACATGTCCACGTACCATTCATGTCCAGACCAGAGTATTCACATTCCAGCGCCCACGGTGGTCCGTATCCGGCAAACATCGATCGCCTCGATGTCACGCATGGGTCCATGAATCTCGTTTATATGCAATGAATGCCCACTTGGGTTTAGGGTTTATATGTCAAGCTCCAACCACAAAATCTCCATTATTGGTGTATGTACGGAGTTTGTTTTTCTCGGGAAAAAGAGAGCGCAAAGCGCACCATGAAGGAAGGTTTTGTTTGTTTTCCAAAAAATCAGGAGTGGCATATCGAAGCAGGATCTTCTAGCCCTATGTGGCAAAAGTTCGAGCATAAAGTAAAAGACACCTGCGCCCGTAACCACTTTCTCCACAATCTCGACGGCAGGACCTCTTTGATTCGCATGATTGTAAAAAACACAGGAACGAAAAATATCCATTCCCATCCTATAGGATTTCATATCTACAAAAGTTTGTCTGATTTCATCACATGATTAAATCTTACTCCGTACTACGATGTGGTTTAAGTGAATGTTAGATTTACCGTAATCTAGCGCAAAGGATTTTTGTCAGGAAAAGATATTATAGAATTCAGTCCCACAAATAAAATAACCACTAAAACAAAAAATCCTATGGATTTCAATTTTACAAAATTCCTATGGGAATCCTTTGGATCAAAGAGCCCCTAGACGCCACCGGCAACATCACTTTCGGAATATACGCGGACATCCAAGGCGTGTCTTTCCAGCATGTCAAAACAAAAAGTTTTCCGCCAGACAGTTGTTCACTTCCTACACCCCCTTGCATCGTCAGAACATCGAAGTAGAAAGAGATCATTCGTCCATCACATCTAGATGGTCGCGAGCTTCTCCAAGTTCGATGATCCCGACATCGGTCGTTCTCGCTTATGTTGACCCCTCGGTGCAATTTGTTACAGTCGGTCATACTTACAAGTTATTGAAAAACAAGTTTTGATGTAATTAAAGATGTATCCTACAAGCATGCAAAATCTTAACGTGAAATTATTTATATTATAGGCTACACGAGAATGACAAAAATGATAAATTTTATAGTTTTGAAATGTGCACAATTCACTATACTTAGATCCACACATTTGTTATTTTATGTAGCCTAAAATACAAAGTAGGTCGTATTTGAGATTTTGCATGCTTGTAGTATGCATCATTGCTTAAAATCCAGGATTTTTTTTCAGAATTTATTGAAACTTTAAAAATATAATGTTTGGATGCTTCAAAATAAAAGAGCATGTGTAATTTGGCCTCCATTTGAAGTTTCCGTAGTGGCATATAAATAACTTGAGGTAATGAAATGTGTGGACACGCTATCATGCTTATCAAGAAATGCGAGTGCAATACGGCCAGCAGGGATGGGGTGGGTGGAGGGAGAGAATCAGCAGATTTAAGTACACAAGACAAAAGCTATAGATTTTCTCGCTGGCTCATTCTCACAAATGTTTATAAATTAGGAGATTTATAAATTTATGGTATTGTATCACCATCCATCGTAAGCTGGCGCTCACCAGTTAGCTTAGTTACAAGATCTATATATCATGCATATGTTGGCTACATTGTGTACGAATTTTAACCGCTCGTGTGGGCAGGCCATCCAGCTAGTCGGGGAAAAGATCGGCGAAGGAAAAGAAAGACAGCACACGTGCATACGAGAACCGTCTCAAATAAGCTGCGGAGTAGATCCCAACCGAATTTCTTGAAGCCTCTGGTACGACTGTATACCAATTGGGCGCTACCCGCCAAAGGTGTCACGGTGTGAGCAGCAGCATCAGGCCATAAATGGGTTCCAGATCAATCAGTGAAGACATGATGCCGCCACCAAAACGGCAGGGGCGCGCTTTACTCCGAGACCGACTCCAGTCCTCGTCTCGTATGATCGGATCTCGCCGGATTCCGGCGACGCAGCGCCGCTGCGGTTCACTCGTTGCGCCCTCTAGGTGACGTCGTGCCGCCCAGGAACCGTGCGGCGCTCCGGCGAGACACGTCGCCGGTGAGCCGCCTCGGCTCGTCCACGCCCACATGTTGCTTCCGCACACACTGTAGAAACACGTACGTAGCGATGGGGAAATTAGTTTAAGCCTCGTACTACTATGTCTCTGTGGGGTAATGTGCGTGGTACTTTGTCAATTATTCGGTAATCAGGTTTTGGAACTTTGGATAATTAAGTGTGTTACTAGCAAACCTTGGTGGAGAACAGTGTAGTTGCATGTCAATGGTTTGCTGTCCGCGCCAGTGTGCGTCCATGTCGTATCGCCTCCTCTATCGGATCTTGCCTAGCCGTTGTTGCTTCCCAGGTCGTGACTAGCGGTACGACTTTTGTAAATATCCATGCCGCCGTGTTCTTCGCTTGCCGGCACCACAAGTCCAAGCGTGCGTTTTTTTTTTACACCTGCACGGACCCAATTTGGCTCCTGCAAGTAGTCTGGCTAAACCCTTTCTTTGGACTGGTTGTATCTACGTACGAGCAGTAGTTTAAACCCTTGAGAATAGGTGCTGTATTTTTTTTTTGTTAAGTAGTCAGAATTTTCTAAATCGACCAAATATACATGCATAAGGAAATATCGTGGTTTCTGTGAGGAGTGGTGTGAAAGGATCGGTGGAATTATTAGGGATGGCACTCTTTGTGTGAAAATTAATAATACAAGGGGAAAAGACTTTGGCAGTCATAGAGGAGTAAGGCAGGGTGATCCTTTTTCTCCTTTCTTGTTTAATATTGCTGCTGAGGATTTGGCTAAGATGATTAATTACTCAGGCTCAAGAAGCCAAATTGGTAAGTGGGTTGGTTCCTCATCTAATTAAGAATGGGGTGATGATCCTTCAATATGCTGATGATACAATCTTGCTAATTCAAGATGACATGGAGCAGATTATTCATTTGAAATTAATCATGTACATGTTTGAAGCCATGTTAGGTCTGAAAATCAATTTCCTTAAGAGTGAAATCATGATGGTTTTGCATGATGATGAGAAGAAATTAATATATTCTGATATTTTTGGCTGTCAGTTGGGGATTTGGCCAATAAAGTATCTGGGGGTGCCTGTTTGTGGATCTCGTCTGAGAGTGTCTGATGTGGACTATTGATACGTCTCCAACGTATCTATAATTTTTGATGATCTATGCTTGTTTTTACACCATTTGCCTATTGTTTCGTTACACTTCGTGGCACTTTTATGCATTTTCCGGAACTAACCTATTAACGAGTTGCCACAGTGCTTGTTCCCTGTTTTCTGCTGTTTTTGTGTTTCAGAAGTGATACACAGGAAATATTCTCGGAATTGGACGAAACAAGTTCCTGAAGTCTTATTTTACCTGGAAGCTTCCAGAGATCCGAAGGAGAGAAGGAGGTGGGCCACCAGGGGCCCACACGCCAGGGCGGCGCGGCCAGGCCCCTGGCCGCGCGAGCCTGGCGTGAGGCCGCCTGGTCCCTCCTCTGACATCGCCCCTTCGCCTATAAAGACCCCCCGACGGAAAAAACCTAAGTACCCGATCAATTTTCCAGAACACATCGCGATCCGCCGCCGCCGTCGACCCGAAGATCGGGAGGGTCCAGAAGCTCTTCCCGGCACCCTGCCGGAGAGGGGAATCGCCACCGGAGGTCTTCTTCATCGCCATGCTTGCCTCCGGAGCGATGAGTGAGTAGTCTACCTTGGACTATAGGTCCATAGCAGTAGCTAGATGGTTGTCTCCTCCACTATGTGCTTTATGTTTAGATCTCATGAGCTGCCCTACATGATTGAGATCACCATTATGTAATTCTACATGTTTGGTTTGTTGGGATCCGATGAATATTGGTGTTTATGATTAAGTTGCTGTACTGAATATTATCTTTTGTTATCTCTATGTTGTTTATGATCTTGCATGCTCTCCGTTGTTAGTAGCTATCTTGGCCGAGTAGTTGCTAGTGACTCCAAGAGGGGGTATTTATGCTCGATAGTGGGTTCATGCCTCTATTTAATCTGGGGGAGTGACAGAAACCTCTAAGGTTGTAGATGTGCTGTTGCTACTAGGGAGAAAACAACATTCATATGCTCAAGGGCATATGCTTTGTTTACATTACACACTTTGCTTAATGCAATTATCTGTTGTTCGCAACTTAATACTTGTGGAGTTCTCGGATTGATTCACCACAAGTGGATTATTAGTCATAGATGCAGTTGGATGGCGGTCTATGTATTTTGTTGTAATGCCCAGAGTAAATCTCATAGTGATCTTCTTGACATATCACGTTTATCTTTATTCTATCAATTGCCCAACTGTAATTTGTTTACCCAGCATGTGTTATTTATCTTATGGAGAGACACCACTAGTGAACTGTGGACCCCGGTCCTATTTCCATCATATTGCTATTACATGTTTACTTTACTCGCATTGTTTACTTTACTCGCACTGTTTACTTTACTCGCATACTCTATTGTTTTCCACTCGATACGCTCATAACCTTTGTTTCAAGCAAACCGGTGAGATTGACAACCTCATCGCAAGTTGGGAACGAAGTACTTGGTTGTGTTGTGTGCAGGTTCCGCGTTGCAGCTAGCAAGCAAAGCTTGGACGAGGCGCCATATATAAATTGTCCGGAGCTATCGCAAGCTAGCAAGCATCACCTTCAGTCGTTTGTCTCTCCTCTCCAAGAACGATAAACCTTGGTTTCTTAACTGAGGGAAAACTAGCTGCTATACTCATCATACCTTCCTCTTGGGGTTCCCAACGGGCTGGTTATTCACCACGCACAAGGACCGTCTGCTCCCACGTCAACTACACGCTAGCAGCCTCTTTTCTGGCGCCGTTGCCGGGGAGGAAGTAGAAGACTTCTGCAAGGGGAGTTTTTGCACGCACATCCTTTACTTTGTTATTGTTTTCCTTTACTTTATTTATTTTACCTACATCGTTTTATATCAAAAACCCAAAAAAATTAGAATCCTTGGTAGTTGTTTTTACTTGTTTACTTTCGTTTTGCTGAAATGGCCAATCCTGAAAACACCAAGTTGTGTGACTTTACTAGCACGAACAATAGTGATTTTATCTGCACTCCTATTGCACCACCTGCTACTGCTGCAAATTTTTATGAGATTAAGCCTGATTTATTGAACCTTGTTATGAAAGAGCAATTTTCTGGTGCTAGTACTGAAGATGCTGCAGCTCATCTCAACAATTTTGTCGAGCTATGTGAGATGCAGAAATATAAGGATGTTGATAGTGATATTATTAAGCTCAAGTTGTTTCCTTTTTCTTTGAGAGGAAAAGCTAAAGATTGGTTGCTGTCTTTGACTAAGAATAGTATTGATTCATGGGCTAAGTGTAAGGATGCTTTTATTGGTAGATACTATCCTCCTGCTAAGATTATATCTTTGCGTAGCAATATTATGAAGTTTACTCAGTTTGATAATGAACATGTTGCTCAAGCTTGGGAAAGAATGAAATCTATGATAAAGAATTGCCCCACTCATGGACTGACTACTTGGATGATTATCCAAACCTTTTATGCAGGACTGAATTTTTCTTCGAGGAACCTACTTGATTCAGCTGCTGGAGGCACATTTATGTCCCTTACCTTGGGCGTCGCATCAAAGCTACTCGACAACATGATGGTAAATTATTCTGAATGGCACACCGAGAGAGCTCCATAAGGTAAGAAGGTAAATTCTGTTGAGGAAACCTCCTCCTTGAATGATAAGATTGATACTATTATGGCTATGCTTGCTAATGATAGGACTCATGTTGATCCTAATAATGTTCCTTTAGCCTCTCTGGTTGCTCAAGAAGAGCATGTTGATGTGAATTTCATTAGAAACAATAATTTTAACAACAATGCTTATAGGAACAATTTTGCTAGTAACAATTATAGGCCGTATCCTTCTACCAATGGTAATGGTTATGGTAACTCTTATGGTAATTCCTACAACACTAGGGCCGCGCCCTCCGAGCTTGAGGTAATGCTCAAGGACTTCATCGGTAAGCAAACTGCTTTTAACAAGTCTGTTGAGGAAAAGTTAGGCAAAATTGATATTCTTGCTTCTAAAGTTGATAGCCTTGCTCATGATGTTGAACTTCTGAAATTAAAAGTGTTGCCTAATGATGTGAAAGAGAACAATGTTTTTGCTACCGCTAATGCTATTCAAGTTGGAATTGATGAAAATATTAGATTGTTAGCGGAATTGCATGCCAGGTGGGAAAGAGAAGATGAGATGGCTAGAGAGATGAAGGTATGTACCATTACTACCTCTAATGATGTTGCTCCTAATGCTAGCAATCCTCTTACTTTGATTGGTGTAGAGAAAACTCCCACTCCTTGTGTTAACAAACCTAAAACTGCCAAAACTTTTTCTCAAAAGAGTGCTGAAATTTTTCGGAGTGTGGGAGATGATAGCTCTACTTCTTTTAATGATTTTGATGTTGATGGCTGCAATATATCTAAAGTAATTTTGTTCTTGCAAAAGCTTGCTTTGACTCCCAATGCTAGTTCTCTAAATATTGCTTTTACTAAGCATATTACCAATGCTCTCATAAAAATTAGGGATGAAAAGTTGAAGCAAAAAGCCTCTGTTCCCAAGAAGTTAGAAGATGGTTGGGAACCCATCATTGATATGCATGTTAATGGTTTTGATTGCCATGCTTTATGTGATCTAGGTGCTAGTATTTCTATCATGCCTAGAAAGATTTATGACATGCTTGATTTACCACCGCTTGAAAAATGTTATTTTGATGTTCCTATTGCTGATGTTGCTAAGAAGAAACCTTTGGGAAGGATTAATGATGTTCTTATTGTGGTTAATAATAACCTTGTTCCCGTTGATTTTCTTGTTATGGACATTGAATGCCATGCTTCATGTCCTATTATTTTGGGAAGACCCTTTCTTCGAACTGTAGGTGCTATCATTGATATGAGGGAAGGCACTATCAAGTATCAATTCCCACTAAAGAAAGGTATGTAACACTTTCCTAGGAAAATAAAGAAATTACTTTTTGACTCTATTCTTAGAGCAAATTATGAGCTTGATGCTTCATCACTTGATATTACTTGATTCGCAATTTTCTGCGCCTAGCTCAAAGGCGTTAAAGAAAAGCACTCTTGGGAGATAACCCAATGTTTTATTTTCAGTACTTTTTCTTTTATTTGAGTCTTGGAAGTCATTACTACTGTAATGACCGCTCCTTATCTTGTTTATTTCGTTTTTGTGCCAAGAGAAGCCTCTAATTCGAGTGAGGTAAAGATTTGGGGATGTTGCTATCCTGAAACTGTTTTCGGTGCTGCACCGTAAAAATTCGTATAAATTCTCTGTATATCTTTTGGACCTGCGATTTCTTGTGCATATGCCCCAGGTTATATCCAAACTTTTGTTAGTAGAACACTTTTTGATTTGAGCAACAGAAAATCCCTCAAAAATTCGACCTTTGTCAGCTGTTCAGTTTTGACAGATTTCTGTCAATATTTGTGTTTGCCACTTTATCGCTTTCTTTTGAGTTCTTTTGATCACGGAACTTTTAGAGAAGTTGCTACAGTAGTATTTGCTATATATGTGGTGGTTTTGAGCTGAAACCTGAAGCAAAACGAGGATTGATTATATGTTATGCTTGCACTAATGTTGCTAATAGAATTGTGTTTAGTTTTGTATGAAGAAAGTTTTCAAGTGTAGGGATTGGAGAATGATGAGATGAGTTGAAGAATGGACAAAAGCTCAAGCTTGGGGATGCCCAGCACCCCAAGAAATATCCAAGAAGTACAAGCGTCAAAGCTTGGGGATGCCCCCGAGGCACCCCTTCTTCATCGGCAAAAATCAGGTCACCTTTCAAGACGCTATATTTTTATTGCTTCATGCACTATGTGTTTTTCTTGGAGCGTCAGTTGTTTTAGTTTTCTTAGTTGGTTTAGTTTGTTTGTTTGCTGTAATAAATTGTTGGACCCCAACAAATTTCTTTTGGAGAAGTTGCCTTGCTTTTCATTTGCCAAGAACGCTCTAGTTTTCACTCTTATTAAAAATCGAGTGTTCTTCTTTTTCTGCTACTGCTTTTGGTTTTCGTTTTCGCCTTGATTTGCATTCAGACCTTGTCATATCTTTTCATCAAGGTGTATTTTTGCCTCTGATCTTTATTGGTTTTCATCAAAAGAGGTGTCTATAAAAATTTCAAATGGTGTTGGAAAAGAGAAAAAGCTTTGTGCAAAATAGTGGTACAAGAAGGAGCTTGTGTAGACTACGGCTTAGGCTTTTTCATGTCATGCTTGATGCCTTTTTGATAGTATGTTTAGTGGTTTTGCTGTAGCATGACTTGTCTCAAATAACTGAGATTGCTTAATGAGCCTTTGAAAAAAATTATGCGTTATTTTTATTGTATGGAAGCATTATTTTGGTTTTCTCCTTGATGCTTTATTTGGGTTGACTTGGCGCATGCTCACACATGTTAGACTCTTACAAAGTCGCCAATAGCCTTCATGATCATTTAGTTTTTGACTTTTGATGCCATCTTATGCTTCTTTTAATGTCGCTTTGTCGCTTTGCATGATTATGGCCATTATTGCTCTCTTAGTTGGTCGCTCCCAGTCTTTTGCTAGCCCTCGCCTTGTACTGAGTATGAGCTCTACTCGTGCATCCAACTCCTAAAAGCCTAGTTTTCCAAAGTGTCCACCATACATACCTACTAGCAATTTGCTATTCCAAGTAAATTTGACTTGCTTTTATTTTCTCTTCAAATTAAACTCTTACCAGTGTTATGCGAAATTCGGTCAGTAAAGCTCTCACGAACCGGAAGGCACACTTTACTTTTTCCTGTTCTTAAAAATTTGACATTGTGGTCTCTTATGTTGAGTTGTTATGCTTGCAAGTTGTAAGTTGGATTCTAGCCCAGCCATGCTGTCATGGGGCAAGCTTTCAACATTGCACTTCTTATTTGAGTTGATATCGTGATCTTTTGTTTATGGATGCCCGCGGTGTGAAATGAATTGGGAATCTTGTGGGGATCATGGAGTTTGTATATGTGTTAGGGAAACGCCGGGCCGCCAATCTAAGCCATGCATAATTCATGGTGGAAATTTGCAGCATACCCATGGTGAACATTCGACGACGCATCTCACAATAAAAAGCTAAACAAAAGGCAAATAAAAGAGATGTCGAGGTGTTCATTGTCTGCTTGTCCTGTCATTTTGGTGTGGGCTTGTTCCATGTCATCGGGCACGGAGGTACCCCATTGGCGGTTCTCAATGATATGCATATACTTACAATGACAAGAGCCTTGCTTGGGACTCTAAGTAAAGTAGCATGAGGTTTGGGTACTCGTATTCACGGGGCACGAGGTTTTTCAACTTATGATTTGTCAAGCATATGCATCATAATTGTTCTCACATTAACTTTAACCATTCAAGATGCTTATGATGGGGGCAATGAAAGCTCAAAGCCGGTAAGTACCATAATTTTTGAAGGTTATAAAACTTGCAATCACTGCTTCCCTCTGCGAAGGGCCTTTCTTTTACTTTTATGTTGAGTCACCACCTTCTTTCTTTATGCACCATTAAGAGAGCATAGTTGTCATTCTTAGTGTGATATGCATTGTCCCAAAGTTCATTGATTGATTCATATTGTTGGTTTCACTTGTTCTCAAATTATTTGTATCTAGTCGCCCTCTTAAACTTGAAGGTGTCCTATGCATTTATGTTTTGCTCTCTTTGAAGGACAAGCTGAAAACCATTTGTATGTTTTTCCTTATAACACACGTTTGACTTTCATTGTTTCATTTTCATGATCTTTTGTTTGTGTTCATTTTCATGTTTACAACATGGTTGCTAAATTCTTATTGTCAAGATTATATCTTCATGCCCATGTTTTAAGTTTTTATGATCCCAGCTCACAAATGCTTACATATATGATCAAGATTGTGTAGGTGCATGTCACCTCAAAAATTATTTTTTTGTTATCACTTACCTACTCGAGGACGAGCAGGAGTTAAGCTTGGGGATGCTTGATACGTCTCCAACGTATCTATAATTTTTGATGCTCCATGCTTGTTTTTACACCATTTGCCTATTGTTTCGTTACACCTCGTGGCACTTTTATGCATTTTCCGGAACTAACCTATTAACGAGTTGCCACAGTGCCAGTTCCCTGTTTTCTGCTGTTTTTGTGTTTCAGAAATGATACACAGGAAATATTCTCGGAATTGGACGAAACAAGTTCCTGAAGTCTTATTTTACCCGGAAGCTTCCAGAGATCCGAAGGAGAGAAGGAGGTGGGCCACCAGGGGCCCACACGCCAGGGCGGCGCAGCCAGGCCCCTGGCCGCGCGAGCCTGGTGTGAGGCCGCCAGGTCCCTCCTCTGACATCGCCCCTTCGCCTATAAAGACCCCCCGACGGAAAAAACCTAAGTACCCGATCAATTTTCCAGAACACATCGCGATCCGCCGCCACCGTCGACCCGAAGATCGGGAGGGTCCAGAAGCTCTTCCTGGCACCCTGCCGGAGAGGGGAACCGCCACAGGAGGTCTTCTTCATCGCCATGCTTGCCTCCGGAGCGATGAGTGAGTAGTCTACCTTAGACTATGGGTCCATAGCAGTAGCTAGATGGTTGTCTCCTCCACTATGTGCTTCATGTTTAGATCTCATGAGCTGCCCTACATGATTGAGATCACCGTTATGTAATTCTATATGTTTGGTTTGTTGGGATCCGATGAATATTGGTGTTTATGATTAAGTTGCTGTACTGAATATTATCTTTTGTTATCTCTATGTTGTTTATGATCTTGCATGCTCTCCATTGTTAGTAGCTATCTTGGCCGAGTAGTTGCTAGTGACTCCAAGAGGGGGTATTTATGCTCGATAGTGGGTTCATGCCTCTATTTAATCTGGGGGAGTGACAGAAACCTCTAAGGTTGTAGATGTGCTGTTGCTACTAGGGAGAAAACAACATTCATATGCTCAAGGGCATATGCTTTGTTTACATTACACACTTTGCTTAATGCAATTATCTGTTGTTCGCAACTTAATACTTGTGGAGTTCTCGGATTGATTCACCACAAGTGGATTATTAGTCATAGATGCAGTTGGATGGCGGTCTATGTATTTTGTTGTAATGCCCAGAGTAAATCTCATAGTGATCTTCTTGACATATCACGTTTATCTTTATTCTATCAATTGCCCAACTGTAATTTGTTTACCCAGCATGTGTTATTTATCTTATGGAGAGACACCACTAGTGAACTGTGGACCCCGGTCCTATTTCCATCATATTGCTATTACCTGTTTACTTTACTCGCATTGTTTACTTTACTCGCACTGTTTACTTTACTCGCATACTCTATTGTTTTCCACTCGATACGCTCATAACCTTTGTTTCAAGCAAACCGGTGAGATTGACAACCTCATCGCAAGTTGGGAACGAAGTACTTGGTTGTGTTGTGTGCAGGTTCCGCGTTGCAGCTATCAAGCAAAGCTTGGATGAGGCGCCATATATAAATTGTCTGGAGCTATCGCAAGCTAGCAAGCATCACCTTCAGTCGTTTGTCTCTCCTCTCCAAGAACGATAAACCTTGGTTTCTTAACTGAGGGAAAACTAGCTGCTATACTCATCATACCTTCCTCTTGGGGTTCCCAACGGGCTGGTTATTCACCACGCACAAGGACCGTCTGCTCCCACGTCAACTACACGCTAGCAACTATCTTTCTGAAAAATTAATAAAGAAGCTGGATGGTTGGGTAGGCCACTCCTCTTCGATTGGTGGGAGATTTTCTCTCATTCAATCCTCTTTGAGTAGCACACTTATATATCATATGTCTATGCACATGCTACCTCTTACTAATCTGGAGAAAATGAATAAGATAATCAGGAAGTTCTTCTGGGGAGGTAACAGTGAAAAGAGGAAGTATCACCTAGTTAAATGGGATTCGGTATGTAAGCCTAAACAAAAAGGTGGGCTGGGAATCAAGAACTTGCAACTGTTTAATTTTCGTTTGTTATGTAAGTGGTGGTGGAAATTGGAAACAGAAAATGGCCTTTGGCAGAGATTGGTTAAAGCCAAGTATGATATAAACAAAAGCTTGCATCATATAAGGCTGAGAAGTGATGATTCTCCTGTGTGGAAGGATTTGTTGAAAGTGAAGCATTTATATCTCAAGCATAGGGTGATGGTGGTTGGAAATGGCAACTCAGCTGACTTCTGGAATGATGCTTGGTGTGGGTCATCTCCTTTCTGTGATAAATATCCTTAATTGTTTGATATTTGTTTAGATCAAATGTTGACTGTGGCTGAGGCTGCAGCCCTAAACTGGCAGTTTAGATACAGGCGTTGGATGAATCCTTTGATTCAGTCTCAATGGCGCTGTATGAGAGACAATCTGGCTATGGTAGCCCTTAACAGTGAGCAGGACAAGCCTAAATGGAATCTTACTAAATCAGGGATTTTTTCTGTCAAATCTCTTTACAATAAACTCTCGGCTGTTGGGGTCGATAGAAGTTTTAAGCAACTTTGGAAAGCTAAGATTCCCCTTAAAATCAAAATCTGGCTTTGGTTAATTTGGCACAATGCAATAGCCACTAAAGATAATATGAAAAAAAAGAAAGTGGGTTGGTAGTTACATCTGCCAGTTTTGCCCTAATGATGAAAGCATCACGCATTTATTCTTTACGTGTCCCATGGCTGCTTACATGTGGAGTGCAATTAGTACAGTCCTAGGGGTTTTTACTAGACCTTCCTGCTTTACCCAGTACTTCTGGTGGATTGCTAAAATTCTTCCTGTTGGTTCCAATCTTCATATTGTTGGGATTGCAGCCTTATGTTGGCTATTTGGAAAACTAGAAATAATGCTTGCTTTGAGGGCAAACTTATTTCCTCTCCTATTGGTTTGATTTGCTACATGTGTGCTTTTCTTCGGTATTGGGCAGGTCTTTAGGGTGAAAAAGACAAGGAGCTGTTGCTGGAAGGAGCTTCACGTCTTCAGAGAGGTGCAACGGCAACACATGAGATGGCTAGGCAAAGAGTTCCCAGAGCTAGGATCTAGGAGGAAGTCGATGAAGATGAGGAGGTCTCTGTCTGATGTTGCATGAAGCCAAAAACAAAGATAAAAGTTGAGGTTGTGGAAGAAAGTTGTTTGAACTTTAGTCTTAAAATTCCTAGTCTGTTATTTTGGGCTACGCGTTTACTGCCTTTTGGTGTTGTAATTTCTCATGGGAAGGGTCTGAAGTTTCACGAGTTGGTGGGCTCGTTTAAAAACTCTGTTTAGGTTGCCTTAGTAGCAGTTCTCTTGCTGCTGGTTTATAACCTAGGGTCTTTCCTTTGTCGTACTTTCTTTTCTGTTTTGAACTTGTAAGACCTTTGTTCTGTTATCCTTTGATAGTGGAACCCGGCTCCATACATGGGGACGTATGGAAAAAAATAATAAGGAAATATCGCAGCTACTATACTGAATAGATACATGAAAAAAATTATATTATGATGGGTCTGTTGACATTGATTTAGTTTTGTAAGCTTCATATTTTTTATATACATATACTTGGTCAAACTTTTAAAAAAAATACTCAATTTACACTTCACCTATTTAGAGACGAAGGCAGTACTCCACTAGTTCTTGGTTTTGGCTAAACCATAGTAAGGTTTTCTTTGGTCGGGGTCCACTCTACGTGAGGATTATGCTATCAAGTTGGACCATCCACTATGTTGTAGCGAAATAGTTCAATGAGGGCTTTGAACCGACTATAGACAGTGTAGGGCATCGATTCAAGCTCCAAGGCAGGAAAATCAATTCACCTTGCTGGTTCAGTTCATACTTAAATAATGGTATTTTTACCGAGGAGAAATGAATTACTCCCTCCGACTCACCTTGCTGGGTCGGAGGGAGTACCATACTTAAAAATGTATTAATAAAGCCGATGAAGATCTACTAACAAATCTTGGGTAAAACAAATTAATAAAGCCAATAAGATATATAAACAAAATATTGGGTACACCACACAAAGAAGAGCAAATTAACATAACATCATGATTTTTGCTTGTTTAAACATTGCGCTTATGGAACGCCAATGCTTCTCTTTAGAACCCGAGGTACAGGGTCAAGTCAAACCTCTGAATTGCATTACCTCGATGTCAATGCAAGTATAGGAATACCTACCAATGTTGCCAGTGATCTGTATATTACGTGTTAACCATAAGTTCTAGAGTAGGACGGAGAAGTCAGCTATATCTTCTTCCTTTCGTATGTCCTCGGATTACTATGGGGGGTTGTATCTCTTGCAGGAGAGAAAGTCCTCAAACTAGGTGGTAGGGTATCAATATAGTGTCTAGGAGTGGACTGTATTAACGAGGTTGTTGGGGGTGTGAGCAGCCTATATGGAGTCCACCGGGGTGAGGATTGCGTTACAAAAGGGCACACACGCGGGGTCACGGAGAAGAGTAGTGATTGACCTGGATCTTATATCTGGGCACATGCACAAAATGTATGGACGAGATTCACAACTTGGTTTTGTAACAAGGTTTAAGATCTCTTGTGAGAAAAGTAAAGCGCCTCGATCTGTAGAGTGCATTCAATTGTGGCGAAAGAGACTCCATGAATTTCTAGTCGACCCGTTAAGGATGGCAAACATAGTTTTTTAAAATAAAACTTGTCTTTTGAATAAATGTTTACGAAACTTGCATTAGCCTGTGACTCTTTGATCCATGAGAGTACACAGTTCATTAAAACACATCTGCTACTGGACTTGCCGAGTACACTTGTACTCATATGTACCTTCTTAAACCCTTTTTTGATTATGATAACACCGAAAAGGAGGCTTCTGAGAACTATCAGGAAGAGGTGAGGTCTACTACAAATAACCTTATAATCATCTTGAGGCATAGAAAGCGTGAACTATGGTACGGAGTTGAAGGACAATACGAGAACCTGAACAATAGATGTCACGAATAGTGTAGCTAAGCTGAGTAACACAAAACTTCATAGAATAAGTTTAGTCATATCATTATTATTAAAGTGTGTTAAGTTAGAGTTGGGATCGTTGGTGAGTCCTTAATGGATAGAAGAGGATCCTGAAGTTTTCATACAATTTTGGTTTGTAATAATATTTCTGTGACATTGGACATGCAGATGTTTCTATTGCACCACTCTGGGGGATGTAATATTAGTAAAATAGTTTTTCATGAGTGTTATATAAACGATTGGCACACTACAACATACAATGGTGTACTGGGTCACCATAACCATAATTTGCCTCCCATACAATGAGGACGATTTGCAATGCGAACTTTGTTTTGAAATATTCATGAAGCGAAAAAAATGCACCTCATAGGTTCCCAATTGTTCCTAATAATTTGCAGCATGATCGTGGTAGTAATGCACCTTCCCCCTAAATAGGCAACATTGTAGAGTAGGAGCCAGATAATCAAAATATGTTGTCCATTCAGTGTGTACGAAAATGGTGGATACGATGGTAAAAGAAAGCGTTTGAGACAACGGTCGTGGCATCATTGGTTTACATTATCCAAGAGATAGAATGGCATCAGATGGTGAAGATGGAATCATTTTATTCAAAGATTATCTTTTAGTTTCACTCTTGTGGTTAATACCACATAAATATTAAATTACATATGATGAGTAAAATAAATTGCAAAATACGATGAAAATATATATCTATTCAAGGAACATAATTGACTTATTTATCATTTTAAATGACATACCTTAGCTACTAAAATACAACATTTTTCTATCTCCTTTAATTCAACATCCTCCTACATGGGTCCAATTATAAAAAGGCTGACATCACCAATTTGTGTGCGCTATCAGCAAAAAGGTGACATTGATGTACCGTGCCCACTTTATATGATTTGATTTGTAGGAAATTGCATATAGCACCAACTTTTGGAGCTTTTGTTGGACAAAACCACAACCTTCTCGTTTTTTTCACGTAACACCAACATTTGGGATAATCGTTTGCACAAACCTGAATCCAGTTCCTTAGCTATTTCGACAAATAGTTAACCATTTGGGCCCTCTTGTAGGATGCCATTGTGGCCACTAAACACAGATTGAACGAGCCCCCCAAACCAAACTAGTAGCAACATAGAGGGAGTAGCGAGATCACACCATGCAACCGGTGACGGCGACGCGCCGACAGAGAGGACGGAGAGATGAGGATAAATTCGTGGCGTGGATGAAAGAGGAACCCGTCCCGATGCTCCACGGGGATGAAGGACCCTATAATATTTGGAATGTTCTCTTGGCTGTCATTTGGGAACTTGGGAAGAGAAAGAAACCGGTACCTTGTCTTCTCATGGCTACTAGATTACCAACTAGGACATGAATCGTGATGAATTAAAAAAAGAGACAAACCAGCAGATGTAACCATTACAACAGAAACCAAAAAGAGGAAGTAGCAACAGAAGTTTAACATCATCAAAGCCTCACAGTGTTTTCCTGCCCAACAACAGCACCCACACACAAACGTTCCTAATCAAGGCTGTGAATTGGCGATTCTTCGACATAGTTGCGCTCAGCCTTTACAACTGTTACTACTCATAGAGGGGTCACAGGTCACAACCGAGAGTTACCATCTTATGTTCCAAATGCCCATCTCTGCCAATGACGCAACACGGTACACTAGCTAGTCCTGGTTTTTGGTAAGACTATCTGTTCCGGAGCGGTTATAGCTAGGCATGCACGCCATGGCCGACAGTTCACCCTACTTAGCGTTCGTATATGGTAATTATCGCCGTTCTGTTATAGCACGAACGGCAAACTCTGCGGCTTCACATCGATCAGAACAGTATCAGTAGTACATTACACGGAGATCCAAAAAAAAAAGTAGTACATTACACGGTAAGTGGGGCGTCTCCCTCGTCGCTGGCGTACCCGTATGCGCCTGGGCCACCCTGCTGATAAAGGCACATCGTGTCGTGATATCACGTTCGACATGAGAGATCTCTGGAAATATTTCCAGTGTTTTTTTTTGGCTCTGCTGCCGCGTTCGTCAATGCGGCGATGTTGATCTCAGTGCTTCCGTGGGAAATTAACTTAACTAGAGCTCGCACGGGTCGTCATCCTGGCGTAAACAAGACGAAGAAGCATCCAAAGTAGGAGTATCATTTTGGTTAGCCTAAATTTGAGTAAATTACATCAAATTATCACAATTTCTGCTAGGTGAACAAGTTAGTACCTCTTTCGAGATTTCCAAACTACCAATTTTGAGGCATGGTGTTACAAATCACACCGTGAGTCGTCTGATGACACTTCCATATTTTTGGTGCTTTTTTCGTTGTGCTGCTACGTTCGTCAATGTGGCGATCGACGCTGATCTCACCGCTCCCATTTTGTATTTTTGTTACTTTTAGGGTTGTTTGTACTAATGTTGATAATTTACTAATAGACCGACAAAATTCTTGCAAAAACAAAGCTCACCCGGGTCATCTTGGCGTAACAGAGCACACAAAGCGGGACAATAATTTTGGTTACACAAAATGTGAGTAAATTACATAAACTACCAAAATTTAGGCCAGGTTAATAAGTCAGTACCTCCTTTTGAAATTTATCAAAAAACTAGAAATTATGAGGCATGTTATTACAAGTCAGCACTAAGAGTCGAAACTTTTGTATTTCCAGTGCTTCTTCGCTCTGCTGCTACCTTCGTCAATGCGACGACAATGATCTCACAACTTCCGAGACTAATTAACTAAACTAAAGCTCGCACGGGTCATCCTAGCGTAACCGAAACGAAGAAGCACACAAAGCAGGGCTATCATTTTGGTTAGACAAAAAGTGAGTAAATTACATAAAACTACCATAATGCAGGCCAGGTTAACAAGTCAGTGCCTTTTTTCGATTTTTTCAAAAAAAAAACTACGGGCATGGCGTTTCAAATGGCACCGAGAGTCGTCTGGTAACACTTTTGTATTTTTGGTGCTTTCCGCTCTGTTGCTATGTTCGTCAATACGGCGACGTTGATCTTACTCCTTCCGTGACAAATTAACTAAACTAAACCCCGCACGGGCCGTTCATCCTGACGTAACCGAGACGGAGAAGCAGGACGGGATTTTATCATGTTGTCATCATTTTGGTTAGAAAAAGCGTGCCGCTTTGTATGCGGAGCTCCGATTGGAGTGAGGCTACAAAAGTCACCGTGGATCAGTGCCGTTTAGCACCGATCGGGTGATGTAACTTGCTGTCTTATGTGGAATTTTTTTCCATTAGTTTTTAGACGGTGAACTGAAGATGGTTTTCTGTCGACGTGCTGCTTCTATGACCGGCTGTCTTCGAGATTTGGAAAATAGGTAGACAGCGACGCCCGTACCTTTGCCCGTCCAATAGAAGAAGAGCTAGGTAGTGTCAGGTAGACTAGTCTGCGCCTCGGTTATTAAGGGCCTTAACTGTATGCCGTTTCAGTAACATACCACGAGTGGTGACATCGAATGGCCGCTACAGCTCAGCTTTAACAATAATCTATCAATCATAGAAGCCATGCGGTGATTATTTAGTGCATGCCATTTCAGGAGAACAGCGCTATGGTTTTTTCCGCAAGGTTTGTTAAGTTTGCCCAATTTGTGGTGACCTTTTGCAGCTTACTCGGAAAATGGAATAACCACTGTAAACTATAAATGCAACTCGGCTTCGTAGAGCCGCATATGGTCCGCATGCGAAAAATAATTTTACGAAAAAATTAGACATGTACATGTTCGTGTCTCCTGGTTGTGTGCAAACTTTCAGGGCGTGAACAAATAAATATTTTGACTTATGTAAAAATAACAAGTTGAGCTTCAATCTATTGTTTGTTTAGAGCACTGAACTTTGTCTTTGTCATTGGGGAGTTTTGATTTGAGCATGCTAATTTGACGGGCACAAACCATAGTAACAAAAACGAGTACACAAGAAATCGAATTTTTAATGTTATTGTCCATATATTTTGGATTTACTGATCGTGCCGGGAGTATATGCTCTGTGAACAAAAATTCTCTTCCGTGACAAACTTAACTCTAATTAGAATAAGCCAAGAACATAAGCTAAACATGGAACGTGACTACCGTTGGTCTGTTTCGTCATTTCTTTTAAATTTGGTCTCTTTCTTCTTTGGATTAATTTTAACTTGCTATTGGGAGGTGATGTCTACGCACGCGTCTGTTCTTGTAGACAGTGTTGGGCCTCCAAGTGCAGAGGTTTGTAGATCATCAGCAAGTTTCCCTTAAATGGATCATCCAAGGTTTATCGAACTCAGGGAGGAAGAGGTCAAAGCTATCCCTCTCAAACAACCCTGCAATTACGATACAGAAAGTCTCTTGTGTCCCCAACACACCCAATACACTTGTCAGATGTATAGGTGCACTAGTTCGGCGAAGAGATAGTGAAATACAAGTGGTATAGATAATTATAAGTAGTAAATACAATCTAGAATAAAAATGGCAGCAAGCAAACAAGTAACAAAACAGCAAGTAAACGGTGTGCAAAGCTTGGAAACAAGGCCTAGGGATCATACTTTCACTAGTGGACACACTCCTAACAAATATAACATAATTGAACCAATAAATAACTTCTCTTCACTATGGTACTCTGAATTACTCTCCTATTGAATAACACTAATCATTGCGTAGGGCTACGAAGCACTCCTCAAAGTTCATCAACTACTTGACAAACACCACTTATAGAGATATCCAAATCAAATCACAACTCAAGATAGATATCATTGCAACTTAGACCAAGTACTAACACGGTGCACACACTGTCAACATTACACCATGAAAGGAGGAATAGATCACTTCAATACTATCATAGTGATAATTATTCTCATAATCCATAAAAGATCACAATCGTAGCCTAGACCAAGTACCACCATGATGCACACACTGTCACCGTTACACCATGGCAGGAGGAATAGATTACTTTAATAACACACTAGAGTACACATAATGAAGAAGAGTAACATCTACTTATTCAACATGATACAAAGCTCACGATCACATAAAGATCACATCATGGGAGAGAGAGGTGAACCACATAGCTACCGGTAGAGCCCTCAGCCCCGGGGATGAACTACTCCCTCCTCATCATAGGAGACAGCAAGGTTGATGGAGATGGCGGTGAGGTCGATGGAGACGGCAGAGACGGCGATGGAGACCGATGGAGATGGCTCCGGGGGCACTTCCCCGTCCCGACAGGGTGCCGGAACAGAGACTTATGTCCCTCGAAATTTGTCTTCGACGGCGGCGGAGTTGCAGAACTGTTTTGGAAATTTTGCCGACTCCCCTAGGGTTTTCCGTCCCGAGGCTTTATATAGGCGAAGGGGCGTCGTCAGGAGTGGCCCCAGGCCTCCTCACACCTAGGCGGCGCGGCCAGGGCCTGGGCCGCGCCGGCCTAGTGTGAGGCTGGCCTGTGGCCCCTCTCCTTCGCCTCTTCGGATCTCTGGAAGCTTCCGGGGAAAATAAGACTTCAGGAACTTGTTTCGTCCAATTTCGAGAATATTTCCTGTGTAGCTTTTCTAAAACACAAAAACAGCAAAAAACAGGGAACTGGCACTGTGGCATCTTGTCAATAGGTTAGTTCCGAAAATCGCATAAAAACGCCACGAAGTGTAACGAAACACAAGGCAAATGGTGTAAAAACAAGCATGGAGCATCAAAAATTATAGATACGTTTGAGACGTATCAGCATCCCCAAGCTTAACTCCTGCTCGTCCTCGAGTAGGTAAGTGATAACAAAAGAAATAATTTTTGAGGTGACATGCACCATCACAATCTTGATCATATATATAAGCATTTGTGAGCTGGGATCATAAGAACTTAAAACATGGGCATGAAAGATATAATCTTGACAATAAGAACTTAGCAACCATGTTGTAAACATGAAAATGAACACAAACAAAAGATCATGAAAATGAAACAATGAAAGTCAAACGTGTGTTCAAATCATAAGGAAAAACATACAAATGGTTTTCAGCTTGTCCTTCAAAGAGAGCAAAACATAAATGCATAGGACACCTTCAAGTTTAAGAGGGCGACTAGATACAAATAATTTGAGAACAGGTGAAACCAACAATATGAATCAATCAATGAAAACTTTGGGACAATACACATTACACTAAGAATGACAACTATGCTCTCTTAATGGTGCATAAAGATAGAAGGTGGTGACTCAACATAAAAGTAAAAGAAAGGCCCTTCGCAGAGGGAAGCAGTGATTAAACATGTGCTAGAGCTTTTCATTTGTAAAACAGAGAGATAAAAATTGGTTTTGAGAGGTGGTTGTCTTTGTCAACGACTGGCAATGGGGTTCTTACTATCTTCCATACAAAAATGAAGCAAGTTTTTGAGAGAGAGATTGGCACTTTTGTGCTCTTTTATAAAGCTTGGCACTCCTCCCCACCTTTTTTTCCTTTCTCAAACCATGGCTAACCGATTCCATCGGGTGCCCACCAACATTCACATTCCATGGAGGAGTGCCTTTTTTCTTTCTTTTTTCTATTTTTTTTCTTTTTAGAATAAGCAATATGGAAGATAGCAAATCCGACCACTACGTCCCCATGAGCTGAAAATAGTGTCACAAAATGAGAATTATTTTGAAGGTTTTTTGAAATGTAGCACATGAAAATTTACTTGGAATGGCTTACAAATACCATGCATAGGAATTTATAGTGGACACAATGGCAAACTTGGTTTTTGGGAGTTGGATGCACGAGTAGAGCTCATACTCAGTACAAAATGAGGGCTAGCAAAAGACTGGGAGCGACCGACTAAGAGAGCAATAATGGCCATAATCATGCAAAGCGACAAAGCAACATTAAAAGAAGCATACGATGGCATCAAAAAGTCAAAAACTAAATGATCATAGAGGCTATTGGCGACTTTGTAAGAGTCTAACATGTGTGAGCATGCGCCAAGTGAACCCAAATAAAGCATCAAGGAGAAAACCAAAATAATGCTTCCAAACAATAAAAACAACGCATGATTTTTTCAAAGGCTCATTAAGCAATCTCAGTTATTTGAGACAAGTCATGCTACAGCAAAACCACTAAGCATACTATCAAAAAGACATCAAGCATGACATGAAAAAGCCTAAGCCGCAGTCTACACAAGCTCCTTCTTGTACCACTTTTTGCACAAAGCTTTTTCTTTTTTCCAACACCATTTGAATTTTTTAAAGACACCTCTTTTGATGAAAACCAATAAAGATCAGAGGCAAAAATACACCTTGATGAAAAGATATGACAAGGTCTGAACGCAAATCAAGGCAAAAACAAAAACCAAAAGCAGTAGCGGAAAAAGAAGAACACTCGGTGAAATTGTAAGAATAAAAAACGGAGTGTTCTTGGCAAATGAAAACGAGTACATATCCTCCAAAGGAAATTTGTTGGGGTCCAACCATTTATTGCAGCAAACAAAACTAAACTAACTAAGAAAACTAAAACAACTGACGCTCCAAGAAAAACACATAGTGCATGAAGCAATAAAAATATAGTGTCTTGAAAGGTGACCTGATTTTTGCCGATGAAGAAGGGGTGCCTCGGGGGCATCCCCAAGGTTTGACGCTTGTACCTCTTGGATATTTCTTGGGGTGATGCATGGGCATCCCCAAGCTTGAGCTTTTGTCCATTCTTCAACTCATCTCATCATTCTCCAATCCCTACACTTGAAAACTTCCTTCATACAAAACTAAACACAATTCTATTAGCAACATTAGTGTAGCATAACATATAATCAACCTCGTTTTTTGCTTTAGGTTTCAACTCAAAACCACCACATATATAGCAAATACTACTGTAGCAACTTCCCCTAAAGTTCCATGATCAAAAGAACTCAAAATAAAGCGATAAAGCGGCAAACACAAATATTGGCAGAAATCTGTCAAAACAGAACAGCTGACAAAGGACGAATTTTCGAGGGGTTTTCTGTTGCTCAAATCAAAAAGTGTTCGACTAACAAAAGTTTGGATATAACCTGGGGCATATGCACAAGAAATCGCAGGTCCAAAAGATATACAGAGAATTTATACGAATTTTTACGGTGCAGCATCGAAAACAGTTTCAGGACAGCAACATCCCCAAATCTTTACCTCACTCAAATTAGAGGCTTCTCTTGGCACAAAAACGAAATAAACAAGATAAGGAGCAGTCATTACAGTAGTAATGACTTCCAAGACTCAAATAAAAGAAAAAGTACTGAAAATAAACAATGGGTTATCTCCCAAGAGTGCTTTTCTTTAACGCCTTTGAGCTAGGCGCAGTAATTTGCAAAGATGGTCATGTGGACGCCATATAAGAGCTTGAGGCAAAGGCGCCATATAGGAACTTAAAGCAATAGAGAGCATCAAAAAGCAAATGTAAAAGACATTTATATCTGAACCACTTCCTATGCATAGGAATCTTGTAAGAAAATAAATCAACGAGGCACATAGTAGCAAGCATGGATAGATAAAGCAAGTGCCACTTCAAGATTTGCAACATAAAGAGGGGAAACTTAATATTGTTGAGATCCATCAAACCATGTTTCCCTCTCTCATAATAACTTTCAGTAGCATCATGAATAGAACTAACAATATAATTATCACATAAAGCTTCCCTATCATGAGCCACATGCATAAAAGAATTAATACTCACCACAGGAACAATAGTAGTAGGAGCAGATTCAACAGAATAATTATTCTCATCACCATAATCATCAAAAATAGGAGGCATATTGTAATCATAATTAATTTTATCCTCAATAGTAGGTGAACTGAAAATATTATACTCATCATCATATCCATCATAAACTAGAGGTTTAGTATCATCACAAGCTAGAGAGCAACTATTTCGCAAAGCATATTCATCAAACATATCATCATAGCAAACTTTCTCCACTAAAGCTGGGGAACTAAAAATATCATGCTTAACAAAACCAGCTTCCCCAAGCTTAGACTTTTCTATAGCATTAGCAATAACGGTGTTCAAAGCATTCATACTAACAACACTATTAGCATGCAAATTAAGCTCCAAAGGTTTTTCAATTTTCTCTTCAAACACTTCATATCTAAACTCAGGAAAAAGACTAAAGAACTCTTTATTTTCCATTAAGCCTAACTAGTGAAAATAAAAACAAGAAACAAAAAGATGTAATTGCAGAATCTAAAGGAAATAACTCCGAGCGCTCACATAGGAGGATGCGAGTACCTTTTGCCTTACCTCCCCGGCAACGGCGCCAGAAAAGAGCTTGATGTCTACGCACGCGTCTATTCTTGTAGACGGTGTTGGGCCTCCAAGTGCAGAGGTTTGTAGAACAGCAGCAAGTTTCCCTTAAGTGGATCACCCAAGGTTTATCGAACTCAGGGAGGAAGAGGTCAAAGCTATCCCTCTCAAACAACCCTGCAATTACGATACAGAAAGTCTCTTGTGTCCCCAACTGACAAGGGTATAGCTAATAGAGCCCGTTAGTTGAGTACCCCTGAGGCCCGTTGTGCTAGGCCCAATTGTAATGATAGTCGAATACGAGTTATTACCGTATGTCGATAATTGTAATCTGTATCGGACCCTACCCGATCCTCGAGACCTGGCCACCTATATATAGGGGCCAGGAGGGGACGGTGTAGGGCAGATTGAAAGCAAGCCAGGTTGAACACCCAAGTTTACTTTCGATACACACCTATTTCGACTAACTTTACCTTCGAGTTCATCCGACGCCCTATCTCCCCGATCCTAAGTCCTTCATCTAGGACATTTGTCGAGTTAACCCTCGTCAATTGGCGCCGACCGTGGGGACCTTGGGCGTTGGAGTCATGAATTCGACGGCTTTTTCGCTTTTAGCCAACGACAGTTCAGAAGTCGACGGAAGTCAAGAGGTAGAACTAACCATCGGAAGTCTGAGCATCCTCATCGGGCCGTCGGGTTCGTCCCGTCTTTCGGACCCGACGAAACAAAATCCATCGGCAAGAGAGCCTGAAGCAACAGAAATAATGGAGTATTCCGACGGCTCCTCCAGCGAGGTAAACTCGCCGGTCAGCCTAGAAGAAGTGCAAAAAGAAAAGATCGCAGAAGACAACGAAGAAAAGGAAAATTGTGACGTGGAAGTCCAACTCGAAGATCTCACGACCTGCCTCGACGATACCACAGACAAGTCAACAGATACATGGAAGACAGGATTAGAGCTTTCTGAAGATGGCGACTCGATCTTCTCAAGCTTCAACAACAACATCGGCAAGCAATGCCAGGTACTCGCCATTGTGGGCGACAACTCAGAAGAATTCGATGAAAATAACAACCCAGTGATAAACCCAGCAAATATCGACAGAGGAGCAAATCACCTAGCAGAAGGTCAAACAGTGGAATCCCTCACAGCCAGGGAAAAAGTCGACTATCAGTCGACGAGTGGAAAATAATAAAAGGAGCCGTAGAACACGGCACGCCAATACCATCGAATTCCAGCAAAGACATGCTATTGGGGTATCATTACGCCCTAAGGCAGCAAGCAAAGCAACTAGCAAAGGAGAAGATAGAGATACAAAGAAGGAAAAATTCAGCCATTGCAGCTAGCGAAGCTGCTCGTAAAGCACGAAGCGACGCATCATACAGCAACGCAAGGAAAAGTCGTCGACACGGCTCAAGGTATGACAACCTCGAGTACTCCGACAGGCAAAGTATCTCGAAAAATCTCGACTCATCCTTCCTATCGGTCGACGAGCAAGGGAACATTCTACCAAAAACCCCCGAAGCAGCACTAGTAGCAGCACAAGCGTATCTGCTCACAACTCGACCAAGTCCAGGAGATCCTAGGGAGCACATGCATAGAGCAGCATTGAACGGACTCAACATGGTAGGCCACAAGTTATCAGCAAAAGGAGAAGAAGCACATCGTCACAAGGAAGTGCACAAAGCAAGATCACCTCGCCGTCACAACAGTCCTCGACATAGAAGCAGCAAACACCGATCTCGATCGCCGTCACCAAAACAGCATGGTGGAACTCGAAGATCGTGATCCCCGAACGAAAGGCGCGACTATGAAGACGACGAAAAAGAGATGGGGGCATCGTGCTTTACCCGCAGGGTTCGCACCACTCCAGTTCCTAAGGGATTCAAGTTACCTCATGATCAGCAAAAATACGACGGATCACAGGAACCATAATCATGGCTCGCAGATTACTTACAAGCAGTTCAAATATTATGAGGAACCAAAGAAACAGCAATGCAAAGTTTGCAACTACACCTCACCGGCGCAGCAAGGTCATGGTTGAGAAATTTAGAAAAAGAATCCATTGGAAGCTGGGAAGATCTCACAAAGCAATTTACAAGTAACTTCAGGTCGACATACAAACGGCCAGCATCAATAGAAGAAGTCAAAGCGTGCGTACAACAACGCGATGAAACGCTGCGGGCGTACATCCAAAGATGGAGCCTCATCAAAAATTCAGCAGTCGAAGTTTCAGACGAAAGAGCAATAGACGCGTTCATCATTGGATTAAGGCGAAGAGACCTAGTCGAAGAGATGGGTAGAATCAAGCCAAAAACAGTGTCAGATCTTATGGACACAGCAAACAGATTTGCAGATGGAGAAGATGCGTGCAACAACAAACGGACACGATCTCCAGAGGACGACAGAAGAAATAGATATGGAAGTCAAAGGAGACGATCTCGAAACTACGATACCTATGGCTCTCACAGTCAAGTCGCCGCGGGATATAAAGACAACAGTTATCAAGGAAACGATCGCAGAAGCTCGGGATATCGAACCTACGGAAAAGAGGACTATAAGAAGTTCCCACCAAGAGAATCCAGAGAGTATAACCCATCACCAGAAGATATGCTCAATGGGCCTTGTCATATACACTCAGCGTTCGTCGACGGGAAGCGAGTATCAAGGCATGCAATGAAAGACTGCACGACATTCCTAAAATTACAAGAAGCAGCAATAAACAAACAAACCGAAGCAAGGCGACAAGGATTCGAAGGAAGTAACAATCCCCCGACAAGCCAACAAGGAAACAACGGAACTCCTCAGGGACAAGACCAGCAAAACAAGGGACACGACGATGACGACGAAGGGTACGTCCCATCAAAAGGACACATCACAGCAATGATACAACCCGTGCCCAAGTCGAACAAAGAATAAAAGAGTATAACTCGACAAGTCAATCTAGCAGTCCTGTCGCCTCCAGCTACAACAGAATATCTGCATTGGTCAGAGCAACCAATAGAGTTCAACAGAGAAGATCACCCTATAACAGTACCTCGGCCGGGAAACGCGCCTTTGGTACTCAAAGCCCAAATCGGCGTGTATGATGTCGACAGAATATTCATGGATGCAGGGAGTGGAATTAACTTGATATACGCGAAAACACTCCGAGCAATGCATATATCACTAGAGTTCCTGAAGCCAATAGATTGTTCCTTCCATGGAATCGTACCAGGAAGTGCCAATTACCCACTGGGTCGAATAGCACTCAATGTTTGCTTCGGCAACCGACACAACTATAGAAGAGAAAAGCTAGACTTCGAAGTCATGGATTGGCCATCACAGTATCACGCGATCCTCGGACGACCCGCGTTTTCGCGATTCATGGCAGTGCCTCACTATACATATTTAGTACTTAAAATGCCAGGACCAAGAGGAATAATTACAGTCAAAGGAAGTTTTGAAGTCTCAGATCTTGGCGACAGGGAGTTCCACAAGATGGCGCAAAACTTTGGCATGATAGCCAACTATGCGGAAAAGGTGAAGAACACGACTACAGAAGGCATCAAGCTACTCGAAAGACGCGTCGCAGAGCCCAAGGCAAAGAAACCACGAGTAGAAACACCAGGAGAAGGCAAAGGCGCAGGAGGAGAAGAGAAAACTGCGACGTTATAAATATAAAGAAGAGCAGGACGCAAAGGCTGTAAAAGCCACGAGTTATACCAGGGGCAATGCCCTCTAGATCCAGAACACAGGTCACAGGCCGGATCTCTTGGGTCACCCCATGTATCTTATATTACAAGTATAAATAAAGATAAATCGTTCCTCATATTCGAGTTTACGAATCTTTCCAAAGGGAAAATGCGGCAAACGCACGACTTACACAATAACGCTTTGAGAATAAATTTTTCGACACAACAGTCGCAAAATAAGATACTCTCGCGTTCCATATACACAAAACATTACAACAACGGGTTGTCAGAATCATCTACGCCTAAAGGGTCCAAATAATGGTACTCGCGAAAAAACGCAGCATCCGCTTCCAGAAGCCTAGCCACGAGTCTCCGAGCAGGCTGCAACGTGTTCTCCATATGTACTCGAAGGTTAGCTCCACCTGGAGCTAAACTAAGGGACATAGTGCTGTAATTCAACCTCGGGTGCCACTTGCGTATCCACCCGAGAGCAAAATTGGCACCAGCCACTAAGTTCAGCTCTATCAGCCTATGAATACGATGACTTGATCTGAAAGTATCAAGAAGAAGAGGGAAAGTTGCAGGTAAAGGATTACGAGGAAGCATGACGGAGTGCATAGTTGTGAGAGCTCGTCGGCAACCATCAACCGATTCACCAATATGCTGAGCACGGTCCTGAAGCAATACAATGGCGCTCCGGCGTCGAGGATCAGACCACAAAGTCTCGCAGCCAATCGACATTCTCTCCAAAGCAGTATTTCGCTCAGCAACTCGACGTTCTTCAGCAGCAAAATCCAAACAAGTACCTATAGTGGCAAAGAGGTCACAAGAGCAGCAGCGCACAAACAATGAAAGAAGGAGTCGAAAGAAAACCCACATCGCAACAGCTCGCAAGCAGACTCGACAATGCCAAGAATAAAGGACTCGCACTCTTCATTATGAACAACCTTCGCCATTAAGCTGGAGACCTTTTCTTCAAGGGAAGAGATTTTCTTCATATAGCCACTGGCCTGGCTAGCCTTCTTAATAGCCATATGTGCTTGGCGTTTGGCCAAGGATAGGCGAGTTTCAAGGTCAGATATCCTCGAAGTATATTCTGCGCATTGATTGCATCGACTAGGAGTCGACGTAATATGAGGATCGAATCCACGGGCAGAGGAAGGAGCAGAACCATGAGTCAAAGGATCAGGAACATGTATCGACTACAAAAGAAAAGAAAAGAGAAACAATTTCAGAGAGGCAGCATAAAACTTCATACGAAGAGGATATATTTACATAAGAGTACAACCCTATGGCTAAAGTTCTCAGGTTGCACTTTACATTCAAAAGGAGAAAACTAAAAAGCTACAAAGAAGCTGAGTCTACGCCACCTCAGCATTCAGATCCGTGGTAGAAGGGGGCGCGGCAGCTTCCTCGCTAGAAGTCGACGGTGGCACCGGATCTTTCGCCGCTGGAGGTGGTGCAGCAGGCACCGCAGAGGCTGCCGAAGGAGAAATCGTTGTCAACAATACAGGTGCCAACTTCTTCGCCTTCTCGAAAAACACCTTCATCTGGTCACGGGTGTGGCCATGAGGGGAGCTAACCCTCTCCCAGTCGAAGTCCGTACCGTGCGCAAGAGAAAGCGCAATAGCACCCTCGGCGCCGCGTTTAATGGACAACCCCTTCAGCTGGAGAGTGGGGTCTTCAGTAGTATCGAAGGACTTGGCGAGTTCAGCCAAGCTGTCCTTCGGAACTATCACCCTTTTCTTCGGCCACAAACCAGTGAACAACCGTGATAAGACGCGGCTAACCAACTCAAAAGTTTCCTGGATAGATATCCAGTTTTCTTCGAGTAGGTTAACCGCATCCATAAGAGGATCATCGTCCGTTTGCAGGGACGACGGAGATACCCCTGTGAATTCTAAGCAATAGAAAAGAAAAAGAAGAGACAAGTGTCAATAAATACACCAGTGCAACAGGAGACGAAGACAGAAGACAAGTCGAAGAACTTACTTTCGGCAGCAGTAGACATGGTGTGGAGACGCTCTGCCACGGCCTGCTCCCGCTGAGCATTCTCCTTGTTGGCATCAGCTAAAGCCTTTTCCGCTTTCTTCGCCTTGGCAAGCGCAGATTTCTGCGACTTCTCAGCAATGGTCTTAGCAGCGGTCGCAACGTCATATGCTTTTTGCGAAGCTTTGAGCTCCGCCTCCAGCGAAGCAATTCGAGCATTGGCGGCTGCTAAAGCAGCTGCATAGGAAGTCGACAGAGAATCAGATAGATAACAAAGGATGAAGTGCAGAAGACAAGTGGTGATCGGACGTTAAAATTGTACCTTCGGAAGCTTTCGCAACCTTTAGGTATCCCGCGCACTCCGTGCCCAGGGCGATAAATCTCTTCACCAAGGCCTGATAAAAGAAGTGTGTAAGAGTAGAAGTGCATGAAAGGAAAGAAGGGAAAGAAGAATTACTTACATCATCAGAAGAAACAGTAGATGCGTGAGCTTCCAGAGAAACTTCGGCTTCTTTGGCCTTCTTTGAACGTTTCGACTGTCGAGTTTCAGGAACCTTCCTCACGCCGGACCTAGTGGCCCTCGGCGCAACATCTGGTTCGACAGGCTCATCAATCGTCACAGGAGAAGGTGGTGGAACAGCCGTAGCATCTGTTGGTGGCTCTTCGTCATCACTACATAGAAGGTATAATTTATGGAAACAAGGCAAGAACAAGGCAATTGAAAAGTTCGACTACAACACTTACGATGCAAGCATGTCGAAGTACTCCATATCTTCTGCACGAGCGGGGATTTTTCCAGCCGCTGCAGAACTCAATGAAGCAATTTCGTCGACATGTTTCCTTTTCTTGTCGACACCAACATCTTCAACAAGTACAGGAGGAGTCGATGTCGATGAGCTGGTTTCCTCTTCTGAATCTTTGACATCATCTCCGTCCTGACTTTCATCAGCCTCGGGGGCTTCAGATGCAGGGGAGGCTAGATCAGCCGGAAGGGGCCCTTCCTCTGGAAGAGGAGGACGCAAAACAAGAAATTGGTGACCCTGTATATAAATAAGTAAGCAGAGTGCAAAGTCAAATAATGATGCAAGTCGAAACAAGCAAAAGTTTGAGAAAAAGTGGACGTAAAAATACATACCTGAGGAAGAGGGTGCACGGAGTCGAAGAAATCTGCAGTCAAATCAGCAACTGAATGTTCCTTCGTGAGCTTGGTGAGATTCCTGACTCGCTTGTCGACATCTTCTTTCGACATCAGATCCTCAGATATGCGAGTAGGGTCTTCTAAGCCAGAGTAAGTCCAAAGCTTGGTGAGGCGGTGCTGTAGGGGTTGAACTCGTCGTTGTATGAAAAACGCCATGAGTTGGATACCCGACAAGGCACCTCCTAGGCCTGTTTTCAGAGCTTGAATGCGGGATAGAAGAGGAAGAATTTGTTCAACTTCTGCATCTGAGGGAAGTGAGTCCCATGACTTCAATTTCTTCACCTCCTGAGAAGCGTCAAAGGGAGGCAAGCCGAATTCATCTTCGGGAGAGGATTTGCGATCCTTGATGTAGAACCACTTGGTCCTCCACCCTTGGACAGATGCGGCCATGGAAAATTCAAGGTATTGCGCTTCAGGGCGCACAGAAACGACGGCTCCGCCCAGTTCGGGTTTCCTTGCCAGAGAAACATTGGGGCGGAGTCGAAAGATTGATCTCCAGAGAGTGAAATGGGGCTCAATGCCCAAAAATGACTCGCAAAGAGTCACGAAGCAAGCAATGTGCAGAAGTGAATTTGGTGTGAGCTGATGGAGCTGCACACCGTAAACAAATAGAAGCCCACGAAGAAACTCGTGGGCAGGAAGGGACAAACCGCGGAGGAGGAAAGCAAGGAACATTACCCGGTAACCGCTCGGGGGCTTCGGGATCCGTTCGGTACTGGGAAATTTGATGGAATCTTGAGCAGCGATGAGACCGTCCGCCGTGGCCTTCTCCACCTCCTTCTTGGTGATGGTGGAGCGAACCCAGTTGGTGGCAGAGGACTTGGCCATATCGCTCTTGGTGGCCAGATGCTTCATGCGCATTCAGCACAACAGTGCGCTTGGGGGCTCCGCAAGAGAGGAAGAGGCAGAGGAGATCGGCAATGGAGGCGGCGGAGGGAACGAGCTGGTAAACAGTACGATTCCCCACTACGTCATTTATATACCTTCTGGGAGAAGGATCGTGGGCTAAGACGTGGCGTAAAGATCAGAAACGCCAGCCCACTAACGGTCAAAAATCGTGCAGCCTACTAACGGTCAAAAAATCGTGAAAAGTTACAGTACTACCCATAAAACGGTTTGCACTGATGAAGAGCCACGTCTTCATTGATGTCATTGAATATATATATAAAGGTAAAAGGATGGCGCCGACAAATGCCGAGCTTACAAAAAAGATCATATATGAAGGATTTTTGGTTATAGCCTTGGGGGCTGGTATTTTCAAACATATCGAATGGAGTTCTTCATTGAGGAGGTGAATTCGAACTCGACGACAAGGTATTCTTGAAAGTATCTCGAATTGAAGAAATTTGGAGTTGAAGTGTTTCGAGTTGAAGTATGATGAGCTACATTATCTCTTGAGCCTATACTCGAAAAACTCTTCTTTCGACTATAGCCTCGGGGGCTACTCCCATCGGGAGCGCTGAGCGTGCACCCGACGATATTTATTGATTAAGCATTAGAGATTGGAGAAGTATAGAAGTGTTACTCCCATCGGGAGCGAGTTTTATGGTTGAAGAAACCCGAATATTTTCAGTCAAAATTTGACTGCGACATAAAATTCTCGAGTTATGTTATCGCAACACGAATCGAATGCCGTGACTTGTCACGAAGGTAAGACCCTAGGATCCGTCCTGTGTGGCCTGGTATACGCACATGGATGCGCTCTGCTGGTATGTATCCGTGTCTACGACGCGAAGAAAATCCTGGTGGACGCACTGGGTACCCTGAGAACCACTGGGATTCATTCTTTGTAAGTCCTAAATGCGGCAAAAGAATGGGTTTGACCGGTATCCCGAATTCAAGTCCAAGGGGATTGAATTTGAAGTAGGTGACAAGTATCTGTTCCGGCAGTTAACTGACCTCTTGATCCGTCAGAGTTGTTAGGCTTCTTCATCAAAACCTCTTGCGAAAGAATATCATGAAAATAAGTCGCAAAGACCAAGTCAAAGATTTGAAGATAAGAAGAAGTCGAAGAATTGATCAAGTCGAAGATTTAAAGATTAGAGATTAAACCTGAATCTGCAATTCTGGTAGAATCTCAGGGGCTACTGACAAGGGTATAGCTAATAGAGCCCGTTAGTTGAGTACCCCTGAGGCCCGTTGTGCTAGGCCCAATTGTAATGATAGTCGAATACGAGTTATTACCGTATGTCGATAATTGTAATCTGTATCGGACCCTACCCGATCCTCGAGACCTGGCCACCTATATATAGGGGCCAGGAGGGGACGATGTAGGGCAGATTGAAAGCAAGCCAGGTTGAACACCCAATTTTACTTTCGATACACACCTATTTCGACTAACTGTACCTTCGAGTTCATTCGACGCCCTATCTCCCCGATCCTAAGTCCTTCATCTAGGACATTTGTCGAGTTAACCCTCGTCACCAACACACCCAATACACTTGTCAGATGTATAGGTGCACTAGTTCGGCGAAGAGATAGTGAAATACAAGTGGTATAGATGATTATAAGTAGTAAATGCAATCTAGAATAAAAATGGCAGCAAGCAAACAAGTAACAAAACAGCAAGTAAACGATGTGCAAAGCTTGGAAACAAGGCCTAGGGATCATACTTTCACTAGTGGACACACTCCCAACAAATATAACATAATTGAACCAATAGATAACTTCTCTTCACTATGGTACTCTGAATTACTCTCCTATTGAATAACACTAATCATTGCGTAGGGCTACGAAGCACTCCTCAAAGTTCATGAAGTACTTGACAAACACCACTTATAGAGATATCCAAATCAAATCACAACTCAAGATAGATATCATTGCAACTTAGACCAAGTACTAACACGGTGTGCACACTGTCAACATTACACCATGAAAGGAGGAATAGATCACTTCAATACTATCATAGTGATAATTATTCTCATAATCCATAAAAGATCACAATCGTAGCCTAGACCAAGTACCACCATGATGCACGCACTGTCGCCGTTACACCATGGCAGGAGGAATAGATTACTTTAATAACACACTAGAGTAAACATAATGAAGAAGAGTAACATCTACTTATTCAACATGATACAAAGCTCACGATCACATAAAGATCACATCATGGGAGAGAGAGGTGAACCACATAGCTACCGGTAGAGCCCTCAGCCCCGGGGATGAACTACTCCCTCCTCATCATAGGAGACAGCAAGGTTGATGGAGATGGCGGTGAGGTCGATGGAGACGGCGGAGACGGCGATGGAGACCGATGGAGATGGCTCCGGGGCATTTCCCCGTCCCGGCAGGGTGCCGGAACAGAGACTTCTGTCCCCCGAAATTTGTCTTCGACGGCGGAGCTGCGGAACTGTTCTGGAAATTTTGCCGACTCCCCTAGGGTTTTCCGTCCCGAGGCTTTATATAGGCGAAGGGGCGTCGTCAGGAGTGGCCCCAGGCCTCCTCACACCTAGACGGCGCGGCCAGGGCCGCGCCGGCCTAGTGTGAGGCTGGCATGTGGCCCCTCTCCTTCGCCTCTTCGGATCTCTGGAAGCTTCCGGGAAAAATAAGACTTCAGGAATTTGTTTCGTCCAATTCCGAGAATATTTCCTGTGTAGCTTTTCTGAAACACAAAAACAGCATAAAACAGGGAACTAGCACTGTGGCATCTTGTCAATAGGTTAGTTCCGGAAATCGCATAAAAACGCCACGAAGTGTAACGAAACCAAGGAAAAAAATAGCGCGCTATTTCCCGCTATTTAGCGCGCTATAGCGTATTGTGAGTATCGACGCTAAATTTTTACAATTTTGCTCGCTATGCCGCTATTTGCAAATTAACACGCTATATCACGCTAAAACATCATAGCGTCAGCGCTATTTCAAATATAGCACGCTATTTTTTCTTAGACTAGTGTGGAGAAAGCAATTATAAGATGAGATTGTTGAGTAAGCGAACGTATGATACAAATATTAATTATTGAACATAACTAATTATGATAAAACATCTATGTGTTTCACTATAGACCTTATCTTTACTGAAATCTTTTATTTTTAACTAAAATTTGAAAACGCTAATTTTAATATAGCACGCTATTAGCACGTCATAGCGTGTATAGCGTTTAAAGAAGGGTTGCGCTAAATGAAATAGCGCGCTATTTTTAACCTTGAACGAAACACAAGGCAAATGGTGTAAAAACAAGTATGGAGCATCAAAAATTATAGATACGTTTGAGACGTATCAGGAGGTAGAATTGCTATCATCTTTGGCACTTCAGCTTTATATAAAAATAAGCATAATACCTTTTTAACCATTTGTTTAATGGGACACCCGACGCGGCATGGCGCATTATGTTCTTACAATTTTAAAAAGATAATATAAAGTGGCATAGGTCGAGATGTCCATTCACCAAAGAAGAGAGACGCCATAGCGGCTTCTGATAGATATGGCGAGTAACAATGTCTTCAACCGTTTAACATTTATATAGGTATTAATATATGTAAGGCATTCATCCATCAAGGACGACATCTGCGGTGGCAAGTCACGGTACCTAACACATGAAAAAATAGGACTGCTACAAAAGAAAAAACTCATAGAAGTATATGCAAAAGTTTCTAGTTTTGACGACATCGCCATGAACAAATATAGTGGCAGGAACGGATTGTAACCCATACACTCAATTTTAAAAGTATCATGTTCATGTTTGATCATGGAATTTTTTAAAGGTGCAAATGCCACCACGGTTTCCTTGTCCAGTTGATTGAGAACACCCATAAATGTCAAGCATGTGGAATAACCTAGGTATATGGGTATGGACTTAATTTGGCAGGACCGGTAGTTTCAAAAAAACCGACGTGGTATGTTGGGTATGGGCTTAGATCACTTGGGTGGCAGAGGTTTTGGCTATGCTAGGCACGATCATGACCGGTGACTGTGAGTGAGGCCGGAGCGGTAGCTCCGGAAGAATTGCAAACTAGTACATGGCAAGATGTATAGGGGGCTCTCGATTTTATTCTGGGGGTACCTAAAGTTTTTAAAAAAACTTGGAGTGTGTGTATGGGGTTGTGAAAGAGCATTTGCCCCCATGTGTGGTTTTGGTAATTAATGACAATCCCTATGGACTAATGTTTGCATCGAGTTATATTTGTAGGACTTGTCCGTAGACAACGCTTGAGCCATATGTTGGTTTCAAGGTTGTAAGAAGATGCAAATAAAGAAGTTTATGTGATGATCAAGGGAGTTGAGCCTATATAGAGTGTGTCTTGAGGAATAAGTTGGGGTGAGCACTCATGTGCATTCTCAAGACATCATCATTATGAAGGAAGAAGTTTAAGTGCAATGTTGATCAAGTCGAAGTGCAAGTTCAAGTGTCTCTCCCATTGTGAAGTATTGGGAAGCAATCCGCAAGTCTTCACCGAGCAAGCGCAATCAAGAAAGGTAGTCCAATCTTGAGGGTGTCAAGACCGTCATCATCTAGCTCAAGTGGATTGCACAAGGCAAAGGTTTGTTCTTGATAGGTTTTCTCTTCTACCGGTCTCGTGTGTTAGTTTGGAGACCGGGTTATAGGATTGGTAGCCGTACTATCAAGAGGGGCTCTCGAGTGAGTAACTTATTCGTATTGTTCGGAGAGAGCTCAAACCTTTGCATACTTGGCATTATCTTTCTTGGTTCTTATTTGGTTTTTATCCATGTGAGGTTCTAGAGCTTGTGGTTATTTCCATGACAAGCTCTAGCTCATCAAAAACGGATTTCGTATGGAACTCTAATTGCGTTTTTAGTGTTTGGAGGTTTTACCGGTTCATCTTTATAGCTAAGTCAAACCTTTTATCATTTGGCTTCATCCTCCTTTGTTGGACTATGATGTTTCTATGGATGATGGTGTAGAGCTCATTGTGGTGATTCCAACGAGCCCAAGATCATCGAAAACGGAGTCCGGATGCAAAAGTTATCGCTGTTTTCGTGTTGCTCACTTTTCTTGGGCGGAATATCCGGCCCAGTTTTGGAAATATCCGGCCTCAAATCTGAGTGACGCGCGCCTCGCCTTTTTCTGGTCCTTAGCCATTTTTAGGGGTGGCCGGAATATCCGGCCCAGTTTTGGAAATATTCGGCCGAAATATCCGGCCCCAAATCTGAACGACGCGCGCAAGTCCTTAGCAGTTTTCGGGGGGGGGGGGCGGAATATCCGGTCCAAACTTGGACCGGAATATCCGGCCCGTGCAGTACTGCAACGGCTACAATCCCGGGAGGGGTATAAATACCTGACGAAGGAATGACAGATGGGCCCCCGACATTCGCCTACCTGGTTTTCGGTCCAGGTAGGGGGTGTTATGAAAGGCTTACGAGGCCTATCAAGGCAGTGGCCCGATGCGGTCCAGGAGCAATGCTTGGCGCGCAAGCAAGATTTCGAGGAGTCCAAGTTAGACTAGGCCTCGGTTGATCCGATCTGTACTTGGCTTGAGAGGCACTCCTGAGACCTAGCCTTAATCTATAAAAGGCTGGGAGGGAGGCCTCGAAACCCTAGATTCACTTCCACCCACCTCACGCCGGAGCGCTCGACACCTTCGAGTTCTCTACTTTCGGCTAGATTCAATCTACGCCGCCATTGTAACACCATCATCATCGTCGTCACCTCAATACAAAAGTCAGACAAGCAGGACGTAGGCCTTTTACCTTTCGAGGGGGCTGAACCTGGGTAAATCCTCGTGTCCTTCTGCTTTCGTCTGATCGCCGTCGAGTTCGCCAGGTCCTCAATACGCTTCCTAGATCGAAAGCCCTTTGACATGGGCATTGCCGGGGACAAACCTCGTCAATTGGCGCCGACCGTGGGGACGACGGGATCTGGATATTCGGATTCGCCGGCTCCATCACGCACAACCTCCAAGATCGACATCGACACTGTCGTCGGCATCGCTGCGCCGGCCAACGTCGACGACGCCTCCAAGACCGACATCGACACTGTCGTCGGCATCACTGCGCCGGCCAACGTCGACGACGCCTCCAAGATCGACATCGACACTGTCGTCGGAATCGCTGCGTCGACCAACGTCGACGACCCATCCAAGATCGACATCAACGCCATCGCCGGCATCGCTGTGCCGGCTATCGTCAACGCCAGCCCGATGGAGCCGAAAATCGGCACCGTCGATCCGACTGTCATCGACAGCGTTTCGTCAAGCACCATCAACTTCGCTCCGACGGTGGACGTCATCGACCCCACCTCAGGCACGACAGGGAAAGCACTCGGAGGTTACGACATGGCCTTCGGCCTGTTCAACTTCTATGTGGACAGTAACGGAGCGATGGAGCTGCTTTCCATCGGCGAATCGGCCCCGCCCGTCGCCGAAGCAACGACACTACCAGCCGTCGGGGGCAAACCTTCGGCAAGCGCGTTGCTAGCGCCATCGGAGGAGGAACCAAGACTGAAGATTTCGGCCCCATCAGTAGGGTCGAACGATTTCGAAGATCCGCCTCCATCCCCGACCACCGCATACTGCGCCGACTGCGACGCATACCACTACGTGGGCGCCGGAGATTTCTCACTACATGAGATCGCCGGCTGTGAAGATCCGCGGGGAGGCACAGCAGCTATCTACCCGACGGTATCAGAGTGCGATCGGGCTCTCGATGCCCTCACACTTCGCACCACGCCGTATGACCCTGACTACGTCGAGGGGTTGTACTCGGACTACACTTGCTCCGATGACGACAACGACGTCTACCCCGAAGCTAAGGGGAAAATCGGTAATTCGGCAAGCACTGCCTCACTATGCGAATCCAACGCATCCAGTGATGGCTACGTGGCTGATTATGATTCTGACTTCATGATCGAGGTCGAACCCTACGTCGAAAGCGACGACGCCTATCCTCCAGCGCTGGGCGAAATCAGCGACGATTCGACTCCATGGCCCGGGGGCCACTGCATGATGGCATCGCATGATGACAGAAACGAGAACGACGGCCAAAACCGGGCGGATAGCGGCCGCCAGGTGCTCACACACGACCAGATCCGGTTCGCAAGAAGGGTTTATGCGGGTGAAGTAAACTTCGGACCCAACCCAAGCCCGAGCGACCTAGCTGCACTGCGATTTGTCGTCCAGGAGCAGAAAGATCAAATCAGCGCTGATAGGCGAGTGCTGGAGCGGCGCAGAGAGGAGGCCGACGCGTCCAGCAAAAGGCGGGCTGAAAGGTCATCCCACTATTCATCGAGCGTTCAACGTCGATCGAGATCGCGCACCCAGCCTGGGGCCGATATGCACAACATCACTCGAAACCTAGAGGCAGAATTCAACGAGGCCGATTTGATGCCCAAAACCAAGGAAGCAGCAATCATGGCTGCGGCGGCGTACATTGCCGCAAACGCATCTAATGGCGACGAACACATGCGACATCTGCGAAATTTGGCGCTGGAAGGAGTAAGGGTGCTACAAGGCACGCCTGGCTCAGATCATGGCGCAACAACAACAAGAATCGCACCACCGCCGGAACAAGATGGGCACCCAGCACCGGCGCCGGCCGCAGCACCTCGAGCGCAAGTGGTCGAACCCATCAACGGAGAACTTCGGCACGGTCTGGCCCAGAATAGGGTCGACCAGGCGCGAGCGCGGCGCGAGGCACGCCGTTTCGAGGGAGATCGTGAGGCCGAAACATTCGGCGGCGCCAACGATAGATTTTGCGGGGCGGAGTGCTTCAGCCTTCTGATCCGCTCCGCACCGTTGCCAAGAGGAATCAAACTCAGCGACGGCATCGTCAAATTCAACGGGCAGCAGGATCCCCGAATTTGGCTAGATGACTTCATGACCGCTGTCAAAATCAGCGGCGGATCTAGGGACAATGCTCTCCAGTTGTTATCGCTGCACCTAAAAGATAACGCAAGAGCATGGTTGAATAATCTAGCCCCAGACAGCATTCGCTCCTGGGAAGAGTTCCGGCAAGCGTTTATAGCAAACTTCCGAGGCACCTCACGACGACCCACGTCGTTCGAAGAACTTCACTTATGCGTGTAGAAGACCGGAGAAAACTTGAGGTCTTACATCTCACGATGGATCAGCCACCGGAACACGACGGAAAACATCTCGCCCGAAAGGGCCATCGATGCCTTTCGGGACGGCTTATTTCGACGTGACTTCAAAGAAGAGCTGGGGCGTTGCAAGCCCAGAACCATCGACCACCTCATGAGCCTGGCAAATGAATGGGCCGATGGTGAAGATTCCATCTCGGCGCCCAGAAGCCGTCGTCGGTCAGCAGAACGCGATGTCGACGCAAAAGATCAGTTCCACCCAGGATCCAGGAAGAAAGGACGCCGAAGCCGCTATGGCGACGCGGAAAACACGGACATGGTAGCAGCAGGCTACGTGCACGAAGACCGGGAAGACAATCGCGACTTACCGCGACGAGGAAACACTTATCACGGCAGCAGCAGTCGTGATTCGAGACCCACCAAGGAGTGGCGCCGGCGGCAGCCACAGCTATCGGCAGAGGAAATGCTCGATAGTGGATGCCCAAGGCATACATACCTCGACAAGGATGGAGTACGAAAACCTGCACACCTCCTCATTGAGTGCAGAGAATTTCTTCGTCTCAACCGGGCACTTCAGGAGAGGATGAACGTCGAACAACCAGTGGCAGGGGCGATAGCCTACAACGCCCCACCGCCACCACCGAACCCACCAGCGAACGTCGTACAGCAAAGCCACCAGGCCGCTACGATCCAGCAAGTCGAGCAGCGACAGCCGGCCAACGAGGAAGAAGAGTTCCCGCCGCCAAGAGGTTTCGTGCCCATGATTCAGAGGGGGCGCCCGACGAACAAAGTCCGGCGAAAACGCGCGAGAGAAGTGTTCCACGCCGAACACGCGCCGCCGGCTACTCCCGAATATCTGAACTGGTCCGAACATCCGATCGGTTTCGATCGATCAGATCACCCACCGAAGATACCACGCCCAGGGCACCATGCTCTGGTTCTCGAAGCGCAAATAGGGGGCTTCACCTCGAAAAAGGTGTTTATGGACGGAGGCAGCTGCTTGAACCTCATCTACGCAGACACACTGCGAAAGATCAAGATTCCACTAAACAATCTCCTGCCAACGGAGACTTCCTTCCACAGAATCGTCCCAGGGAAGCCGACATACCCATTGGGGGCGATACACCTTGACGTCATCTTCGGCACCAAAGCTAACTTCAGAAAGGAGAAGATCGAGTTCGAGGTGGTCGACTGGCCCTCGCAGTACCATGCTATCCTCGGGCGACCAGCGTTCGCCCGATTCATGGCGGTACCCCACTACGCTTATCTCAAGTTGCGGATGCCCGCAAACAGAGGACCACTGACGATCAGCGGCAGCTTTGCGCGATCAGAAAACTGCGACAAGGACTTCAACGACATGTCCCAGACATTCGGGGTGCATGAAGAACTGCACCACATTCGGGAGGCCACTGTCATGGACATCGACCCACCGGCGCAGCAGAACGCCCCAGAGCTGTCTTTTGATGCCACCAAAGACACCCGAGAACACCAGATACACCCAACTGATCCAACCAAGATAGCGCGGGTGTCGAACTCCCTTTCCCCCGCATAGGAAAGCGCGCTCGTCGAGTTCCTCCGTGAGCACTGGAGGATGTTCGCCTGGTATCCAGCAGACATGCCAGGCATCCCCAGGGAACTCGCCGAGCACGAGCTTAAAATATTTCCCAACGCGAAACCGGTCAAGCAGTCTATGCGACGGTACAATCCAGAGAAGGCCAAGTCGATGGGCGAAGAAATCAATCGCCTCCTCGGAGCCAAGTTCATCAGGGAGATCAAGGAAGCCACGTGGCTCTCGCCACCGGTCATGGTGGAGAAGAAGGACACAAAGATCTACAGGATGTGCATCGACTTCACAGCCTTAAACAAACACTGCCCGAAGGACTATTTCCCTTTGCCCCGAATCGACCAGATCGTCGATTCCACGGCAGGATGCGAGCGCCTCTCGTTCCTCGACGCCTACTCTGGGTATAACCAGATACGGCTGAAAGTAGAAGACGAAGACAAGACGGCGTTCATCACCCCGCACGGGGTTTACTGCTACATGACGATGCCCTTCGGGCTCAAGAACGCCGGAGCCACCTATCAACGGTGCATGCAGGCGTGCCTGAAGGAGCAAATCGGCCGCAACATCGAAGTTTACGTCGACGACATTGTTATCAAAACCACGAAAGCAGATACCCTGCTCGACGATCTTCGAGAAACCTTCGCCAACCTCGACAGATACAGCATCAAGCTCAACCCGAAGAAGTGCTCTTTCAGGGTACCCACTGGCCAACTGCTGGGATATCTGATCTCCGAGAGAGGGATCGAAGGCAACCTGGAAAAGATCAGGGCCATCATCAGCATGCAGCCTCCGAAGACGCTTCGACATGTCCAGCAGTTGACAGGTCAACTCGCAGCACTCAGCCGCTTCATCAGCAAGCTTGGCGAAAAAGCGCTCCCTTTTTATCGGCTGCTCCGGAAAACAGACAACTTCACGTGGACCGAAGAAGCACAAGCCGCGTTCGAAGATCTCAAGCGGCGTCTATCGACCTCCCCAGTTCTCGTCACACCGCGAGAAAAAGAGCCCATGTTGCTATACATTGCGGCTACTAATCAAGTTGTCAGTTCAGTGCTGGTGGTCGAACGCGCAGAAGATGGCAAGGAGCACGGCGTCCAAAGACCCGTGTACTACCTGAGCGAAGTTTTATCGCCGACCAAGCAAAGATACCCCCATTACCAGAAGTTGGCATACGCCATATACATGACGGGGAAGAAACTGCCACACTATTTCGAGTGCCACCCCATCACAGTAGTGGCCTCGAATCCAGTCTCCAGCATCTTCAACAACCCAGACGCCACTGGGCGTGTGTCGCTATGGGGAGTCACGCTAGGACCCTGGGAAATTACGTACCAGCGCCAGTCCGCGATCAAGTCACAGGTCCTATCAGATTTCATAGCCGAATGGACAGAAGCCCAGATGCCCAAACTCCCAGACCTGTCGAACAGCTGGACCATCTTTGTCGATGGGTCCAAGCGGGTTTCGGGGGCAGGAGCAGGAGTAGTCCTGGTATCACCGCAAGGAGACAGGATGCGCTACGTCCTCCGCATGCGCTTCCCGAATCCCTCCAACAACGAGGCGGAATACGAAGCCGTCCTTCACGGTATGCGCATGGCGAAGGCATGCGGGGCAACCTGCATCAAGATTCATGGAGTCTCGAACCTTATCGCTCAGCAAGTCATGAAGGAGTGCGACGCAACTTGCGCGAACATGATCGCATATCGCGCCATGTACGACAAGCTCGAAGGCGAATTCAAGGGCTGCGAAGTAACGCACATCGGCAGAGAAAGTAACGAGGAGGCAGACAACCTGGCCAACGTCGGCTCAAGGTGCCTCCCAATACCGCCCGGAGTCTTCTTCGAAGAGATATTCGAGCGCTCCGTCAAGATCAAGCCAGTAATCGACCCGGCGTTAGCAACACGTCCGGAAGCTCGGACGATCAATACCGCCCCAGCGGCAGGAGCAGCAGACCTCCCGAAGGATGCAGCCGCGGTCATGCTCGTCGAAGCAATATGGACAAGACCGTACTTGGCATACCTGACGAGGGGCGAACTCCCAAAAGACCCCGTCCACCGCCGACAAGTCATGCGGCGCTCTAAGGCCTTCACGATAATCAACGGGGAACTCTACAAACGCAGCACCACAGGAGTGCTCCAGCGGTGCATAGCACAGGAAGATGGGATTGCTCTCCTTCGAGAAATCCACGAAGGAACCTGTGGACACCACGCCTGCAGTCGAACCCTCGTGGCCAAGGCCTTTCGGTCCGGATTCTACTGGCTATCCGCCCTCTACGACGCCAGGAACATAGTCCAACATTGTGAAGCTTGCCAGTTCTTCGCCACCAAGCCGCACGCGCCGGCATCGGAACTGCACACCATCCCTGTCGCATGGCCCTTCGCACAATGGGGGCTCGACCAAGTGGGGCCTCTCCCCAAATCATCTCGAGGAGGGCATACGTACTTGCTCGTCGCCGTAGACAAGTTCTCCAAGTGGATCGAAGCTGTTCCGGTCACCAACCAAGAGGCAATCACGGCGGTCAAGTTTTTCGAGTCCATTGTCTATCGGTATGGCGTCCCGAACAGCATCATCACCGACAACGGCACCAACTTCACTTCGGGCGAATTCCAAACCTTCGCCAAAGACCTCGGCATCAAGCTCAAGTACGCTTCGGTATCACACCCCAAGTCCAATGGACAGGTCGAAAAGGCCAATGGACTCGTCTGCGGAGGCCTGAAGAAGAGACTGCTTCGACCCCTCAAGCGCGCAGCAGGCGCCTGGGTCGAGGAACTGCCGTCGGTGCTATGGAGCCTGCGAACAACGCCCAACTCCTCGACAGGCTACACACCCTTCTTCCTGCTCTTCGGAGCAGAAGCCGTGCTACCCACGGACGTACGCTACAGCGCGCCCCGCGTCACCGCCTATGTCGAGGAAGATGCGGACAAGGCGTTAGCAGACGCCCAAGACCTGCTGGACGAAGCTCGAGACGTTGCCCTCGTTCGATCGGCGGTCTACCAGCAGAGCCTCCGCAACTACCACAGCAGACGGGTACGCGGACGCTCTTTCGAGCCGGGCGACCTTGTGCTCCGACTCAAGCAAACAAGCACGTCGAAGCTGGAACCACCATGGGAAGGCCCGTACCTCGTCCACGAGGTCATCCCAGGAGGGGCATATCGTCTACGCAACCCAAAGACGGGGAAAGACGTCGACAACCCGTGGAACGCCGCGCAGCTGCACCGCTTCTACCCCTAGCTAGCAAAGCTGTCTCCTCTACCCCCTCTATTATGTAATCAGGCGTCGGCAGCAGTCCGCGCCCATCATTGTGCCTTCGGCACCAAGCAATAAAGTTCAACTTCATCGTTCTATACTTGTGCACGCTCGGGGGCTCAGCCTTTCGACCCACGCTCGGGGGCTTTGACCCACGCTCGGGGGCTCAGCCTTTCGACCCACGCTCGGGGGCTCAGCCTTTCGACCCACGCTCGGGGGCTCAGCCTTTCGACCCACGCTCGGGGGCTTCGACCCACGCTCGGGGGCTCAGCCTTTCGACCCACGCTCGGGGGCTTCGACCCACGCTCGGGGGCTCAGCCTGTCGACCCACGCTCGGGGGCTAAGCCTTTCGACCCACGCTCGGGGGCTCAGCCTTTCGACCCACGCTCGGGGGCTCAGCCTTTCGACCCACGCTCGGGGGCTCAGCCTTTCGACCCACGCTCGGGGGCTTCGACCCACGCTCGGGGGCTAAGCCTTTCGACCCACGCTCGGGGGCTCAGCCTGTCGACCCACGCTCGGGGGCTCAGCCTGTCGACCCACGCTCGGGGGCTCAGCCTTTCGACCCACGCTCAGGGGCTCAAGCCTTTCGACCCACGCGCAGGGGCTTCGCCTACGCTCTGGGGCCGCGCTCTATCAGCTCACGTTTGGGGGACGCGTTCTCTCGACCTACGCTGGAGAACTTTCGCCCTCCTAATCGATGCTCGGGATCCCTGCCTTTTCAACACAGACGAAGAAGATATATATATACACAGATTGGAGGGACAAGCACAGCCACAAGGATAGTTCATGGCGCCGCGGCACCCTGGTTCGTCCTTTGCCGATCACTTTCGACGACAATTTGTCGAGCGATACAGTCGCCGGTGCTTCTACAAGCAGCATAATGTCGCTCCATGTTGTAGCGACCACTGGGCGACGGCGGAGGCGTCTTCAGAAGCTCTAGGTCGACTTCAGGGTAGTGCGCATGAACGAAAGCAAGTGCAACCACAGCCCCACTGCGCAGGTGCGCCCGGACAAAGGAATGTATGGCATTGCCGTTCTCGAATCGATCGAGCAGCGCCGGCAAACCTTCGGGCTGATCATTTAGAGGAAACATCGCCTGGTGCACCAGCGCAAGGGCGCCCCGGCTCGTCTCAGCCAACGCACCAGCTTGAGCAATCCTGTCTTGAAGGAGCGTCAGCTTCATCGCCTTCGACCGATCAGCCCAGAAGTTATCCGCAACGGAGTTGGCATGATTCTGGGCAGCAATAATATGCGCATTTACGCGCCGAGCTTCGGCTGCACGGTCAAGACACGCATCTGCGAACAAGAAAACGAAGATTCAATCCTACACGCTCAGGCCAATACAAAGCTCAAAGGGGTCTAAAGACTCACACTGAAGAGACTTCCCAAGATTCTCAATCTCGTCGAGAAGGAATTTCTCGCAGTCTGCAGCGTACGACGCCTTCGATAGGGCAACGTCGACCTTGGCGGTAACCACCTTCAGTTGACGCTGCGAATTTTGAAGCTGGTCGCGCAACGACCGAATTAGCGACAACTCACCTAAGGAAGGCGTTCTTCGCTCTACAGCACCAGATGAACTGCCGATTGTTTTGTACGAAACAGGCCAAGCACCAGAGGTCAGCGAAGGATCCTGCACGAGGAGTCGAGCATCACACACAAGCATTCGGCGACCAAAGGCCAAGCAAATCTACTATATACTAAAAGCATAATACGGGGGCCTAAAATAGAGTCATCACGTTAATCCACATCATCCGAATTATTTGGACTGTTAGATCTATAATTAAAGGACACGATTAAAAGATCTAAAAGTTACGTATATACAAATATATAGTCTGGTTCACATGTCTCGACAATCCGTGTATTTATCTCCAAAAATAAAAATCAAACCAAATATTTAAAAAGAAAAGATCACACATGTACATGAGGCACTACAAGGGGAATTGAAAAGAAAAAACTACACGTGCACATGAGGGACTTCTAGGAAGGGAACGTAGAAAACAAAAAAAAACTGTACGTGAGGGACTGCTAGGGAGAGATTGCACGCGGGACATAAATATGCGGCCAGGTCTCTAACTAACTCAGGCTGATATATACTAGACTAATTCAAACATGACAAGTAAAAATTGCACTAAATTTTAAAGTGCAATTATTTGTGGAAGCTAAACTATAAAGTGTAAATTTTTTTATGCATGCATACAAAATGAGTACAAAACAATTCAGGGAACATAGAAAACAAAAAAAACTATACGTGAGGGTCTGCTAGGGAGGGATTGCACGCGGGGCATAAATATGCGGCCAGGTCTCTAACTAACTCAGGCTGATACATGCTAGACTAATTCGAACGTGGCAAGTAAAAATGGCACTAAATTTTGAAGTGCAATATTTTGTGGAAGCTGAACTATAAAGTGTAAACTTTTTTATGCATGCATACAAAATAAGTACAAAACAATTGAGAGATAATTAGGTTAGTACTCAATTAGATTAGAAACATAAAAAATATGTTCGAAAACCATCACTATAAGTCTGCACGAGTAAATTCACCTCATGTGGTCTTATTAGAGGCTAAGTTTGAAAGAAAACATGGAGATAACAACAGGGAATTCTCACACTAAAATATATAAATAAATTAGTCCTTCAAATTCTTATATTCTCCGAATAAAAACATATAAATGCATATTACACTTGATCAAAAAGCACATTGTGCTTGAATCCTGATGATAGACACGCCAGTCTACACTTGCTGCTTTCGATAGATATACATGTTGACCCATCAGTCGAGGAGTTCAAGAGAAGAAGTGGTTAAAAACTGAAAATTTGAAGCCAAACATGCGACTGATTACGTTAGTTTTATTGCTTATCTTGCTCACGTAATTTTATGCAAGTTTTCTGATAGGATGAGACATGGAAAATATCACACAATAAGCTTACGATATAATGATGTAAGGTGAACTATATTTGAGTATTGTAATTGAAATTGGGATTGATGGAGCCGTCATCCATAAATATTTAGCATAATTGGTCTCGAATTGCACGAGTAAGATTTGCATGGGTCTGGAGGCCCAATGTTTCATAACGGTGCATGTGCTTTCACAAGTGCAATGATATCACCCGGAAAATATACATACAGAAAATTAAAATTACGTCCAGGGCAATTTACCCATAAGATATAATGTTAACTATACAAATGTAGAGATGGACCTTTTCTCATTCAAAATAATTTAGAAAAAATGTAGGATTTTAGTTCTCATATATTCCTATGGGTTTTTTGTAGTATTATATATTATGATTTTTTTCATATAGATAAAAATCTATTTGGAAGACGAATTTCTTTGAATCAAACCTTGCGAAAATGACTCCTGACTTTTATGTATATCAATATTCATGGGTTAGTGTGTCGAGCATGTTGTCGTAACCATGTTAAATGGCAAGAGAAATACATGCAAGTGCGAGTGAACGTAAATAAGCTTATCAAAGAGTAGATATAGCGAGGTGACAATTGAAGAACAATTAAAAATCTGACCTCTGTGGATTCCCAATCATGGAATGAACTCATTACTTACTACTTTGTCAATTTTATATTATTCATTGGCGCAACTACAAAATGTGTGCAATCAAAGGAGGTCAATGTCAAACAAACAATTTTATGATAGAGGAACATCCTCACATAGATCAGAAAATAGGAGACAGGAGACATAAAGATCTCAGGAAAGTCAAACAATATCAGTTTACAAGGAGTGATTGGTTTTAATCCATAGTATTAAGGAGATTTATTTTGTTGGTCTAATAGAAATGTTACCTAAACATCTCTCGCATCGCACGAGCGGACAATAATTATCATTTTGGACTATAATAACCGACAATGTGAACATTGACATTGCTTAATAATCCAACATCACGCAAAAACTTGACTACCTCGTGGATTGAACTTAGTAATGTACACAAGACACATGTGGTCATTAATATGATGTTTCTAAAAATGCCAAAAACAAATCCTTCATCCACAAAATTAAAAGATGTTTTGAAAGCTGTTGGCATCTTTTCCATAATAATTCTGTTGTATTTAGATATATTTCATTTCCTTAATATAAAAATAAGTAAAACCACGGTCTTATTTGTTGGTCACTTCTTTAAAACCGAAAGACATTGGCCTCGCATTTGTCGAGGGTCACCTTGCTAGTTAACATAACAGCAGAACAAGTTTTACAGCAGAAAGAGTTCTAATCAGGGTCACAGCCCTCGATGTAGACCAACAAAACTAATTACAAGTGGGCACCAGAAGTGCTGCTCGCACTACGCCGAGCTACCAGCCTTGCTAGACGGTGCAGCGGACGCGCCACGCTTCCGAGCCCTCGCCGCCGCACGCTTCTCGTTCCTATCGGCCAGAAAGCCCGTCATTCGAGCAGCCAGTTCACGAGCACGAGCGACATAAGTCTTGGCGGACTTGTCGCGTCTGTCCTTATCTTTCGGGTATGTGCTCGTGACCTTGTCAGCGTCGAACTCCACGTCGTGCATCATCATCATGGAGAAGACAGACTCGGTGCCGATAGTTACCTGACGGCGTACTGCGGCAAATAACGGGTCTTCGCCGCCCGCCTTCACCGCCACGGCGTCAAGGATCCCCGCCATGGAGTCGCTGGTCGAATCGGGTACAGACGTATCCCGAACGCGAACCAGTGTCGACCGCACCCGCGCTAAGAGGTTGACAACCTCTCGACTCAGGCGTTCGGCAAAGCCGACACTGGATTCGATTCCAGCAGGCCCCTTCATCGCCCCGGCGTCTAATTCGGCAGCAGCTACACAAACAACCAGACAGCCAGGTCACAACACGACTTTTCGGCACGAAAATTATTCCGGACAAAGCTTGAAGAACTTACCACGCATGGCATCAAGTGAAGTTTGCAGGCGCTGGGTCAGCTCTCCTTCGCGGGCTTCGGCGTCCAGATGGCTCTTATTCGCAAGCTCCTTAGCTTCGGCCGATTCGCCCTTCAGTCGGGCGATTTCGTCGTTCAGCTCGGCGACCTTAGCCTTCAAACCCGTATTCTCAGTGACAAGATTGTCCAGCTGAGATTTCAGGGAGGTCTTGTCAGCAGCAGCCTGGGCCCCAATCCCTAACCAGTAAAAGGAAGTGTTCAGCAAACGAAGCATCGTATCATAAACAAAGCCGAATCTTGCAAGGAAGGTGGCATTACTCACGTCGAGTTTCGTCGAGCTGCTCAATCAGCCTTCGGTTCTCTTCCTCTAAGGCGAAGAAGCTCCTACAAACCTTCGACAGGTCCCTGACAACGGGCTAGAGAAGGTCGGGCGAAAAGTTAACCTTCGAATCATGGTTCGGAGGGCAAGCCCAAGTGTAAACACTTCGACTCACCCTCGGGGGCTACTGATGGTGAAATATGCGAAGCACAAGCTGAAAGTCTTCGGACTTACATGGTTGCTGGGACCGGAAGGCCCGTCGGATGAGGAGACAAGCACAAATTCTTGCTCTGTCGCCTTCTTTTTGGAAGAAGTCGAAGGCTTCGTCAGAGCGACTTCGGGGGCGGCGACGTCGGCAGCCTTCTCCTGCGAATCTGCCGTCTGTTCGAGGGCATGGTCATGGGGCCGAATCTGGTATTGTTCTTGATCCCCAGGACCGGTCGATGTTCCCTCGGAGGACGATCTGAAACAAGCATCAATGAGAAGAACCAGACAGTTAAAACCACAGGATGTACAAGTTCGGCAAGGGACACTTACGATGCGTCAATCCCGAACTTCGGGAAGACTTTCTTGTCTGTCCGAGGGGGAGCGCGGCGGCTCAGAGGCGAAGCGGGGATAGCACTGTTGCCATCATCTCCCGAAGTAAAACGAGTGTCATCGAGGTCTTCCGAATCCTCGACAACGTCCGCGATTCGTTGTCTCTTCGGAGCCCACGGTGGCGACGGAGCAGCGGAGGTCGATTCTTCCAGAACCTCGGCAAAATCATGCCCCGGATATTCGCCCATCTCGGGCTGGGGCGGATAGCATCGAGCTATGTCAATTACCTGTACAAGGATGAGGATGGCATTTGACGCTGGATGATTCGGTTAAGAAACAAGGAAGAAATTCGACTACGAATCAGATCATACCTCAGTGCGGGGAAAGGCCTTGCTAAAAGCTGCGGCGCCGAAAATCTTCGGCACAGGATCCTTTTTCTTGATGTTCATGACGGCGCGTACGCACTCGTCGATTTCGGCCTCATGCAGCTCATCCTGGGAGATGCGAGTCGAGTCCCGGCGATCGCTGTAATCCCACATGCAGTGGGCTCGAGCAGCTAGCGGCTGGATTCGACGTTCGATAAAAGTTCGGATGAGCTGGATCCCTGAAAGCTCCTTCTTCGGAGTAGCTCGAAGATGCTGAATCTTCTCCATCAGCGGCTCTGTAGTCTTCAGCTCCTCGTCCGAAAGGTCGTGCCTCCAGGAGACACGAGGTCGAAGAACGCCGGTGGGATGGAACTCTTCAAGCCCGAAGCTTTCGCCGTCGGAGGACTTGTCCTTGGCGTAATACCACTTCGTCCTCCACCCGGGATTATTTTCGGGCGCTTGAAGATTGAAGTATTCGACGTCTGGGCGCACTTGAACGCCAAAGCCGCCGGTTTGATATGGCAGGGGGTGCCGAATAGCAAAGATTCGGCGCCACAACGCCCAGTGGGGTTCGATCCCCAGGAAGCATTCACAAAGCGTGATAAAGCACGCAATGTGAAGGATGGAGTTGGGATTCAGGTCGTGGAGCTGAATCCCGTAAGCAAAGAGAAGGCCACGGAGAAAAGGATGTGGGGGAAAAGACAAACCCCGCAGCAAAAAGGCGATGAAAATTACCCGGAATCCGAGGGGCGGCCGGGGAACGATCTCCGGGCCGGCGGCGAGCGATTCCGCCGGCGTGTTCTTCAGGAGGCCCATCTTCTCGGCCTGGGATAGTTCCTTGTTCCCGACCTTGGATTGGACCCAGCGTCCAACGGCGGAGCCTTCGGCGTCGGCCGTCTTGGCCTTCTTGGCGGCAGCAGTGGCGCCGGCGGCTGTGGAGCTCCTCTTGCCCATGGTCAGGGCGCAGCAAAGGTCGCGGAAATGGAGATGGAAAGGTAGAGCTACAGGAGCACTGCGCGAGGAAGGAGACGATGGCGGCGGTGTGAGACAGACTGTTACCCTGCCACCGTCATTTATTCTGGTTCCAGAGATCTACGTCAGATCTCGGCCGTCCACGATGAAGTGGAAACGGCCGGGCTGATCCAACCGTCCACGTGTCAGCACGCGAGCACCGCGGCGTCCACTACGCACGGTAATCAAGGAAACCGCGCCGGTTATTTCTCACCCACGCGCGGGACGTGCGGTCAAACTCTGTCAACGGCCGCGGTGCGCGGCCTGAGGGCCCACCATACGTCTCGTCCTGGCAGGATCAGGCCTGTCCTGCAGAAGATGAGGTGACAACTCGACACTGCTTATCGTCAGTGATGACGCGTTTCTCCGGGTAGATTTTTTCCTTTTCGACTCAAAGGGCAAAGACTGGCAAGGGTTCTTTTGAGGTTCGAAGGTATGTGCCCCTTGTGCTTGAACGGCATCTCGATTGGGTTCTCTTTCGAGATTCTTTGTGTACCTCTCTTTTGTGTCATTCGAATCTACACCGAGTTTTTTCGGCGACTCTGCCTTTTTTGCTCCTCGAGTTCTTTCTTTCAGGCCAGCAGCGCCTTCGATGCATTCGAGGCAGGATTTCGGTCCCTTGAATAATCTCCTTCGGGCCAGCAGCGCCTTCGACATATTCGAGTTAGGGCTTTGGTCCCTCGAATTATTTCTTTCGGGCCAGCAGCGCCTTCGATGTATTCGAGGCAGGACTTCGGTCCCTCGAGTTCTTTCTTTCGGGCCAGCAGCGCCTTCGACGCATTCGAGGCAGGATTTCGGTCCCTCGAATAATCTCCTTCGGGCCAGCAGCGCCTTCGACATATTCGAGTTAGGGCTTTGGTCCCTCGAATTATCTCTTTCGGGCCAGCAGCGCCTTCGACACAATCGAGGCAGGATTTCGGTCCCTCGGGCTATTTATTTCGGGCTAGCAGCGCCTTCGAGACATTTGAAGCAGGGCCTCGATCTGTCGAGTTGCTTTTTTCGGCCCAATAATACCTTCAGAGAATTCGGGTTCGAGCTTCGAACTTTCGAATCATTTTCTTCGAACCTGTCTTTCGAGCTATCAACGCTCCTCAATCAACATACCCGAATTTCGGTGGCAATATACCAGTTCGGATGCCGTATGTCAAATACGAAGGTAAGTCCACGATTTGCAACATCGAATGGCCCGGTATTCGTATCAAACGCGCTCTGCCGGAAATTTTCCATACCTACGGTATGAAGCTTGCACCGATGGACGCATCGGGTGCCTCACAAATGAACTGGGCTTCGACCTGGTAAGTCCAACGCGGCTCAGGTCGGGGTAGCGCCAGCCCACGCGGGTTCGAGTCGGGGGACTCGAATCTGAGTAAGCTAACCGAATGTCTTTGCAGCAATGCAATTAACTGAGACCCGGCGTGAGTCTCAGGCCGGTTATGCGCATCCCTCTGCAAACCCAACTTAGCACTTTCGAGGCTCTACATGAGAGCGGCTCGAAAATTACGTATCGAAACGAGCATACTATTCGAATGACCCCTGTACATTTGCAGCTCTATAGGCCAAGTGCTCATGTCGGGTGCGGCTGGGAAGACTTTCGGGAGGAGTCCCTGCCATAGTCTTCGGCTATCCCAGGCACTCGGGGGCTACTGACGAAGGAATGACAGATGGGCCCCCGACATTCGCCTACCTGGTTTTCGGTCCAGGTAGGGGGTGTTATGAAAGGCTTACGAGGCCTATCAAGGCAGTGGCCCGATGCGGTCCAGGAGCAATGCTTGGCGCGCAAGCAAGATTTCGAGGAGTCCAAGTTAGACTAGGCCTCGGTTGATCCGATCTGTACTTGTCTTGAGAGGCACTCCTGAGACCTAGCCTTAATCTATAAAAGGCTGGGAGGGAGGCCTCGAAACCCTAGATTCACTTCCACCCACCTCACGCCGGAGCGCTCGACACCTTCGAGTTCTCTACTTTCGGCTAGATTCAATCTACGCCGCCATTGTAACACCATCATCATCGTCGTCACCTCAATACAAAAGTCAGACAAGCAGGACGTAGGCCTTTTACCTTTCGAGGGGGCTGAACCTGGGTAAATCCTCGTGTCCTTCTGCTTTTGTCTGATCGCCGTCGAGTTCGCCAGGTCCTCAATTCGCTTCCTAGATCGAAAGCCCTTCGACATGGGCATTGCCGGGGACAAATGTATCTAGACATATTTTAGTGTGTCTATTCGAGTGAACCTACACACTAAAAGATGTCTAAATACATCTGCTTCACAAAGCTTAAACATCTTATATTTTAAAACGGAGGGAGTAGAAGTTAAAAGGCAAGCTAGTCAACATATAGGTCAGTACACTTTTTTTTTCTTTTAGCTGACCGTGAGGCATAGTACCCGTCCCACTTTCCAGCCATTACGCCGCAGTAATGCAGACGTCAGCGGTCGGTACGGTATAGGGGAGGGACCGATCGAAATCGAAGCGCTGGATCTGGGAGGACACTGGACACGGATCGATCGATGGACTGCCCACCTCGATCGAGCTACACCTACAAGAGCCTCAACACTCGACGGACGAAACGACCGAAAGGGAGGAATGATCGATTGGAACACACAGCGACGTCGAGACGCAAGCAAAGCGTAGCAAGAACCTTCACGTTTACTCGCAGCGCAGGCGCAGGTCGCCCGGCCGGTTTTTCTTCTCGACGAGTAGTCGAGTACTGAGTACTGACACGCACGGCGGTGGTGGTCGTGGTCATAGCTTAGCTAGTGGCGCGCGCCATGAGCTAGCACTAGCAGTAACGCTCGCTCGGCGATGGACTTGGCAATATGCTGGAGCTAGAGCGGCCGGCCGGCCGGCGCGTACGTAGGCAGGCGATTGATCGATCGATGTACGCGCGGACAACGTGGCCGATCGCGAGGCCGCGAAGCGGACGGTGGTGAGGCCTCGCGCCACGGCGCCCCGAGGCCCCACGGCGGCCACGTGCCCCCACCGCCAGCCACACGGCGGCCCCTACTCGACGCTCAACTTTAATCGCACATCCATCCTACGTAGTACTCCCCGGCCGGCCGACGTCTCGCTCGCGTCGCGCGGGCGCTATATTATGGCGTCGTGTCTCGCCGCCCCGGCCTAAAGCTAGCTAGCTTCCCAACCGATCCTGATGCCCGGCCCGAGAGGGAGTGAGGCCTCGATAGAATAGACCTCGAGCTCGAGTGGGAGATCCAAGAGAGATCATCCATCAGTCATCGCTCGCTCGTAGTAGCAGCAAAAGTAAACCACCCACCAACTCCACTTGGACGCGAGCGAGCGAGCGCCCGGCGAGTGGTACGTGGTGCCTCGCCAGCCTCTGCATCGGCCGCGTTTACTACATCTACTGATCCAGGCCGGTGGGCGAGGGGTACGCGTACTGCGGTTTGGTCCTTTGCGTTGCGTTGCCTCGGGGCTTGCGAGCTACCGAGCAAGCGAGCGAGCGAGGGGCGGCGGGGCGGTCATCGTCATCGATCGTATCGCCGGCCGGCCAGGACCGATGGGGAGGGCGCCGTGCTGCGAGAAGGTGGGGCTCAAGCGGGGGCGGTGGACGGCGGAGGAGGACGACGCGCTCGCCAACTACATTGCCGAGCACGGCGAGGGCTCATGGAGGTCGCTGCCCAAGAATGCAGGTAAATGCTACGGCTTATGCTCTCTTTGTTTGCAGCAGTTTACTGATCGAGCTCAAACTTGCCGGACTGCAGATTAACTACCTAGCTAGACATTCCTGGCTAACTTCTTACTGATATGATTCTCTGCTTCCGCGGCGTATATACAGGCCTGCTGAGGTGCGGCAAGAGCTGCAGGCTGCGGTGGATCAACTACCTCAGAGACGGGGTCAAGAGGGGGAACATCTCCAAGGAGGAAGACGACCTCATCGTCAAGCTCCATGCCACACTTGGCAACAGGTACCTATACACGTGTGTCTGAATATACTCATCTTTCGGTTTGCTTCTATTCTGTAACCTACTATACTTACACCCTCGATCGCAGAAGAGATCAGTATATCTTCACGCTAGTTTTTTCTCAAAATTTTATAAAAAATGGTTTATGTGTAGTCTTAACATTAATTTGCCAACAACCTTCTATATGCAAGATAGAGCCATAGAGGTAATCAATGAGTAAAACAAAGTCTCATAGGAATCACAGCCACGTAGGTCTGTCCAAAGACCTCATTAGAAAAGTCTACAGAGCCTCTGGCAGCTTAGCACGTTGTGCTACGGTACATGCATGGCTTTGTCACGTGCGCTCGAGAACTGAGCGGCTCAAACTGTTAACATACTAAGCTAAGTCTGTTCGGGATGAGATGATTTCTCATGAGACCATGTTGAGACTTGGGACATCGCATCCAATACCTTACTATACATACATAAGGGAGCGACTAATCAGCTTAATAACATCTTCATGTACTGCAAACTCATCGGTTACGTAGATCACGATGCAATCTAACGGTTTAAAAGCAGACTAAGAATTAAGATAATTCTAATCTCAGTAGACTGACGATTAGCAAAACACTACATACATAAATCGCCGTACTGTACTGCTCAGCAGGGCATAGTGTGCTGCACGTTTCCAAACGGGCTGCAGGTCGTTTTGGAAAAAAGCATGACTATACGGCTGAAAATAACGCGTGCATCACCTCACTCTCACATCCGTCGTTTCATGTGCGCTGTTCTATTACTGTGGAAACATTTATGCTGTCTTCTCCGGACGGTCAATTTTCCGATACTGTCCTTGTCGCCGGCTGCATCCTATGGCCGACGGGCATGGCGCGTCTGCACTCTCAGCTAGCAGTTCTTTTCTCAATGAATGCGTGAAACCCTCTAGGCAACACACGCGCGTCCTGCATGGCCCCATGGCCCTCCCTTTCGCTCTAAGAAGAAAGGGTAGCCGAGGTCGGTAATTTGTAGAGCACGGAGATACACGTACGGCTATGCTCAAGTATATTTTGTGTTGTCGGCCCATACACGTAGTCCTTTAAACTCCAACACAGACTCACTAGTCACTTACCTCACTAAAGGAAAGGCAACACGTGCATGACAGCGTGCGCGCTCTTGTACGCTTTCTCGTGTTGAAACATATGTAAGACAGACATGATAGCTACCGGCTACCTCCAGAATTTGTCAGATTTTGTAGTTGGTGTTGAGATTTTGCATATCTCTAGTATTCACCATTGGCTAACTCTAGAATTTCATTATAGATTTTCCTGAAAATTTAAAATACAAATTTAAATGTTTGAAATAAAAGAGCTACGTGTAGCTAGACCTCCGTTATGAATTTTCACTGCTGGAGGTAAAAAATTCATCCCATATGTAAAGCTTCCCATAGATAAAGTTTCCTGAGCGATTTGTACATGTAGATGAAAATAATTGGGGGAGACTAATTTTCCGTCAAATGAGAACTAACTTATAGAGTGAGGAGACATTATCGAACGTAGGCCATTCCTCGTGAACGAGCGGTAGAATGCTGGCACTTATAACAAACTAGCAGCCAAATATGCTCGAGTGGCTTGAATGCACGATGGAGGTGAACCAGATAAATACCACAAGGAAGAAAAGCGTCTGCATGACACGCCTCCTCGACCTCATAGCTACAACACACAAGATAGAATGCTCACAATATCGTATAGGGTAAAAAAAAGTGGCAAATCTTTTGCTAAATGGGGTAATTATGATGAAAAATTGTTAAATTGGGTAATTATTGTCAAAAACATGAAACTATGGGGTACAAATTGGAATTTACTCAAAAAATGTCATCCCAAATACAAGCTTCACATAAATAAAGTTTCCCTAAAGGTGATTTTTACATGTAGCTGACAATGATTGTTTTTTGGTTGAGACAAATTTTTAGCTGAATGAGAACTAACATGATTGGTGAGGTGACATCATTCAACCTCAGTTGCAACTCATGACTAGCATGATCACAAAGAAAATCTACTATTTAGGGTATTTTTTTCTCAATTCTAACCGTTCTTACAACTAAAAAATAAATCTTATTAGCAACCAACCTCAACTCACAAATTGTAATACAAATCTGATGGTGTAGAACTCGATTGCTTGAGCACTAAATGGAGATATTTGCAATTTTGTTCCTTTTTTTTCTATGATTATAGCAAGGATATTTTTAGAAATATCTAAGTGTGAAGTTTGCGTTGGGAGTGGTGTTTTGGCTCACGTTGCTATAGATTGCAAATATCTTCATGTAAGTACTCCTATAGAACTACATCATAAAAGCATATTGTTTAACTATAAGTATGTACAAAAATTACTCAAATGTATCGAATGGGAACACTGTCTACAGATTTGCCTTGAAAAGTGTCCTATAATTCCGTAACTTCCAAAATATCTACAAAATTCACACGAGGAACACATGTGAAAGTAACATATTAGGGAATTTGTCTCTGTCCCTCTAATTGCTTAGAATTGAGGTTTCCAGTTTGGTTTTATTATAAACTCAGACCAATTAATTCCCTTCTACTTAAAAAATAGTTAAAGCTCCCGGCTTTGTTTGGTGGAAAAGGATATCACTCTCACCTAACTAACCTAAATAGTTTCTAAGCATTCAGTCACAACTAACAAGGCGTAAACATGACTTGAAACTACCAACAACGTGCATGGTTTTCCTCTTATGAGTGTTGACGGTGAAGAAGCACCTATCTCAATAACACACTAACAAAATATGCACATGCATACATGTGTGTGTGTGTGCGCGCGCGCATGATACCTCTACTGTTATGAAGCTAGATATACGATGCCTACACCTTCATGGAAACAAGAAGCAACAATTGGCTAGTCCTAGGTTTCTCGTGTCAATTAATCTGTGACGTTTGTTGCAGTGCTTTCTCGTGGGATGTTTCCTCTGACAGCCCATCGTCATCACCCTTTTCAGTACATGTCTGAAGGAGCAGAGCATCTTTCTTTTCCTGTTCTTTTTTAGAATATACGTATATACAAGGAGAAGATCCATTGTCATTGGTCGTTGAATACATCAGGTCCCTGTCGGTGGCCCCGGCAGATTTAATGCTGGGCCCGCATGTCTTAATCGTCTTCGGCTTTTACGTTGACGAATGCTGATTGTGAGAGCAAAGGGGACCCTGGCCTGAGGTCCAGGGCTCTACTTGGTAGTACCAGCAGCTGCCCGCCTTAATTACACTGAGCTCTCTGCGCTCTATGACACACACTGCTGCCCATACATGATTAAGGCACTGCAGCAGACTGTTTCAATGCCCTAGCTACAACGTACGGTTTACAAGCTTCAAGCAGAAATAAAAAAGATCAAGAACAGGAAGCATCTGACTGACCTGTATGCGATTTGTTTTCAGGTGGTCTCTGATCGCCAGCCACCTGCCGGGACGGACGGACAACGAGATCAAGAACTACTGGAACTCGCATCTCAGCCGGCAGATCCACACCTTCCGTCGGACGTACGCCGCCGGCAACGACACCACCATAACCATCGACATCAGCAAGCTCTCTGCCGCCGGGAAGCGGCGCGGCGGCCGGGCCCCCGGCCAGTCGCCGAGGAGCGGCGCGAAGAAGGCCACCGAGCCTGCGAAGACGAAGGACGTCGTTGTCTCCAGCCCGGCCGTCGCGTCAAGCCCGCCGCAGAGCGACGGGGCGCGAAGCGCGGTGGTCGACCCGGACCAGAGCCAGCTGAACAACAGCATCAGCATCAGCCTCAGCCACAGCCACAGCTCCGACGGGCTGTGCAGCGAGGACGGGACGTGGCCCGTGGTGATGGAGCCCGTGGACCAGACTGGGCTCCTGGAGGCGAACAGCTCGGCCGACCAGGCTGAGCTCTGGGAGGCGAACAGCTCCATCGAGAATATCGAGATGGCGGCCCTGCTGGCCGGCGGAGTTGGGCCTGAGAGCGGGCTTACTACGGGCGTTGTGCCCGAAGGCCAGGCTCAGGTGGACGATCTGCTGGACATGGATATGGACTGGGAGGGCTTCGCGTCCGATCTGTGGGGCGCGCCGGCCCAGAACCATGTGGGCCAGGCCGCGGAGCCGCAGGCCGCCGCCCCGACGGGCTCCGAGCCGGAGGAGCTGGAGTCGTTCGTCAGCTGGCTCCTGTCGGACGCGAGCTAGAAGACCCCCAGAACGGCAGCCCAATAGCTCATAGCTCAGTGCAGGTGTTTGTTTCGTGTGTGCAAGTTTTGGTAGCTTTGCTAGTTTTCCTGTAAGTATGTGTTGTGTGTTGTGCGTGCAAATGATAGTGGTACTGTTCTTGTTTCATAGGGTTGGTCGATGGTAGATGTTGCATGTGATGTGAGTGTAGTTGGGAACTTGGGATCGGTAGGGTTACGTGCAATGCATCCCGGCTGCTGTGGAAGCTCGCACGATTGCACTTGCATCAACAGTGAAATGAAGTGAAACTGAACCTTCTGAGTTGCAGTGTTCGAGCCTGTCCCCTTTCGATCAATCTTTGTACAGAGTAACAAGCAAAATGAATGTATTGAGAGCCGACAGCAAGCGATATCAGAGCGTGCGAGAGCATGATTGTGTTCGGCATAGTGCAGTGAGCAGACACGGAGTGGTTATTGGCTCATTGCTATAGCTTTACTAGCGCCGTAGCGGCTTCGTGTAGCATGTGGTCTGAACTCTGAAGATAAAAAGTGTTTCGTCTGAAGGGAGAAAGTTGCAGTAGGTTGCCAGCGTGTATATGATGCTGCAAGAGTTGTCGTTCCCAGGCAGAGCTTTTCCTTCTGATCGGGATAAGATCGCTACATTCTTTACTCCATCGGATAACTTAGCATGATCGGAACAGAGTGGCTGCTCCGTGGACACGCTAGTATTTTCTTTTCCCGAACACGACGGCCACCATTCGCACTTGATCGGACGTTAAAGCTCAGCACCTACACAAAGATTTTGACGTGTTGTAATATAGAGAAGGGTTCAGAATCACGCAGCCCATATAGATACAAGGTTCTTTTTGGCGCCAGGCTAACCCATTCAACAAATTAAGGGTGCCGTAAACTGGCGTTTTAACAATAAATATCGCAGCCTCATCACGCATGCCCTCGTGTGATTGTGTCTTCATTTCCATCGAAACTTGTCGCGTTCTACACAAACACGAAAAGCTCACCACTGACCAGCAGTCCATAACATTTGCGTGTGCTTTTACCCGCAAAAAAGAACATTAGCATGTACTTTATTAATCGTGCAGACTGAATGTCAATACAAAGCTTTTGCGGATACAATTAGGGGGCACATCACGCAACACGGAATGACTAGAACTTCAAAAAGAAAACAACCTAACACATGTACAACGACATTTTGCACACGACTAAATGACGAATTAAGCATGATGTAAAAACAGGCAGACAACACTTTGGTATCTTTCATGCCACACGATACCGAAGTAATACTCAAAATTTGCCTACCAAGATTTGAAGAGGATGATTTAATTTCTTGGAACCAGGCTTTTGATCTCCGACCTAATAATCCACCAAACTCAAGTGGAAATCTTGAATGGGGACGGGAGTCTGTGGAGCACTATATAAAAAATCCAATGGAGAGTGAATAAATGTAGACTGAGTTACATGTAGCCCTTTATATTTAAATATATAAAATTTGTATTTTAAAATTTCAAAAAAAATGTGAAACAAAATTTTAGAGGTAGCCAATGTTGAATGCTACAAACCGGTCAAAATCTCAATATGAAATACTTTATATTCTAGGCTACACAAAAATGACAAAATCTGACAAAATTATATAGTGTTGAAATATGTACTGTTCACTATATAATATATAAGATTTTGTTATTTTCATATAGACAAGAATATCAAGTATTTCATATTGATATTTTGACCGGTTTGTAACATTCGACATTGGCTATCTCAAGAATTTTGTTTTAGAATTTTTTGAAACTTTAAAATACAAATTCTATATGTTAAAAAAAATAAAAGGCAACATGTAGCTCGGTCTATATTTTGAGTTTCTAAATCCAATGCGCTTTCCAAAGTAAAGATATTCACTTGGAAATTAGCTACAAACAACTTAGTCAGGATGGGAATGGGCTGGCCCTGACCTGGCCTTGGACCCAGCCCTATGGCCTCAAGGCCAAATTTAGGAGCCATGGGTCGACCCATTCTGAGAAAGATCTATGGCCTCGCTGGCCCAATGGATACACTAGGGCCGACCCAAAATTCAATTAGCAGTAAGGGGATTATTGGTTTAGAGGATAAGGTTTTTGGATAGGGATATCCCCAACCACTTGGTTAGTGGTGGCCAATTTTTTTTGTTTGGTTAGGCAAGACAATAGGTGGTTAGGGATAGCCATTTTCTTGTTTGGTTGAAAGTATAAAGAGTGGATGAGTAATTGTGATAACCTCTTTGACCCAGCTGGTGAGATTACCTCTATACACATCAAATAAGCTCAATTGGAGAATATCACTGTCAATGTATATTTTGGCATTCTAATCATAACTAGTAACAAATTCGACTCAATAAATCACACTTCTCACTTACACGCTCTGGCCAAGGACCACAAGCTCAACTGAAGAATCGAGCACTCAAACTCGTGCAACGCATCTGCTTGCTGATTTTCAAAGCCATGGACATATCTGTTTGACGCATATTGACCTGCTTGCCGGGTTTCAATGCCACAGACGAGTTCGCGATGCCGCACTCTGGCTTGCGGCCGGCAAGTGGTTGGCCGATGCGCCACCGCTTCCACTCGGCGCCCATTGTACAGAGATCTCGGCCAACGGCCGGCCCGCGCTTGTCTTGCAGCAGCTGCCTCGCCATTCGATCTGAGAGAAAACGCGAGAGAATAGATGAGAGAGAGAGAGAGAGAGAGAGAGAGAGAGAGAGAGAGAGAGCACGAGAGAGGACCATAGGGGCAACGTCCTCCTCTCAGCCTGCAATGTCATTACACATTGTTATTCCGCGGCAATGGGAGAAGCTATAGCACGCCTTGAAGGTTTGAAAGTAGGACTTGCAAACTATACTTGTAATCTTATTATTGATACATATTGTGGTTGAGTTTTGAAATCCCTCAGAGAAGACAACCGCGACCGATCTAAAGTGTTCTTCATTGCGAAGTAATTCAACTTATTGAGACCACTAGATTGACACATTGTCGTCTCAAAAGTTAGTAGGAATTATACTGATGTTGCTCATGGTTTATGCCAACTTAGTCATAGTGTGTTGTGTGGTGGGGTTTTGCAAGGTGCGAAACCGACCTCCTCGTCTAAAGTGGCCTTGGATGATTGTAACTCAAACAATGTCATCTCGTTAATACAAAACACATTTTTTTCTTAAAATCTGACCACAAATAATTGATCTCTCTCCATGGAATTGACACGTTAGACCACCGATAAACAATCAGTGAGAATAATCATCATATTCATACCTTCCTCGTCGACCAAGGTGATTAGTGCCACATGAATCGGTAGGGCTTAAGCGAGCTCAAGAATCATGGCCTCCTAAGGCCTTGTTTGGTAAGGATGGATTCTAGCGTTTTTAAGTGGATAATCCACCGTGTTTAGGTGAATAAATTTCCTTCACCCGATTCCCTTCACCACCGGAGTGTAAAAAACGCCTCAGGTACCTCGCGTCTCAAATCCTCGTTCACCCGACGTGTTTCTGGTCTTTTTCTCAATCTTATACATCTACAAACCGGGCTGCCGAACAGGTTGAAAGGAGTATTTTCGTGTAACGAGCTGAGCTGGTAAAATGCAGGTGTATACACTAATAAACCGGGCCGCCAAACAAGACCTAAAGATGTCGCTGCCAGCAACCACACAGTTTCCCACACTGGCGAAGCTACACAGAACTTACTATACAGGTCAGCCTGAAGATCATTTTTGTTCCTGTCACGGCCCAATTTAGCTCTTATGCTTCATTGTTTTGGGCTGGCATAGGTGGGCCAGAACATAACGTGCAACTGCAATGCATCCTGCACGACTGCACATGCATCAACAGTGAACCTTTTGAGCTGCAAACTTGCAATGTTCGAGTCTGTTCCCGATCGATCTCTCTTTGGACAGAGGAAATGAATGTATTGGGAGCCGACAACAAGCGATGTCAGAGCATGCTGAGAGCATGCGGCAGGGGCATTAACTGCGGGTGCAGGGAGTAGTTAGAGTAAGTACAATAGAACTGACTCAGCTGGCTATAAGAGATAAAATATTATACTTATGCAAGAGCCAGCTCTAACACGTTGACGAGGGTATGACCCCTCGGTCCTCGATATTTGCCTACCTGGTTCCTGCTAAGGAAGAAGCCCGCTCGACGGATACACGAAGCCCGCAAAGCCCAGCACTTCGACTTGGAGTAGAAGGCAAGAAATACTTGTAAACCCTAACTGGCTGCATCTATAAAGCCACCAAAGGCGCCCCCCTAGACGGGCAGATTGGCATAGCCTACAACACAACCTCACATAGGCTAGCTACGCCATCTCCTCCCACCTCCGCCAGATTGCATCTGCGCGCCATTGTAACAACTCCACATGTACCAGCAATACAAGATCAGACAAGCAGGATGTAGGTCTTTACCCTCCGGGGGGCCGAACCTGGGTAAATTCGTGTGCACCCCCTGTTTCTGTCTGAAGCCGTCGAATTCGCCAAGCGCCCACATGCTCTCCATGAATCGAAAGCCCCGAAACATGGGCATTGCCGGGTTAGAACCTCGTCACACGTGCTTCTAGGCATTTTGTGAGAGTGAAAGATGGACCATATATTGATAAAATAGTACAATCTTATAGCCTACTATTATACATGCTAGCTATATATTGATTATATATGACATGGCAAACTGTTATAGCCGTCTGCTGCTCTTATTGGCTTATTGCTAGTTGTACTAGCGCCGTAGCGGCTTCGTGTAGCACGTTGTCTGAACTCTGAAGATAAAAAAGTGTTTCGTGTCAAGGGTAAAAGTTGCAGTAGGTTGCCAGCGTGTATATGATGCTGAAGATGGCTACATTCTTTACTCCATCGGATAGCTTACAGCTTAGGATGATCGGAACACAGTGGCTGCTCTGCAAACACGCCAGTATTTTTCTTTTCGCGAGCACGACGGCCACCACACTCGCACTTGATCCTCGTCGGACCTTAAAGCTCAGCACCAATAGATGATTTTGACACGTAAAATATAGACGAGGGATCCGAATCACGCGGCCCATATGTATACGAGGTTCTTTTTGGCGCCATGCCAGCCCATTCAACAAAGCAGGGGTGGCGTAAACTGGCGTTCAACAAAAAATATCGCCGCCTCATGCCCTCGTGTCTTCATTTCTGTCGAAACTTATCTCGTTCTACACAAACACGAAAAGCTCACCACTGACCAGCCAGTCCATAACGCTGGCGTGTGCTTTTACCCGCAAAAAAGAACATTGGCGTGTGCTTTATCAGTCCCCAAGATAGAATGTCACTACAAAGCTTTTCCGGATACGATCCGGCGGCACATCACGCCACGCGGAATGACTAGATTTTTTTTTTAAAAAAAGCTGACACATGTACAACAACATTTTGCACACGACAGATGTAAACGAATCGGGCAATACTTTGATATCTTTTGAAACATCTGACCGCAAATAGATCGGTGCCTCTCCAGCGAATTGGCGCCTTGGACCACCGATAAATAATCAAAATCTTCTTGCCTTCGAGTGAGCAGGTGGCAACCGCCCATGACCTCTCCGATGGAAAGTGGTCTCCATGTGGGGAGCTTGAGGACTCCCCACATCCGCAACAAACTCACAATGGAGGGAAATGTGATTGGGAACGTGGCTGATGCAATCTTTCAAATGTCTTTACATATACAGAGTTGGAGGGTAAGTGACAGACTGCAGCTGGACGAGGCGCTGGGAAAGGTTAGGCGGTTGCATGCGAGGACCACAACGACTTCGTAGCATTGTCCTTCTAGATCCTTTAGTTTTTGCCCTAGTTTGAATTTCCTTGCATGTAGTATGAGACACCTGTCTTCCAGGTGGTTCTAGAATTGTATCGCTGGCGTTGTGGTGGACTTATGTATCGGACCTTATGGGGTGGCTTCATTAATATAAAGCTGGGCCTTGGGCCTTCCGTTTGAAAGCACGGTGGAGGTGAGGGTGAAAAACAAGAGTTGAAGGACTTTTTGTGCACTCATCAAACGGAGCCAAGAAACTAGGGTTTTGCCGTCGTTGCAAGAGAGGAGGGGGAGCCCTAGAGTAACCGGCCAACCCATTTCTGGATTAGCTTGTAACATAACTAGGCGGTAGAGTCTCGGGGTCTTTATGGTGGGGATAGCTTGATAGACCATCGGATTTCTTGTTGCCCCGTGCTAGAGATAGGAGAGAGCTAATACAACAAGTCTGTGATTTTTTCCACTAAAATGGTATTCAAGCAGGCAGCGGAGAGCACGGGCTACAAAATATGCGCTTCCGACACATACGCAATACGCGTTTCACACGAGATAACTTTTTTCTTCTTGGACAACCAATTTTCACCGGTCACCACCACGAGCGGCCACCTATAGGGGAAACGGGACATGCGTCGACGTCGGCAGGTGAAACATTCATGGCCAAGCCACAGAACGTCCAGAGGAGCACAACGGCATGGACAAAACAGCTTCTCGACTACTGACGGCTCGAGCCCTGCAACAGCAAGTTCGTAGCAGCAGCGCTGCAGCACGGAGAAGGGCAAGGCGAGGCGCCCGAGCCACGAGATCGGGATGGCCATGTCCCGTCTGAACACATTCGCAATAAAAAATAGTAAAAGATCTTCAGTCTGAACACTAGGAGGGCTCCAGCACTAGCAGTGGCCGGACACGTTCGTCCGTTCCGTCGTGTCTCGCTCGGGAGACAGTGCACGCAGGGGAGGCGGCCACGAACACTTGCATCGCGCGCACTGTACGTACGTGCCGGGACAAGATGGATCTGTGGCGTTCGTTGCCCGGTCGGTGTTGGCGACTGTAGCGCCTGCAGTGCCCCCGTACGACCGATAACATTATAGAACCATCCGTGTCGAGATGGAGTATAACTAAATAAACGTATTTGCTGGAGCTCAGTCGCCTGAAATTTTGTTAATTCTCAGTCGTGTCTATTGCCGTAGGATCATATTACTTTAAGATTCACGTTTCAAGCAGAGTAGCATGTGTCGCGCGCAGCGCGCTGTGTGTTGTGCCTTTTGTCCTTTATTATGGGCTGCGCGTGCGGATATGTGGGCCTTTTGGGCTGTTGTTTCTTGTGGTGCGCGTGTCGCCTCTGACTGGCTTGACCCACATGACAGCTGTAAGAGATATTTTTGTGTGTTTGCGAATTTTTTTGCCGTTGGTACCGCCTAGCTCCATTTTTCCCCACCCAGCCAAGCGTTGATTTGAAACAGTACAGATTAGAGAGGAGAAGAGTAAGGCCACTTCGAGGGCGGTGGCCGTAGCTTTGCCGCCGGCGGGCGATGTGGTCGACTGGAGAGCACCACAGCATCTAGCTTGTCGCCGACTTCACGGAGATCCTGTCAGGTATGTTCATGTGCTGCCTTTCCCCCTTTCGCACGAGCACAGCACGAATCGGGCGACGAATCTAAAATCGAAGAGGATATAGGGTTTGTTAGGTTGTGATGTTTGTCGATTTGCTGTTGTTGATTGCTTCTTTTCGTCCCACCGCGGCAAATTTCTAGAAGTTTAGCCGGTGTCGAGCCGTATCAGCCTCGTGGACAGTACGGAGAGCGGGTCGCAGTGGTAGGAGGACGAGGAAGCGACGATGGGGGTGGACATGAGTCCCTCTTCGTCTTGCTCCCGCAGGCTACCCCAGGCGTCGCCCCTACCGACGAGCCCCCCGCCCCTGCCCATGCCGCTCGCTCTGGTAGGCTACCCCGTGCGCTGTTCCTACGGGGCGAGCCTCCTGCGTGCGGCGCCCTGCCCCGGCAGATCACGCCGTGCTCCGTCTTGCCAGCGAAATCCCACGACCTTGGTTGAGGAGTTTTTCAGGTCCGGCCTGTTGTTTGCTGTTGTCTAAGTAGGAAGGGAAATGGCCTTAACGTGTGAGTTGAAGCACGGGCTTCTCGTTGTTTGTATACAACGGCATGTGATTTTTTGCCTACTGTATCTTATGCGTATGTTGCTTGTCCCTTTCTGTATCATATGTATCTATGTTGTTTCTGCCTTTTGTGATATATAGCCTGCCCCTGATATGAAATTCTGGGGGTCTAGCCTGCCCCTGGTAATGAATTGGTGTCACGCCTCTCTTCACAATGCTCAACTAGGCTTGTACTTGAATCCGATGCGCAATTATGGGCATATTTGGCTGCAGCTAGGGGGGCTTGCCTTTTGCATCCACTGTGTAAACTATGGGGCTTAGTTGCATCCTATGCGCAAATTGGGGGCCTAGTTGCATATTATGTGCAAGCACAAGTCAAAATGTAGTGGTATACATGTTTGTAATTGTGTCAGATTAAATCATTCATTTGTGCTGCGTATACTCTTTTTTAGCAGGAAGGTTCTAGTTAGTCGAATGTGGATCCTACTATGGTGTTTTAAGTCATTTCACTGTATGTGTTTTCTTTATCTGCGGGAAGCAATTTGATATTATGTTGCAATTTTTGCAACAGGGCTCTAGTTAATTTTATTCTGGAATGTTCTTTTGCATATGATATGTATATTTTCAGTATGTGTAATTCAGTGCACCTCTTTTCTGTTTTACTGTGTAGTTCCGTGTTTGTTTGACGAACAATATGGAGTGTGAAGAAACCATATTTGACATCAATCATGGAGTTGCACTTAGTCAAAGCAGAGAGTCTAGCGTGCATGAACTCGAGAATGAGGATAATAACAAGTCTGAAGATCTTGCTGACACAGAGTTATCACAAGGCTTGTTCTATGAAGAGATCCAGAAAATTGTAAGTTTTATAGCCCTTTGTTAGTATGTTGCCTTTATTTCCCAAGGAATAATTTACATAATAACTTTTTTATCCTATGTCTTTGTTTCATGTATTTATTTTTGTCCTCCCATTTTTTGCACTGTTACAGGTGGTGAATAGTCTGAATAGGAGAGAAAGACGTAGAACTATTCGTAAACAGAAGAGAAAGGTTTGTCTTCATGGCTGGGCAATAACTATATGTGATGGCACCTTTTTCTCATTTTTTGGGTTTTTTATGCGAACTTTACTGATTTACTGTACTTCTGTTTTTTCCTCTTTTCATGTAAAACAGAGAGCTAAAGGCTGTGAAAATGATTGTATCAGAGCATCGAGTAGATGTAGTCTTCCATACTTCTACAAAGTTATCAAAAGTATTATCAGTTGCCCGCGGAAGATTGGTCTGGTAAAGGAATTGGGTTTTATCGAAACTCTTGAACTACATGACTGTCACATGCCAAGGGGGTTTGTTCAGTGGATTGCAGATCTAGTTACATTTGAAGGAGAGGAAATCATTATTGGTGGAAAATCATTTATGATGAATTGGGAGGCAGTAAAGGATACCCTGGGAATACCATGGGGAGACATACCTGTTGATTGTGATGAAGAAGAAGGGAAGCTATCTTTTCTCGCACAGTTTGCACTAACAGATTTACCTCCCATCAGGTACTTTGGGAATATGATAATAAATGATGAGCTACCAGATGATGTATTCAAACGGTGCTTCATGGTTGTTGCTTGTGGTACATTTCTGTGCCCTACATCTAGCACGAAGCCTAGTACAAAATACCTGGGTTCTCTAGTAGATGTAGATCAGATCAAGTATCTGAACTGGTGCAAATATGTGCACAATTGGCTTGTCACCTACTTGAAGAAATATCTGAGGGATAAATTGAAGAAAAATGGGATGTCACTGACGCTGGGGGGTTGCATGTACCATCTAGCTGTAAGTTGAATGTTGATCTGTTTTGTGTTTAGTTTTTGCTTTTTTTAGTTTAAACTTTTTTAAATCTGGCATATGGTTCATAATGTTCTTTTTTTTCATTACTAGGTACGCTATCTAGATTTTGTTGATTTTGGATCAATTATGTTGCCCACAACATTTCCAAGAATTCGCGTGTGGAAAGATGACTTATTAAACCTTTTCAGCAATATGCTTATTGGTACGACTGGAGTTTATGTTGCATATCCTGTAAGTAGTGGTTCTCTCTTTTAGTACTTTTTTGAGTGTAAGCATTCTTTTATTTGGCAACCCACATCTTGTCTTTGATGTTATTTCTTTTTCATTGAACTAGCTGAAGGACATATCCAGAACTTGTTATGCTGTAAATTTTTGTACATTGAAGAGTACTTTTGATTACTCCAATTTGAAAGAGGCGATTCAGTTTGTCGTAGGCCATTCTATATCTAACAAGGTATATATATTGTTCAGTATTTTTATGTTCTTTTTTTTGGAACAGTAATTACTAATCAATAATAAGCTTTAATAGCTTTTTTATTTTTCCTTTTTAGGTCAAAGATGAGATATTTGATTGTTTTCAAAAACACATGTTGGGAGAAGAAAATCACACCTGCTTGAAGGCAGAGGCTGTTCTGCTGGATGCATTGAAATGCATAGTAACAACCAGTTCTGAGTCTGGCAGCACATTGAAGATTGATTGCTCAAATGACAATCGCAACTCTAACGATATGGTATCATCTCAAAGCACAGAAAAATTGCTAACGGAGGACACTAGTGAGCAAGAAGTCCAAGAACAAGGTTATTCTTGCTTGCTCCGAACACATTTTTCTTTCTTCTTCTTCTTCTTCTTCTTCTTCTTCTTCTTTCCTATGCCATGGTGGGTTTGTTATGAATTTTGTATATTGTTCCTAATTTTCAGCAATACTACATAATCGAAAGAGAAGACTTGATCAATCAGAGCATTCAACTGGTTCAGCAGGTTCTCGGAATGACAAACGTTCTAAGATCACTGAAGTTTCCACAATTTTAACACCAAAACCTAATGCCACCCAAGACTTGAACGAAAATCCAATTGAGGCAAAGCTCCATTCTATTTTTTCTCCTTACCCAAATGTATTTTTGTAAACCAATATGGTTATAAATATATTTAATTGATTTTTTTTGCTTTTGGTTCTATTCTATTACAGTTCCCTGAGGATAAAGAAGCTAAAGAAAATATTGAAGACAATGTGGAACATAATCCATTTACCACTAGTAGTCACACCAAGCTTAATCAGATAGAGGTATCTTTTATGCAAGAAAAACAGCATAATACAAATGTTTATTTTTGCATTTATTTTTCACTTACAATTTTTGTTCTGAATCATTATTTTTGCTTGATTTTTTTCTTATCTTATAAAGGAAGTGGTCTCTGATGTAGTCAAAAGTCCTAATGAAAATGACTTGTTACGTGAGAAGAGTGCAAGCCTGGTTCACTTGGTGTGTGAAAATGATTCAGCTAATTCAGTTCCTCAAGATTCATTCAAAATTAGTGAGAAAGGCAAAACAGGTTCATTGAATTCAATGCTCCTTATTTTCATTCGCTGTACTGGTTGGTTGTACTTCTTCATTTGGATAAAAATATTGGATGTTATTTTCCTTTTTGTGCAGACATTATTGAATTAGATTCAACACCAGAAGAATCACAAAACAAGAATGCATCCAGTACAATGTGCAATTTTCAAGGTTTTGCAAATACAGATAATGTGCAAGAAGTGAGTTCTATTGTTTTCTTTTCGTTCATTTCCTAAAGTGAATCCTTTATATATTCTTGACTATGGAGTTCATCATGCTTCTTTTTCAGTTCATACAAGAGGAAGCATTATCAACTAGCAGTAGCAACAAGACAAACCCAGCACTCAAGATCCCTAGCCTAGCTTGTATTGGTAAGCCACTCCTATTCCATTTTTCAAACAGAAACCTTGAATTGTGTTATTATTTCCTTTTGATGTAAGATATATTTCTTATTTTGTTGCTCCCTGCATGTAATAGCAGAACAATATGCAGATTCTGGGCAAACGCAAACCAGACAAATTAAGAAGAATGTCGATTTTTTGGAATTAAGCAAGAAGTACTACTTCCACGGACCAGATTACCCATCTTTCAGGATGTTTGAAGATGTTGATGACAACAACAAAACCATAGATGAACCTGAGCTCTGGAGGCCACTAGATATGGGACCTGATGAGTACGCTGAAAAGATTAAGGTTTAGAATAAACTTTTTGTTGTAAATAACTCAATTCACCTTTTAAACTCATTACACTCTAATGCTAAAATGATTCTTTTTGACTCTGTTATATGAATTTCATAGAAAGCAAACCTCATGGCCAATAACATAAGAGTGAATGAAGATAACAGTGAGTTCGAGCTATCCGTACAGTGTGCACAAAGACAACAAAGTTACACAGATTTGACAGATTCACCATGCCAAATTTCTGTAGCCAAACCGGGCACCACTGTTATTGATTTGGTGAGTTCTTCTACTAACTAAATGACTTTTTCATGTGTTTTCTCATATCATGTTAGAACTGATATACGTTTATTTGTTATGCCTTTTTCCACTTATATTCCATGTTCTTTTTGGTTCTGTATATAGGACTCTACGACAGGCAACATATCAAGTGATTGGCTGCTCACCACTAGGAAAAACAAGACCAATTTTTTTTCAAATAATGCAGATTCCAGCATGCAGAAACATGTGAGAACTGTTTGCCTTTTTCTGTTAATATTACAAATGGGACTAATAAATGGACCATCAGAACTTATATTACCAATTGTTTTATTTGGATAGGGTTTCTCAAAGTCAAAGATAGTTGGTCGCAAGTTGTTCCAAGATGGAGATGATGATAGCCTAGATTTTAATGATCAAAACCAAATAAGAGATCATGAGTTCTTGCAACCTGTAAGTATACTTTCACAATTAGTATTTTTTTTCCTATCTCGATTTGTGTTAAGATTATCTTTGCAATAAGACGATCAAGCAACGATGGCTTGCACACAGTGTGCAAGGAGAGCCTAGTTGCAACCTAGGTACAGTTGCAACATACGTGTAACTAGAGCTACCTAGTTTTGTATCCCTTGTGTTGCATACCATGTGCAAAATAGGCGAGCCTAGTTGCAACCTAGGCGCAACTTTATGGGTTCTTTTTGTGGTTGCGACCTGTGTGCAACTTGGATCCCCTGGCTTGCACACCGTGTGCAACTAGGAGAGCCTAGTTGCAACCTAGGTGCAGTTTCTAAGGTTCAAAGATGCAACCTAGTTTTGCATCCCGTGTGCAACTAGGAGTTGCATCATAGGCGCAACTCAGACTATGGCCTGCAACCTCTATGCAACTAGGCTCCCGTAGCTTTTTTGCACACCCGTGTGGAACTTCAGCGACCCTAGTTGCATCCTAGGTGCAAAACATATGTTGCAGCCTACGCACAATTCAAGAGTTGTAGTTTCAACCTAGGCGCAACTTAGGCTCTCTAGGTCACATCCCATGTGCAACTACACAAACCTAGTTGCACCCTAAGCGCGTTTTCTATATTTTTGTAGTTGCAACCTAGGTGCAACTAGGGGCTCCCTAGTGTTACATACCATGCGCAACTAGGCGAGACTAGTTTGCAGCCTAGGCGCAACTTTAGCGAGCCTAGTTGCAACCTAGGTGCAAAACCTATGTTGCAGCATAGGCGCAATTTGAGACTTGTACTTGCAATCTAGGTGTAACTATAGTTTGCCATCACATTTTTTATTTTTACATTATGGATGTATTTACTACAATAAGTGGGTTTCTTTTTAACGTTTTAACCTTTTTGCGTGCAATTCTCTCCGGAGGTTGAGTTTATTGGTGTCACATCCTATGTGTAACTATGCAACCTAGTTGCACCCTAAGCGCAATTTCTCGATTTTGTGATCGCAACCTAGGTGTAACTAGGGGTTACAACGTGTGTGCAACTTGCATCCCCTGACTTGCACACCGTGTGCAACTAGGAGAACATAGTTGCAACCTAGGTGCAGTTTCTAAGGTTTGAAGATGCAACCTAGTTTTGCATCCCGTGTGCAACTAGGAGTTGCAGCGCAACTCAGACTATGGCCTGCAACCTCTGTATAACTAGGCTCCCATAGCTTTTTTGCATACCCGTGTGGAACTTCAGCGAGCCTAGTTGCATCCTAGGTGCAAAACATATGTTGCAGCCTACGCGCAATTCAAGGGTTGTAGTTTCAAGCTAGGCGCAACTTAGGCTCTCTAGGTCACATCCCATGTGCAACTACACGAACCTAGTTGCACCCTAAGCGCGTTTTCTATATTTTTTTGTAGTTGCAACCTAGGTGCAACTAGGGGCTCCCTAGTGTTGCATACCATGCGCAACTAGGCGAGACAAGTTTGCAGCCTAGGCGCAACTTTAGCGAGCCTAGTTGCAACCTAGGTGCAAAATCTATATTGCAGCGTAGGCGCAATTTGAGACTTGTACTTGCAACCTAGGTGTAACTATAGTTTGCCATCACATTTTTTATGTTTACATTATGGATGTATTTACTACAATATGTGGGTTAATGTTTTAACCTTTTTGCGTGCAGTTTTCTCCGGAGGTTGAGTTTATTGGTGAAAGAATATTCAAAGACAAAACCAATAGCATGTCAAAAACCGCCGATGAACACTACAATACCATGTTGAGCCTAGGTGCTGGAACTTCCATGTCTTTAGGAAAAGAGAACTCTGAACCAAAAAGACTAAGGCCCCCTAGTAGATACATGTGCTCACCATATGAGATGAACAAAAGAGGCACAGTTCAACCAAATATTATGAAGCTATACAATGCAATAACAACTCTGTGTGATATTGATGTTGTTAGAGAGTAAGTATCTCTTTTCGGTATCAACTTTTTTGGATCAGAATCTATGTTTTTTTGTACTTCATAATGCAACAATCATAGTGTGTTTTTTAATAGTTTATCATTTTTTGTTATTATGAATCACAGTAAATGGGCTATCAACATTGACAATTGCAAAGTGTCATTACTACAATTGGGAAATTCAATGAAACAAGATGGATGGGTGGATGCTTATGTGATAAATGCCTTTTGCCGGAAGCTATTCAAGGAAAATCATCCTAGAAAGTCGAACAAACATTTCTTTTTCCATACTGTGGCTATAAGTTATACTTATCAATGATTATTTAATGTACATATTTGTTGCTTTGTAAGTACCACTTTTCATGTTCCCACCGTTTTCATTATCTTGTACACAGGAATATTTCTTAGAGAAATACCCAGATGAATACGTGAAAAACAAGTGGAAAGAAAATGTAATTAAAAGCTTCCATGGTGCAGGTTCAGCAAGAGCACTACATTTATCAGAAAGGGTAACTAAATAAGTGCACATTACATTACTTGGTTTCTCATGTTTTCTCCTGTGTGTGTGTTTCTCTGCTTAAAAATAATTGATCATCTTTCTTTTTGTTTGAAGCTGTACTTCCCATCTCTAAAAGAGAGACATTGGTTCGTGTTTGCTGTTGATATAAAAGCACGCAAGTGGATCTTTCTGGATTCATACTTCTCAAAAGATAGCACTTATCAAAAGGCTGCATCAGAGAAACTCGTAATTGCATCTAGCGCAAAATCCAATTATATACTTCTTATTTTGATTTTTTCCCAGAGTATGATTTCATTGTTTTGTAACACAAAGATTTCTTCTCTTTTTACTTTTTAAACAGATTGTCAATTTTGTGAGAACCTGGTATGATTGCAACCTCAAGGACATGAATTTCGACCAGTTTGAGCCTGTTTATCCAAAAGTACCTAAACAACAAACAGGGTATGTTCCATTCCTTTGTTTTTGTTTTGCCTCTTTAATTGTCATATTCATTTTGTGCCTTCTACATACTTTGACACAAACTTACTTCTCTTTACGATTAATGAACTTCATTCCTGCCTATTTTTTATATATGCATGTACAATAGTAATTGTTGCGGGATATTCGTCATGAAGTTGATGGAATTATGGTCTGCAAGGAGCCCTGAGAAAGCTGCGTTTTCAGCAAAGGACATCCCGAATTTCCGGGTCCAGTTAGCCGTTGACAATTTATTCTATGAACATAACAGGGAAGAAGAAGTAAAAAGAATTGTTCAAACTTTCAACCCAAAGGTAACAACAAACTTTGCATCCTGATTCAAAACATATGCTTTTACTCTTTCTTGGCAAAGCAAAATATATGACTATTTTGTTGCTAATTTATCCATTGTTTTTATTTGTAGGATTACAGGAGAAATTAAACACACAGACCTCAAATGTGAAGTCAAATGGTCTTGAAACAAGTCTCATACAGAAGTTCATAGTTTTCATTTTCTTTCTCAGCCAAATCTGTTGTAAATGTCCGGTTCCTTTTCTCTGATAGTGCCGCATGTCTGTCTGTAACAGAAGTGAACATTTTCATGTTTTTCTCAAAACCAGCAAAAGTTGCTGCTACAATTGTAACAAATTGATATTTTTTCTCTACTAGTGTTATGCAACTATATTTTCCGCTGTCGTTTTTAATAATCCCCGATATGTACTGGATCGTTGATCTATTTTTCTATCCTCTAGAACACGTTGGTCTCAAGATGGCGAGGGCCATGCTCCAGTGGACGGGAGTAGTAGCAAAGGTTCTCTGATAAGGTAAGGCTGTCAGTTCTTTACACACCATATCAAGTATGATTCTGTAGATACATGCTATGTTTGCCAAGACTAATCTACCCCATTGTTTTGTGTGATATTAGTTGTTTTATGGACTGGCTAGTTGAGAGTTTGGTTGGTGAGCAGCCAATCACTTGAGATCCTGATCGGGGAGGAGCCCTATGCCAACATCCACTACAGCACAATCATAGTTAAGTGCCCAATACTCTGTTCTGTTTGAGCCAGGTTATAGGGTGGTACCAGGAGATACGTTCTAATTTGTTGTGATCCAAGCAGGTGGCATCGTGAACAACACACCAAGGCTGCTGTCATCCATACATTTTGAAAGAGTATTTCACTGATTTAAGGAACCAAGTACTAGAGAACTGCACAAGACAAGGAAACTTGTGGCAACACAAAGCATTAACCAGGTACAATACGGGGCACACATGTTACTTTGTACTATCATCCATACAATTTTTAGTCAGCACAAGCCTTGTACTAAAATAATTTATGGAACAACCACTACACTTCCTCCTGTGTTTTCACAACACAGGGCCTTGTGTGGAACTTCATATTGTTAGTTTTCTCTTCTTTGACACATTGTTTTGTGACTTCTTATCTGCATCCTGAGCTCGACCCTTCTTTTGTTCTGTAGATGCATTTTTGTCTGAAAAAGAAATACGAAATTATTTGAGTAAACTTGGAGTATACATATGCATCATCAGTAGTTTCATTCAAGAATAACACATACCAGTCTTTGGCTTAGATGGTGTTTTCTTCTTCTCCTTTTCAAATATAGATTTGGGTAGGTGCAACTTATCACAAGTTGCAATATTGTGTGCATGTGAACCACAGTGGCTGCAGGTTATTTTCTGTTTAGTGAATAACTGCTCCATGAAAGTCTTCTGCCGACCAGGCAAATTTGGCCGGCCTTTAGATTTAGCTACATCAGGATTCTCAAGGCGATCACCATAGTTATCGTTAATTGGAATAGGATCATCATTAGCTTTGTTCTGACCCAACTTTGCTTCAAGTTCCCGTTGTTCTTCAGCTTTTGAGATGTCATCAAGCTTTTCTTCAATTTTCGTTGCCTCTCGGATAACTAACAAGTATCTGTCGTTTGACTTAGCCCCTTCTGATGCCATCTCGACAAGCCTTTTTGACAAATTGTGGAACCTTACTTGACGGTTTTGTCCAGTTAAGTCTAGTGGGATGTTGTATTGCTTGTCTCTGATACTCTTTCTCTCCTTTGGCTTCCACCTATCTATAAAGTACCTTTCTGGTAGCTTAGCAATGTTCAACTGAATGAGAACACGGAGAATATGGCTACAAACAATGCCATCTTTCTCAAACTTGCAGCATATGCAACTAAAAACTTGTTCCTCCAGATTGACAATCACAGTGTATCGACGAGTTCTAAAATCCTTGTCAGCAAGCATTTTTGTTTTGTAAACCTCATATTTCTTGCCTTTTACAATCTCATCCACATGCAACTTTGGTGTAAACATGAGTTGCTTCTGGAATTTGTAAAATATCTGCCTATTGTAGATGCGGCCAGCCTGCAACTCAACCTCACTACGAACCACGTATGTAGGAGTAGTTATCCTTGTCAGCGAGTCTGCTTCTCTTTCCTTCTCCTCTATATTCTGGACAATCCTTTCATATTCGCTTAAGAAGCTAATGACACTGTAAGTAGAGGCAACATTGTCTTTGAAAACCGAGTTGGTTCCCTCACTTCTAGCTGTCGAGTGTATAAATGGGAAAAATGCTCTTTTAAAGTAAACAGGAACAAACCGACGTCTCCCTTTCCACATGGCTTGAAAATACTGAACATGCCCAACATCATACTGTTGTATCATCTGCAGCCATAGGCTCTCAAATTCAGCTTCTGTCAAAGAGTTGTTAAGAATGTCTGTAAAATCTGCAAGTAGGTTTGGCTTTGTTGCAAAGCTTCTTGAACATTTCTCTCCGGCTTTTTTTTCACATGAAAGAAACAATTTCGGTGAACCGAATGATTAAAAACCTTGGGAACAGCTTTCTTCATGGACACACACTGATCAGTGATGACTGTTTGTGGTTGTTTGCCTTCCATACAGTCAAGAAATGTCTCAAAAAGCCATTTAAATGTGGAAACCGTCTCATTCTGAATAATAGCACAAGCAAATAAACAATTGTTCCCGTGCCCTGTGATACCAACAAATGGAGCAAATGGAAGGTTGTACTTATTTGTCTTGTATGTTGTGTCAAAGCTTAAACAATCACCAAACAACTCATACATTTTCCTTGAAGATGCATCTGACCAAAATAGGCTAAGAACCTTGTTTCCTGCCCCAAGCTGGAATGAGTAGTAAAATCTTGGGTCATCTGCTTGCCTCTTTCTGAAGTAATCTAAAACTTGTGTCATGTCATTTTTACTACACTCCTGCCTTATCGATGTGCGAACATTGCTTACATACTTCTTTGTATAAGGAACATCTCCACCTCTCAAGTATTTTAGCACTGCAAATATTTTTCTGGTTGGAAGCTTGACTGAACTAAATGTCCTGATGAACAACTTTTCATCCTCTGTCATGTGTTTGTGTGATCGCAAAAATTTGGACTCCTCTGGTGGGCTCAGCTCATGGTTGTGCTCAAGACCAAGTCCAATAACAACCCACTTGTCATCCTTCAGTGTGACGACCATTTTTGCCTGGCAATTTGTTTGTTCAATGATATTGTTGCGCCTTCTCCTAGTGTTTTCTGCTGCTGGTTTTCCTGTTCTCTCCTGCTTTCTAAGCTGCTTTTGTTTCCTCCTTTCTTCCAAAACTGCCTCATCAACAACTTTCCCGGACTTGTTGCACTTAAATGTGTATCGTGTGACTGCACTTGAACCACCTGATTTTCCATGATAATTACCGGCTTTTGTAATTGAAAACCCACATATTGAAGCGTACTCGTTATAGAAAGCATAAGCTGCATCATCACTTAAGAAAACCTTGCCAATATGAGGCACATGATGACTCCTAACCTCCTGGCTGCAGTTTTGAGCAGCTGCAACACTATCATTTTCTAGGAATACTTGTATATCTTCTTGTGATAGGTGCTCGACACCTTCTTGATCACTTGCATTGTTCTGCTCTTGGTTTGCTTCTTCAACATTGTCGCCAAATATGTCGTACTCTGTTTTGCTAGCAGCTTCATCGATATCAGTCAAATCATCTGATTCAGTGTTCTGGGGGGTAGTTCCAAGCTCATTTTCTGCAAAACCTGAGAAACCAGAAGCTTCACCAAAAGGTTCTTCATGCGTAATTGTATCATCCCCTGCATAATAGTACTCCTCTTGTCCATTTTGTTGTTGTCCTTTACCATGTTCTTCATGAGCTTCACATCTACCGGTGATCATGTACAGATTGTTCTGCGATGTAAAAAATAAATCATCAATCTATGAATTCATTTGCAGTTCTAAGTCATTTCAACATCAACCACATGGCTTACCTCAGACACAATTGGGCCCTGTTGCCGATTGGTGTAGTATTCTTGGTTGGTTGATATGTCAAAGCCCATCAACATTTGAGTGAATGTCATGCCTGTGTGTTCTAGTAAGTTGTCCTGAAATTTTTGCTTGAAATGCTGTGTTAGGTTAACAATAATGTAAATGAATTTCATTCCATGTTTTTATAGTTAGAAATATGAATTCTTAATGTTTTATTGCATTTTTGCGTACAAATGGAAACTATGTTTCTACTAATGAGTTTGAAACCTAAAGTAAAGACCATATATTTAAACAACAAGCAAGATTTGCAGCTTTATTTTTTTGCATAATTCATCCTACTTATATACACAGCCATGCAACAACTTCATTTTTATTTTTTGGCTCCTGTCAAACTGTGGCAAATGAAGGCTGTGTGTTGGATGATGCCCAAACCACTGTTGTTCTTGATGTACCTACAGCCACAAGTAGTATTTTTAGGAATTTAATCAAGCAGATCTCATCTTTATACAATTCAGTACAACTAAACAAGTTGGTGAATGTACCTGATCTTGCAACAGTGTAGTCGACAGCGAAGTTATCATGCTATTTCTGTTTGGATCTGGATCATAAGTAACCTGGGAACAAGCTACTTGTGTACCAATCAAATGTTCATCATACACATCCATATAGCCTGCAATAAAAAACTAGTCACTGTGAACCAACAATAGAAGCTTGGGATATGCAACATGCTTTTGTTTTCTAAAATTATTTTTGTTACTAGGTTGTGTAGTTGGAGATATGTACATTTCTTTTGTTTTGCTAGTTTATTTAGCTGGGGTTCGGTATTAATGGTCCAAGCTCTCTCGGTTTGAGCAATGTCTTCTGGCCATTTGCCCGTATATAGTAGTATGATACTAATGGTTTATAACACGTTTTTTTTGCACCAAACCATAAAGTTATTCTCATCCTGGTAACATTCTTGGTGGCATGCAGTACCTGGTCTTGGCGCCAATGGTTGTCCACAGCGCATATGGAATGGCAACCATGGGTTGGGGCGACATCAACCTCGCCTACACCCTCATCCTAAGGTACTGCTATTTTTTTTTCTTCAAAAATATTCAGGTGCATTGACCAGTTTATAGCAATTTTTACACAAACAAGTAGGTGACCAGTTTGTTCTTTCTTTTCGGTATCAGAAGTGAGTACACCATAGTTGTAGCGCCTGCAGTGCCCCCGTACGACCGATAACATTATAGAACCATCCGTGTCGAGATGGAGTATAACTAAATAAATTCATATACGATCGAGTACATGAACGTTGTCTGAATCAGACTTCGCGTCAGATTCCTAAGACTTGTGGTGAGCAAGCGGAGATCTGTGGTGTCACTGTTGCTGATGCTGGTTAGTTAGTAGTACATGGCTGATTGGTCGATCCTTCTTCGGTGACCCTACTCAACCAACTACAGTTACTTATCAGCGTGTGTCAGCATTTTTCTTCCCCTCCGTTCAACCTTGTGTGTCGATCGATGTCGTTGTGCCATTATTTCGCGATCGATCCGATCGATGTAGCAACCGGCACTCGTAAAGTTCCCTCGCGAGCCTACATCTACATGCAGGGAGGTCCAGTGGGCAAATAATTGTGCGTGGCGTGGGTACGACAGAGTTTGGAGTCGGGACCAAAGCCTGCTGCCTGCAGTTCCACGGGACGAGCTTGTCAGCCTGCGGGGACGACGTGACGAGAGGCCAGAAATCCGAAAGATAGATAGATGCACTCGCATGTGCTACCCGGTTAATCCCTTTTATTACTACCTCAGAAAGGTCAAACCTGCAGTACATAATGATGCTTCGCGAGAAAAACATCCGACGGATGGTGCAGTGGCGTCTGGTAGTACATGTATCAGCGCCTGCGCTAGGCCCGCCTTCGTCTCGTTGATGCATGCTATGTTCGTGCCGAAGCGCGAATTATTCGGGGCGATCTACTGATCGGACGATCGAGTTGGATTGCTAACCGGCCGGGGACTATGTGCCGCATATATATGATGAGCCATGATGGATTCAGATGGTGGTTTGGCCGTTGGCGCGTTGATCCTCGCTTGACCGATCTCATCAGCGAGCGAGCTGTGAGGAGGACTAGCGTTTTGGATTAGTTTTGTTGTTGCCGCCAGCCATGTGCTTGCGTGCATTGTATGAGTTGTGTCGTGACAAAGCCTAACTGTTACGAGATTGGTACGTGCCACCAATTGTGATCGACAATGTGTCTAATGTACAGGTATAGAGAGACGAGAATGTGAGATCTTTTATTCTTTTTGTTAGCCCGGGTATTATTGACCAATGTAGAATTTACTGCTCCCTCCATCAATAATTATGCTGCATTCTAGGTTAGGTTAGAGTTAAACTTTGTAAAATTTGGCTAACCATGTAGGAAAAATACTAACATTTAAAATATGAAAATTATAAACTATATTTTCACATTATATATACGTATATTCTCTGTTAAAGATGTTAATATTATTTCTCTATATACTTAATCCAAATTTATGAAATTTAACTTTAATTAAACCTAAGCAAGAGTAATTCCGGACGAAAGGAATATAATGTCAAGGTAGGTAGCTACCGAATGTGAATGTGGGGGAAAGCAACGGTTCCTCCTTGACAAGTTAAGTGGCACTCCTACTAGGTCACTAGCTAAGACTTTGCTAACCTCTGCTAGTTTCCTAGTACTAATCATCATAGAGCCTTTTTCGAAAGGACCATCCTACGTCTAGAATAGTGACACTAGCCGAAGCGGCTCTATCACGGGTGATCGTGCCAACGATTAACCCGCACGCGTCGCTAGTGGACCCCACTCCAGGCTTATCTCTTCCCCGCACAACCACATCTTCTTTCTCTTCCGTTGCTCTCTTCTTCCTCCCACGAAGCTGCGCCTCCCTCACCCAACCACTAGCCCATGACCCAAGCCAGCGACAGGGAGCCTAGAGCGTGCCGGAGCTGCCGGAGCCGCGGCAGTCCGCGGCGGAGACGGCGGAGGCCCGCAATGGACTTAGGGTTGGGGGTGCGGGTCCGGGTGTCGTGCGCCGTACTTAGGCTTGCGGGTGCAATGCACCGTCGCCGGAGAAGGAGAGCTGGTACGGGCGGAGCTTAGGGGGATGGCCGGGGCGGCGGAGGACTGGCGGAGGTAGCGGTTCGAGGAGGTCGGGGCGGCGAGGCGGTCGCTCGGCCGCGGGGGGTGGAGTTGGTCTGGAGTTCGCCGGCGGATCTGGAGTGCGGCGGCAGTGAATCCCCCTCCCCTCTTCTTCTTTCCTCTCTCCGATGAGGCCGGTTCTGACAAGTGCAGTGGGAAATCAACCGGTGGCACGGGTGACCGTTAGCTAGCCTTGCCCGACACTAGCATGATCAAGAGACATGTACTCTCCTCGTGTACGTAATCAATCATGCATCAGCTCGGCTGCGTACCCGGGGTCCACATGTCAGTCAGCTAATCTTAATCGCCGAATGCGCACTAAGACGCTGTAGTACGGTTGAACTGGGGCGTGCCCGCATGTCAGCGACGAGCCAGCGCGGCAGGCAGGCAAGGTGTCCCGTACAAGACGTTTTTTGTCCGCACGCGCGTACCGGATCTCGAAGTCGAAACGCACCCCCGACACGGCACGTGCGACCGCGAGCGCGAGGCCACCCTCCGCCCATGTGCCCCTGGCTCGCGCCCATCTATCCATTTATTATTCGCGGCCCCACCCGCCAGTAGTACGGCGTGCCAAACAAACGCCCAGGGCTACATGCGTACCACCGCCGATCCACTCCGTTTCGACCGCCGACGACGGCGACGCCACCTCATTCTATGGGACTACGCTCGCTCGCTCGTGGCTAGCTGTGAGCTGACTCGCGCGATCCGATCGCAGAATCGGACTACGTGTGCCATCTTTTTGTTTCGTACCGACTCAGAAAAGAGGGGCGAGCGGCGTAAAGGAGGTGCCACTATGTGTCGCGGCCCCTTTGCAGGAACCGCACGGCTCTCTCCCAAAGCAAATCTAGCGCCATTTCCCAGGAATCATAGCCGAGAGCAAGAAAAGCTGGATAAGGGGAACTTCGATCCAAGTTACTCGTGTTGCGAACTGAACTGAAGACTGAAGTAGTACGTGCGCACATATTTATATAGAGTAGTTGAAGACATCGTGCACACAACAACGATAAGCATAATGTACTAGTGGTATTTCTGCTTTCGCGCCACATTTAGGTGCTTTTCGCGCCACATTTTATCCAACTGCATCCTGGTGATGTTCCAGTTGATCTGACTTACTCACAACTACTGACACCACCCAACGAACTTACTTGGGAGGAAAATTCACACTCACTGCCTCTATACACAGCATCCAAAAGCTTACAAAAACAATACTCGCATACACAAAGAACGAATACTACTACAGTAGTAAATAATTTACCGGCAGAAGTAGCAATAACCATTGGGAATCAAGCTCTTCTGTTCCTCTCCCATTTTACGATTTTTTGTGGAATCAAGCTCTTCTGTTTTACCGGGAGAAGACGGGGCTGAGGGTTTTGGAGAACCCGCGGAGCGCGCCGTAGCCGCGGGAGCTGAAGCCGAGGCAGCCCAGCACGCCCTGACGGTACGGCAGGAACGTGCGCCGCCGCATCTCCTCCGCCTGCGCCCTGTTCGGCGCCGCGTACAGCCTCTCGTGCGCGGCCGCCACCGTCGTCGACCGCCGACGGCTCTTTCCCCTCCCCTGACCCCGCGCCGCCCGGGCCTCGTCGTCCCCACTGGCGCCACCGCTGTCCGCAGCCGCCGTCTCCGATGGTGGCGATGGCCTCGCCCCGCGGCGGAGCTTCGCGATGACTTTCTCCCTCGAGTGCGAGAACTGCCACGTTTTCTCGGGCTTGACGGCGCGCGCCGCCGCCGCGGGCGCGTCGTGCGCGTGGGCGCTGCCGGGCTCGCTCTTGCTGCGGTGGAGGAGCATGTCCTTCAGAACCACCCACCGCCGGGACCCGCGGCCGGACGAGGCCGACGAGCACGACGAGGTCGAGGAGGACGAGGACGAGCGCGACGAGGCGGTGACCGGCGGCGGGGCCTCCTCCTGCGCCGCCCCGGCCGAGCGCGCGAGATCCGGCGCGGGGACGAGCGCATTGAGCAGCTTCAGCCGCGGCGACGAGCTGCGCGTCGGGGACATGGACCGGGCGCGGCGGTGCACGGAGCCGCTCCGGAGCGCGGGGTCGCGGCGGCGCGCGGGCCGCTGTTCGCCCTCCTCCTCGTCGCTGCCCGGGTCGAGATCCGGGAGCGGGGACAGGGTGAGCGGCCGGATCTGGCCGTTCTGGAAGAGCTCGTCGGCGGAGATCATGTGCTCGCCGGGGCCGCCGAACTCGAACTCCGCGTCGCCGAGGCCGCCGTGCCCGCCGCCGTTCGTGGCGCCGGAGGCGGCCGAGGAGGACGAGAAGAGGAGGTGGTGGATGGGGCTGGCCGGCGCGCTAAAGAAGTAGCCGCCGCCGAAGAGGGCAGGGGACCGGCCGGGGCTGGACGGCGCGCTGGCGAAGGGCGTGGAGCAGGTGCTGTCGACGTCGTCGTCCATGGCGCGAGCGGGCTCGTTCCGGTAGTTCGTTCTGAGTTGCAGAATGTGGTGTTGGGAAATATGGAGGGAGAATGTGAAGGTTATAAACGGAGGGGAGGAGGAGGGAATGATAGCGGTGCCGTGATGTTAACTGTCCGTAACTCGATAATTGGCTGCTGGATGGGGATGGGGGGTCAGGGTTCAGCGGCTCGACCTCCATTGATCGGGTTTGTTTACTGCTGAGCTGCTTCAACTTGGGCGGCCTGCTAGTGCAGTACATTTTTATTTACTTTTGTTTACATTTCCCCGGCGAAGGATATTCTCTCCCCAAGCCTTGTAAATGGTTAGAATTTTATAGATTGTATCTCGCATGACTTTTCGTCTTGTTCCCCACGAAAACCATTTGGATCAGATAGATGGTGTCACCCAATTCGTGTGCATTGGAATCCTATCTCTCGATTTGTAGGAATTTTGACAATCCACTCCAATCTCTTTGTAATACTCGATTATGTAGGATCAAGGCATTTTTTCTATTGTCCATCCAAATGATCATATCTTCAATTGTCATGTGTTTTATACTACTTTATTTTGCATCGTTAAATCTGTGAGATTCTTGTTCTTGTAATTTAAAGAGACCTTTACAGAACATCTAAGAAAATTTCTAAATCAAAAAATTAAGGGCGCGGTGTCCTTAATTAAGGGGTGCATGCACATGAGCCAATGAGGCCAACGCTTTCATCTGCGAGTCTCATGATCACGCTATGTGTACTAGTTGTGGTTCGTAATTTATATGGGCCGGCGAGTCAGATCTAACCCACGTAGAACATTTAGGGACAAATTCCATGATAAATTGGCATGGTGTTTGGTTTTCTGCATTGCATCGACGATAGAAGAAAGCCCTAACGTCCGATTGCACTATCAAATGTTTTCGATTAGGTTGATGTTGATTGTTGGTGTTTGTTGCTTATATCAGGCCTGATGTGCTCACTTACACCCAGGATGCTTCCACCGGTGAGGTATCTAGGAGTTCACCACCACACTAGTTACATGACCATATCACAACGCAAGCAACATGAGCATACATTACAATTGTAAGTTGAAGTACATATTAGTTAATGTTTCGTGTTAACAAATTGGTTATTATATGAGATTAAAGTGCATAACTTTATTGAATGATCAGACGCTTCCTACAATTTCCGTGTAAAAATAATTTACAAGATTATACTCAAGGAGAACTTTCTTTGAAGTTCCATGTAGCATAGTCCATAATAAGAGCTATGAGTTCCAACCATATAAAATAGGGTTATTCTTAGGCAAAGGAATTAATCATTCAAAATATCTACATAATTACCTTGAATCAATGATTCCATAATACTTTCGGTATTTTTTAATGTTTTTCAGCGGCGCAAGGAATCTAGTACTCACCTTTTCTTCCATTGTTGGAATCATGTAAATTAATCAATGAGGCCATGGCTATTTTCTTTGATTGTTGCCAACAGTAATCTTTTGATTAAACACATCTTAATTTTGCCAGTTGTCGATGTATTATTTTTTGTGTGCAAAAGTGCCATAACTTTTTTCTCGAGTACACATCATTCTAAATAAATAGAAATCTTGTACGTGCAATGCATATGGTTGACAAAAAAAAAATTAAGCACATAAACATCTAATATAGGTTGTAATGAAATAGGAATAACCTAGTGAAAAAATATATTTGCAACATCTTTGGCAAATATGTACAATAATCATGGTAATAAATAAAATATATTATTAATGAACAAGGGCCAAAGACTGGTCTAGGAAAACTTGGGTGGTTTCCATGGACAACCACCAAAGGCACATATATTTATATCCTAATTATGTTGAATATACAACAAAAGCAGTGTTTGGGATGGGCTAGCCCCTGTTTCGACCCAACCCTGGTAACCTGGTTCCTCCCCCAGTTTGAACCTTAAACCTAATGCATATTTTACTGCGGTGCTAGAGAATTGTAGCATTTTTGGTGAAATGATGAAATAGCATGCTAATAGTGTAGAAATTGTTGCCACACATATGGAATGGTGAGCGAGCGAGCCAAAATGGACGAGGATGATAAAAAAAAGTTTATTAAGGTGGTTTATCGTGTAACTAACATAAGCATGAGTAATGTGAAGTCAACCTTTGTGCACATAATTATTTTATGAAATTGTAACAAATATTTTTTGTTGTTCAATTAAAATGAAGAGTATAACTCTCAACTTGCACTTTTTATATTGGTTTGGATACATATACATGATTGTAGTCCATGTATAATAAAAAAAACTAGGTAGAATGATGTACTGATGCTTGTTTCACCCTAAAAGTAATAAATGACCTAATGGAAAAAGACAATGTAGATTTTTCAGATGTGTCGTATGGTTGATGTGTGTTTGAACTCATCCACTACGAACTGCTACATACCCGATTTTTGGGAAACAATCACAGGGGGAGTGGTGGGTGCAAGGAAGCGAGACTCACCACCTGAATATATGACTTCAGAAGTGTTATAATTTAGTATCATGATTCCGGGAATTACAATTTAGTGTCCTAATTGCGTGAAACGATGTCAAATACCAAAAATACCGCGGGGCTTTGCTCCTTTTTTGTATGTTCATGTTTTAAGGCCATTGCAGGAGGCATGTCTTTTTATTTGAAGGGAAACATGAGCTCGGTGCATGAGCGGGATTGCAGTCTTTCAGCAGACAGTTACCAAGAAAGGTGCTTTGCCTAACCAACAACACCTCAGCCTACTGTTAGACAGTTCCCTAGCACAAAGATGAGATGCAAAAAATGTCAAAAGAAGTAAGCTTCCCGCTGAGCGCTTGTATCTCATAAGGAAGATTGTTGCTCGGAGATGATCCTGGTGTTTCCCATAACACCATGAACCGCGAAATCATGAGACATCATGGTAACAACTAGCAGAGCTTCACAACGCTCCCTCTGAAACCAAACAGTCAGAAAAAACATAGGTGAGTATGACTGAATCCCATCGAAGTCGGCAATCTTCACGGACGAAGCGGCCAGTAGAGTACACCGGCGGAGCTTTCCGGGACACGACACTCCCACAAGATCGATGGGAATAGGCATCTGACAGATCTTCATCTTGGTGCGAGAAAAATCCTAGGACCGTCTCCATTATTCGCAAGGCCAACAACCCCCACGCTGCCAGTCACCCCTGCCGCCATTGCACCATGCCGCCAGCATAGCCGAAGTCACGGCCCAGATCGGACGTGGCCCCGATCCGCTGTCGGAGACGACGGCCGCAGTAGCGCGCCACCAGCTCTTCATCGCCGGCTGCCGGAGTGCATCAAGCCCCGGCTTCCATGGCTGCGCCGCCCTGAGTCCATAGCGAGCGCCCCACCACCTCCCGTGATGCGCCGCCACAAAGTCCTCTTCAGCCCTCCGTCCTTTGACATCAGTGGCGGCCTTAGGGGCAGGGGAAGAGGAAGCATTCTAGGGTTAGGGAGGGAGGGAAGCGGCTTGGGAGGACTCGTTCGTGAGTTTTAGATCCGATCTACTTGCCACGCAATTGTGTAGGTACATCTAAATTTTGACGAATTACAACATCCATTTTGGGACGTACGGAGTAACAAACATGCTACGCCCCTTCTCTTAATATGAACCATGATAATTGAAAACAAGATGTTATCATGTTAATACTTCAGAATCCTAACATGTACGTCAAAAGCTAATAAAAATGGATGGTGATAACTGATAGTAGTACGGCACACCGGAGCCTAGAGATTTTGAATGTTGCATCAGATCAAATAAAAAATATAGGTCACACGTCTAATACTCCACACGACATAGGATCCTGTTGTAAGGATGATTGCATGTACGAGCCTAACAAATAATGAATCAGTCAGCTGTACTGTCCATGCATGTCATATCTGGACTCCGGAAGAGTCGTACGAGTACAGCATGCCTACATTGACATGTCGGCACGCCCATGAAAGATCTGATTCTGCTGTGATGCAATGCAATGCAACGTTGGGATTTATGAAGGCCACGTTGTGCTGACGCTTACAGCTTACAGGTCCACTACTCAGCAACGTGCGAGGCGCAAATCAGCTTAGAGGTTCCTAGTAAATCTGCTTCCACCATTCCAGCATATATAGAATAGTTTTGCAAGATTGGAGCAGCAACAGGATATGTTCTGGAGACAAAGAGCACATGTTAGATGGCTTCAATCAGGTGATAAGAACATTGCTTTCTTTCATGCTTTTGCATCTGAAAGGAAAAAGAGAAACACCATTAAAATCTTAAGAAGAGAAGATGGCAATTGGGTTGAAGGTGAAGAAAAGTTAAAGGAACATGTGGAAAGCTATTTCCTCAACTTGTTTACATCCGCAGCTGGTCCAAACAATGAAGAATTACTGCAAGTAGTTACTCCGAGAGTATCCAAAGAAATGAATGAGAGCCTATGTGCAGAGTACACAGAAGAAGAAGTGAAGGCAGCAATGTTCAATATTGGAGATCTTAAAGCCCCCGGGCTAGATGGAATGCCAGCAATATTCTACAAACGGTTTTGGCATATCCTAGGCGAACAGGTAACCAAGGAAGTTCTGAATGTTCTAAAGGGTGGTCAGATGCCTGAGGGATGGAACGACACCATGGTAGTGTTAATCCCCAAAACATCAAATCCTCAAAGCATAAAGGAATTAAGGCCCATCAGCCTCTGCAATGTCATTTATAAGGTGATCTCCAAAGTAATATCAAATAGATTGAAATCTATCCTCCATGATATTATAGCTCCCAACCAAAGTGCATTTGTACCTGGCCGCATAATTTCAGATAATATTCTGTTGGCCTATGAACTAACTCATTTTTTACAGAAAAGAAGAAATGGAAAGGTGGGATATGCCGCGGTAAAACTAGACATGAGCAAAGCCTACGACCGGGTAGAGTGGAAATTCTTACAAGACATAATGCTGAAACTGGGGTTTGATAAATGTTGGGTGGACCTCGTGATGAAATGTGTAACAACGGTGAGATATCAAATCAAGGTAAATAAAGAGTTAACAAGTATAATCACACCTCAAAGAGGTTTAAGGCAGGGAGACCCCCTATCACCTTACTTGTTTTTGTTTTGTGCCGAGGGGTTCTCAACCATGTTGTACGAGGCGGAAAGGAATGGCGGTCTAAAAGGGATCAGAGTGTGTAGAGAGGCACCAAGTGTTAGTCATCTGTTGTTTGCGGATGACTCACTCTTGCTATTTGAAGCAAATGAAAGAAATGCTCAAACAGTCAGATCTATTTTGGATACATATGAAGCCTGTTCGGGACAAGTCATAAACAAGGACAAATCCTCCATTCTTTTTAGCAAGAATACAAAACAGAGGCATAGAACTGAAGTTATGAATATTATGCAGATATCATCGGAAGGCTGGAAAGGAAGGTATCTTGGAATGCCTTCTTACATCGGGAGAGCTAAAACTAAAACCTTTCAATATATTAAAGACAAGGTCTGGAACAAGATTCAGGGATGGAAAGAAAAATTGTTGTCAAAGGCTGGAAAGGAGATCTTAATAAAGGCAGCAGCCCAAGCAATTCCAGTGTACACCATGTCTTGTTTTGACCTAACCAAATCTTTATGTGATGATCTTAGTTCAATGATCTGCAGTTTTTGGTGGAGCCAAATGGACAAGACCAACAAAATTCACTGGGTAAGCTGGGGTACTTTATCTAAACCAAAGAGAGTAGGTGGTTTAGGATTCAGAGATTTATATGCCTTTAACAAGGCCATGCTTGCCAAACAAGCATGGCGCTTGCTACAGAATCCGTCCTCATTATGTGCGAGAGTTTTAGCGGCAAAATATCACCCAGAGGGAACCATACTGGAAGCAAAGGTGAAGCATGGAATCTCTTACTCTTGGCGTAGCATTTTAAAAGGTGTCCAAATTCTAAAACTGGGCCTGATTTGGCGAGTCGGGAATGGAAGAACCATAAACATCTGGACAGACCCATGGCTACCAAGAGATTTTCCAAGGAAGGTAATGACGACCAGGGGTAGAAGCATAATATCAAGAGTGGAAGAACTCATTGACCCAACAACAAATTCTTGGGACACCCAATTGGTAAATGAAATATTTGTTGCCGAAGATGCTAAAATCATTTTACAAATTCCCATTCATGATCATACCAAAGACTTCATTGCATGGCATTTTGATAAAAAGGGTATGTTCTCTGTTAAATCGGCTTATAAAGTGGCTATTGATTTTGCAGAACGGGAATCACTTCAGGGGCAAGAGTCGAGTTCATCAAGCAATGGTGAAGGCACAAAATTTGAATGGAAGAAGCTTTGGGCCCTACCTCTCCCAAATAAGGTATTGCATTTCCTCTGGCGCATGGCAACATATAGTTTGCCTATAAGAATGAAACTAAAAAGAAGAGGCATGGATGTGGATACACGATGCCCTGTTTGCTACAGATTTGATGAAGACGGAGGGCACTGTTTCCTTAAGTGCAAACCTGTGAGAAAGCTATGGTGCTTAACTCAATTGGAGCATATCAGGTCCAAGCTAGTGGGATGTAATGATCCTCTGTCCATTTTTGAAGAAATATTTCGGCTGACTGAAGAGGAATGTGTTAAGGTGTGTACTCTGTTTTGGCTATGGTGGCGTGAAAGAAATAAAGCTAATGTTGGAGACGCTATCAGAACTCCTAATGATATTGCATCTTCTCTTAATTACTATGTTAATGAATACAAGAACAACATGATTCGGAGGACAACCCACAAGCCAGTTTGCTTTAAAAAATGGTCTCCTCCATCAAGCGAGTTTCTGAAAATAAACACAGATGGATCCTTTTATAGTCAATCTCATACAGGTGGTTGGGGATTTACAATAAGAGATGAGGGTGGCGTCCTTTTGGCTGCAGGAGCAGGAAACCTGGAGCACGTCTCAAATGCTCTTCATGCAGAAGCTCTAGGTATGCTGTACGCTCTAAACACATCAGCTCGGATCGGATGCAATCGGGTCATCTTCGAAACTGATTCTGTGGTATTGAAGCAAGCTGTCTCCAGCAAGGAGTATGATCTGTCACCATTAGGAGCTCTTTTTCAGGAGATAAAAATCCAGTTAGATGTTAATTTTGATGATGTAAAGCTCAATGTTTGTCCAAGATCCTGTAATACTGCAGCGCACTCTCTAGCTGCATATGGTGTAAATATGGAGAAGGGCCAGTGTGAGACTTGGTTGGGCCTTTTCCCTGAGTTTGTATCAAACTCTGTAACTGACGATTTAGCCAGCATGTCATCTTAATGGGAATGCAATGTGTTTCCTCTCAAAAAAAAGAATAGTTTTGCACTGTACTAGCACAAGTAGAACCAAAAGTAGAGATTGTCAAACAAATATTCATGGACTTGCTCCTCATACCACATAGCTGGGGTCCTACATATATTTGCAGCACTTTCAGAGTTTAAACCTTACAACGAGCAAAACCTGTCTGCAGCCATCCAAATGGCATTCGGTTTTCGGATGTGATGTATAACTGGCTCTGAACGACGTGTCTGAATTATAGATTCCAGTCGAGATGGATGTAACCTAACCAAACGAAATCAAATTAGCGAAACATCGTGCTCAAACTGAAGTTTTCACTGCTCTGACGCCGTCCACGCATACGTTGCTGATAACCTCGTCGATCGGCGAGCTCAGTATCTCCCTCTCCAGCTCCTCTCGGCGTCTAGGTCACTGCTCATGTCCTTCTCAACAAGCTCATCCACTACAAGGTCGCCCATGCCATTCCAACCACTGATCTCATCGCAGACTACAGTTTCTATGCCTCTGCTCAGAGCTATGATCCCTGTGCTCCATGCTGCATATCATTCCTGGAAGTAAGTGAGGCGTCTCGTCTCCAAGCATTAAATTTGTGCGGTTGAACAGCAGTCGTCTATACTCTATACACTCTGTCGTTCATAAGCCCCTTCCATTCTGGAGAGTGGACTAATGGAGCTCGAGCTCCATGTAGCCCGATTTTTTAAAAATTCGAAAATGGCTTTTAAAAGTTTCAAAAAATTTGGGACAAAAAATCTTGATATAGATAATGATGAGATCTACCAATGTGCAAAAAATCAATCCGAAAATCGTTGTATTTTAGGCTCAGGAAAAATAACAAATCTGCCAAAATTTCAAACTTTTGAACTGTGCACTGTTCACTAGATCTAGATCTATGAATTTGTCATTTTTGCTGAGCCTAAAATAGAATGAATTTCGGATTGATTTTTTGCACAGTAGTAGATCCCATAATTGTGCACATCAAGATTTTTTGTTTCGAATTTTTTGAAACTTTGAAATGTCATTTTCAATTTTTTTTAGAAAACGGGCTACATGGAGCCCGAGCTCCATTAGAGGTTTTCGTTCCATTCTGTAGATATATTCATTTCCATGGGATGTTCTCAACTTTGGGCCAAAGCCGACCCCTCCCGGTTGACGAACAGCGGCCCAAGTTCATCTTTGGTATGGTTGACACTACTCAGGAAATATTCGATATTCCGCTGTACTCGACCTCTGTGTTTATTGATATCCTTGGGATGTTCTCAACATCAAAAGAAGAAGAATCTGTCAGCTGAACTCATTTTTTTTTAACGGATAAGGGGTCTAGAAAGACCCCGATGCTGCATTACTCAGTAGGTGGAGTACATTTTACAAGTAGACCCTTAAAAAATTGCACTGCAGAATGAACCCTAGACAGCGAAACAGAAACGCCATCGAGTCCTCGTCTTCTAGCTCCAGCTCCACATCGTCGACTCAGGCAACAGAGACGGCCAACTGCGCCACCACCGGGGACGAAACCACTTGGAGTGGTGCAGCAGGAGCTCACCGTCTTAATGCAGAAGATCCTCTTCAGCGGCTTGCAAGCCTGGAGGAAAGACCTGAGCTGCTCCAGCAACATCCAGGGAGGGAGAGGCTGACTTCCAGCCAAGGATTCATTGGCGAGGTGACGATGTTCCGCGATAGATCCGATGATGGAGATCTCCCAAAAGGGAGGAGCGGCTGCCCTCCAGCTAAACTTGACGCCGACAAACTTACAATCGAAGGCGCTCCTCAGCGACGCAGCATCGGCGCCACCAAACCTACACTACTACAGAAAGGCTTACCAGTGACATGCTTTTTAGGCTTACTAGTGACGGGCAAACCGCCTGTCACTAGTATACCGTCACTGGTAACAGGTTACTAGTGATGGGCAATCTGCCCATCACTGATATACATACTAGTGACAGCATAATCCTCTTGCCCATCACTAGTATATTCAATACTAATGACAAGCATATTATGTTGCCCGTCACTACTAAGTATTTAAGAATTAAAAAATAATAATTATACATCAAGAATTCATTCATCCATACAATGCATCCATAAATACATACATTTCACATAAGCTCAAATATTATTCACTCTTCAATATCTATTGTAACATTCGTAAGAACTACTATCAGGTCTCTGAACCAAAATTACTAGTACTAGTCAAGTTGGCAATACGAAGCCAATGACCAATGAAAGACAAACCAGATTAATTAGCTGCAATGCTGAAAAAACAAAGTGCATAAGCACAAGCGCAAATATAGCCCTGCTTGTAAAATTAAAGGCTCGACGTAGGCCTCTAGCATGTTGTTCTTCCTGACATTCTGGAGCTTTGATTCCAGCCACCACATATTCACCCTGCGTAAGAAAAACTCTTCCATTATGCACAATTCATAGGTGCACTATCGTACTTGCTAAATATAATTTTTGACCAAAGTGGGAAACATGTACTTCTTCAATATTATTTGACCTTATTTAATGTTATTTGACCAAAGTAGGTAGCGTTATGCTCATAAGTGTGCATACAACATTGCACACCAGCTGTGCTAAACTATGAATCTGCTCAAGGAAATGTAGAAGAAATATGTATTCAAAATGCCCTATATAGAATGCATCATCCTTCAAAATATAGCCACGAGTGACCCCTTGCTCTCAGACCATGTGTTGTCCCAGCCGTCCGATTAGATGTTTCGGCAGATCGTGACCATCCGTTCAGACTTCTGTTTGGCACCGAAATTGAGGGCTCACATAGCCACGGTCCCTGACATGCAGGTCCTGCATCGTGCGTGGCCCGCTCGTCGGTGAGGAACGCCTCGTGGCTGCCTGTGTGGGTCGAAAAGAGAGGAGAGAGACGCGGTGGCTACCCCTATAGTTTCGCTGAGTAGTCAGGGGCAAAACCGTCTTTTCATGTCTCATTCCGTTCGGGCGACTGTGGAGAGGACGGCCGTGGCGGCATGCCCTTCGTCGCCGGGTACGGGGCACGCCGGTCATGGCTGATCCCGTCGTCGCTTGGCTATGGAGAGAGGGGCAGTCTCTCGGCCCTAGCCAGTACCCACTCCCATGCCCTCTTTTTCCCTTTCTCCTCTTCCCCTCCTCAAACCCTAGAGCACGCGAGGCCGCCGGCCGCAGCTATCAATCGGAGGAGCAACCAAGCAGCCAGAAGGGGGCCATGGTGTGGCGGCGCACGGTGGAATGGAGCAGTCGATGGCGGGGAGTAGAGGAGCAGACGGTGGAGGGGAGGGACGGATCTGGCGGAGGAGGGGAGTAACGAATGCTTCGATCCCGAGCCCGGCGGCGGCAACGACACCCTCGTCCTCCACTGCGGCGTGATGACGCCTGCTAGGCAGGTTTGTCTCTCCCTTTCCTTCTCCCTCTCGCTGACTCTCTCTCTCTGTACTAACCTCCTCGATCTGCAGCTTAGGTCCTGGACAAGCAGTGCTTTCACACGTCCTTCCCATGTTCTCCTTCAGCCCAGCCAGGCAGCCACTGATGTTGAAGACTATCGTCAGAGGATGATTGCAATTTCCGATTTTGGCCTAATGGGGAAATGGAAATCCTTCAGGTGATCTGAAATTCGTGTTAGTTACAGATTACAAGGACTAGCTGTTAGTTATTCAGTTATTTGTATGCTTGTGAATTGACTTCCTAAGCTTTGATGATTCTCATTTTTGGGATGCTTGATCTGCAATATTTTAGCCTTGATAGATAGAGGTGGATCTGGTTGGGAGAGCTATGTAGCTTACATGTAAACTTGTAGATATCAAGAGATTTTTGTTCATCCTTTTTACCATTCTTTTCTCCCTTATGGACTGGGGGGTGTGGAGGGAACTGACACTGGACTATGTTTGATTTTTGAGGCACCACGCTACCCTTCATGCAAATCAGGTATGTTTTGATCTTCCCACCCCACATGTCATCTAGAGGATTTAGATTCAAGTTTTTTTGCTGCATTATAACCATCTTCCATTTGATGGTTACAAGAGTCTTTTTTTTACTTCAGTTAGTTGGAGGATTTAGGATAATTGAAGGTATCGTTCAGCTAGATTTTCGCTGTGTTAAGCTAATACTTTATGTATGATGCTTTAAAATCTTAACCGAAGTAAATCAATCATCTTCTTCGCCATTCCATTCTTTTATTTAATTTTAGAGGTAATACCAATATCATTGGGCGGGTTCTATGGTAGTATTAATATGAAGCATTTCTCTGTCTTTTAAAAGAATGCAGAATTCGTCTTTAACATGTATTTTCTGGTGGCAGCAAAATAGCATACCCTTTATAGTCCACAATCTGATAATTAGTCCACAATCTGATGCTATTTCAACTTCTTGTTTGCATTCACGATACTTCACATAGTTGCTGTTCTTAAAATCTTAGTAATCAAAATAGGCTGTTGTTAGTATGGTTGCTTGCGTCTCATCAGTTCAGACCTGATTTTTCTATCCAGTTATCTTGTGGTAAGCACTTAAGTATAATGATCCATTCATTTCCTTCTTCTCTTCAGGAGCTGTTGATCCTTTAATAGTTGTTGGACAGTCGGCTGAGAAACCCACTAGAGCTCAAGCTATATCGTCTATATAGTGCCCTCTCTGATACATGTGATCATCGTCTCGTGCAGCGACGACAAAGATCTTTGCAATTCATCTATCCAGAGAGCTGTGTTCCAGGTTTCACCTCCTCAGACTAGCATCAGTTAATTGTTACTCTAGGTTTCTATTTTAAAAGCTATTGATGCATATAATTTTGTCTATGGTTATGTTGTGTGAGATAATTCTTTATTGTGAGCTGATTTTTATCCTCGGATTTGACCAACCAACACCCTTGGGCATGCAGCATCGACGCATGACCAATCTGTTATTTCAGGGACAACTCCAATTGGCACGCAGTGGCCATGCATTATGTTCAGATTCTTTTGAAATGCATGCATTTTACTTGATGCTGCAATTTATCGAATAAATTATATGAAGAAGTTGAGTTATCTGGTCTTAAGTCTGGTTTATGTTTTTCCCGAAGTTTTATTTACTGGAAGAGTATATCTATGTTAGATCTTATATAAGGTTCTACATGCACTTGCTAGCACATACTTTTGTTCATGTAGATCAGCTCACTACTTTTGTGCTTTTTTCCATCATTATTTCATCTAACTTCCTAGCGTTTGCTGATAGTGAATTTATCTTTGTACAGTACAAACATACGTGCGGGCAAAATAAAGATGGGAGTGCATATGGGTTTCAAAAAACTCATTTACCGTCATCTTCACGTATGTCGCCATCTTATAGCTTAAAATTGTTATGCAATTTATTATTCGTGATGAGCTTACCATCCGCACAAGATTTGTTGTCGAGTGTTGCTTGATTTTTGTCAGTCACTCAAAAATATACAGGTTGTGGAGTGTTGCTTTGAATTATTCTATTCTATTGTACCCAGGTGATTTTACTTAGTTAAATGAGTACTTATGGTTGATGGGCTGTTCTCATTATACATATGTTTGTACAAGGTGCTACATATGCGTCCTTTCCCACCGTCAATACTCTAGATTGTTGTTGGTCAAGATAGAAAATCATGCTGACTGTTTGCTCATGTATTGGAATAGCCTGTTGCTTTTGTATAACTTTGTCTTGGTGTACTGTTAATTTATTCATGGTCGGGAAGGATCAGCTATTTAGTACTACTATTTTATAGATAGATAAGGAGCAGAAATGTCTATTTTTTATATTTGGATAGCATTATCATATAAGTTATACCATATAGTTTCCTAGGAATGCCAACATCAATAGTTTGTAACTACATCTTTCATTTTGCAGATTTCATACACAAGAGGCTGATTCTGATTGCAATCCAAATAATAAGATAGTAAATACATCTGTGTGCCTTTAAAAATGTGTTCACGGCTTGCAGCTATTTTTGGTGGTCTTGATCTGAGTGTGACTGATGAGGATCTAAAGAAATCCTTTAGTCCTTATGGAGAGACTACCAGTGTCAAGGTAATAATGGGGAAGTAGTATGACTTCATCAAAAATTCGGGCAGGTATTTATTTTAGTCATCATCATGGCCTGTTCAGTACATTGTTGTGGTTGCAAATAACTAAATATTCAGTGAATGTATTATTAATGGCGAGTGGTTTATTGTTACGAGTTATCTTTCTTAATATATAGTGGAGAGGTAGTATTTAGAACACATTATCTGCAATGGCGCTATGTGACGTATGCGGTGAATATTTGATATTTTTGGAGATCTTGAGTAATTGCTGTTTTGGTTCTTCTTGGAGATACCACTGTAGTTAAGCTTTGGGCTGCCAATGCGGATGGTAGCTATGAAGGACCGCAGTTAATAATACAATTCATTACTAGATCAAATTGGTTCATGAATTGAAATGTCGCCAATCATTTACATGTAGACATAATTTGAGAGAGTTAATGCACAACACCACTGATCCAGTAAAGCACTTGCCATGCAAACTTAATTTCATACAGAAGTTACCAAACCAGCGGTGATGTTTCTTTCTTTGATACATTGATTCCTTTTGAATTCAGGAAAGGACTGGTATCCTACCAGCAGGAATGAACAATGTAGTGATGTACGAGATGCTTCTTTTGTTACAGGTGGAGTCTCAATGCGCTAGAAAGAGTATCATCTAAAAATGTTCCGTGTTTTGGAATAAAGTGCATTATTGGAAGCCAGTAAGCATCTTTGGTACTTCTTAATGGCAGTTGTAGAAGTTGTACATAAGGATATAGTGCAATTCATCTTTGGTACTGAATGCTTGGTAAGTTTTGAGTACTTTTTTGGGAGTATGGCATGTACTTGTGGATGTTTCTTGCCCTCTTGGCATCGTTTTCTAGGTATTATTCCTGAGATAGAGAGAGATAGAGAGAGAGAGGAATGGGGTGCATTTGTGATAATCTGATGATATATATATGTTTTAATGTTGCTTCACAGATGAAAGTAACTACCACACTGCTTGATTATTTTTATGATGCTAATATGGTGGGATGGTTAGTTTGATTGGTAAAGACATTCAGTTATTTGTATGAATATCTCTTCACATTTGTCTTTGCGGCCAAAATATGTCTTGATCTACTTCTAACTTTCTTGTTTTTGTTTGCACAAATCTTTCATACAAAAACCTCTCCAGAAGCTTTCCTTCTTGGGCTAATCTGAAAAACCTAGAAGTGTATGCTTCATGACTTCTATTTAATGAACATACAGTCAGTCTAATTGAAGTAAGTTTGTGATGGATAACTCCGACGGCAGGTACTTGCTACATAATCATGTAGGGAAAATTATTCATCTCAACATGCTCTATGAAGAATAAATATCCATCTGAACTTATAAGTGGAATTCGGAATAAAATCACGGTTTTCATTGGCCATGTTTGAAGTGGGAGTTGAATTGTCTTAAGCAAAATACCCCCTGTTTTCTTGACCCTTATAGTGTAAGCTTCAGTTGTTTGATTTTCTCAACATACTACAGTTAGGATAATAGAAGATAATTAGAATCAGATGAAAGGGATAAAGTCTTGGTTAGCATATATACGCAGCATATGTTTTAGATCAGACGATATATGCAACAGGAACTTGGTTTTGGTTTTCAACTACCAAGATGTACCAAATGAAAGTCTGTCAAGTATATATTCAGGAAAACCTCTATAAATATACAGTACATGGTTTAACTATTTCAGATATACACGCAAGGAAAATATGAAGTTATGATCTGTTTCAGTGTCTCAATTAAAAAGCTTAATGAACTGAATATTTCTTAGTCCGAGCAGCGTATTGAACTGAAATTTTGTTCTCTCGGATGTTTCAATAGGTATAAAGCTCTTACTTTGCATGTTCATCTCCCTATTAATTCTTTGAGTTTACGTTATGTTAATTGTTTGATTTTTTTCTTTGCTATGCCATTCGTATTCACTTCCCCTCATTTTATTTTAGGTATGTTCCTTATGCATGGCTATCATATATTCATATGCACATAGCTACGGCTCTCAGTAAACTTCAGATTAGAGGCCTACTTTACAGTGCTGTTGAAGATGGTTCTAAGTTCTAACCCTCGTGACTCTGTTTCTGCCATCACGCGTCTTCGTGTTTAGGGGGTCTGAAATCATACAGATTGGTTTTCCATTTCAATATTTTAGGCGATCAACACACTTCTCTTATGTCAATGTTGCATGGAGAGCTGTCATGTTAGGAGTGTATATATTATGTATAGCGTTCATTCCAGTGTGTATGTCGCACCTATTGTGGCAGTTTCAATTTTATTTTCTTCCTCTTTCTTCTGATACTATCTGAGCTTTTAGTATTTTTTTGTGAATTTGTATAGCTATCGCGTATTGTGGCTTCATTGCTGGCTTGTATGTTACTCTCCAACTTAATAGTAGATACTAAGATTTTATGAGACCTTGTACAGGACTCATTGATCACATATACTGAGTTTTTTATCCTTCGGGATGCTAGAATTCCCCTTAAATCTACAGTCTAGGCAGCCAGTTTTTATGTTATGTGTAATATAATTATATGCTCTGGTTTACAGAGAACAACTCATATGATAATATCCCATTCGGGCTTCTGATATTGTGTACCACACCATTATGTATAGACATGCATGCTATTGTCTACTGTAATATAAAATTATGCTTTTTTATTTTAACCTTTAACACTTCACCTTCATATATGCTTGCTTCCTTGATATAATTTCTTTACATTGTTGCTGGACGGTATGCTTGCTTTTACGACTCATTGTTGCTGAACCATACTTTCGATTTTGGCCCATGAAAAAAGAGATTGTTGAGAGTCATGTATAGAATTTGTGTCTTTAACCATAGTCTCGCCTTCTCAAGATGTAGTTGACTTAGAACACCTAAATTTCACTTGACAACCTGATGATAATTTTGATTGTATATTATTATCAATTATTTATATCTATCTGCTTGCTCGCCGTAGGCGGGCAAGCGCGCGGCAAGCCGCGCCTTCCTACCTAGTATCTATTTATTATTGCCGACATCGGTAGTCAATAACAGCCTCTAATTCAACAAGTGTTTACCCAATATAGGAAATGTTATATTTACCTCTTGCAAAAGATTGGGAGGTAGTTCAAATGTCTTATAGTCTGCAGTAATATATCTGCAGCAACTGATCAATAAATTACTTGATACAAGCAGGCTAGTAACTTATCACTCCCGGTCCTTCTAAATTATTTTACCGGGCGCACACCAAATCATTTGAAATAAATACACATAAGCACATGCTCAGAGTTCAGAGCTTGTAAGATAATCATGGCCCTCCAAATTGACTGCGTAAGTAACATCAATGGAAATAATCTTACCAAGGACAATAACTACCATGTCGTTGGACGGAGAGATGCTGATGAAATACATGATTGAGGGGAAGAAGAAATAATACCTCATATCTATTCCTTGCATGTCTACAGGAAAAAGTTAACACAACAAAAAATTGTCAGAATTGGGACGCAACGCAATAGATAATCTTATCAGTCTGCTTTGACATTCATCGAATAGCTCGTCAACATGGCAAATACAATATCTAGAAGAGGTCATTAACCTGCAAAAGCGACATGAAAATAAGTTTATGCCCAAACTGCAAGCAAGTACTGAAACAAAAAACTGATCAAACACTAATATTGATACTCATGTACAAATTGATCAAATACTGATTAAAGAACTACTATGCTCATCACTTCACCCGTGTATCTGAATTCATTCAGAAATAAAATGATACAAACAAAGAGATGCCTAAAAGATCCTGAAAGGCACCTTGCTCAAGATAACTCATAAATAATCATTTTAGTTCGCACCATGGATAACTATTGATATTTGCTTTCCAGTCTCTCCATATAATCTACAATGTCAGCTCTAACATAAGAATCAATCAAATATTAAAAAGAAAATACTGCTACAGAGCAAAGGGATGAAGAATCAAGAAAATACTGCTACAGAGCAAAGCGCTCTTAACCTGGCTGGAAGGGAACTGTGCCGACTTAATTACCAGCTATGGCCGCTAAAGATTGCAGCTATCATGGACAATGGTGATGGAAGATTGCAAGAGACATGGCCTTCCAACATGCTTTATGCAGTTTTAGGCGTTGTGCCTTTAGCATCTTAAAAAGCAGAACTGGAAATGCTTAGTACGACAAGACAGTATATTAGAACTGCAATTTCTTGTTCAGAGACAGAAAAGAGTAAAAAACATGTGCGCGTTGTGCATTAGTTGCAAGATTCTTAGCTTTACAACTCCCAGTAGGCACATATTCACTAACTATGCGGATTATAGAACTATCATAAGAACATAAATCAATTACCTTCTTATATGCCATCACGCTGGCCACATCCGTTGTAATCCTCACACCGGACCTGCCAGTCTTCTGAATCATTGAGCAGCAATCCAATCAGATTGATTTACCCGAGCATGAACCTGGGATGCACAGACGTCGCGGCGCGTCGGGCAGAGGGACGGGCGGCAGCTGCAAGGACGGCTGGCGCTCGCTTCAGCCGAGTGAGGTACGGTGGACGCAGACTGCGAAGGGCGTCTGGTCCCTAGAGCCGACGGGGCCTGTGCGGTCTTGGTGCTCTTTTGAGCCGAGGGAACGACGTCCACGGGAAGCGGTCAACGCAGCAGTTGACAGACGATCGCGCCTCAGAGCATGTCGGTGGACGGTGGTCCACCTCCCCCCACGGGTTGTTTCACGGTGGCTGGACGGAGAGACGGTCGATCCGGTGGTTCTGCAGTCCGCAAGATAGAGGACATGTTCGGGCCATGGCGGCTTCTCGCGAGAAGGGGCAGCACCGCGTGATGCGAGTAGTCGATGGTGTCTCGATTGTAGATCTGTCGATGGCGGAGATGGGACCAGACGAGGAGAAGATTTAAAGATGGAGAAGATCTGAAGATGTAGTTCATGTGGCGGCGGTTTCGAGTAAAGATGAAAAGGGTTGCGATGATTTGGGATGAGAGGGCTACGGACAGGGCGGAGACTTTGGAAGCAGAATTTTTCATCTGCCGGCTGCACACTAGTCCCTGCTTATTACTAGCATGTTTAGACAAAAAATTAGATTAACCTTGACTATAAGATTTATTTAGTCAATTGGGCTGATCAGGCGGTGGCAATCCAACTGTGTAAGTTTATACATTATATTAGTAGTAGCGGACCCTATTTGTCTACAACCACTCTAGTGACAACCGGTTTCAGAGGTAACCAATACCAGTGACATGCACCATAAGAGTCTGTCACTAGTGAATTTAATCATTCACTAAGGTCTATATAAGAAATAATAGTGACGGTCATTTGTAGTGTCCGTCACTGGTGTTTTGTACCAGTGACAGTCATTTATGCGCCCGTCACTAGTAAGATTACCAGTGACAGGCCTCTTTTTGCCCGTCACTAATAACCTTGCGGCTATAAGCAATTCTGCAGTAGTGCTACCACCACCAGATCTGCAGGTGCGACAGCTCTCCCAGCTGCTCTCCTCGCTACCACGGCCAGCCAGAGCAGAAGAGAAAGCCTTGCAGAGGACAGTGCCAGAGCCACCCCAACTCCTCTCCCCGCCGCCACGGCCGGCCAGAGGATACTTGAAGAATCCGGCAACCATCTTCAGCTCTAGGACCTTCGTCTCCACCTTATTGAGGGGCGCGTGGCCTCGACTAACCCCCACGAGCTCCGACCAGAGGAGCAAGTCGGCAGCAATGAGGAACCCTAAGATCCCGATCTAGAGACAGAGATCGAGAACAACACCCAAGACCAACCTAGCACTACTGGGAGAGAGAGGGGAAGAGGGGGAGGGGGGGGGGGGGGGGGGGGGGAGGGATGAGCTCCTGGATAAGCTGGTTCACAAGGACAAGTTGATGTTATGGAGCCGGTGCAAGACGTTGCGCAACTGGCATCAGGCAAACAGATGAGAAGGCTCCAGCTGAACTCATGGATTTGCACTCACATGCACACACGAGACTCTCGTGACGAGAGCGAGAGAAAGAAGATGAACAGAGGACACACACAGGTTTTGCGCTGCTACGATCGCACAGCTTTTCTGATTCCTCTGTTCCGTTTTTATTCTGAACTTACAGCCGTGATCAACAGGGCTAAACACAGACCACGATCCGTACGACTCAGCGCCATCCCACGAATCAAATCGTGCAGTGAGTGGTCTATGCATGCCGATCAAACCGCGCTCAATCCGTCCGTCATGCCATCCCATGACTGAACCAAACGCAGCACCTGAAGGGGCAGCAGCTACGCTACGGTAACTGAAAAACCAAACTGTAACAGCTAACTGCATCTGAAATGCACGCAGGCGACAGTGCAGTTTTATTCGGCTAAGGACCTGTTCGAAACTGGCCCACTCCGCTTCGTTCCACGGAGGCTACAGAGCTCGGTTTGGGCTGATCGGCCAAATTGCCCTATAGCTCCTTCCACTCCGGCGGAGTTGTTTGGAGCCAGAGAGGATCCGAACAAGTCCTAAGTGTAACTGACGAAGCTAAATGCATGAGGTTTATTCAACCATTCACTCCCTTGTTCACGCAAGTTACATCCATGATGCCAATGCTCGATCGAAGTTGTTGAAGGCGAAGTCATCCGAGAGGCTTGGTCAGTATGTCGGCAAGTTCCCCGCAAAAACAAGAAAAAGTATGTCGGCAAGTTGGTTTTCTTAAGAAACGAACTTGATCTCCACTTTGCCTTCCTCCACACACTCACGGACGAAGTGGTACAGCAGATTGATGTGGTACCGATATGCTTGTCGCTAGATCATGGAGGACATGAGTCTTTGATACGGAGATTGCTAATTTGTTGTCGACCTTGGACGATACTGTCACTCTGTGGGTCCCTGATCTCAGGGAGCAGCCGAGCCCGAGCGAGCCACACTCCTTGGCAAGTAGCTGTAGTGGTCGCGACATACTCCGCCTCACAGGAGAGAGCCGCCGTCTTTCGCTTCTGCGACTGCCAAGTCACAAGACTGCTTTTAAAGAAGAAGACAATAGAAAATAGTCATTAATCCTGGTCCATAACTACTATTAGTCCCGATTGCTCAACCGGGATTAGTAAAGCGGGACTAAAGGTCCTCACCCTTTAGCCCCGGTTGCTAACGAACCGGGACTAATGGCCGTCCACATGGGCATGGCTGGGCGCGCTAGTTCAGGGACCTTTAGTCTCGGTTCGTAACATAAACTGGGACTAAAGTGTTTTTTTTCATTTTTGTTTCAGATTATAGGTTTAGGGTTTATGGTTAGGGTTCACTTTAATTTCAAACGAGTTTCCGTACGCATATTCTACGACTAGTACATACACATTACACGTTGATGCATACATAATATACGATGTCTTGCGACTGTATATACTACAATTTCAAACAAGTCTCCGTACAACTATTTTTCAAACAAGTTTCAAACAAGATCACTAAATTACATGTAGTGTTCCTCGTCCTTCACATAGTGTTCTCCTGCTTCATCGAGGACCTCCCTCATCAGAAATCCCTCCAGATCCTCTTGAATTGCTCGTATGCGCTGGGTTGGTAGGAGCTTCTCCCGCATCACTAATAACTTTAAGAAGATCGATATGGATATATATAAGTTGGATGAAACTCAACACAATTGATGATAATAAAAGAAAACTGTGAATATTGTTTACGTATATCAAAGTCTGAGGAACGTGCTCTCCACTCACTGGTGTATCACCAGATGTACTTGCAGACATAGAATCCACAGAGATTGGTCCCCTGTGGCTGCTCTAAACCCTTTATCTTTATAAAAGTTAGCTATTCTTCGAATTGACCTACTATCTTCCTTCTGAAACGTGTCCAAACCTTGCAGGGCAAAGAAAATGAACAAATAAGTTATTAAATACTTGATATCAGAAAATTAATGAAAGAGGCTGATATAGTGCGCTAATGATTGAAATTAGTTCTACAGCATTGCTTTCATGTCGCTCCAGAGGGCTTCGTCCATATCCAATGAGTCCATGACTTCAACTCTGGATTTGTCAAATTGAATCTTTAGCAGAATCCAGTGGAAACTGTAGACAGGCATACATAACTCATCAATAACATTGTATGTGCACCTTGTACCGGCCGAGCAGATTTCGCATATGTGTTGATAGACCGTCTTCCTCCTCGGAACTGATTAGAGGCCCCCTAGGACATATTTATGTACTATCTGACCCATTGGCGCTTCTTCAATGCCTAACATAGCCAGAAGAGAGAGATTCATTTCGGCCGCTGTCTCTTTGGCCTGCATTACAGTCATACCCAATGCTCCTGCAGCAGCTATAACTCTGGGGTCCAATAACTCGCGGTCCTTATCCATTTCGGCTCTGAAGGACGTATGGATATTGGTGGGGCCGATTATGAGCGGGGGTACCGATTGATTCTTTTGTTCTCCGAGCTGGGGAATTTGTTTCTCGCTTTTTGCACTTATTTTTGCCTTCGCAGCCAAGTCACTGTGCCATTCAATTTCGCGTTTATAGTCTGATGGCAGACTTAACTTTTATTGGGCCGGTTGAGTAAGCATACCCATAGCCCAATTCCTGTCTTTCTCGCTGTATGTCGGCTTGGGCTCAGGCTTTTTCGGTGCAAAATGGGCCTTCACTTGGGCGTCTGATATCGCTTTGTTTTCCTCGTCAGTCCGGTCATAAGCTCTCTGGGGAAGAGGCTTTAGCGATGGCTCTGGTATCTTTGTGGTCTTATGTACTACCTTATCAGTAGTACTAACGTAGCGGCCCTGCTTCGCTTTTCCCCCTTCTAAGTAGTAGTGGGGGGAGGCTTCGCCTGACACGCTGGAGGTGCACTAGAGGACGGCATGGGCTGACGCGCGGGAGGTGCACTGGGGGCAGCGTCGGCTGACACGACGCCCGAGGTGGACTCGGGGGCGGTGTCGGTTGACGCAGCGCCTGAGGTGGACTGGGGGCGGCGTAGGTGGACGACGTTCACTGGGGAGGGTGGACTTGGATTCCTCGGAGTTGGTGGCCTTGGCGCTGAGCCTAGAAATATGATGTATTTCTTTTGCCATAAAACGATATGGCGCTTGACATCTCTAAGTCTCACATCCCCTTCAGGTGTAGGGAAGTCAAGCTCTAGGTCCTCGAACCCCAGGACTATGTCATCCACCGAGACACGAGCATAGCCAGCCCGTATCGGGTTTCCATGGTGGAGTGCTTTAGGTAGACAAGGTAAAGCGTTGCTGATCGCCACCTTGAAGGTCATGTTCTTCATTGGCTGATATGGCTCACAATTTGTCATCTCCCTAACATCATCCACGGGGTAGCAAGGCCCCAGTGTGCATCATCGATCATCCGTGCATCATGCTCATCAGCTGTGACCACCGTGGAAGCCACGCTGCTTCTCCGCTGGCTATTAATATCCAATGCTGGATCTTCCTGCGGCCGAGATGAGCCTCCCTGGCGAAGTTCATGCATCATCATCATCATGTAGGCTAATTCACGTTCTACCTTGCTGATTCGATCTGTCTCCTGATCCTTCTTTCTCTTACAACTTTTGTAACTGTACAAATCTTCGTGCTGGGAAAACCCTTCCTTCCACGGAACACCGGCGCCTTTGCCTCGTGTTCGTCCTGTATGTTCAGGATTCTCGAGGGCGTGTGTCAACTCGTCGTTCTCTCGATCGACCCGGATCAATCCCGCTTGAGCATCCTCCATTTCCTTAACAAGTTTTGCGGTGGGAGTAAATGTCTTTTTCCGATGAACACACTCCCCTGTTGCTGGGTCTAACGATCCTCCACGCCCGTACCACTGATGGCGCGGTGATGAATGGTGCCAGAAAACTTGTTGGCATGTAGTTGATGAAGTAAATGACCGGCCAGTTGGAAACCCCAAGAGAAGGTTTGATGAATATAGCAGCAAGTTTTCCCTTAGTTATGAAACCAAGGTTATCAATCCAGTAGGAAAAATCCAAACTCCAGAAGGTGATGCTTGCTAACCTAGTGATACTCCAACAAGGGCGCCATTAACGATATCTTGTTTGCGCATCTTCAACTAGTAGCAGTGTGGAATCTCCACACAACACAACCAAATACTTTGTTCCCAACTTACGATGAGGTTGTCAATCTCACCGGTTTGCTGTAAACAAAGGAATGAGCGTATCAAGTGAAAAACAATAGTAGTATGCGAGTAAAGTAAATAGTGCGAGTAAATTAAACAGGTGATAGCAATATAAAGGAAATAGGACCGGGGTCCACAGTTCACTAGTGGTGTCTCTCCATAAGATAAAATAACACATGCTGGGTAAACAAATTACAGTTGGGCAATTGATAGAATAAAGACAACGTGCATATGTCGAGAGGATCACTATGAGATTTACTATGGGCATTACATCAAGATACATAGACCGCCATCCAACTGCATCTATGACTAATAATCCACTTGTGGCGAATCAATCCGAGAACTCCACAAGTATTAAGTTGCGAACTACAGATAACTGCATTAAGCAAAGTGTGTAATGTAAACAAAGCATATGCCCTTGAGCATATGAATGTTGTTTTCTCCCTAGTGGCAATAGCACATCTACAACCTTAGAGGTTTCTATCACTCCCCCAGATTAAATAGAGGTATGAACCCAACTATCGAGCATAAATACCCCCTCTTGGAGTCACTAGTGTCTACTCGACCAAGATAGCTACTAACAACGGAGAGCATGCAAGATCATAAACAACATAGAGATAACATAAGATAATATTCAACACATCAACTCAATCATAACACCAATATTCATCGGATCTCAACAAACACAACATGTAGAATTACATAACGGTGATCTCGATCATGTAAGGCAGCTCACGAGATCTAAACATGAAGCACATGGTGGAGAAGACAACCAACTAGCTACTGCTATGGACCCATAGTCCAAGGTAGACTACTCACTCATCGCACCGGAGGCAAGCATGGCGATGAAGAAGACCTCCGGTGGCGATTCCCCTCTCCAGCAGGGTGCCGGGAAGAGCTTCTGGACCCTCCCGATCTAGGGTCGACGACGGCGGCGGATCGCGATGTGTTTCTGGAAAAGTGATCGGGTCTTTAGGTTTTTCCCGTCGGGGGATCTTTATAGGCGAAGGGGCAGCGTCAGAAGTGGACCAGGGGGCCCTCACCATAGGGCGGCGTGGGCCAGGGCCAGGTCGCGCCCCTAGTGGTGAGGCCACCTATTGGCTCCTTTTCGTCTCCTCTTCGGTTCTCTCGAAGCTTCAGTAAATTTCAGGATGTCCGGCTTTTGTTTTGTCCAATTCTGAGAATATTTCCTGTGTAACTTTTCTGAAACATAAAAACAGCAGAAAACAGGGAACTGGTACTGTGGCATAATGTTAATAGGTTAGTTCTGGAAAATGCATAAAAATGCCACGAAGTGTAACGAAACACTAAGCAAATGGTGTAAAAACAAGCATGGAGCATCAAAAATTATAGATACGTTTGAGATGTATCAGCATCTCCAAGCTTAACTCCTGCTCGTCCTCGAGTAGGTAAGTGATAACAAAAGAAATAATTTTTGAGGTGACATGCACTTACACAATCTTGATCATCTATGTAAGCGTTGTGCGCTGGGATCAAAAGAACTTAAAACATGGGCATGAAAGATATAATCTTGATAGAAGAAACTTAGCAACCATGTTGTAACATGAAAAAGGACATAAACAAAAGATCATGAAAATGAAACAATGAAAGTCAAACGTGCGTTCAAATCATATGGAAAAATATACAAATGGTTTTCAGCTTGTCCTTCATGAGAGAGCAAAATATAAATGCATAGGACACCTTCAAGTTTAAGAGGGTGACTAGATACAAGTAATTTAAGAACAGGTGAAACCAACATCATAAATCAATCAATGAAAACTTTGGGACAATGCACATTATACTCAGAATGACAACTATGCTCTCTTAGACGGTGCATAAAGATAAAAGGTGGTGACTCAACATAAAAGTAAAAGAAAGGCCCTTCGCGGAGGGAAGCAGTGATTGCAAGTTTTATAAACCTTCAAAAATTATGGTACTTACTAGCTTTGAGCTCTCATTGCCCCCATAATAGGCATCTTGAATGGTTAAAGTTAATGCAAATACACTTATGATGCATATGCTTGACAAATTATAAGTTGAAAACCTGGTGTCCCGTGAAGTACGAATACCCAAACCCCATGCTACTTTACTTAGAGTCCCAAGCAAGCTCTTGTCATTGTAAGTATACACGTATCATCGAGAACCGCCAACGGGGTACCTCCGTGCCCGATGACATGGAACAAGCCCACATCAAAATGACAGGACAAACAGACAATGAACACCTCGACATCTCTTTTATTTACCATTGGTATAGCTTTTTATTGTGAGATTCGTCGTTGAATGTTCACTATGGGCATGCTGTAAATTTCCACCATGAATTATGCATGGCTTAGATTAGCGGCCCAGGCGTTTCTCTAACACGTATACAAACTCCATGATCCCGTAAGATTCCCAATTCATTTCACATCGCGAGTATCCATAAACAAAAGATCACGATATCAACTCAAATGAAAGATAGTGCAATGTTGAAAGCTTGCCCCATGATGGCATGGCTGGGCTAATTGTCAACTTATAACTTGCAAGCATAACAACTCAATATAAGAGAGCCACAATGTCAAATTTTAAGAACGAGAAAAGTAAAGTATGCCATCAGGTTCGTGAGAGCTTTACTGACCAATTTTCGCATAACACCAAAAGAGTTTAATTTGAAGGATAGATAAAAGCAAGTCAAATGTACTTTGGAATAGCAAATTGCTAATAGGTATGTATGGTGGACACATTGGAACAACTTGGTTTTTAGGAGTTGGATGCACGAGTAGAGCTCATACTCGGTACAAAATGCGGGCTAGCAAAAGACTGGGAGCGACCAACTAAGAGAGCAATAACGGCCATAATCATGCAAAGCGACAAAGCGACATTAAAAGAAGCATAAGATGACATCAAAAGTCAAAAACTAAATGATCATAGAGGCTTATGGCGACTTTGTATGAGTCTAACATGTGTGAGCATGCGCCAAGTCAACCCAAATAAAGCATCAAAGGAGAAAACCAAAATAATGCTTCCAAATAATTAAAACAACGCATGATTTTTTTCAAAGGCTCATTAAGCAATCTCAGTCATTTGAGATAAGTTATGCTATAGCAAAACCACTAAGCATACTATCAAAAATACATCAAGCACGACATACAAAAGCCTAGGCCGTAGTCTACACAAGCTCCTTCTTGTACCACTTTTTTGCATAAAGCTTTTTCGCTTTTCCAACACCATTCGAACTTTTTTGAAACAACTCTTTTGATGAAAAACAACATGGACCAGAGGTCAAAATATACCTTGATGCAAAGATATAACAATATCTGAACAAAAATCAAGGCGAAAAATGAAAGCTAAACGCAGTTCTAGAAAAAGAGAACACTCGTTGAAACAATAAGAGTGAAAAACGGAGTATTCTTGGCAAATGAAAAGCAAGGCATCTTCTCCAAAAGGAATTTGTTGGGGTCTAACCATTTATTGTAGAAAACAAAACTAAACAAAACTAAAAACTAAAAACAACTGACGCTCCAAGAAAAACGCATAATGCATGAAGCAATAAAAATATAGTGTGTTAAAAGGTGACATGATTTTTGCCGATGAAGAAGGGGTGCCTCGGGGGTATCCCCAAGCTTTGACGCTTGTAACTCTTGGATATTTCTTGGGGTGACATGGGCATCCCAAAGCTTGAGCTTTTTTCCATTCTTCAACTCATCTCATCATTCTCCAATCCCTACACTTGAAAACTTCCTTCATACAAAACTAAACACAATTTTATAAGCAACATTAGTGTAAGCATATCATTGAATCAACCCTTTTTGCTTCAGGTTTCAACTCAAAACCACCACATATAAAGCATATACTACTGTAGCAACTTCCCAAAAAGTTCCGTGATCAAAAGAACTCAAAAGGCAAGCGATCGTGTGGCAAACACAAATATTGGCAGAAATCTGTCAAAACAGAACAGCTGACAAAGGTCGAATTTTTAGAGGGTTTTCTGTTACTCAAATAAAAAAGTGTATAACTAATGAAAGTTTGGATATAACCTGGGGCATATGCACAAGAAATCAAAGGTCCAAAAGATTTTCTGAGAATTTTCACGAATTTTTATGGTGCAGCACCGAAAACTGTTTCAGGACAGCAACATCCCCAAATCTTACCTCACTCAAATTAGAGGCTTCTCTTGGCACAAAAACGAAATAAAAAGGATAAGGAGAGGTTATTACAGTAGTAATAACTTCCAAGACTCAAATAAAAGAAAAAGAACTGAAAGTAAAAACATTGGGTTATCTCCCAAGAGTGCTTTTCTTTAACGCCTTTGAGCTAGACGCAGAAAATGTGAATCAAGTAATATCGAAAGAGGCATTAAGATCAATTGTAGGAGTCTTTTCAACAAAGAAATGAATTCTGTCCAAATGAGTTTTTGAGTATTCCTTGTAATCACGCTTTGGTACACTACTTTCATCAAAAAGATTTTCAGGACAAATCCAACTAAAATTCTTTTCCAAAGCATCATGAATTCCTACAAGTTTACAAGGTATTGGTATTTTAGTTCCTTTGTTGTTTGTACTAACAGCCTCTACAGGCGACCCAAGCTTATTAAAACGCTTTAAGAACTTTCCTAGCTTCAATGGCAATATCTCTAAATTCTATGCGCAAAGTTTCCAAGATAAAAGCTTTCTTTTCGGGGTCTTCAATATCATGAAGCTTAAGAAACATATGTTGCATAAAAGGATTAAGGCTAGCAAACCTAGCTTCCAACATGTGAACTAAATAAGCAGAAGCAACTTCATAACTAGGAGCAAGCTCAGCCAAAGATTTTTCCTCAACATCTTTATGCATACTAATATGATTAAAGAACTCCTCGATGTTACTTTTCCCAATAATAGAACCACTACCTACTGAGAGGTCCTCCAAAACGTACTTAGGGAACAACATAATGAACTAGAAGTAATAAAGTAACAACTATAAAGGATACTAATTTTTTTGTGTTTTTGATAAAACGAAACAAGTAAAAATAAAGTAAAAGCAAAATTTAAAACAAAGTAAAGGATGTGCGTGCGAAACTCCCCTTGCAGAAGTCTTCTTTTTCTCCGGCAATGGCGCTAGAAAACTTATTGATGGCGCGGTGATGAATGGTGCTAGAAAACTTGTTGGCGTGTAGTTGATGAAGTAAATGACCGGCTAGTTGGAAACCCCAAGAGAAGGTTTGATGAATATAGCAGCAAGTTTTCCCTCAGTTATGAAACCAAGGTTATCAATCCAGTAGGAAAAAACCAAACTCCAGAAGGTGATGCTTGCTAGCCTAGTGAAACTCCAACAAGGGCGCCGTTAACGATATCTTGTTAGCGCGTCTTGAACTAGTAGCAACGTGGAACCTGCACACAACACAACCAAATACTTTGTTCCCAACTTACGATGAGGTTGTCAATCTCACCGGTTTGCTGTAAACAAAGGAATGAGCGTATCGAGTGGAAAACAATAGTAGTATGCGAGTAAACTAAACAGTGCGAGTAAAGTAAATAGGTGATAGCAATGTAAAGGAAATAGGACCGGGGTCCATAGTTCACTAGTGGTGTCTCTCCATAAGATAAAATAATACATGCTGGGTAAACAAATTACAGTTGGGCAATTGATAGAATAAATACAATGTGCATATGTCGAGAGGATCACTATGAGATTTACTCTGGGCATTACAACAAGATACATAGACCGCCATCCAACTGCATCTATGACTAATAATCCACTTGTGGCGAATCAATCTGACAACTCCCCAAGTATTAAGTTGTGAACTAAGATAACTACATTAAGCAAAGTGTGTAATGTAAACAAAGCATATGCCCTTGAGCATATGAATGTTGTTTTCTCCCTAGTGGCAATATCACATCTACAACCTTAGAGGTTTCTGTCACTCCCCCAGATTAAACAGAGGCATGAACCCAACTATCGAGCTGTAACGACCCAAGATTTTATCAAATTTTGGGGGAAATTTTTTTGCTTTTGTTTTGCTTGAGATGATTGGAATTTCACAGGGATTTAAAACTTTTGAGTCTATTTGAAGGCTTTATTAGAAAACTATTTTAAACTTCTATTATTTTTCTTGAAGAACTTCTTTGAGAAAGAACAAGTATTAAAATGTTATTTTCATTCTCCTTTATTCAAACCCTATTCAGCTTTATGCAAGCTTGCTTGCAAAAGATTGTTTTACAAAGTTTACTTTATTCAATAAAGGTTGATTTTTCAAACCATATTTGAGTGTGTTTCTCAATCATTATTTTATAAACTATTATTTTACTATTTTAGAAAGAATCGAGTTCAAACTCTATTTCTATCCTTCTATGCAAGCAAAGCCTTTAGGCTTAATTGAGATCTTTTATTAAAAATCTTGTTTTGGTTCTGAAAACCTGTTTATTACTGCCCTAGTTTGTTCCTCTGATTTTTAGAAAATTTTACAAATTGGTTTGGCTTGATTTGGATTCAATATGCAAATTCTAGAAAGGAAATAAGAAAAACAGAAAAGGAAAAGAAGAAAAGGAAACAAAAACTAGAAAAGGGCCTCGGGGAACCCCTTTCGGCCCAGAAGAGGATCCAGCCCGCAGCCCAGGAAGCCGAACCCGAAAGGGTATCTCTGCCTCCTCTCTCCCGACGCTGACGCGTGGACCCCACTAGTCAGATCTTCTTCTTCCCCGGAAATCCCTCTCCTTCTCTCTCACTGGAAACGGCCGGAGTAACGCCCCCTCTTAATCCCGATTAATGCCTGCCATTTCGATCCCTCTCCTGTACCTATAAATAGCCCTGGGCATCCTCTCCCTCTCCCCTTTTGTTTCTCCGCTCGAGCCACAGCAAGGACGGCGAAATCCCTCGCCGGAGCCCCGCATACCTGCAGGTATTTCCGATTGAATTCGGCGCCGCTAGTAAGCCCCAGCCCTCCCTCTCTCTTCTAGCTCCTTCACCTCTCCCAGGCGCCCCTCCCTGACTTGTTCCCCTCGTCCATTCTGCAGGAGATCGAGGAGAACATCAATGGCCGAAGCCCACCGCCGCCCATAGCCGCTCCAGCCACCTCCCCCTCCCTCTTCTGGAAGCAATCGAGTGCGCCGTCACCACCATCGAGATCCCCATGCCCTCCTGTACCTCGTCCTACTGTCGCGGTCATCTGGAAGCCGTCTGAACCCGCCGGAGTTTGAACCAGAGCCGCCTCGCCGGTGAACTTCGCCGGAACCCTAGATCTCCCCGGTGAGCACCTTCTCTTTTTAATCACTGCCGTTGGATCTCAAATCTAAGGCCCAGAATAGACCACTTAACGAATCGGTATCAGTAGAATCTAGGCCGCCAGATCCCCTTTAGATCCTACGGTCCAGAGGGCCTATCCATCCGAACCGGTACCGGCGAATACCGTCACGCCACGTGGCCTTCCCAGATTCAAACAGATTGTTAAAACAGAAATTGAATCAGATTTCATCCAAAACTTTGATAATTCATATCTTTTGATCCATAAATCCAAAAATAGCAAATAATATATCGTTGGAATCCTTAGGAAGTCTAGAATCCAGAAGTACCATAAAATCTTATATTTTATGGGATCAATTTGAAACTAATTTCAAATTGGTATCAAACCTTCTGTTAGCATGATTAATTCATATCTTTAGTTCTGTTAGTCCAAAAATTACAAATTTGTAGTCTCTGGAATCCTCTCAACTTGTAGAACATCATAGAATCAAGAAAATTCAAATTTGATACGTGCACACACTTTGTGCATTCAAATTTGTCCAAATCACTATTTCGGTGATAATTCAATTTCTATAACTTATTTTTGAGTGATTCCAATTGCAGTGACTTTGTTTTACTGCAAGATATCCAGTAGCATCACTCCCATATTTTCTTGAGACACTTCACAATTATTCAGATTCTAATATGAGGATTTGAGTAATTTCTACTATAGGAATAAAACTATATCCTTTAGCAATGTTCCTTTCTACTTTAACGAATCCTATGATCATACCTAGCCATCATTGTTGTCTAAACAATATCTTGATCAAGATCATTTCACTTAGACCAATCTTGCATAGTACCCACTTATTCAAATTACAAATGTATCATTTGAGTAAAGTGTGATACTTTCAATCTTAGTTTCTACCTTTGCTACTATGGTATTGATCAAATCGACATCATAGTACTTAACCCAATCCTAATTACTCATCAGGAACCTTAAGCCATGTTTCTTACATCACCTATACCTATTCCTTACCTATGACCATTTATTCATGTCTACTCAATCTTAACCTTGCATAGAGCTATTCAATTAATGAACGAATTAATTGAGTAACACAATGCTTCACTTTTCCTAACCTAAGCCTAAGTGTAAAATATACTATGTAAGAATAATTGTTGTTACACTTATTCAATAGTATTGCTATTGCACTATTTTGTCTCTTATGTGATTTATCCACATGAGATATTCCAAGACTCAATATGCTTTGATAAAGCATAAAGACCTCACTCATCATATTGTCTAATTCATATGTACTCAAATTGCAATTGTGCTACTTGAGTAGAATATGAATTCATCTTAAACCTAGATTTTGATAATGTGGTGTTGTTATAACCCGTACCATAGTATGTGTTATACACCATGTTGATCAATGAACCAATTGAGCCATGTCCTCAAATATCAATCTTTCATACCCAATCCAATGCCTACTTAGTTTTGTTCACATATATTGAACTATTCAACTTGCAAATGTGCCAATTGAGTAATTCAAATATTCTTAAAACCTAGCCTAGTTCCTAAGTGCAATAGATACTATTTAAGAGTGAGTGTTGTCACATTTACTCAATAGTGTCGTAGTTGCACAAATCGACTCTTGTGTAATTTATTTCACATGAGCATTTTCTGAAACTCATTCATGCTTTGGTAAAGCATAAAGACTTCATCAACTATATTTTGCCTAGTCCAATTCTCTATCAAATCATATTGATCTTTCCCAACTAAGCTCTCAAATTGATATCTCACAAATCATGACCCTTTACCATATCCTTCTTATCATAACATCTCAATAAATCTAAATTGTTAAACAAACACTTTTCAATTGTTTGTTTGTTTGATTGTGTTGTATGGATTGTTTATGGTATGCTATTTCTGTGCTATAGTTTGTGTGAAGAGCTACAAGCTTAGTTGAGAGAAGCGAAATGTCGTGATCTTCAAAAAGGCAAGTGACACACATGTCCCTCACCTATTTTATTTATGCATTAGTATTATCACCACTTGTAGTATGCATGATAGGTGTTTTACTCAACTGTTTTATCAAATGCTTAGATCCTACTAGTGAGTAGCTATCCCTCAAACCCCACTTGATAGGATGCTAAATACTTTGTTAACTTTGATGCCATGCTATGATCACTTGAAAGTGTTTTGTGAAAAGTTAATAACATCAACTAAAATGAAACACCTGGGTGGATTGGTATGTTGATGGAGGTGGAGTTGAGTGGCGACCTGGGGCTACACTACGTGTAGTTGCTGCCTGGGCGTACACTTGTGGATGGCCACCCAGGAATAAAGAGATGGCTATGTCTTCCATGCTTAGCGTACTTCCAGTGCAGCCTTATGACATTATGGGCTCTGTCTTGACTGATTTGATGTGGGAGTGCAACTAGGTGCAAGAAGACGGTGGTAGAAAAATTATAGGTTGGGAACGGATCTTGCCAGTTAGTTGCCCTCTCCTTCTAAAAGGTCTCGTTTCATTTTATGTATGGGCATAAAATGAATCGTAAGGTGAAAGTGCACAACCCTTGCAAGGTGTTTAAATCTAATCGATTAGCCGTGTCCTCGGTTATGGACAATTGAGTCTCTAGACATGGAATGTACGGAATAATCTCATCACCGATTCTGAATTATTAAAATCTTGTCTAGAAACCCCTAGGTAGGAACTAAGGACCATACACTCCGAAGGGGTGGTGGTGCCTGAGGTTCCAAACTTTGTTGAGTTGCGCCCAGAACTACATACCGGCCAGTATGTAGTGTATGGGGGTTGTCTTGACCCTTGAAAAATAAAATTTGTTGAAAGAAAGTATTAAGATGGATTATAGGATAAAATTGGCTTTATGCAAATCAGCCTTTGAGATCCACCAGCCAAATGTCATTGTAATATAGTCTTTCCACAAAAATGCCACCAAATATGTGTCATTTGCCAGTACATCATTGTACTGACCCCTCTGGGGCTGCATATTCAAACGTGCAGGTTTTATTTCGAGTAAGGAACCAGGAGTAGGATCTCGAGCTTACATTCCAACACGTCTGCCTATGGCACTTGATGAAGATGGAAGCTCACTGCAACTATGCTTTATGCTGTGTACTCATAAGGTAGAAGACCTATGTAACTGGATTTACGATGTAATATTGATGCTATTGCAATGATTACTATATTTTGTACTGTGGTGCTATCTACTGATCCAGGGAATGGCACAGATACACAGGAGATTTGCCTTTAGTAAAAGGCGGGTTGTTACAAATGGTATCAGAGCCAGGTTGCCTGTAGGATCGAGACCCTAGGTTTGGAATTAGAAATAGGAAGACCCTAGGATAAAATTCTCTATCTCATCTTACTTCTATTTATTAAAGAAAAATGTTTGCATTTTGAAATCCTTGTATTCTCTCCTACTTCCTCTCCAAATGTTTCCTAATACTATAGCTGACCCTACCCTGAAATCATCAACAAAGGATAGAAGATCACAATGTGCCAGAAGTGTGAGACTGATACTCCATATATTTTTCTTGACTCAACATGAAGAACTACATTGAAGGCCAAACGAAGAACCTAGAGAAAGACTCAAGTGGAGACTTCATAATACTCAGCAAGACCTCAAAGAAGAAAAGGAAGACACTACTACATTGAAGGAAACCATAAGCCAATTTCAAGGTGACATGGAAAAGATGGTATCTGAACTTGGTGATCAAGGAGACCTTATCAAAACCAAGGATGAGCAAATTACCAATCTACTGAAGCAGCTGGACCAGAACAATGGATATGCTTAGAAGAGTACCAAGAAGCTTTAGTTGGACCTCCATTTAGGAAATTTTAATAAGCAACGACGTGTAATAAACGTTATGGTCATACCGACTTGTGGATGATCGTACCTACCCGTTTGTTTGAAAACTAGTTTGCTTGATACGATGAATGTTTGTTAAATATTGCTTGTAGGATAAATTGTTTTGATCTATTGTTTTGGGTAAGATTTTCTTCTTTAGATCCCTTCTATCTAATTCTCATCTATGCTAAGACCTAAACTTGTCCTAAAACCCAAACTGAAGTTCTCAACGACAGAACAACTACAATGACCCTCATTTGGCGATAAGGATACAGAGTACAACAACAAGAGGTAGTGTTTCAAGTACAAGAGACTGGAACATTACGCAAGAGGTTGCACAAAGGATGATACCCCAAGACTCCAGTAAAGCTAGGATAGCTGAAGGATACCTCGCAAACAATAAGAAGACACCCCAAGGTGTAGTTAATGTGTAAGTAAAACTATTCAACCACCTCATGCAAGAAAGGTGGAAAGGACAAAGAGAGCAATGTAAAGAGCAAACAGAGCAATGGGAAGGATTTTATTTCCTCTTAAATGGCAAACCAAAGGATCTACAACTTAAGGATCATTGCCATGAGCTTTGTTGAAAACCTCTAGCTAGGAACGATAGATTTTGTTTTCAAATTTCAAATAGAATTTGGGAACTTGGTTCCAATTTCAACAAAACTTTTGTTTAAAAGCTAGTGAGGTTGACCAAGAGTTAGGATGCGAGATGCACCAAACCAAATACAAGGTAATGATTGAGTGCGACATGGATTCGCGCCCATGACGACTACTCATATTATTCGCTCTTGTATGAGGAATGGTGAATCTAGAGAGACATACCTACCTAAGAGACGACGTCGTTAAAACCATAACCTTAGAAGGATAATATGTTACATCCCTTATAGTGAGCCAGTGGCCAAAACGTAGGAATACGGTGAGAATTTGGTTTTTGAACGCCTACACGAATCAGAAACGTTTTTCTCAGTGGACTTGAATACGAAGACTGTTCAGTTTCGGCTGCTGCCTGTTCGATTTACCTCCCCGACTCTTCGATTCGACTCCCCACGTGGCCTGATCGGCTACTTCCACGAGCCTATAAGAGAGAGTTCACCCCTCTCTAGAGAATCACAATAGAGACCGCCACCACCAACTATGAGATTTCCTCCTGATTCCAGATCCCTACGCCACCGAAGTCTACCCCATTCCGACCTGAGATGTTACGAAGCAACTCTCCGAGTCCCTGAAACTACTTTCCTGCCCATGAGAGCTTCGTTAGATCCCTTTTTCCTGCAAAGAAATTCACCTTCGAGATATGATCAAGTTGTTCAGCGCTTTTCAACAACTATGAAGACGGTTGCTAAAGGAATTCTTAAGGACCATCTGGTACCTATGGCAAGTGGCACGACTTGCTCCAGTTACTTGAATGGGTTCAACAATGCTGGTTATAAGGCGACCTTCCGACCCTTAAAGGTGCCAGTACCTCCTACAGAGTTCACCTTGTTTACCCCTATGAAATGCTTGAAAGGACTGCAGAGGGATGCCATCCCAATTCCTTGGGATGTGTGGTCTCATCATGTTCGTGGGGCAAGCATGCAGTACTTGACACTGAGTCATATTTTGAGATTCTGCAATGAAAATCAGCTAAAAAGCAACAAGGAGTATGGTGATAGCCTGTATACTGTCTTGGCCTTGGTGAGGACCGACCAAGAAAAGGCTAGATACATATTCTTGGAAGATGTACAACAACCAGGAAGGTTACCAGAACAGAATGGTATCGTGGAAAATTGAAGATCAGAATGGTATAAGGAAGCAACCATAAGATAAAGAACCTCTAAGGATGATGATAAGAAAGTTGAGATGATGAGAGGATACCCTCTCAGCTTGGTCTTCTGAATGACCCAAAGAGGAGACAACTCAGCTTGGTCCTCTGATTGAACCAAAGAGTGACTCCTCAGTGTCCAAAGTAGTTCAACAACTACCCCGTTGGATAGAAAGCTCTACAATAGAGTAAGGTTACCTCAAGCAACCCCATAAGGAAGGTTGGTGCCCGGATTTGTGAATAGACACCCACCTATTGTAAATGAAGATGTGGACTACCTTGTTGATGACAACGCGATGGATGATATCTGCTTATCACCAGAATTGGATGGAACCCTTGGTGTGCCCACTTTTGAACATAGTTGTGGATATCAAAACTTCTGAGAAGAGCGATTCAAGGAAAATGACACAACGGTGAATGCAAGCTAGGAACAAAATGCAAGTACTCGAGGAAACATCAAGATACCACCAAGAGGAATTTTCTTTTAAGGGTGGTAGCCACCCAGATACCTAAACCCAGATACCTAAACCCAGATAACCTAATACCTACTTTCTTTCTAGCCTCTCCAATCTCGGGGACGAGATTTCTTTTAAGGGTGGTAGTCTGTAACGACCCAAGATTTTATCAAATTTTGGGGGAAATTTTTTTGCTTTTGTTTTGCTTGAGATGATTGGAATTTCACAGGGATTTAAAACTTTTGAGTCTATTTGAAGGCTTTATTAGAAAACTATTTTAAACTTCTATTATTTTTCTTGAAGAACTTCTTTGAGAAAGAACAAGTATTAAAATGTTATTTTCATTCTCCTTTATTCAAACCCTATTCAGCTTTATGCAAGCTTGCTTGCAAAAGATTGTTTTACAAAGTTTACTTTATTCAATAAAGGTTGATTTTTCAAACCATATTTGAGTGTGTTTCTCAATCATTATTTTATAAACTATTATTTTACTATTTTAGAAAGAATCGAGTTCAAACTCTATTTCTATCCTTCTATGCAAGCAAAGCCTTTAGGCTTAATTGAGATCTTTTATTAAAAATCTTGTTTTGGTTCTGAAAACCTGTTTATTACTGCCCTAGTTTGTTCCTCTGATTTTTAGAAAATTTTACAAATTGGTTTGGCTTGATTTGGATTCAATATGAAAATTCTAGAAAGGAAATAAGAAAAAACAGAAAAGGAAAAGAAGAAAAGGAAACAAAAACTAGAAAAGGGCCTCGGGGAACCCCTTTCGGCCCAGAAGAGGATCCAGCCCGCAGCCCAGGAAGCCGAACCCGAAAGGGTATCTCTGCCTCCTCTCTCCCGACGCTGACGCGTGGACCCCACCAGTCAGATCTTCTTCTTCCCCGGAAATCCCTCTCCTTCTCTCTCATTGGAAACGGCCGGAGTAACGCCCCCTCTTAATCCCGATTAATGCCTGCCATTTCGATCCCTCTCCTGTACCTATAAATAGCCCTGGGCATCCTCTCCCTCTCCCCTTTTGTTTCTCCGCTCGAGCCACAGCAAGGACGGCGAAATCCCTCGCCGGAGCCCCGCATACCTGCAGGTATTTCCGATTGAATTCGGCGCCGCTAGTAAGCCCCAGCCCTCCCCCTCTCTTCTAGCTCCTTCACCTCTCCCAGGCGCCCCTCCCTGACTTGTTCCCCTCGTCCATTCTGCAGGAGATCGAGGAGAACATCAATGGCCGAAGCCCACCGCCGCCCATAGCCGCTCCAGCCACCTCCCCCTCCCTCTTCTGGAAGCAATCGAGTGCGCCGTCACCACCATCGAGATCCCCATGCCCTCCTGTACCTCGTCCTACCGTCGCGGTCATCTGGAAGCCGTCTGAACCCGCCGGAGTTTGAACCAGAGCCGCCTCGCCGGTGAACTTCGCCGGAACCCTAGATCTCCCCGGTGAGCACCTTCTCTTTTTAATCACTGCCGTTGGATCTCAAATCTAAGGCCCAGAATAGACCACTTAACGAATCGGTATCAGTAGAATCTAGGCCGCCAGATCCCCTTTAGATCCTACGGTCCAGAGGGCCTATCCATCCGAACCGGTACCGGCGAATACCGTCACGCCACGTGG